>OY997266.1:322211599-322816242 GCA_963921465.1 Triticum timopheevii
CATGTGATGTTTCTACTCATGATCATGAGGAGACCCCCATAGTTTCCTCATACATATTAGGAGATTTTGATGCATTCCATACTTTGCATGATTCCCATAATTGCATGCACCATATGCATTCCATGAATAACAATGCTCTAGCTATTTCTCATGATGCATTACATCCTTTGAGTCTCCATTATGCCATGCATAACAACAAACCTCTCATGATGGATGACATGTTTCTATATCACGCATCTCATTTATTTGAGCATTGGATATTTTGTGCTAACCGACACATGCACGTGTGCATCATGATGGATGATGTGTACATATACCACGCACACACAATTTTCCCTTTGCCTTTGTTTTGTGTAGGTACTCACATATACTCGTCAACCTCTCGATCCCAAGAGTTGACAAAACGAGCTCTTGAGAGAAACGATGACTTGGGATCCCGTGGACTATCCTTACCACTGTTCCCTTCGCGCAAGGACTACACGCATCTCTTCTACTTGGCTCTCACACGGCTATGGGCTATATATCACTTGTCACCTTATGCTCGTTTTACCGTGTTCACTTTGCATATTATCTTTGCTCCCATGCCCTTGCCATGCAATTGTGAACCTTGCTTGCATCTACCCATGATTCACCATTATGCTACTTCTATGTGTATTTGCATGTTTGGTGGAGATACTTGTTGCTATTGCCATGTTTACCATGTGCCACTTGCTATTGTTGAATCTTGTGTTGGGAGAGTCATGATGTTCCATTGCTATTTACATAGTACTTCTTGCCAACACCATGAACCTACTTTCCTCATATCTTGCTTTCATGCTTGTGCTATGACATGTGAATTATTCATGCCCACTATTTGCACACATGACATACTTGCCATGATTCCTTCTAGTACGTTGCATCTTCGCACTACTAGCTTGCTTGACTTGATTGCTATGATTGCTTGCTTGGTTTCATCACCCATGTTCCACTCTTACTCGCTTTCTTGGGTTGATGACATATATGTTCATGCCTCTCACTTGACTTGTCATAATCATTGTCTCTTGTATCCATTAGTTGCATCTCTCATATCACCTTGTATTGAGTGCCAACTTGCTATGCTTATTTATCATGGAGACTTGGACATATTACTTGTGAGGCATGCTTGTTTCCTTGAGCCTATTGTATTTGGTTGTTATCGCATCATATGCCTCCATACTATGAAATGCTCCCTTGTCCTTTATTATGTTGAGCATGATGCATACACTTGTTGGATATCTTAACACACGAATGATAGGTTTTTCACTTCCGCTAACCTCATTTGTTTTTCTGAGTATTTGTCATGTTCTTTCATTTTGAAGGATTCACAAGGCGGTACCCTCACAAGACTACTTGGTATGTGAAGGCGTACACGATGCGCGACGCCAACATTTTCGACATTCTCATAAAGGTGAACCCTTCCCTTCGAGCCATCCTCAAGTACGCATATTGGATGGGTCACTCTTTCATTGTTGTTTCCTTCTTGTTCTCTATGGACCTTCACATTGAGGAGCGCTCTCACTTCTTGGATGCACCTTCGGAACTCCACTCATGCCACGACATCGAGCATTGGTACAGCAACACCTCCATATTTGTTGATTGTGCTCATACATATCATGCTCGATGGACATATCATACTTACCACTAGTTTGCACCCCATGCATGGATTGACTCACATCATGATTGCCTTGTTGCATCTAGTATTCCCATGTCATCCATGATATATGAGCTTGTGCATTTCCTTATCAAATTTGTTGTGATCTTCCTTGATGGCTTATTCATACATCATGATAATATTTTCCACCATCAATTGCATGATAGCTTACACATATTGAGCATCCATTGCCATATTCATGCTATTGATGAACCGTCCCTCTATGACATCATTTTGCACAATGGTAGAATTTATCGCTTTGTGCACCATGCTAATTATCCCATGAATGCTTTGCATATCATTCTATATCATCTTGATAAGCTTCATGCGCTTTATCACACACTATCCCTTCGCACGGACTCACACTTAATTGATGGACATTTCGTGTGCGCTAACCATTATATTTCTGAGTGTTGCTTGTGTTTGCTCATTTTGCATGTACCACATACCGGAGACACCTGGGGCTACTTGGATTGCGCCATGTCTTTAGCTTCGTCCAACTACAAGTCCATCCACGACAACCATTTCCATGGTGATGAGGATTACGATCCGAGGTCGGATCTTTCCCAAGGGAGGGAGATGATGCGGAGCATCCCACGTTCATCCCCATGTACACTTCGACTACTCTCCAAACCCCAAGAGGACATATGACGAGACCTCGAACATACACCATTGGACACAGTGTGAACTCGCTCCTCCCCAAACCTTCACTTTATACATGTGAGACATGGCTACTACCTCCAACATGTGTGCTATGTATGACCGGGAACAAAGAGGAAGACAATGGACAAGATAGCGAGGACACCAAGCGCGAGGAACAAGAGGAAGAGCTGCCGGGAAGCTACAGTGCTTGAACGTCCGACAACCACCGGACGATCGACGATCTCCGGATGTCCGAAGCCTGGAGACTTCACCAGCCAGATCGACTCTAGCCGAGGCTACCTACAGCGCCCAGACGACCGCCCAACGCCGGACGTCCGACACTCATCAGCGCCCGGACGACCGACCCCGACCGGACGTCCGACACCAACAGTCCAATACAGAAACATCGGAAGTCCGAACACCTTTGGACGTCCGACGCCACCTGTCCAGAGCCAAAACGCTGGGCGTCTTACAAGCACCGGACGACCGGACCCTCGCGAGCCACCGGACTCCGGTACCTGTCGGACGACCGACGCTTGTGTGTGCGCAGCTTCGGGCCCGAGGCCCATGTACCCTTTCACTTTGCCCCCATTTGCACTTAGACTATAAATAGACCTCCTCCTCCTCCTCCTCCTAGAGAGCGTTAGCATTGGTTTATCTCATTTGAGATAGAGCTTTGCTCATCCATACGGATCTCCTCCTCATGAGAGACCACGGCCTCTTCGGAGAAGATCCACCTGGATTCAAGACCCCTTTACAGGAGGATCCCTCGTGGATTCAAGACATCCTCTCAGAGATGAACTACCGCCACTTGTATCGTCCTTTGTTGGATTTGGATCTTGCACCCTTTTGTATTTCGGGGATCTAGCACATGTGTGACTTTGTTCTTGTTGGTCGAGTGTTCTCTCGTGTTTTTCCCTCGTTCCCCTCCTCGTGTTCTTCATGTTCATCGTAGGGATCCTCTCCAAATATGAAAGACTGGCCTCTAGGGTTCTACCCTACATCACCTTTGACAATCTTCGGGTCTACAAGATGATGCTTAACCCGGCCAATGTTTTTGGTGTGCCAGCAGGCAAGTTCTTTTTTTGATAGAAAGACTGTAAGGGAACCTCTTACAGTATAATTGGTGCAACAAACCCAAATTGCAAGTACCATGCCCCGAACCTGGGTGGGTGGGAAGGCATCAACCCCTTCCCACCAGCAGGCAAGTTATTGGGTTTCCTGGTTTCTGAGAGGGGCATTGAAGCTAACCCGGAGAAAATCAAGTTTGCTCCCACTACTATTGATGAGAATAAATTTGCTTATGTGGAGAGTAGTAAAATTTCTATGCAAGTAGATCATGAAAAGAATGCTTTATGTGATGGTTATATTGTTGAATTCATTCATGATGCTACTGAAAATTATTATGAGGGAGGAACATATGCTTGTAGGAATTGCAATAATATCAAGTTTCCTCTATATGTGTTGAAAATCTTGAAGCTATGCTCGTCTTGCTTTCCTATGCTAGTTGATTCTTGTTCCCATAAGTTGTTTGCTTACAAAATCCCTATGCATAGGAAGTGGGTTAGGCTTAAATGTGCTAGTCATATGCTTCATGATGCTCCCATTATGTTTCAATTCTTATCTTTTATGTGAGCATCATTGTCATCATCATGCCTAGCTAGAAAGGCATTAAATAAAAGCGCTTGTTCGGAGACAACCCAATATTTACCCTTACTGCTTTTGTGTTTCCACATGATTATGATACTGTAGTAATCATGTTTTATAGCTTTTGTTTCAATAAAGTGCCAAGTAAGACCTTTAGGATAGCTTACGGTGATAGTTGTGTTGATCCTGCTGAAAAACAGAAACTTTTGCACCCAGTAAATTAGTTTTGATAATTCACATTAACATGATTTTGATATGATTCATCTTGCTATGGATTGGTACACAAATTTCTCAGGTTTTCCTAATTTGGTAGAATTTTGGAGTTAAATAAGTATTCGAATGATACAGATTACTACAGATTGTTCTGTTTTTGACAGATTCTGTTTTCTATGTGTTGTTTGCTTATTTTGATAAATCTATGAGTAGTATCAGAGGGTATGAACCATAGAGAAGTTGGAATACAGTAGATATTACACCAATATGAATTTATAATGAGTTCACAACTGTACCTAAGTGGCGATTTATTTTCTTATACTAACGGATCTTACGAGTTTTCTGTTGAGTTTTGTGTTGTGAAGTTTTCAAGTTTTGGGTAAAGATTCGATGGACTATGGAATAAGGAGTAGTAAGAGCCTAAGCTTGGGGATGCCCAAGGCACCCCAAGGTAATATTCAAGGACAACTAAGAGCCTAAGCTTTGGGATGCCCCGGATGGCATCCCTTCTTTCGTCTTCGTTCATTGGTAACTATACTTGGAGCTATATTTTTATTCACCACATGATATGTGTTTTGCTTGGAGCATCATTTTATTTTATTAGTATTTGATTTCTGTTATTTAGAATAATGTTTTGCATCTATTTTCAATAAAAAGTCAAGGATAGCCTTTACCATGCTTATTTTGCAAGTATACATGTTGCTGTTTCAAAACAGAAAGTTTACCGCTGTTGCAAAATTCCCTAGAAAAGTCAGAAATGATAAAAGGTTGAAATTTTTTGCATATTGAGCTCTGATAAATTTTCTATAGTGTAGTATTTTTCTCATAATTTTGGAGTTAGGGAAGTATGATGAATCTTGCATTCTTTACAGACTGTACTGTTTTGGCAGATTGTTGTTATGTTTGCATTATTTGCATATGTTTGCTTGTTTAATGATTCTATTTGAGGATAGGAGTATTAAATATGCATAGGCAGAGGCATTTAGTATGAAATGTTGAATAATAATTTTAGTGATTTGTTACGGTAGAGAATGATAAGGTTATTGCATTGATTTATACTAACTTATCTCACGAGTTCTTGTTGAGTTTTGTGTGGATGAAGTTTTTAAGATGTAGGGAAGCCGTGATATAAAAGGAATTAAGGAGACACAAAAGCTCAAGCTTGGGGATGCCCAAGGCACCCCAAGATAATATTTCAAGAAGTCTCAAGCATCCAAGCTTGGGTATGCCCCGGTAGGCGTCCCACCTTTCTTCGTCTTCAATTATCGGTTAGTATCGGTCGAACCTAAGTTTTTACTTCTTCACATGATGTGTGCTATCCTTGAAATGTCATTTTGTTTTGTTTTTCTTGCTGTTTGAATAAAATACCAAGATCTGAAATTCTTAAATGTTAGAGAGTCTTCACATAGTTGCACAATTATTTGACTACTCATTGATCTTCACTTATATCTTTCGGAGTAGTTTGTCATTTGCTCTAGTGCTTCACTTATATCTTTTTAGAGCACGGTGGTGGTTTTATTTTGTAGAAATTATTGATCTCTCATGCTTCACTTATATTATTTTGAGAGTCTTTTAGAACATCATGGTATTTGCTATGGTTATAAAATTGGTCCTAGAATGATGGACATCCAAGTTGGGTATAATAAAAACTATCATAGAAGTGAATTTGATGCTATGGTCAATTTGATGCTTGATATTTATTTTGAGATATGAGGATGGTGATATTAGAGTCATGCTAGTTGAGTAGTTGTGAATTTGAGGAATACTTGTGTTGAAGTTTGTGATTCCCGTAGCATGCACGAATGGTGAACCGTTATGTGATGAAGTTGGAGCATGATTTATTTATTGATTGTATTCCTTATGCGTGGCGGTTGGGGATGAGCGATGGTCTTTTCCTACCAATCTATCCCCCTAGGATCATGCGCGCAGTACTTCATTTCAATAACTTGTAGATTTTTACAATAAGTATATGAGTTCTTTATGACTAATGTTGAGTCCATGGATTATACGCACTCTCACCCTTCCACCATTGCTAGCCTCTCTTGTGCCGCGCAACTTTCGCCGGTACCATACACCCACCATATACCTTCCTCAAAACAGCCACCATACCTACCTATTATGGCATTTCCATAGCCATTCCAAGATATATTGCCATGCAATTTTCCACCGTTCCATTTATTATGACACGCTCCATCATTGTCAAATTGCTTTTGCATGAACATGTAGTTGACATCGTATTTGTGGCAAAGCCACCTTCATAATTCTTTCATACATGTCGCTCTTGATTCATTGCATATCCCGATACACCGCCGGAGGCATCCACATAAAGTCATATTTTGTTCTAAGTATTGAGTTGTATTCTTGAGTTGTAAATAAATAAAAGTGTGATGATCTTCATTATTAGAGCATTGTCCCAAGTGAGGAAAGGATGATGGAGACTATGATTCCCCCACAAGTCAGGATGAGACTCTGGACGAAAAAAAGAGAGAGAGAGAAAGGCCATAAAAAGGAAAGGCCATAAAAAAGGGATAAAGGCAAAAAAATGAGAGAAAAAGAGAGAAGGGACAATGCTACTATCCTTTTACCACACTTGTGCTTCAAAGTAGCACCATGATCTTCATGATAGAGAGTCTCCTATGTTGTCACTTTCATATACTAGTGGGAATTTTTCATTATAGAACCTGGCTTGTATATTCCAATGATGGGCTTCCTCAAAATGCCCTAGGTCTTCGTGAGCAAGCAAGTTGGATGCCCACCCACTTAGTTTCTTTTGTTGAGCTTTTATACACTTATAGCTCTAGTGCATCCGTTGCATGGCAATCCCTACTCACTCACATTGATATCTATTAATGGGAATCACCATAGCCCGTTGATACGCCTAGTTGATGTGAGACTATCTTCTGCTTTTTTGTCTTCTCCACAACCACCATTCTACTCCACATATAGTGCTATGTCCATGGCTCACGCTCATGTATTGTGTGAAAGTTGAAAAAGTTTGAGAACATAAAAGTATGAAACAATTGCTTGGCTTGTCATCGGGGTTGTGCATGATTAAATATTTTGTGTGATGAAGATATAGCATAGCCAGACTATATGAATTTGTAGGGATAGCTTTCTTTGGCCATGCTATTTTGAGAAGACATGATTGCTTTGTTAGTATGCTTGAAGTATTATTGTTTTCATGTCAATACGAACTTTTATCTTGAATCATTTGGATCTGAACATTCATGCCACAATAAAGAAAATTACGTTGAGAAATATGCTAGGTAGCATTCTACATCAAAAATTCTATTTTTATCATTTACCTACTCAGGACAAGCAGGAATTAAGCTTGGGGATGCTTGATATGTCTCCAATATATCTATAATTTTTGATTGTTCCATGCTATTATATTACTTGTTTTGGATGTTTATGGGCTTTACTATACACTTTTATATCATTTTTGGGACTAACCTATTAACCGGAGGCCCAGCCCAAATTGCTGTTTTTTTTGCCTATTTCAGTGTTTCGAAGATAAGGAATATCAAATGGAGTCCAAACGGAATGAAACCTTCGGGAGAGTTATTTTTGGAACGGAAGCAATCCAGGAGACTTGGAGTAGATGTCAGGGAAGCTTCGAGGTGGCCACGAGGGTCCAGGGCGCGCCCTACCCCCTGGGCGCGCCCCCACCCTCGTGGGCCCCTCATGGCTCCCCTTAACGACTTCTTTCGCCTATATATATCCATATACCCTAAAACATCGAAGAGCACGATAGATCGGGAGTTCCGCCATCGCAAGCCTCTGTAGCCACCAAAAACCAATCGGGACCCTATTCCGGCACCCTATCGGGGATCCCTCACTGGAGGCCATCTTCATTATCCCGGTGCTCTCCATGATGAGGAGGGAGTAGTTCACCCTCGGGGCTGAGGGTATGTACCAGTAGCTATGGGTTTGATCTCTCTATCTCTCGTGTTCTTGAGGTGATATGATCTTGATGTAGCGCGAGCTTTGCTATTATAGTTGGATCTTATGATGTTTCTCCCCCTCTACTCTCTTGTGATGAATTGAGTTTTCCCCTTGAAGTTGTCTTGTCGGATTGAGTCTTTAAGGATTTGAGAACACTTGATGTATGTCTTGTCGTGCTTATCTGTGGTGACAATGGGATATTCACGTGATCTAGTTGATGTATGTTTTGGTGATCAACTTGCGGGTTCAATGAACTTATGCATAGGGGTTGGCACACATTTTCGTCTTGACTCTCCGGTAGAAACTTTGGGGCACTCTTTGAAGTTCTTTGTGTTGGTTGAATAGATGAATCTGAGATTGTGTGATGCATATCGTATAATCATGCCCACGGATACTTGAGGTGACATTGGAGTATCTAGGTAACATTAGGGTTTTGGTTGATTTGTGTCTTAAGGTGTTATTCTAGTACGAACTCTTGAATAGATCAATCAGAAAGGATAACTTTGAGGTGGTTTCGTACCCTACAATAATCTCTTCGTTTGTTCTCCACTATTAGTGACTTTGGAGTGACTCTTTGTTGCATGTTGAGGGATAGTTATATGATCCAATTATGTTATTATTGTTGAGAGAGCTTGCACTAGTGAAAGTATGAACCCTAGGCCTTGTTTCAACGCATTGCAATACCGTTTACGCTCACTTTTATCATTAGTTACCTTGCTGTTTTTATATTTTCAGATTACAAGAACCTATATCTACCATCCATATTGCACTTGTATCACCATCTCTTCGCTGAACTAGTGCACCTATACAATTTACCATTGTATTGGGTGTGTTGGGGACACAAGAGACTCTTTGCAATTTGGTTGCAAGGTTATTTGGGAGAGACCATCTTCATCCTATGCCTCCCACAGTTTGATAAACCTTAGGTCATCCACTTGAGGGAAATTTGCTACTGTCCTACAAACCTCTACACTTGGAGGCCCAACAACGTCTACAAGGAGAAGGTTGCGTAGTAGACATCACAAACGAGGTGATCACCCTGGGAATAATGCTAGTATGTATTGTTTTGCATGTTCATCCAATGCCAATGATACAAGAATTAGAACTAATCGAAATAAATTCATTCATACACGGTCATTACATTTTATAAATTCTTCAACTAAAAAGGGGTGCGCTGGAAGTATAATTAATTAACCGAAGCTACCCACCTGTGTCCGGCTGAGCCGAACAGAAGCTTCTTCTCCAGTGGACTAAGCTTCAATGACTTAACTGCATGTGCAGTTCCATAACTGACATGTGGCCCAGATGCCTATTGGGCCCACGTGTCAGTCAGCCAACTACATCAGCAGTTAAGTAGAAGTAGCGTCCTTCTCCAACATAGCTATTCGACTCCACGTCATCACCAAGAAGCTAATCGGATGTCAATGGTCAACCCGTCTAGCTTGGCTTCAACCGGAGGGTAGCAGCGGTGGCCTTACTTGGACCCGAGCGGCGGCGACCTACCGTGTTCTACTCTTCCTCGTTTTCTGTGTGGCGCAGCCTTGTTGGCAGCGGGGCGGGGCCTCGACGGAGCCAGCGATGTCCTCTATCTCGTTGCCGGCAGGGCGGCGCCTCGGCGGAGCAGGGGAAATCCTCCCCCTCGTTGCTGGCAGGGTGGGGCCTCGGCTGAGCCGGCGATGTCCTCTGCCTCATTGTTGGCGGGGCGGGGCCTCGGCGGAGTAGGGCCTCCACCTCAGTGCCAGCGGGGCGGGGCCTCGGCGGAGCCGGTGATGTCCTTTGTCTTGTTGCCGGCGGGGCGGCGCCTCGACGGAGCGGGGGAAATCCCCCCCCCCCCCATGTCGCCGGTAGGGTGGGGCCTCGACTGAGCCGGCGATGTCCTCTGCCTTGTTGTTGGCGGGGCGGGGCCTCAGCGGAGCCGGCGGTGTTCTTTGCCTCGTTCTTGGTGCCGCGGGGCCTCGGCGGAGTAGGGCCTCATCGACGCCAGCGGAGCGGGGACTCGTCGGAGCAGGCATTGTCCTCTGCCTCATCCTCGGTCTCGCTAAACAGTGCCTCGCCCGCTTCATCGGCCTCTTTGTAGGCGGTCGCAGCCTCCGCCACCCACATGCGGTACCACCAGTGCTCGAGGCGGCCCTCGCAGGCGGAGCGGTACGAGTCAAGCAGCTCCTCCTGCTCCGCCCACTCTACGGCGATCTGCTCCTTCGCTTGCAGGTTCTCTTGGAGGAGATGGTTGTCGCAGGCGGCGTCGGCATGCGCCTCCCGGAACTGCTCCTCACGCTTCTGCCTCACCGTGTCCATGTATTGGGCATGGGCCTCGCCGATGGTCATGGTGCAATGCACCGGCGAGGATGGCGACGAGGAGGGGGTTGGCGCCAGATCATCGACTACCATGTTATCCAATGGGATGTCGTCGTCCTCCGGTTGCCTGCCGTCCAACCAGTCAGCAGCAATGGCTGCCATCTCCTTGTGGTCCATCGTACGCCCGTCCCGAAGAGCGCTAGAGCGAGAGGAAGCGATGGTGGGCAGTAGTGTTGTGGACAAGAGAAAGGGAACGAAGGCGGATGACTGCGGCTATGGCCGGCACAACAGTTTATATAGCAATGGTGGGCGGCGGAGGGACAGACGTGTGGCGCCGGAGTAGCTGCCTCGGCAACCGCATATCAGTAATGTGGGTGGCAGATGGACGGACGGATGACACTTGTGTCGTTTGAAGGCAGAGCAATCACCTGCACCGGGAAGCGGGGCAGGCGGCGCTGACCGTTTCGGGCGAAAAGCACGCGCGGGCGAGGGAGGCGGTCTGGGTGGGCCAGGGCAGTCAGACTCGTGCTTGGCAGTGGGTCGGTCCAGTAGCTAGACATGCTGGCTCACTAGCGAGCTCGCCGAGCTAAGCGACGACAATCAGACGATGGACGTAGCTTCCTACCAGGAGCCGGCGCCACTGTCCAAGCCGGTTCATGCCGTGTTCACCATAGAGCAGGTGCGGCCGCACTTCGACGCTCTAATGGCGGAAGAGCTACTAGCGTAGGAGGACCTGTGCTGCAACCTCCGTCTCCTCAACGAGCACCAGTGAACAAGCGAATGACAATGTCATCGCGAACATGTGGTCCTATGATCCTGGCTTCCCGAATGAGCAGCGAGCACTGTATCAGCCCATCTGTAGGGCCCGTGAGGCCCTCTCCGTCGTCCTTCGAGTTGTTGCGCTCGCTGTGGCGCCGTCGTCTCGCATTGTCAACATGGTCAACGGACATGAGGAATGAGGAGATGACTTCACTTGGAGAGGATGACAGTGGGGACCCACCAGGGCCATAGTCGCACGTACGCAAGTGCCTTCTTATTATATACAACTGTATTTGTTTTGCTTCCTCCTGGTTTCCTAACATCACGGTCCCACACCATTGTCAACCTATGTAGTCAATAAACGAGAGAATTGCACAAGGAGCGGCCGACATTTGGTACCAAGCAGCTCGAGCAGTATTTGTATTTTAGAGGTGTGAGCAATGCAGAGTTTTTCTTGAGCGATGTTTTCGTTGTTGTTCAGAGGAGAGCAGGGTATTAACTAGGTGAGCTGTGGCCCGTCTAGCCTAGGCCAGATATCCAGCCCAAATATTAATTTTTTTCAAGCTGAAAATGGTTAGCCTAGCTAAACTTTTTTTTTGAGGAATACCCAGGCAAGGTCAACTTGTTATTCTCCGCCCCGCTGGGCTGTAAATATTTCCTAGGAGGGATGCATTAGGCTTAACAAGAAAATGGGCTTTAAGAAATAATAAATGGGATGTAATTATAAAAACTAGGAAGTGACTATAAAAAAATGCACCAAACACGTAATTACTTTATAAAATATTATTTTTGGATTTTGAACATTTCAATTTCATTAATTGTTGCACGCGCAATGTTTCGTTGGATTTTTACGTTATACAAATTTATATTGAAATTGTATTTAATCTGACTAGAAATTTCGGGATAAAAATATTTTGGATCCCATCAAAATGTGGGAAATTTTATTGAATTCTATTTTGAACGGTTGGTTGAAATTATTAATCATTGTCCTATCTAGAAAATGGGCTGTACTTTTAACAAACTGTAAATGGGCTGTAGTAAATTCCATTAGAATTCAAAAATGGGATGCACATTCTTACAAATCTCAAATGGGCTATAAGTTCTCTGCCACACACTTGTGGGCTTACTAAGTTGACGCGTCCCCTAAAAAAAAATAAGTTGACGCGTATGCAAAGCTTTGTCAACTTATAGTCAACACACGGTTCTAGCAGCAGTGGCCGTTGGATGTCCATCCAACGGATGTCGTGCTTCTTCTTCAATCTCAGATATTCTAGCTTCACCCGCCCAAAAAATGATTCCTCCCCCTGGCATCTGGGGTGCACCGTTTCGGAAGGTGACCTGTGGGCCTACTAAGTTGACGCGTACCAAGGGCTTTGTCAACTTAGTCAATATAAATGATTCTAGCTGCAGTGACCATACGATGTCCATCCAACGGCCATGATGCTTCTTCAACCTCTGGTCTTCTTGCTCTAGCCGCCCTAAGTAGCGCCGGTCTTGTCGCCTACTCCTTCCTCCCGTGGCCGGCTGTGCTGCCGCGGAGGCCTCACCGCCCCCTACTGCTCCCACCGCTGGCCAGGCCATCCCTCCACTCACCCACACCCCCTGTTATTCTGCGACGATGGCAGCCTCACTCCGCAACCGAACCAGTGAACCCTCGTACTCCTCTCCGCGTGGGCATCCACTGCCAAATCTTCCCCGGCTCTGCGTCATCCCCTTCCTAGGCCTCGCCGTCATCCACCGCCTTGGCGCTCCCGGCGCGGCATGGTCAATGTGGTCAATGACTGACTTCCATCAAAAGAGTATTGTACGTGGAGAGGCTGACAGCTGGGTCCATGGCCGCAGCAAGGAAGTGCCTCCTTATTACGCGGAAAATAATGATTCCTCCCCCTGACAGCAGGGACCCACCGGACGGGCCACTATATTCCGTGAAAAAAAGTTTTCCCCCTGACTGCTGGGACCTACTAGCTACATCTTCGCTTGCAAGGAAGTGCGTCCATATTACGGGCAAAAAAATGATTCGCTCCCTGACTGTCGGGACCCACCAGCTATGTCTTTGCATGCAAGGAAATGCCTGACAGTCGGGACCCACCTGGTCAAAGCGTACGTAGCGTTGTCATTCTGGTCGCGAACGTGTACGTACATACGATCGGTCTGTCTGCAGGCTGCAGCGATGAACCCTGGCCGTGTAAGGAAGGGCACGTGTCACTGTAGAGGCGTGCACGTAGCATGTACACGTACGTACAGCGGCCGGGGTGCAAGAAAGAAAATATGGCCATGTACGTACATACGGGCGGGGTCTCGAGCACGTACTCGCGCATATATATACAGACGGCCAGGGCTTGTGTACATGGAGAGGGAGCGGATGGCAACAACGGTGTCCTATTCATCGGGCAGCGAACCGGCTGGGTCGGAACGGAGAAATAGCATCCTGTTCATCGGGAGGCAACCGACTGGGTCGGAATACGTCGTGTTCATCGGGAGGGCTTGGACAGAACAGCCGATGGAAACGAGGTCTGGCGTACCGCAGAACAGAGGAAATGACCTTGTGTTCGACCGGCCATGGTCAAAACGGGATCATGTTCATCGGGAGGGGTCTGGCATACCGCAAGACGGAGGAAACAAATTGTTGGACCTCCTACGGTCGAAACGGGGTCCTGTTGATCGTGAGGGGTGTGGCATACCGCAAAACGGAGGAAACAGACTTGTGTTGGAGCACTACGGTCGAAACGGGGGTCCTGTTCATCTGGAGGGGTGTGGCGTACCGCAAAACGGGACTCCACGGGATACTATTCATCTCCATCGTCGACCTCCTCCAGCCTCCATGGGCTACTATTCATCCACCGTCGACCTCCTCCAGCCTCCACCTACGACTGTTCAGCCATGGGCTCCTGTTCATCCAGCCCCCACCGCGCGCTCCTCCACCGGCTACTGTTCAACCAGCTCTCTCCATGGGGTCCTGTTTAACCACCCCACCACGGGCTACTGTTCATCCAGCCCTCCACCGGCTACTGTTCAACCAGAGCTCCACCGGCTACAGGTCAACCTTCCCTCCATGGGGTCCTATTCATCCAGCCCAAACCGTCTCGATCGGGGTCCTGTTCATCCAGAGAAAACACCACGGGGTCCTATTCATCCACCCCCATCGGGAACTGTTCATCCAAACCCCCAACAACACTCACTATTCATCAAGGGAAGGAGGCAGCAGGGTTCGATCGGCTTCAGTTAGCAGCAGTAGCAAAGGAATCACTCGGGTTCAGTTAACAGCAAAGGATCGATCACTCGGGTTCAGTAACGTAGCTAGTGCAGTCGCTCGGGTTTAGTTAGAGCCCAACGCCTCTCGCACCCACGCGCGTACGTGTACGATAGAAACGCGCATCGCTCGGCCCCCGACCACCCACCATAACCGGAAACTCCCTGATATTTTCCTCGCCCTCGCTTCTACCATAGTTTTTTCCGTCATGCACGGCCCACAGAATGTCATGCAGCTGCATCTCCAGCCCTCCCAGGACGAAAAGCCCATTTTCTGTCATGATTTTTTGTCATAGAAGTAGGAGCCCACCACATCTATGATCATACCAGGTTTGGTCACAATTATAGTCATAGAGGTGTCATAAGTATGACAGAAAAAAAATCGTTCAGCCCAAAATGTCATGGATGTGTCTTTTTTGTAGTGTTGTGGGTTGCTAGTAGTGTTGATTACTCCTTGTAGTTGATGCTAGTTGGTTTATTCGGTGGAAGATCATATGTTCAGATCCTTTATGCATATTAATACCCCTCTTATTATGAACATGAATATGATTTGTGAGTAGTTATGTTTGTTCCCGAGGACATGGGAGAAGTCTTGTTACAAGTAATCATGTGAATTTGGTATTCGTTCAATATTTTGATGAGATGTATGTTGTCTCTCCTCTAGTGGTGTTATGTGAATGTCGACTACATGTCACTTCACCATTATTTGGCCCTAGCGGAGGGCATTGGGAAGTAATAAGTAGATGATGGGTTGCTAGAGTGACAGAAGCTTAAACCCTAGTTTATGTGTTGCTTCGTAAGGGGCTGATTTGGATCAATATGTTTCATGCTATGGTTGGGTTTACCTTAATTCTGCTTTCGTAGTTGCGGATGCTTGTGAGAGGGGTTAATAATAAGTGGATGCTTGTCCAAGGAAGGGCAGTACCCAAGCAACGGTCCACCCACATATCAAATTATCAAAGTAACAAACGCGAATCATATGAGCATGATGAAAACTAGCTTGACGATAATTCCCATGTGTCCTCGGGAGCGCTTTGCTTTATATAAGAGTTTGTCCAGGCTTGTCCTTTGCTACAAAAGGGATTGGGCCACCTTGCTGCACCTTGTTACTTTTGTTACTTGTTACCCATTGCGAATTACCTTATCACAAAACTATCTGTTACCGATAATTTCAGTGCTTGCACAGAATACCTTACTAAAAACCGCTTATCATTTCCTTTTGCTCCTTGTTGGGTTCGACACTCTTACTTATCCAAAGTGCTATGATATATCCCCTATACTTGTGGGTCATCGAGACTCTTTTCTGGCACTGTTGCCGGGGAGTGAAGCGCCTTTGATAAGGAAAAAATTATATAGTGTGCTGAAATTTACTATCACTTGTTACTATGGAAAATAATCCTTTGAGGGGCTTGTTCGGGGTATCTTCACCCTGACCAGAAGAGCAAAGAGTTGCTCCTCAACCTACTGAACCTACTGAAAATGTTTACTTTAAAATTCCTTCAGGTATGATAGAGAAACTGCTAGCTATTCCTTTTACAGGAGATGGAACATTACATCCTGATACGCACCTAATCTATGTGGATGAAGTTTGTGGAATATTTAAGCTTGCAGGTATGCCCGAGGATGTTATCAAGAAGAAGGTCATCCCTTTATCTTTGAAGGGAAAGGCATTGACATGGTTTAGGCTATGTGATGATATTGGATCATGGAACTACAACCGATTCAAATTGGAATTTAATCAGAAGTTTATCCTATGCATCTGGTTCATCGTGATCATAATTATATATATAATTTTTGGCCTAGCAAAGGAGAAAGTATTGCTCAAGCTTGGGGGAGGCTTAAGTCAATGTTATATTCATGCCCCAATCATGAGCTCACAAGAGAAATTATTATTCGAAAAATTTATGCTCGGCTTTCTCTCCATAATCGTTCCATGCTCGATACTTCTTGTACTGGTTCTTTTATGATGAAGACTATTGAATTTAGATGGGATTTATTGGAAAGAATTGAACGCTGACGAAGGTAAGGAGTCAGGTATAACACCTATGTTTGATTTTGTTAAATCTTTTATGGATACCCATGCTTTGCGTGAATTTAGCACTAAATATGGACTTGACTCTGAGATAGTAGCTTCTTTTGTGAATCATTTGCTACTCATGTCGATCTCCCTAAAGAGAAGTGGTTTAAATATCATCCTCACATTAAAGTAAAAGTAGTAGAACCTATTAAAGTTGAAGAAAAGACTATCACTTATAATGTTGATCCTATTGTTCCTACCGCTTATATTGAGAAACCACCTTTCCCTGTTAGAACAAAGGATCATGCTAAAGCTTCAATTGTGGTTCTTAAGAGTAATACTAGAACACCTACATCCCCTGAGAAAATTAAAGTTGAACCTAGTATTGCTATGGTTAATGATCTCTTGGTCGATAATATTGATGGGCATGTTATTTACTTCTGTGATGAAGCTGCTAGAATTCTAGACCCGATACTAAAAATAAACATAGACCTGTTGTTGGCATGCCTGTTGTTTCTGTTAAAATAGGAGATCATTGTTATCATGGCTTATGTGATATGTGTGCTAGTGCGAGTGCAATACCTCATTCCTTATACAAAGAAATTATGCATGATATTGCACCTGCTGAGATAGAAGATATTGATGTTACAATTAAGCTTGCCAATAGAGATACTATTTCACCAATTGGGATTGTTAGAGATGTCGAAGTCTTGTGTGGGAAAGCTAAATATCCTACTGATTTTCTTGTTCTTGGTTCCTGAAAGTGCTAGTATCAACTAGAGGGGGGTGAATAGGCGATTTTTATGAAGGTCTTCAAAACATGATAGTTTCGAAGACAAACAGTAGAAATGACCTAATTGATATGCAGCGGAAGATAAACTACAATTGGCAAACCATAGTCAAGTATGCAATGATGTGAAGGTACAGGACTAATAGCAGCTAAGTAGTAAGGATCAGGATGGAAGATAGTATGAAGCCAATCAACAGTAGTAGTCAAGCAATGAAGTCAAACAGGTACGACAGATAGACAATGACTTCACGAAGACAAACTTAAGTAAAGGAAGGGAGAGGATAGAACCAGTCACTTGTTGAAGACACAGGATTTGTTGGACCAGTTCCAGTTGCTGTGACAACTGTACATCTGGTTAGGGAGGCTGAGATCAACTCAGAAGACCGTTTCTTCACCTTATTCCCCTTGAGGTAAGGACACACAATCCTCTCCCAATCACTCTGGTAAATCTTCAAGGTAGACTTCCAAACCTTCACAGACTTTGTTCACCGGCAATCCACGATGGTGTAGGGGGTGGGCTATTTATAGCCACTGGGCAACCCGACCTGATATGTCCGAAATGACCCTGGGTCACTAAGGAACTGACACGTGTTCCAACGGTCAGATTTCAAACACACACGGCAACTTTACTTGGGCTACAAGCAAAGCTGACTCATCCAGCTCTGGATAAGATTTGCTCTCATTGTCTTCGCTCGAAGACATAGGATTTGGGTTGAGCATCACTTCAGTCATTCTGACGTAGTTCACTTGGACCCCACTTAATAGTACGGTGGTTCCTATGACTCAACAAAGAAGAAAATGAAACAACGAAACCACACAGTCTTCACGCTCCATAGTCTTCGCAGAATGTCTTCTTATGTCATAGTGTTCAATATGAATATCTTCACATACCACCATTGTCTTCAATGTCTTCACACATTTTTAGGGGCATCTCCGGTAGGTAAACCGAATCAATGAGGGACACTACCTGCGTTATCCTGCAATTCTCACAAACGCATTAGTCCCTACACCAACTTTGTCGTCAATACTCCAAAACCAACTAGGGGTGGCACTAGATGCACTTACAATCTCCCCCTTTTTGGTGATTGATGACAAACTGGTTGAAGTTTTCAACGGGGATAAAGTCTGTGAAATTGTAAAGGATAGGGTATTGTCTTCATAAGAGGCAAGGGCTCCCCCTGAAGATGTGCATATAAGTAATTTGCTTTTGGAATGCAAATGCACATGGCAGGTTGTACTTGTGGAGATCCTCTTCAACTTATGAAGACAATTCATTATGCATGAAATGATATAGCAAGTAGAATGACATGCATAATGAAAAATGGACGTCTGCAGAATGATCTAAGTGCGGAAGTTATCATCGCACATGTGGAATTTATCATCGCATCACAGTAAAGCAAATAAGTAGCAGACGACCATCGAGTTTACGTGTTACAACTCAAAGAACCAAATGTTTCAAAAGAAAGAGTTGTAAGCACGAGGCAAAATATAAAGCAACCGCCCATATGAACCCGCTTGAAGACTATCAACTCATATGCTTCTCCCCCTTTTGTCAGTAATGACCAAAAAGATTTGAAGACATAGAGCATCCACTCGTTCTCGTGAGTAGGTGAAGCAGCAGGGTTGTCGTTGTTGCTTGGCGGTGCAGACGTACTTGGTGCAGTGTCGATGCGTGTAGAAGTGGGAGGCGGTGAAGTAGCATCATCTTCATCATCGATCACTCTGGCATTCACAGTTGCACGGAGGAGGAATAGTCAGAGTCTTCAAGGGATGGAGTTCGACGTAGGACAGCAGTCCGCGGAGGAGTGGAGTCAAACTGGAATCTTTCAGCGAAGCCATCGTCTTGAAGATCTGCTTCAACACTAAGCAGCGTCAAACTCTTCCATGATCGCCGACAAGTCTCGTGAGCAACAAATGCATTCTTGGTGGCAATATTTCGAATGCGATTGAAATCCACCAAGAGGCTTTGCATCTGTCTCTTGAGCCAATGGTGATGCTTATCTTGTTTCTGATGAAGTGCCACAAGAAGTTCTTGGTCATTGAGAACACGAGAGCGCTTCTTAGGCCTTTGGGCAATGGTGCTTTCAGTGGCTTCAGTTTGCACACGATGAGGCAGACGAGTATTTCCAGCCATTGGATAGATATGTGTTGCTGCTTGGACGCCTTCGATGGGTTGAGTGAAGCTTTGGTGCTCGACATTCTAAAGACAAAGAGGCTTCTTGGCAGGGTCAGAGTATATGGCTTCAACTCACATATCAACCTCTGGCAAAAAGATCAGATGATTGCGAGCAGAGGGCTTATAGTTGACAGATGAGTGTCGCTTGATGAGGCGCATGACCCATGGAGCATAGAACTTCAGACCAAAAAGGTCAGATCCAGACGCAGCAAGTTGCCTGATGAAGAATTCTTGGGAATTGAAGCTGATGCCATTAAGGATGTAAAAGACCAATGTCTTCATGGCTCCTTCAAGCTTTGCGGCTGATGAATGTCCTTTGATAGGCCATAGAGTTCGCCTGATGATATGATATATGGTGCGAGGCAGATACTCAAGGTCATCAACAAAGAACTCCGTTGGATATTCAGTGTCAGATGGCAAAGGCTTCATCATGCTCAACATCTGGCTCATATTGGGTTCAGGCTTATGGAAGATGCTCTCCAGTGCATTTCAATGTAGTTGATAGTCAGGTTCATAGAGCTCTCCGGGAGTGGGTAGGCCAGTAAGCTCAATGACATCAAGAGCTTTGGCTTCATGATGAACATTTCCAGTCATCCACTCGAGAACCCATGTCTTGATGTCTCTGTTGTAGCCGCGAATGTGGAGGGTAGCATAGAATTGAAGCAAAAGTTCTTCATTCTAGTGTTCTTTGTCTGTAACAAAGCTGAGCAGACCGGCATCACAAAAATAGTCAAGTTCTTCTTCTAAGCATGGCAGTCCAGCAATGGCTTCAGTGTCGAGGCGCATATGAGGGAAAATGCGCCCTTGATCATACAAAACACAGGAGTAATAGCTTCGCTGCTGATAACTCAGAACCAATCAGATGATATCGTTGGCTTTGAGTAGGGGTTCTTGGTGCTGTCAAAGAAGGTATTGTGGCTTTTGAAGCCATTTGCATTGAAGGACCCTGGAGAGTTTGCAGTACCTGGGAACCTTGGCAGTCTTGGCTTTGGTTTCTAGACCTGAGGCCTATGCTCAACATGATAATCAAACTGAGGTCCAGAGGCAGTGGGCGGAGGTACCAGAATGGGCCATCGGACAGTGGTTAGCCGACCATGATTGTATGCTTGCTCAATTGTATGGGGCCTTGGTGGCGGAACAGGAGCAGTGGCAACAGCTGAGGCTTCAGGCTGCACAACCGGTGCTTCGAGAGTAGTTGCCTCATTAGCTTCAGGCACACTGGTTGGTGCAAGCTCCACATTAGCTTCAGCCATGACTACGTCATTGGCTTCACTTGCGTTGGTAGTGTCAGCTTCAGGATTTTCAACATCCACTTGACGAGCTGGAGGGTCGGGCACTGGTGCGTTCACATCAGGAACAACTTCTTCAATAACTGGGGGAGTAGGGACACGTACGTCTTCTTGTCTTTCATCGGCTGATGCAGCCGGATTGTCTTCAGCAGCTTGGGCTTCAGACACGGAGGCATTCACAGTTGGAGTGGCTTCAGGGAACACTTGTCGTGCAACAGGTTGGTGATGCACTACTCCTTCTGGAACGCTCGCGAGAGGGACTTGAGGCCTTTGTCCTTTACGAAGCCTACGAAATGCTGGCGACGCCTTTGGAGATGTAGTTGGCTGGGCCTCAAGGTCTTCTTCTTCTACTTGCATGGGTGGTGTAACTTGTTGTTGTTGGGGAGTACTTGGGGAGTCTTGTTGCTGTGGGTGATCAGCCCACGGTGCATCGTGAGTATTTGGTGTCAGAGGATGACCAATGCTGATGAGTTCGCTGTTCGTGAGAACAGGCGATGATACCATGTTGTGTTTGATCTGAGGAAGAACTTCATCATCTTCAACATTGTCATCTTGACCAATGTCTTCAGCAGCGGTGGGTTCAGCTGCTGGAATGTCTTCAACTTCATGGGCCTTTGTGGTGGCAAGCTCATGAACTATCATTCGTCATTCTTGATGTTCAGACGCAGGGCGAACCACTGAGATGGGTTCAACAACCAAGGGCTTTGTGGGAGCAGCCCTATTCTTCTTGGTCTTGCGCTTCTTCTTGGAGGGAGCAGCATCAGAGGCTTCAGTATTCTTCCTCTTTCTGGCTTCAGCCTCGGCAGCCCTCGTCTTCTTCTGTTCTGAAGCGGTTGAAAGGACCTTTGGCTTCGAGCTAGTCATACTGCTTGGGAAGACAATGCGAGGGGCTTCTTGACTTGAAGGTGCAGGCTGGGCAGTAGAGAGCTGCTTCTTCTTTGCAGCCATCCTGGGGTCAATGCCAGGACGACCAAGAGACTTGCGCTTCTCAGCCTCATTGTATGCAAGCACGCATTTGTCAGCCAAACTCTTCATGCGCTCGCGTGAGCCCTGAGCTTCTTGGCGCTTCTTGAGAAAGGCTTCTTTAAGCTCATGTAGCATGACCTTGAAGTTTCTGACATCTTGCACACTGAGCTTCGCCACATGCTTCTTGAACTGAGCCTTCTCATAATCAATTTTGTTCTTCAGCTCAACGATGCGCTGAGCGAGAGCTAGCTCAGAAGCAATGGCGCCACTGAAAGAGACGCTGAGGCCAATGGGAAGCTGCAGATCTTCAAAGCTGAGATTTGGTGTGTCAAACCAATCATCAATGAAGTTATGGATGATTGCCACATCAAAGAGAGGCAAGTTGTTGAAGATCTCTGCTTCTTCCTTGTTTTTGATCAGTTGCTCAAGGGCATCATCTGCAAGATCTTCATCGCTGGACAGATCAATGGGTTCTTCACGCAGAATGGCAACAGGAGTCAAGGTTTGATCAGTATGCCTGACAATTTGCTTTTTCTTCTCCGTCCTCTTGGAGATACGTGATTGATCTTCAGACTGCACACTGTCTTCAGGAGGTGCAGTGGCTAGTGGCTTCGCACGTGAATCTTTTGGAGGTGCTAATCTAGAAGCCTTTGGCTTCTTTTGCTTCTACGGCTTTGGAGGAGGAGCTGGGGCTTCATCAGTGTCAGCATCATTATCAGAATGATCCACTTTGGCACCATGGACCAAGATGTAGGTGATGAGGCCATCAAGGTTGGAGAAGGGGCTGATGACATTGGGTTCTGCATCACGTGAGCCGTCAGCACGGGGAGCAGAGTGACCAAGGTTGAAGTCTAATCCCAATGACTTCTTGTTTTCCTTGGTCGAAGCCTTGGCGTGCTGAAAGTTGCGCTTGAAGAAAGTATCATCACGACACCAGAGTAATGATGAGGGATCGGCGTTCTCAGGCTGAGGTCCACGGACCATACAAGGATAGAAACCTTGTGCAATAGCTTCAGCTCTGTTCTTGGGTTGAAGGCCTCGATAGAGAATATCGCCCCAAGGACTCTTGATAGCATTCTTCTCTGCATATTCCTTGGTCACGGACTTGTACTTGAACCATTCTTCAGCCCAATAGCTTCGAATCCATTGGATTCGTGTCTTGCGTTGATGATAATTCTCTTCGGGATCTGTCTTGTAGAGCTCTGCTAGGTCATCAGGCAGATCTTTGGATGTTCTCTCTCGGCGCTGTCTGCCACCCTTCCTTACTGATTTTTCTGCAGCCATGAACTTCAAACTGAATGGCTTCAATGCGTTCAAAGGCTTCATAGACTTACGCTTGCTGGTCAAGCAGGAACTGGCTTCAGGAGAGTTAATGTGATGCTGTAAGTATTCTGCAAACAAATGCAGACTATGAGAACCAAGGGATTCTCCCATGGACATGTACCTGTGACAACATTAGAGATGCGAGGGAAGGGGAAGAGGTCATATGCATTCTCAGAAGATTTTGAAGATAAATCAGTTTGAAGACATTGACCTCATGATGCGAAGACATTCACTTATATGGGGTGAGTTGGTTCCAGATTTGTACGAATCCATGAATAAGTACAAGTGAGGAATCAAACTAGATATGAAATCTAAGTGAATAGACTAGGCAATGTGGGATGCAGACAGAATAGATCTAACACTGTGTAGGCAGAAACCACTTTCGGTAAATAGGATGAATCTTGAAGATCAAAAAGGTGGTAAAAATAGAGTTATAATTACCGCACGAAGAACTGCTAGATGGGATGAATAGGAGACCGAGCAGTTCAGTCCACTGTGCCCTAACTTGGCGACGGAGGACACCTATGGTGACGGCGGAGAGGACGATGTCCGCGGCCGGTGTGAGGACGGCGTCGGAGAAGTCGCGGCAGCTAAGCGCTTCGTTGCCAACGTCATCGAGAGCTAGCGGTGGCGCTAGGGTTTTGACGAGGTGGAGAGGTGGAAGATGGATTTCTTTACCGCAGGGGACAAGTATTTATAAGGAGGTGTGCAGCACAGTGAAATTACGCTGGTGCCCCTGGCGGTTCACATCTGAGGGGCACGTGGCAAGCATGCAACATACTCAGAGTTGTCCCACGTTCCCACGCCCGCCAGGCATGTTGGATAGTTGTTCCGGCTTCTCCGGATTTCAACAATAAAGATGAGTTATTTAAAACAGACTTAATGTTTGTCTCTGTGCCTTCTGCTGACTAGGACGCAGAGAAGACATTCGATAGTTTCAATAGAATTCATATGATTTGGACAGATAGAGTTTGAGATTGAAAGCATAGAGAGGTTGGGGTCCGATCACATTCACTTAGTTCAAAAGATTCAACTTGAAGACATAGCTATAAGTGAATGGTGTAGAGGACAGAACACTAGTATATATATACATATATCAGAAAGCAATCAAATCATCATAGTGAAGAGAATCATGAAGATAAATTGAAATAGAAGACAAACCAAATGCGAAGTCATTGCATAAATAACGCCATGAGTGAAACACTTCAAACAGAGAAATTTGGTGGTGGTGTTACCCACCGTATAGGAAGTATTAGACCCAGACACGACGCACAATTATCGTGGCACTCCGAAGTCAAATTCCATGTTAATGTATTCACACTCAGAATGTAAGTCTTCATAGATTGAAGATATTCAGTACTTCGTGTGTTGCACATCTAAGTCATCAACATGCATAAGTGTTAGGATGTGTGCCTGATCACAGGACATTAGAGGATTCCAAGATATTTATCTCACACCGTAACTTGCAAAACCTTTTCTCATCCAAGGGCTTTGTGAAGATATCTGCCAGTTGCTCTTCAGTTTTGACATGAATGATGTCGATATCTTTCTTCATGACATGATCTCTGAGAAAGTGATGACGAATTTCAATGTGCTTTGTCTTCGAGTGTTGAACTGGATTGTTGGCTATATTGATGGCACTTTTGTTGTCGCAGAAGAGAGGTACTTGTTTCAGATTGATGCCATAGTCCTTGAGAGTTTGCTTCATCCATAGAAGCTGAGCGCAACAAGATCCAGCAGCAATGTATTCAGATTCAGCAGTTGAGAGTGATACACAGTTCTGCTTCTTTGAAGACCAACAGACAAGTGATTGTCCCAGAAAGTGACATGTGCCTGATGTAGACTTGCGATCCACCTTGTCACCAGCATAATCAGCATCCGAGAATCCAACCAAATTAAATTTTGAGCCCTTGGGATACCATAATCCGATGTTGGGGTGTAAGCCAAATATCGAAGAATTCGCTTCACAGCTAAGTGATGCGATTCCTTTGGTGCTGCTTGGAATCGAGCACACATGCAAACACTAAGCATAATATCTGGCCTAAATGCACATAGATAAAGTAAAGAACCAATCATGGAGCGGTATACCTTTTGATCGAACTCTTTACCATTGTCGTCGGGACCAAGATGGTGTTTGGCTGGCATTGGCGTCGTGTAACCTTTGCAGTCTTCCATTCCAAACTTCTTCAGAAAATCTTTGAGGTATTTTTCTTGAGATACGAAGATGCCATTCCTTTGCTGAAGAATTTGAAGACCAAGGAAGAACTTCAGCTCACCCATCATGGACATCTGATATTGCTCTTGCATCATGTACCCAAACTCATCACTATACTTCTGGTTGGTGCAGCCGAAGATTATGTCATCCACATATATTTGGCACACAAACAGTTCACCATCATATGTCTTCATGAAGAGTGTGGGATCGAGGGATCCTGGTTTGAAGCCTTTGCTCTTCAGGAAGTCTTTGACCGTATCATACCAAGCGCGAGGAGCTTGTTTGAGGCCATACAGTGCTTTGTTTAGCTTGTACACCATATCAGGATGTTTTGGATCTTCAAAGCCAGGTGGTTGAGCTACATATACTTCTTCTTCAATCTTGCCATTGAGAAATGCACTCTTCACATCCATTTGATAAAGCAAGATGTTGTGATGATTAGCGTAGGCTAGCAGTATGCGAATAGCTTCAAGCCTAGCCATAGAAGCAAATGTTTCATCAAAGTCAATTCCTTCCACTTGAGTATATCCTTGAGCCACAAGACGTGTTTTGTTACTAACGACTTGACCATGCTCATCTTGCTTGTTTCGATATATCCATTTTGTTCCAATAATGTTATGCTTGCAAGGGTCAGGTCGCTTGACAAGTTCCCAAACATTGTTTAGCTTGAACTGTTGAAGTTCTTCTTGCATAGCTTGAGTCCATTCAGGTTCCATAAAAGCTTCAGCAAATTTCTTGGGTTCCGATATTGACACAAATGAAAAGTGCCCACAAAAGTTTGCTAACTGTGTTGCTCTTGAGCGAGTAAGTGGACCAGGCGCATTGATGCTGTCAATTATCTTCTCAATTGGTACTTCATTTGCAACACGAGGATGAACCGGACGAAGACTTTGCTCTTGCTGATCATTGTCATCATTGGGAGGATTGTCTTCTGTCTGAGCATAGTCTTCAGGTTGGTTAGGTGCAGAAATGATAAGTTCCTCTTCAGGCTGTGCTTTAGAGGGCATGATTTCACCAGTTCCCATCAGCTTGATAGATTCGCTTGGAGGAGCTTCATCTAGTGTACTTGGCAAGAGTTCTCTTTGTGAACCATTGGTTTCATGAAATCTCACATCCATAGTTTCGACGATTTTGTAGAGATAGAGGTTGAAGACTCTGTAGGAGTGTGAGTCCTTTCCATAGCCAAGCATGAAACCTTCGTGAGCTTTAGGTGCAAATTTTGACTTGTGATGGGGGTCCTTGATCCAGCACCTAGCTCCAAATACTCTGAAGTAACTGACATTTGGCTTCTTGCCAGTAAGGAGCTCATAGGATGTTTTGTTCAGAAGCTTATGGATGTAGACACGATTGATGATGTGACATGCTGTATCAATAGCTTCAGGCCAGAACTTTCTTGGTGTCTTGTATTCATCGAGCATTGTTCGAGCCATCTCAATGAGGGTTCTGTTCTTGTGTTCAACGATGCCATTTTGCTGAGGTGTGTATGGAGCAGAGAACTCATGAGTGATCCCCATTGTATCCAGATAAAGATCAAGTCCGGTGTTCTTGAATTCAGTGCCATTATCACTTCTGATATGCTTGATCTTCACACCATAATTGTTCATTGCTCGATTGGCGAAGCGTCTGAAGACATCTTGCACTTCAGTCTTGTAGAGAATTATATGAACCCATGTGTATCTTGAATAGTCATCAACAATGACGAAGCCATAGATACAAGCAGTTGTTGTGAGGGTGGAGTAGTGAGTAGGTCCAAATAAGTCCATGTGCAACAACTCGAAGGGTTGAGATGTTGTCATGATTGTCTTCGAGGGGTGCTTTGCCCTAGTCATCTTTCCAGCTTCGCAGGCACCACACAAATGATCCTTTTTGAACTTGACATCCTCGATGCCTATGACATGCTTCTTCTTGACGAGTGAGTGTAAGTTCCTCATGCCAGCATGCCCCAGCCTTCGATGCCAGAGCCAGCATTCTGAAGCTTTTGTGAGAAGACACACGGCAAGGTGTGGACCTACTGAGAAATCTACCATGTATAGATCATCTTTCCGATACCCTTCAAAGACTAGAGACTTGTCAGATTCCATTAGTACAAGACAGCGATATTTTCCGAATAGCACAATCATGTTCAAATCACAAAGCATTGAGACAGACATTAAGTTGAAACCAAGGGATTCAACAAGCATCACTTTATCCATGTGTTGATACTTTGAGATTGCAACTCTACCTAGACCCAATACCTTGCTTTTACCAGTGTCAGCAAATGTGATGTGACTCTTGTCGGATGGACGTAAGGTTGAGTCCATGAGAAGACTTCAATCACCAGTCATATGATTTGTGCATCCGCTGTCCATAATCCATTCTGAAGCTTTTGGTGATGTACCCTACAGTGCAGTTAGGAGGATAGGTTTCACAAGAGTGTTGTGAAGCATAAGCATTTGGCAAATATAGGGATTGTCACAGCTTAGATCAAGGTTAGGACACATAGTATGACTGGTAAGCGATTCAGATGTGACGTATATAGTAAGACATTTTATCATGCGTCCTTAATGTGTTTTAGGTCCCCAACAATAGCATCAGACGCCTTTGATTGCAGGTTGGAGACCTTTCTCTGCAAAAGAGAGTTAATTCTTCTTCGTCACCCACATTTTCAGGGGTGGCTTAGAAGCAATGAGTCTAAGTGCAGCATCTGAGAATTTTGGCTTTGGAGCCCTAGCAAATAGCCTTGCAGGAGATGAATGATACTCATATGAATAAGCAGAAAAGTTCTTAGTTCCATGAACATAGTGGTTCGAAGACACATGCTCATATTCATAAGTCTGAGCATGATTTCCCTGCAAAACATTGGCGTTAGGGTAACTCAGGTGAGTCCTGTATCTGTATGAAGCCTTTGGGCCATATGAAGCTATAGGTCTGGGGTTTGTCTTCTTCCTTGGAGGTGTCATGACGACATTCACAGGAAGATTCTCAATGTACGGCTTAGGTACCCAGATCTTCTTCATAGGTGGTCCATTGCTGCAGTTAGTACCAATATACCTGGCAAACACTTCACCATTCTGATTCTTGAACAGCTTATAGTTTGCATCAAAGGATTCATCAATGATAATAGGATTAGCACAGGTGAAGCCAGATAAAGTGGATGGATCTACTGAAGGTTCCTTTGCAGCAACCCATGTGGTTTTGGGGTACTGCTCAGGCTTCCAGTACGAGCCATCAACATTCATTTTCCTCTCAAACCCAACACCCTCTTTCCTAGGGTTTTGGTTCAGAATCTGCTTTTTGAGGACATCGCAAAGTGTCTGATGCCCTTTCAGACTTTTATACATCCTTGTTTCAAGCAATGTCTTCAACATAGCATTTTCATCAGCAATAGTAGTGGTATCCTCCGCAGAGGGGTTAGTAACCACATCAGTAGGTGAAGACAATGAAACAGTAGCAGCAGCGGAACATTCAGCAACAGATGTAGCGTTATCATGCTCAATGCATTTTAGACATGGTGGTTCGAATCCATCCTGAGCGGGACTAATCCGTTGAGCGCGAAGTAACTCATTCTCTTTTTGAAGATCTTCATGAGCCGCTCTCAATTTCTCAAGCTCTTGCTTCCTTTGAAGATAATCATAGGAGAGCTTTTCATAAGTGGTTGAGAGCGTTTCATGACGACTTTCAAGTTCTTGGTACTTAGGATGAAGATTCTTTATATCTTCAACTAAGGACTGTGAACGTGCCATTTCCGCGTCCAACAGGTCATCGCTTTTGTCTAACAGTTTTTGAGTATGTTCCATAGCCTTTTGTTGTTCAGTTGCAATTTTAGCAAGTGTTTTGTAGCTAGGTTTGGATTCACAATCAGAGTCATCTTCACTTGATGTTTGAAAGTAAGCATCACGTGATTTTACCTTGGCACCACGTGCCATGAAGCAGTAGGTGGGAGTAGGATCGTCTTCATCATCAGCTTCAACATTGGTGTGGAAGTCATTGTCTTTGGTGTTGAAGATGGACTTGGCAACATAGGTTGTGGCTAGAGCCAGACTTGCAACGCCAGGGTCGGACTCCTCTCCAGACTCCACTTCCACCTCCTCAGAAGCAGACTCCTCTTCTGATCCATTTCCTTGCCAACAAAAGCACGAGCCTTGCCTGATGAGCTCTTCTTATGAGATGAAGACCTTGATGAGGACTTGGAAGAAGACTTTGAAGATTTCTTCTTCTTCTTGTCATCAGAATCATATTCCTTGCTCTTCTTCTTCTTCTTCTTCTTCTTCTTCTCATTATCCCACTGTGGACACTCAGAGATATAGTGTCCAAGTTTCTTGCACTTGTGACACGTTCTCTTCTTGTGGTCATGAGTGGAAGCTTCATCATTTCGTGAGCTGGATCGTGAAGACTTTCTGAAGCCTTTCTTCTTGGTGAACTTCTGAAACTTCTTCACAAGCATAGCAAGTTCCTTTCCAATGTCTTCAGGATCATCAGAACTGCAGTCAGATTCTTCTTCAGATGAGGAAACAACTTTTGCCTTCAAAGCGCGAGTTCGGCCATAGTTTGGACCATAGATATCTCTTTTCTCAGAAAGCTGGAACTCATGTGTGTTGAGCCTCTCAAGTATATCAGACGGATCGAGTGTCTTGAAGTCAGGACGTTCT
The DNA here is from genome assembly GCA_963921465.1 of Triticum timopheevii. Lineage (NCBI taxonomy): Eukaryota > Viridiplantae > Streptophyta > Magnoliopsida > Poales > Poaceae > Triticum > Triticum timopheevii. Next base: position 322,241,423 of record OY997266.1, read on the forward strand.
TGTATCATGAGGGCAAGGGTGTCAAAGGAGCTATCAAGTGATCTCAGTAGTGTCTTGACAATTTCATGCTTGGTAATCTCAGTTGCGCCAAGAGCTTGAAGTTCATTTGTGATGTAAGTGAGGCAATCGAACATGAGCTGGACATTTTCATTGTCTTTTCTCTTGAAATGGTTGAAGAGGTTGCGAAGAACACTGATTCTTTGATCTCTCTGGGTTGAGACGCCTTCGTTGACCTTGGATAGCCAGTCCCAGACTAGCTTTGACGTTTCCAGAGCACTCACACGGCCATACTGTCCTTTGGTCAGATGACCACAGATGATGTTCTTTGCAATAGAGTCCAGTTGAATGAACTTCTTGACATCAGTAGGGGTGACACCTTCACCAGTTTTGGGAACGCCGTTCTTGACGACATACCAGAGGTCGACATCAATGGCTTCAAGATGCATACGCATCTTATTCTTCTAGTAGGGAAATTCAGTCCCATCGAACACGGGGCAAGCAGCGGAGACCTTGATTATCCCTGCAGTCGACATAGCTAAAACTCCAGGTGGTTAAACCGAATCACACAGAACAAGGGAGTACCTTGCTCTGATACCAATTGAAAATGCTAGTATCGACTAGAGGGGGGGGGGGGTGAATAGGCGATTTTTATGAAGGTCTTCAAAACATGATAGTTTCGAAGACAAACAGTAGAAATGACCTAATTGATATGCAGCGGAAGATAAACTACAATAGGCAAACCATAGTCAAGTATGCAATGATGTGAAGGTACATGACTAATAGCAGCTAAGTAGTAAGGATCAGGATGGAAGATAGCATGAAGCCAATCAACAGTAGTAGTCAAGCAATGAAGTCAAACAGGTACGTCAGATAGACAATGACTTCACGAAGACAAAATTAGGTAAAGGAAGGGAGAGGATAGAACCAGTCACTTGTTGAAGACACATGATTTGTTGGACCAGTTCCAGTTGCTGTGACAACTGTACATATGGTTAGGGAGGCTGAGATTAACTCAGAAGACCGTGTCTTCACCTTATTCCCCTTGAACTAAGGACACACAATCCTCACCCAATCACTCTGGTAAGTCTTCAAGGTAGACTTCCAAACCTTCACAGACTTTGTTCACCGGCAATCCACGATGACTCTTGGATGCTCAGGACGCGATGCCTAACCGGCTGGAGGATTCACAGTCCTCAAGTGTAATAAGTCTTCAGGTCACACAGACAGAAAGACTTTAGTGATGCCTAACACTCTTTAGCTCTGGGTGTTTGGGCTTGGTCCTCGCAAGGATTTCTCTCTCTCAAAGGCTTCGAGGTGGGTTGCTCTCAAACGACAAAAGCCGTGCACTAACTCTGAGCAGCCACCAATTTATGGTGTAGGAGGTGGGCTATTTATAGCCACTGGGCAACCCGACCTGATATGTCCGAAATGACCCTGGGTCACTAAGGAACTGACACGTGTTCCAACGGTCAGATTTCAAACACACACGGCAACTTTACTTGGGCTACAAGCAAAGCTGACTCGTCCAGCTCTGGATAAGATTTTCTCTCATTGTCTTCGCTCGAAGACATAGGATTTGGGTTGAGCATCACTTCAGTCATTCTGACTTAGTTCACTTGGACCCCACTTAACAGTACGGTGGTTTCTATGACTCAACAAAGAAGAAAAGGAAACAACGAAACCACACAGTCTTCACGCTCCATAGTCTTCACCGAATGTCTTCTTATGTCATAGTGTTCAATATGAATATCTTCACATACCACCATTGTCTTCAATGTCTTCACACATTTTTAGGGGTCATCTCCGGTAGGTAAACCGAATCAATGAGGGACACTACCTGCATTATCCTGCAATTCTCACAAACGCATTAGTCCCTCAACCAACTTTGTCGTCAATACTTCAAAACCAACTAGGGGTGGCACTAGATGCACTTACAGTTCCCCACAAGATGACTTTTGTCCCATTATATTTGGTAGACCCTTCTTGAATACTGTTAATGCTAAGATAGATTGCGAAAAGGATATTGTTACTGTTGGTTTAGGGGACATGTCTCATGATTTTAATTTTTCTAAATTCCGTAGACAACCCCATGATAAAGAATTGCCTAGTAAAGATGAAATTATTGGTCTTGCTTCTATTGCCGTGCCTCCTAATGATCCTTTAGAACAATATTTGCTAGACCATGAAAATGATATGTATGAATGAAAGAAGGGAAATAGATGAACTATTTTTTAAACAGGGGCCTATTTTGAAACACAACTTGCCTGTTGAAATCCTAGGGGATCCTCCTCCACCCAAGGGTGATCCCGTGTTTGAGCTTAAACCATTACCTGATACTCTTAAACATGCTTATCTTAATGAAAAGAACATATATACTGTTATTAGTGTTAACCTTTTAGAGCAGGAAGAAGAGAAATTTTTGAAAACTGTGAAGAAGCACCGTGCTGCTATTGGATATACTCTTGATGATCTTAAGGGCATTAGTCCCACTCTATGCCACCACAAAATAAAATTGGAGAAAGACATTAAACCAGTTGTTGATCACCATTGATGGTTAAATCCTAAGATGAAAGAAGTGATAAAAAATGAAATACTAAAGCTTCTATAAGTAGGTATAATTTATCCTGTTGCTGATAGTCAGTGGGTAAGTCATGTCCATTGTGTCCCTAAGAAGGGAGGTATTACTGTTGTTCCTAATGATAAAGATGAATTGATCCCACAAAGAATTGTTACAGGTTATAGAATGGTAATTGATTTCCACAAATTAAATAAAGATACTAGAAAAGATCATTACCCTTTACCTTTTATTGATCAAATGCTAGATGGTTATTTTGGTTTCTCTCAAATACCTGTGTCAAAAGAGGATCAGGATAAGACCACTTTTACTTGCCCTTTCGGTACCTTTGCTTATAGATGTATGCCTTTTGGTTTATGCAATGCACCTGCTACCTTTCAAAGATGTATGACTGCTATATTCTCTGACTTTTGTGAAAAGATAGGTTTTCTTGGATGATTTATCCGTGTATGGAACTTTTTTTGATGATTGCTTAAGCAACCTTGATTGAGTCTTGCAGAGATGTGAAGAAACTAATCTTGTCTTGAATTGGGAGAAGTGCCACTTTATGGTTAATGAAGGTATTGTCTTGGGGCATAAAATTTTTGAAAGAGGTATTGAAGTTGATAAAGCTAAAGTTGATTCTATTGAAAAGATGACGTGTCCTAAGGACATTAAAGGTATAAGAAGTTTCCTTGGTCATGCCGGTTTTATAGGAGGTTCATTAAAGACTTCTCAAAAATTTCTAGGCCTCTAACTAATCTCTTACAAAAACATGTTCCTTGTCTTTGATGATGATTGTGTAGAAGCATTTGAAATACTTAAGAAAGCCTTGATTTCTGCACCTATCGTTCAGCCACCTGATTGGAATTTACCCTTTGAAATTATGTGTGATGCTAGTGATTATGTTGTAGGTGCTGTTCTAGGACAAAGAGTTGATTAGAAATTAAATGTTATCCAATATGCTAGTAAAACTCTAGACAGTGCCTAGAGAAATTATGCTACTACTGAAAAAGAATTTTTAGCAGCTGTATTTGCTTGTGATAATTTCAGACCTTATATTGTTGATTCCAAAGTAACTGTTCACACTGGTCATGCTGCTATTAAATACCTTATGGAAAAGAAAGATGGTAAAGCTAGACTTATTAGATGGGTTCTCTTGCTACAAGAATTTGATTTGCATATTATTGATAGAAAGGGAGCTGAGAACCCCGTTGCAAACAAATTGTCTAGGTTAGAAAATGTTCTTGATGACCCACTACCTATTGATGATAGCTTTCCTGATTAACAATGACTGTCATAAATGCTTCTCGTACTACTCCATGGTATGCTGACTCATTGTTGCTAAATTTATACCACCTAGTTTCACATACCAGCAAAAGAAAAAGTTTTTCTATGATTTAAGACATTACTTTTGGGATGACCCACACCCTTATAAAGAAGGAGTAGATGGTGTTATTAGACATAGTGTACCTCATCATGAACAGGAATAGATCCTACGCAAGTGTCACTCCGAGGCATATGGAGGACATCACGCGGGAGATAGAACTGCACATAAGGTATTGCAATCCGGTTTTTATTGGCCTACTCTCTTCAAAGATGCCTGTAAGTTTGTCTTGTCTTGCGATGAATGTCAAAGTATTGGTAATATTAATAGACATCAAGAAATGCCTACGAACTATTCACTTGTTATCGAACCATTTGATGTTTGGGGCTTTGAATATATGGGACCTTTTCCTTCCTCTAATGGGTATACACATATTTTAGTTGTTGTTACTAAGTGGGTATAAGCTATTCCAACTAGTACTGCTGATCATAACACCTCTATTAAGATGCTTAAAGAAGTTATTTTTCTGAGATTTGGAGTCCCTAGATACTTAATGACTGATGGTGGTTCACAATTTATTCATGGTGCTTTTCGTAAAATGCTTGCTAAGTATGATGTTAATCATATAATTGCATCTCTTTACCATCCACAGTCTAGCGGTCAAGTAGAATTGAGTAGTAGAGAGATTAAATTAATTTTGCAAAAGACTGTTAATAGATCTAGAAATAATTGGTCCAAGAAACTTGATGATGCATTATGGGCCTATAGAATTGCATATAAAAATCCTCTGGGTATCTCTCCATATAAAATGGTTTATGGAAAAGCATGTCACTTACCTCTCGAACTAGAACATAAGGCATATTGGGCCATTAAAGAGCTCAATTATGATTTCAAACTTGCCGGTGAGAAGAGGCTATTTGACATTAGCTCACTCGATGAATGGAGAACCCAGGCCTATGAGAATGCCAAACTGTTTAAAGAAAAAGTTAAAAGATGGCATGACAAAAGGATACAAAAGCGTGAGTTTAATGTAGGTGATTATGTTTTGCTATACAACTCTCATTTAAGATTTTTTGCGGGAAAACTACTCTCTAAATGGGAAGGTCCTTACGTTATCGAGGAGGTCTATCGTTCCGGTGCCATAAAAATCAACAACTTCGAAGGCACAAATCCGAAGGTGGTGAACGGTCAAAGAATCAAGCATTATATCTCAGGTAATCCCATAAATGTTGAAACCAATGTCATTGACACCATAACCCCGGAGGAGTACATAAGGGACACTTTTCAGAATGTTTCAGACTCCGGAAAGGTATAGGCATGTGGTACGGTAAGTAAACCGACTCCAAAACAGTTCTAATAGCATTTTTTTTCTCCGTATTGGAATATTTAAGAAAATAGGAAAATAAGAAGTAGTCCGGAAAGGACACGAGGCATCCACGATGGTGGAGGGCGCGCCCTAGTGCGAGTGCCATACCTCATTCCTTATACAATGAAATTATGCATGATATCGCACCCACTGAAATAGAAGGTATTGATGTTACTATTAAGCTTGCTAACAAAGATACTATTTCACCAATTGGGATTGTTAGAGATGTTGAAGTCTTGTGTGGGGAAGTTAAATATCCTACTGATTTTCTTGTTCTTGGCCCCACAAGATGACTTTTGTCCCATTATATTTGGTAGACCCTTCTTGAATACTGTTAATGCTAAGATAGACTGCGTAAAGGATATTGTTACTGTTGGTTTAGGGGATATGTCTCATGATTTTAATTTTGCTAAATTCCGTAGACAACCCCATGATAAAGAATTGCCTAGTAAAGATAAAATTATTGGTCTTGCTTCTATTGTCGTGCCTCCTAATGATCCTTTAGAATAATATTTGCTAGACCATGAAAATGATATGTTTATGAATGAAAGAAAGGAAATAGATGAAGTATTCTTTAAACAGGGACCTATATTGAAACACAACTTGCATGTTGAAATCCTAGGGGATCCTCCTCCACCCAAGGGTGACCCCGTTGAGGGAGTCCTAGACTAGGGGGTGTCCGGATAGCCGAACTATCAACATTGGCCGGACTCCAAGACTATGAAGATACAAGATTGAAGACTTCGTCCTGTGTCTGGATGGGACTTTCCTTGGCGTGGAAGGCAAGCTTGGCGATACGGATATGTAGATCTCCTACCATTGTAACCGACTCTGTGTAACCCTAGACCTCTCCGGTGTCTATATAAACCGGAGGGTTTTAGTCCGTAGGACGAACAACAATCATACCATAGGCTAGCTTCTAGGGTTTAGCCTCCTTGATCTCGTGGTAGATCTACTCTTGTACTACCCATATCATCAATATTAATCAAGCAGGAGTAGGGTTTTACCTCCACCGAGAGGGCCCGAACCTGGGTAAAAACATCGTGTCCCTTGTCTCCTGTTACCATCCGCCTAGACGCACAGTTCGGGACCCCCTACCCGAGATCCGCCAATTTTGACACCGACATTGGTGCTTTCATTGAGAGTTCCTTTGTGTCGTCACCCATAGGCCCGATGGCTCCTTCGATCATCAGCAACGATGCGGTCCGGCGCGAGACTTTTCTCCCCGGACAGATCTTCGTATTCGTCGGCTTCGCACTGCGGGCCAATTCACTTGGCCATCTGGAGCAGATAGAAAGCTACGCCCCTGGCCATCATGTCAGATTTGGAAGTTTGAACTATACAGCCGATATCCGCCGAGACTTGATCTTCGACGGATTCGAGCCACAGCCGAGCGCGCCGCACTGTCACGATGGGCATGATCTAGCTCTGCTGCCGGACAGTGCCCCGGAGGCCGCACAAGAGTCCGCTCCGACCCTTAGCTCGGAGCCGACTGCGCCAATCAAGGATGGGTGGCTGGACACCGCCTTGGGGGCTGCTACCTCTATGGCGATAGAGCCGAATACCCACCTTGCCTTTCGCAAAGCCCGTGACTCCGAGGTGCCGGACTCCTCGCCGGACTCCGAACCTCCCGCGCCCCTGCCAATCGAGTCCGATTGGGCGCCGATCATGGAGTTCACTGCTGCAGACATCTTTCAGCACTCGCCTTTTGGCGACATCCTGAATTCGCTAAAGTGTCTCTCTTTATCAGGAGAGCCCTGGCCGGATTACGGTCAGGACGGTTGGGATGCGGACGACGAAGAAATTCAAAGCCCACCCACCACCCACTTTATAGCCACTATCGATGACTTAACCGATATGCTAGACTTCGACTCCGAAGACATCGACGGTATGGACGACGATGCCAGAGATGACCAAGAACCAGCGCCCACAGGGCACTGGAAGGCCACCTCAACTCACGATGTATATATGGTGGGTACACCTAAAGGAAGTGATAACGAGGAACAACGGGACGCTGCGAAGGATAATTCCCCCGAAAAACAGCCGAAACGGCGACGCAAGCGCCGCCCAAAGTCCCGCCTCGACAATGACAGCACCCATATAGACCAATCCATAGAGCAGGGTAACCAGTGGACGACGAACATGCCCCCAAGCAACCATCCGAATAGGAAGAATTGGATAAGCAATCCATCCCCGGCGAAAACAACAGTCCGGATGATCTCACGCCGGACACATCGTTGGAGCAGAAGAACCTCCACAAAAGGCTTGTCGCCACTGCATGAAGTCTGAAGAAGCAGAAGCGGAAGCTCAAAACAGCGGAAGACGTACTTAGAATGAGATGGAGCAAAGTACTCAAAACCGCAAACAAACACGACGATAGTCGCCAAGCAAAGAGCTACCCGAAGCACAAACTATTGCCCGAATTTGACGAGGAGGCCTTAGAGCCCCCACAATCAAAAAACAAAGAGGCCGCCCGGTCGGATAGCCGACCACATGACAAACAAAGAGCAGCAAGCGGCGCCGCACACAAGCCAGCACGTGATCCACATAAGGATCCTCGCAAAAAGGATGGCCCGGTCAGGTCCATCTATGGGCCAAGAAAGTAAGCTCCAGAAATCAAAACAACACGTCGGGTATTCGAAAAGCACGGCACACCCAAATACAGGGCGCCGCACACCCCCTATGTTTCATCGATGAGGTGCTGGATCATGAATTTCAGCGGGATTCAAGCCCGTAAATATAGAGGCATACGACGGAACAACAGACCCCGGAGTCTGGATTGAGGATTACATCCTGCACATACATATGGCTAGAGGAGATGACCTCCACGCCATAAAATACTTACCCCTCAAGCTCAAAGGGCCAGCCCGACATTGGCTCAAAAGCCTCCCAGAAAATACCATTGGAAGTTGGGAAGAGCTCGAGGATGCGTTTCGGGCAAATTTTCAGGGGACTTATGTCCGCCCTCCGGATGCAGACGACTTAAGTCACATAACTCAACAGCCCGGAGAGTCAGCCCGCAAATTCCGGAACAGGTTCCTCACCAAAAAGAACCAAATAGTCGACTATCCGGACGCTGAAGCCTTAGCAGCCTTCAAACATAACGTCTGAGACAAATGGCTCGCCAGACACCTCGGCCAGGAAAATCCAAGAACAATGGCCGCACTAACAAACCTCATGACCCGCTTTTGCGCGGGAGAGGATAGCTGGCTGGCCAGATGCAGCACCAGCAACCCAAGTACATCCGAGGTCAGGGATGGAAATGGGAAACCACGACGCAGAAAGGACCAGCGCCGGACTAAGGAAAATGGCCCAAAGAACACGACAGTCAACGCCGGGTTCAAAAGCTCTCGGCAGAATAACAAAACACTGCCTCTCAAGGACAATAGCGACGAGCTATCCAACCTAAACAAAATCTTGGACAAGATATGCCAAATCCACAGCACCTCCGGGAAGCCTGCAAACCATACGCACAGAGATTGTTGGGTCTTCAAACAGTCCGGCCGACTTAATGCCGAATAGAAGGGGCTCGAAACACCAAGTGAGGACGATGACGAACTCCACAAGCAGAGCACCGGCAAACAAAGGAATTTCCCACAAGAGGTCAGAATAGTAAACTCACTTTATGTGACACCAGGCAAAAATAGAGCGGCGTCCGTTAAAGTACGCGCCGCATGGTCCACCCCAGCGGAGTCCTGACACTGGATGTCAAAACCAATCACCTTCGACCATCAGGATTACTCCGGAAGTATCCGGAACGCAGGATGGACTGCTCTGATATTAGATCCTATAATCGACGGACTACAATTTACACAAGTCCTAATGGACAGCGGCAGTGCTCTAAACCTACTATATCAGGATACAATCCGCAGAATGTGGATAGACCCAAAAAAATACGCCATAACAACACTTCCTTTAAAGGAGTGATGCCAGGTCCATATGCCCATTATACGGGCTCTCTACCACTAGAAGTTGTGTTCGGCTCATCCGACAACTCCCGTCGCAAAAAGTTAATCTTCCAGATCGCCCCATTTAAAAGTATCTATCAAGCACTATTGGGACGCGAAGCTTTCACCCGCTTTAATGCAATACCGCATTATGCATCTCTTACACTTAAAATGCCCGGTCCACGCGGCATCATCTCATTAAAGGGAAACTTCGAGTGTTCCTCGAATACGGAAGAACGTGAGACTGCCTTGCCAGCCACACACTAATCCGGCTTTGCTGATCAAAGCCCCTAAACAGGTCATTCAAACCCCGGACACGGTTAGGCGAGTCCGGTATAAATAAACAAGGGGCTTACGAGCGGCGTACCCCTTTACAAGGGGCTCCATGCATGCACAAAAAGAGACAATAAAGCTCAATTTTATTCATTCTTTGAATCATACTCTGTTTATTTTAAAATACATTTTTCGCACGATCTCTTTTTCCCAACTAAGTTCTTCTCTTTTACAGATGAACATCGTGCTACACCCGTCCAGGATACGGCACAATGGAGACACAGGCGCACACGTGTAGTAGGGACCCGTTGCAAGGATTCTTTTCAGATTAAGACCCTGCGTAAACCTTTTTTACTGTCTCTTGTTGATACACATCCCCCGGTTTTTTGCTATAACCGAGGAGGAGGCTGGCGTTTTGGGATCAGCCGCGCCAGAAATTTTTGCGCGTACCTGGACACTAGGGGCTTAGGGCATTGTTCTGCCCGTTATCATAAAGACCGAATACCTTAGGGAGTGTTCGGCGTCTCGAGTTAGGCCCTATATGCATCAGCTTCGAATCATGTCTTTGGTCAAATGTTGGGTTTGTCCGGCTCCTGTGTTTTGCTGCCTTACATTCCGCTCTATCGGCTAACGCGGCACCAGGAGAACTACTGCGATTGTGCCCCGGTTCGCCCAGGAGAGCACCTCAGTAGAGAAAGCCAAAAACTGACTGTCATGATATAGCGACAGACTAGTCAACCACTCGATCGACCACCGGAATGTTTAGAATTCCTCCACTTTAACGAAGGACCGTTTCTCGGTCAGGCACATACGCGCCCCGAAATTCGGAGAGCGCAGTGCCCCTAGGGGCTATATAGTAGCCCCACCATCGAACTCCTATGGCTAAGTGAAAGTGATAAAGCATTATAGTCCGGTTGCCTAGTTTGCTATGCTGTCACCTCCTTCACAGGACCAAGACGTTGGATTAAGTGTGAAAATGCGCTTTTTGTTTGCAAACACCCCTCACTATGTGCGTGGGGGCTGAAGCCAAAGACTGCCATCTTTCAGGTTATATACACATATAGATCAACGGCCGCACAGGAGGTATTTCAACACTTGAATGCTCAAGTATAAAAAGCCCTTATATTATATTTGAAACATGGTTTCATAAATCGCCTTGATATGCGGCACCGCATCAAGGAACTGCTGCACCAAGCCAAAATAACTCTTCGGCTCAGGCCTTTTTGGCCACAAATGAGCCACGACATCCTTCATGGCAAGTCCAGACAACCTATTCAGCTCAGCCCACTCGGCTAACCGATTGGTTAATGGAAGTGGACGCTCTGGACTATGGAATTGCGACCAAAAAAGCTCTTCCATTCCGTGATCCTTTTGGCCCCGGAAGTGTGCGACTGCGTCTGCGGCACTCGCCGCCAAATTCAGATAAGCATCCTCCACACCCCACAACTGGCCCAACTGAGCATACTTCGGATCCGTGAATTTCCTACGCAGCAGAAAAGGCTTTCCAGCCGCAATATCCCCGGCCTGACGTAGCTCCTCCTTTATAGCCCTCATCGCGGAGCGGGCATCCTTGGCTTTGGCGGTGGCCTTCTTCAGGTCCTCTTGCTCCGCTCGGCATTCTCTTTCAAGAAACTCATAGCGGTCGGTAGCATCCTTCAGCTTCATGGCCATTTCGGCCATTTCCTCCCTGCTTCGGCAGTGAGCAGCCTGTTCGGCTTTTAGCTCTTCGGCCGCCTTCAAGGCAGACGCATTACTTTTTCTAGCGTGCTCCTTGGCTCGGGCAAGCTCCGCCCGAAGGTCCTCCATAGCAGCGGCGCCATCTGCATTAAGCATACATGTTGTAAGGCACGGGCATCAAGCTCCCTTACCAGGTGTCTGCGGAGAAGCCACATACCTTGTGACTCGTCAAGTCGTTTATTGACCAACGTGATGTCTGCATCCGCAACATCAAGTTGCCGCTTCAATTCGGCAACTCTATTAGTCCGGCTGGCCACCGAACGCTCCGCCACCTGTATAGGAAGGGCGACATCTTACAACTGAGATTATAATCCTCGGCACGCTGTCGCTTTTGACAACGTACCGAGTCTCAGGGGCTACTATCTACACAGGGCGCATTCTATATGCAAAGCTGTCAGAAGGTATATCATTTTTGCGTACCTCAAACCCCGTCAGTAAACTTCTGACAGCCTCATGCAACCCGCTTTCAGCGGATGAAATCCTTTCAATCACCGTACCCATTAACTATGGTGATCTTCTGAGATAGACGCTCGCCCGAGCAGATACTTCAGCTCCTCCGACCGTACACCAGTTGGTGCTGAACCTTCCGTCCCCGCCGGACTCTAGGAAACCCTCCACGACAACACCTCAGGGTCGTCCGCCCTGCCTGACAGTGCGGCAGATGGAGGCATTTCACTCTCCATCATCTCCGGACGAAGATCCCCCGAGGATGAGCTCTGCTGAGAAGGGCTGAGATCCGAACTGCAAAGTAATAACTTCGTTTATCTTCAGAAATAAAAACAGGTATGTCCCTTATTACAAAACTCCCCTTTCCACTTACGGCTCGCTAGAGGGCTGATTTCCTTGGGGAAATAGTGTGGCCGGGGCCCCTCCCGGCGCAGGACCATCGGATGAAGATTTCTTCCCCCACTTTGAGGCCTTGGCCTCTGGATCTTCAGAAGCGGTCCTCTTCTCCCCTGGAGGGAGGGATTCTTGATCCCCCTTTCTTGAGAGCCTCCTTAGCGGAGGCGGTAGTTTTCCTGTTTTCCCCTTCGCCCTCTTCCGAAGGCGCAGCCTCCAGCATCTTGGTTAACACAGGATCCGGCGTGGTCTCAGGGAGGGGGCCGGACACCGTATCAGTTTTGCTTTTGCTATCCACTCCTGTTCAAGGGATAGCTGGTTAAAGGGCAAGTTTATGATAAATGTACGGACAGTGTGTCCGGGCACAGGACTACTTACTTGAGTATCCGGGCGATTGCAGCTCAGGCCTGCGTCCTCGGTCATGTCCGGACACATCTCTTGCGATCCGAAGAATAGTTTATACATCTCCACGGGCGTCGCACCCATGAAGTGTTGGAGAGCTCGCGGTCCCTCCGGATTGAATTCCCACAGGAGGAGGGGGCGACGTTTGCAGGGCAGAAGGCGCCGAATCAGCATGACCTGCGCCACTACAACTAGATTGATCTCCCTCTCTTGGAGGTCTCGAATACGGCCCTGCAATAATGGCACGTCCTTGGACGGCCCCCAGTCAAGCCCTTTCTTGACCCATGACGCCAGCCGTTGTGGAGGGCCCGAGCGAAAGGCAGGCGGCGCCACCCATCTGGTGCCCCTAGGAGCGGTGATGTAGAACCACTCCTGTTGCCACAAACCGAGCTCCTTTTGAAAAAAGCCCTCGGGCCATGGAGCGTCAGCTCTCTTGCTTATAACGGCCCCTCCGCACTCTGCCTGCCGCCCCTCGATCATCTTCGGCTCCACGTTGAAGGTCTTGAGCCACAATCCGAAGTGAGGAGTGGTGTGGAGGAAGGCTTCGCATACAACAATGAACGATGAGATGTGGAGGATGGACTCCGGATCCAAGTCATGGAATTCCAGCCCATAATAAAACATGAGCCCCCTCACGAAGGGGTCCATCGGGAAGCCTAAACCCCGACGGAAGTGAGACACGAACACCACGCTCTCACCAGGCTCGGGAGTGGGAATGACTTGCCCTTGGGCGGGCAGCCTATGCGAAATTTCACCGGTTAGATACCTGGCGTCTCTCAGCTTTAGCACATCTTCTTCCGTGACAGAAGAGGGCATCCACCGGCCTTGTAGGTCGGAGCCGGACATTGTCGAAGGTGTGAAGCGCCTGAATCTGGAGCCTTGGGTGTTGGAACTCGGGGCGAGGGGCGGATTCAATTGAAGATTGAAGAAAAGGAACATGCCTTGGTCTTGTTATAAAGGGGTTGAATACCAAGAGTCGTCCCCGTAACCGTTTGGGACTCGCCTTCGATGGAGGGGGCGTGCCAACGGGCGCGGTTGGGTTACCCACGTCCGTATTGATGAGAATCCGGGAATAAGGGGACACGATCTCTGCTTTGACAAGACATGCCAAGGAAACCGCTTCGCTAAACGCGCGGAGGTGGAACAACAAAAATGATTTGAGTAAAGGCTTGGCCGTGGTTTGATGTCATGCCACAAAATAGGTCAGCTGATTGAACTTGTGTAAATATTATTCTCCCTACGGTGGAATGTGGAATTTATTTTGCAGAGCCGGACACTATCCTGGTGTTCAAAATCTTCTATGAATTATTTGGAGGAACCCGCCTTGCAATGCCGAAGACAATATGCGCGCCGGACTCGTCGTCATTGAAGCCTGGTTCAGGGGCTACTAAGGGAGTCCTGGACTAGGGGGTGTCCAGATAGCCGAACTATCATCATTGGCCGGACTCCAAGACTATGAAGATACAAGATTGAAGACTTTGTCCCGTGTCCGGATGGGACTTTCCTTGGCGTGGAAGGCAAGCTTGGCGATACGGATATGTAGATCTGCTACCATTGTAACCGACTCTGTGTAACCCTAGCCCTCTCCGGTGTCTATATAAACTGGAGGGTTTTAGTCCGAAGGACGAACAACAATCATACCATAGGCTAGCTTCTAGGGTTTAGCCTCCTTGATCGCGTGGTAGATCTACTCTTGTACTACCCATATCATCAATATTAATCAAGCAGGAGTAGGGTTTTACCTCCACCGAGAGGGCCCGAACCTGGGTAAAAACATCGTGTCCCTTGTCTCCTGTTACCATCCGCCTAGACGCACAGCTCGGGACCCCCTACCCGAGATCCGCCGGTTTTGACACCGACACCCGTGTTTGAGCTTAAACCTTTACCTAATACTCTTAAATATGCTTATCTTGATGAAAATAAGATATAGCCTGTTATTATTAGAGCTAACCTTTCAGAGCATGAAGAAGAGAAATTATTGAAAACTCTAAAGAAGCACCATGCTGCTGTTGGATATACTCTTGATGATCTTAAGGGCATTAGTGCCACTCTATGCCAGCACAAAATAAAACTGGAGAAATATGCTAAACCAGTTGTTGATCAACAACGACGGTTAAATCCTAAGATGAAAGAAGTGGTAAGAAATGAAATACTAAAGCTTCTACAGGAAGGTATAATTTATCCTGTTGCTGATAGTCAGTGGGTAAGTCTTGTCCATTGTGTCCCTAAGAAGGGAGGTATCATTGTTGTTCCTAATGATAAGGATGAATTGATCCCACAAAGAATTGTTACAGGTCAAGAATGGTAATTGATTTCCGCAAATTAAATAAAGCTACTAGAAAAGATAATTACCCTTTACCTTTTAATGATCAAATGCTAGAAATATTATCCAAACATACACATTTTTGCTTTCTAGATGGTTATTCTGGTTTCTCTCAAATACATGTTGTCGGATTTCGGGTTCCGGCAGACCCTTGAGGTTCGAACACTGGGGTGCGCGCGGAGATTCAACCCTCTACCGGCCTGCTCCTCACCGAATCGCTAGGACCTAAACTACCAAACAGAACAGCACAAGAGACACAAGATTTATACTGGTTCAGGCTACCATTGTGGTGTAATACCCTACTCCAGTGTGTGGTGTGGTGGATTGCCTCTTGGGCTTGATGATGAACAATACACGGCAGAACAGCCTCGTGAGGGTCTATTCTTGGTTGGTGCGACGAACAGCTAGGAGGAGTTCGGTCGCCCTATCTACTGGTTTCTTGGTCTGGATCCGATCTCTAGATATCTCTACCCCGGGGGTGGCTAGTCCTATTTATAGGCAAAGGCCCTGGGCCTCTTCCCAAAATATTGAGCGGGAAGGGAGCCAACAATTGGCCATTTTGAAGGGGAACAGCGGGTACGCTTATCCTGACTAAAGTTGGTCCTCGCCTATCAAAGGCTCTGGTGGTGATGCCTGCTTGGGCTCCACCATGACTTCCTTCCTGCCGTTGGGCTGGTCTTGGTCTTGTTACACCGAAATGGATGCCTTTGCTTGATGCTCTTGCCTGCGCTTGCTCCCTTTGCAACAAAGGGGAAAGGAGGACACTACGCGGGCTGGCGCCCGACTGGCGCCCTTGGTCGTCATGGCTTGCGTCATGGGCACCTCGCGTGGTACCCCGCCTTGAACTCACCGCCTCCTCATGAGCCAGCCTGACGAGGCCATGCCTGAGGAAGCTCCTTGTCGTCCGCCCCACGAGGCTTGGCCCCTCGCGAGGGTCTTGAGCTTGCGCTAATGAAGATGGGCTATGCTGGGCCTCCTTTGAGCCACGCCGCAGGCCGCAGGCAGGCAAGTCTCGGGACCCCCATTCCCAGAACGTCGACAGTAGCCCCCGGGCCCACGGCGCACCCGAACTTGGCCAAGCTGAGAGGCGAAAGGGTAAGTGCGAAGCGTCGTGGGCCCTAACAGCCTGCGGCCTTGGGCGCCGCGTGGCGGTTGATTGGACGTGGGCGCCTCTACAACCGCATGAGTTGATAAAGGAGCGGCATCTCCCTTGCCTCCTTTACTTCCTCCAGTTGCCGCCCAGATCCCCTTTCTTGCGCCTCTCCTCCCTGCTTCCGAAGTCTTCAGATCTACTTCGTCTGCGTGCCCTAGCCAGTCATGGCGCCTCACCAAGCCCCGGCCGGAGCTTGGTACTCGCCTGCCCTGGACTCGCCCAATGTGTTAGAGGCGAGCCTTGCCTGGGTGCGCCAGATGGCGGCGGCGCAGGGCATCGACGGGATGAAGGCGTTCAAGGACGGCTCTACTGTCCCTGAAGGCCGAGGGAGCACCTTCTATCCGCTCTTCGTGAGCGCCATCGTCGTCGGTCTGGTGCCTCCCTTTTCTGAGTTCTTCTTCTGTGTACTCCGCCATTACAATATTCAAGCTCTGCACCTCCATCCCAACTCCGTCCTTCTTCTAGCGATCTTCGCCTACTATTGTGAGGCTCACGTAGGGGTTAAAGCCTCGGTGGCCTCGCTACGCCACTACTTTTCCCTCCGGACCTCCCGTGGTTCCGCCTCCGTGTGCGTGAGCTTCGTCGCGTACGGCGGCTCCATCGCCATTTCGAACCCCGGGAAGAGGATTGAGGGCTTCAGGAGCAAGTGGGTCTTGGTGGATGCTAGGCGCATCCATCCTCGGCTGATCCTGCCCACGGAGCACCCCGCGAGCTCCGATGACTGGTCCCGAGTGGAGCTTCTGGATCCCCGGGCGAAGCTGGTGTTGGAGAAGATGGACGCAGATCTGAGGCCGGCCAGCGTGCAGCGACGAAGCTGTCCGGTGCGTCGCTGCTGAGTGAGTTCCTGGAGCATCAGCTGGCTCTGCTCCGTCAGTACTCGCTTTCGATGTGGAGGCCTCACCCGAGCCCCGTGGACTTGGCAGACGAGGATCTGGCTGTGGTCCTCCAGTCCTTGGTTGGGGGCGACGTGGCGAGGCTGGAGGGCGCCCCTACGTCCCCGTTCCTTCGCGAGGATTGGGAGCAGGTAGTGGGGTCCATGCCCGCCTTCAACGCGGACGGGCCCATGCCCGCAGAGGCTCCAGAGGACCTGGTGGACGTGTCCTCCGACGACTCCAGCGAAGAGGAGGAAGGAGGGGAGCGGGAAGAGGGGGTTGACTCAGAGGCGGAGTCAAGGGCTCCTCCCCTTCGGCGCTGGTCCCGTACTCTCTGTCTCCCCTAGAGTGACGACAACGAGGATGAGGATGAGCAGGGCGGCGGGAGCCTGCCTTCGATCCTGAAGAAGGACCGGACTGGGCTGATCCCCCGCGGGTCTACCCCGGCCCCGAGGCGATCCGCAGGCGCGCCTCCTGCTCCCGAGCCCCTTGAAGCTGACCCTTGCAGCCGGCTCTCGGGCTTTAAGTATGGCTGGAGGCTGCTTGAGCCCACCTGCGACGACCTGTAAGTTCTTGATTCCTGTCTTGATTATTGTTCTGTTGCCGAGACTTGACGCTCGTGTCTCCTAGCCAGGCTGGCGCTCGCGGCAAAGAAGCCGAAGGGAGCTCCTGAGGCCCCATCCGTGACTGTGCCTCTTCCCGAGAAAGAAGGTGACTGTGACGCGCAGGCCTCTCCTGCCCAGGCATCCTCGCGAGGCCAGGCTGAGCCTGCTGGGGCGAGCTCATCCCCCTTCACCCAGGCGACTCCCGAGGTGCCCTTGCTTGACGCTGCCTCCACTACCGTCGTGGCGCAGCTGGTTCCGCCTCAGGATATTGTGGTCACGCTGCCGTCTTCTCCTCCTACTCCACCGACTGCTGCTTCCCTGAATACTGTTCTGGATCGCGCCGTTGCCGGACTGGACCGGCTGCGGCAGGATCTTCTGGGCGCCGACCCTCATCTAGTGGCCGGGCGCTTGGAGCTGGCTTCTGGCTGGATTCGCTCCGATGCTTCGATACGGGTGGCGCTGGTCTAGGCCTCGACGGCTTGCGACGAGGAGAAGCAGGCCGTCCTTGAGGCGAAGGTTGCCCGCTATGCTGCCCTGGGGGAGGCAGCTAGCGTCCAAGGTCGCTGTGAGACGCTGGAGAGCGAGCGGAAGGGCCTGCAGAACCAGCTTGCCGAGGAGGCCCGCCTTCGCCAAGAGCAGGAGGAAAGAATGAAGGCTCACGAGGCGGCCGTCAAGGACCTGGAGGCCAAGCTCAAGAGGTGCTGTGGCCGCCTAGGTGCGCTGGAGCAAGAGCTGGAGGCGAGGAAGGTTGAGCTGGACGGCAAGGCCCAGGTTATCGCCGAGGATCGCGTGGCTTTCGCGGATATGGAAGAGAAGGCTCGCACTTCGCTGAAGACACTTTATGACAGCGGCGTTGAGAGCCCGCTGGCCGGCGAGGAGGATGGCCCCGCCATGCTGCTTCCCTTCCTGGTTCGCGCCCTTCAAGACGTCACCCTTGGACTTGGCCCTACGGCTGAGGCCGAGGCACGCGTCTTGTCTTCTGCAGCACTGACGCGGGTCTTCACCCAAATCTATCTTCGGGACCCCAACATCGACCTTGATAGCCTGCTGGAGCTAGTGAGCGGCGAGCATGCCGCTGCCGCTGCTGAGGCCGTGAAGGGTCATGCGGAGGCTCTGCTGGGGAAGTTCCGGGCCTTCAGTACCAAGCCGAAGCGGAGCGCTGCTAGCCCTGCTGCTCCACAAGGCGAACCTGCTCCGCGCAGCTCCCCCGCCGGCAAGTGACTCCGTCGTGGCTCCCGTCCTGCTTTTAATTCCTGCGCATGTACCATGCCTCGAGGAGGCGTTAAAACTTATGTTTGATGCTGTGATAACAGCATGGACTATAATATTTGCTTTTGAATTCCCTGAAATTTCCATTATTCCTTCCTATTTGCTTATGCTCTACGCCGGCAGAGCCCGGCCCCGCGCATACCTCAGCCGCCATTGGCCCCGACCGGAAACCAGGACGGGACCAAGGAGTGAGGGGCTACGTGACAAGTTAGGCTCCTGAGTCGCGATGCTCAGGAGTCCCCCTTGGCACTCGAACAACAAATAGGGAGGTGAGATGTGGGGGTGACTCCTTAGGGAGGTGAGATGCGGATGGATCTGCCGTTCTACGTTTGTAGAGCCCGGCCCCGTGCATACCTCAACCGCCATTAGCCTTTCGGAACTAAGGAGTGAGGGGCTACGTGACCAGTTAGGCTCCTGAGTCGCGATGCTCAGGAGTCCCCCTTGACGCTCAAACAGCCTTCGTACCTTGGCTCCGCTCGGGGAGGGACGTGCGACAAACCAGGCTCGGGGGGGGGGGGGGGCCTGGCCTGGTGGCGTGCGTCTGGGCATGACCCAGGCGCAGCCCCCGTGCCCAGCCCCTTCGCGCGGCACTCCCGAGGGGAGGCATTGCGACAAGGCCAGACACTGAGCTTCGGGCTCCCTGAGGTTGATGCGGCCCAGAGGCCACCCTCAGTTGTTTATCACCAGCGCGGAGCATAGCGCTTCCGTATGCGTACGGGCATAGCCGCTCCTCGACAGTGTCGTCAGCCAGCGAGGAGCATGGTGCTTCCACTGGTACGTGGGACGGGGCTCCCCTCCGGGAGGAGCCCCCGGGGCGTATAGAGCCCCACCCTGACACGTGGCTGGCACGATAGGGCTTGACGAGGTGTATCTTGGCACCCATGAGCCAGCGCGGGACTCACGGGGCCCTACCTCAAGGCGGGTTGCGCCTGGCTCTGAGCCTTATCTTCGAGTGTGTTCCTGCAAATTTGGCCAGATGCCGGTGCTCTACATCTTCGGGTCCCGGCTCTCGGGCTGGTCTCAGCCATCACTGGCCTGCTAGGTCGTGATGCCATGGACAAGACCAGAGGGTGAGGGCCGAAGAGCCGGTAGGAGCCCTGAGTCGCGATGCTCAGACACCCCCCTTTAATGCGCAAGCTGGGTTAGATGACGAAACTCTACGTCCTTGGGTCCCGGCTCTCGGGCTGGTCTCAGCCGTCGCTGGCATGCCAGGTCGCGATGCCATGGACAAGACCAGAGGGTGAGGGCCGAAGAGCCGGTAGGAGCCCTGAGTCGCGATGCTCAGGCACCCCCCCTTTAACACGCAAGCTGGGTTAGATGACGAAACTCTACGTCCTCGGGTCCCGGCTCTCGGGCTGGTCTCAGCCGTCGCTGGCATGCCAGGTTGCGATGCCATGGACAAGGCCAGAGGGTGAGGGCCGGAGAGCCGGTAGGAGCCCTGAGTCGCGATGCTCAGGCACCCCCCCTTTAACGCCCAAGATTCAGACACCCAGGAGAGAAAGGCACCAAATAACAAGCATGGTGGATCGATGGCATAGCCCTAAGATAAACGCAAGAAGGGTACATGCGCTGGGTCAAGCCCGAGCGGCTTGGGGATGATGCAGCCCAAGGGGCGCCCCCAATAAGGTAAGCTAAGGACACGAAATAAAAGGGATACATGCCGCAGGGAAGAACCCACGCGGCCTAGGAATAATGCGGCCCTGAGGGCGCTCCCAGCCAGAAATGAAACTTAAAAGATGTCACCTAATGATGTTGGGGGCGAAGGGGTGTCGATGGAGGAGACTCGGTGGGCTGCGGGAGCCGATCCTCACGAGCCCCCAGGCCCGGGGGCCTCTGGAGGCTCCGGAGGTGCTGGCGGCTCCTCGCAGGTCATCTCCATCTCCGCCAGGGCTGTGGCACGCCTGACCTCTTGAGCCTCCAAGATGGCCCTCATGAGACGCTGGTGCGCAGCAGCCGCGTTCGGCAAGCCGTAAGGCATGCGCACGTAGCTGTGGGGTGGACCCTCGCAACGTCCCACTCGTGAGGGCCAGAGGCGCTCTTGAGACGCGGCTCGGTTGAGCCCTGGTATGTCAATGCAGATGCGCAGCCCACCATCCTCGCCTGGATGGGGGGCCACGGCGGGTAAGCGGCGGCTGCCTCTCATGACTCTTGACTCTTGTAGCTCCTGAATGGCCTTGCTGACGAACTCCTGAGGGTTTGGCCCTCCTTGCCTTGCCCCTTCTTGAGGGAAATGTGCTTCGAAGCATGCCTCCACGTGGTGCCCAAGCGCCTCCCTCATGACCTTGGCGAGGCCGGCGGCCCTCCAGGGGAGAGCCCCCGAGCCCTGCCTGAGGAGGGCACTGGGCGCGCTTCCCTTTGTGATGGAAGGAGGTTCCCCCTGAGCGGGCGCGGGTCCTGAGGGGCCTGCCTCCTGAGGGGCCGGGCCGGTCGATGTCTTCTTCTTCTTGGGGGCGGCCTCGGGAGGCCTCCTGCTGCCACGGTCTATGTCTTCCAGCGATGCGGCCTGAAAGGCTCGCTCCAGGGAGCACACTGCGTCTCTCTCTTCGCAGGGCACCGTGATGACCCCGCCGCTTCCCGGCATCTTGAGGACGTTGTAGCCGTGGTGGGTTACAGCCATGAACTTGGCCAGCGCCGGGTATCAGAGGATGGCGTTGTACGGCAGGCGAATGTGGGCGACGTCGAAGTTGATGAGCTCGGTGCGGTAGTTGTCGCGTGCCCCGAAGGTGACAGGAAGGCGGACCTGCCCGATCGGGACCGGGGAGCCATCGGTGACTCTGGAGAAGGGCTTGGTTGGCTGAAGCTGACTGTAGGGCACTTGAAGATTGTTGAACGTTTCCACGGACAGGACGTTGAGCCCTGCCCCGCCGTCGATGAGGGTCTTGGTGACTAGCACGTTGCTGATGATTGGGGAACAAAGCATCGGGAGGACTCCGGCTGTGGCCGCGCACTTGAGCTGATCCACTGAGCTGAACGTGATGGCGCATGCCGACCACCTGAGAGGGCGCGTGGCTTCGAGCTTGGGGAGGACTACATTCACTTCGCGGGCGAACTTCTTGAAGATGCGCTGAGAGGCTGGGGCTTGAGCTCCGCCCAGGATGTAGGCGATTGCGCGTGGTTCCTGGAAGCCCCCAGCCCCCTCGTCCTGATGTTGGTCTTCATTTCTCCTCGGCTACGGTGGCAGCGGAGGGAGGCCTGCGTTCCCTTGCGGGCGATCCTCGCGAGGCTGGTCTCTCCAGCCTCCCTCGCGAGGCGGGTCGTGCCAGTGATCCTCGCGAGGTTGGTCGCGCCACCCTTGGCGCGGGCCACGGTCTTCCCAACGTCCTGCATTCCTTCCTCCTCCTCGGCCGTAGCCCCGGTCGCTGCGGTCGGGACATCTGCCGACCCTTCCTTCACGCACGGCCCGGAGCTCTTGGCATTCATTGGTGTTGTGGGTGTGGAGGTCATGGTACACACAGTACCGACTGCCCTTGGAGGACTCGGGCTGATCTCTGCCCCGCTTGGTGTCTGGCTCGGCCGCGAGTACGGCAGCTCCCTTGCGCTTCACGTCCTTGGCCTTGGGCTTCTTCTCTTCGGGGTCCACGGCAGGCAGCTCGAGGAGGGAGAGGCGCCCCTCCTCAGCCCTGGCGCACTTGGTCGCCAAGTTTAACATCTCCAAGGAGGTGCACAGGTCCTCATGCATCGCCAGCTCCTCCTTCATCTTGACGTCGCGCACGCTGTCGGAGAAGGCTGAGATTATGGCCTCCTCCGTCACCCTGAGGATCTTGAGGTGCGTTGTTGAAGCGCTGGATGTACTTCTGCAGGGTTTCCCCTTGTTGCTGCTTGATACGGCGCATGTCGCTCACGGTGGGTGGCCGGTCGCGAGTACCCTGGAAGTTGGCGATGAAGCGGGTGCGCATCTCGTCCCAGGAGGAGATCGTGCCTGGGGCCAGATTCAGGAGCCAAGTGCGGGCTCCGTCCTTGAGCGCCATGGGAAACCAGTTCGCCATGACCTTTTCGTCTCTGTTGGCAGCCTGGATGCCCAACTCGTAGAGTTGGAGGAACTCTGCAGGGTCAGCCGTGCCGTCGTAGCGAGGAGGCAAGTCTGGCTCGAACTTGCCGGGCCACGCGATGATACACAGCTCGGAGGTGAAGGCGCGGCAGCCCGCCGTGGCCACAGGGGGCCTTGGGCGACGGAGAGCTTGGTCCTGCGGGTCCCCATGCGCCGCGGCTGGGGGCAGCGCAGGGTCTTGACGTGCTGGAGCAGGGAGCGCTCGGGCAGCTTCTCGAGGGCGAGGGACTTCTTGGCAGCTCTGCTCTTGCCGCGCTGGCGCCTGACGGAGCGGGTTCTGCCCAGGGGCCGCTCGCCTTGGGGCCAGGGCGCCTTCTTGAGGAGGAGGCGGCTGAGGCGCCCCAGGAGCTTCATTGCCCGCGCAGGGCGGGGTGCGCTGCAGCGAGAAGGACGGCGCGGGGGCGCCTCCGGTGGCGCGGACGAGCTCGGCGACTCGGTCGAGCCATTCTTCGTAGACGTAGTCAATGGGGCGGTAGTGTAGGAGCTCGTTTGCCACGATGAGCGCAGCTCGGGCCTCCATGGCCGCGCGGGGCGCGCGTGACGAAGAACCAGCGGGGGTGAGCGAGGGCGTGGCAGTGCGGCCGTCCCGCCTCATGGATGGATGCTGGGACGATGCTTGCTATTCGTTCCCCGCCGAGCCGGTGGCGGCGTTGACGGCGGGTGATGGGGAACGACGAGGGCACCCGCCGACGGGAGCCGTCTTGGCGACATGGGAAGCGAGGGCAGCTCGGCGCCCGGCGCGAGCCCGACGAGCGTCAGACATGGATGCGGTGGTCGGGGAAGAACGAGACGACGGAAGGCAAATTCCGGCGCACCCCTACCTAGCGCGCCAAATGTTGGTTTTCGGGTTCCGGCAGACCCTTGAGGTTCGAATACTGGGGTGCGTGCGGAGATTCAACCCTCTACCGGCTCGCTCCTTGCCGAATCGCTAGGACCTAAACTACCAAACAGAAAAGCACAAGAGACACAAGATTTATACTGGTTCAGGCTACCACTGTGGTGTAATACCCTACTCCAGTGTGTGGTGTGGTGGATTACCTCTTGGGCTTGATGATGAAAAATACACGGCAGAACAGCCTCGCGAGGGTCTGTTCTTGGTTGGTGCGACGAACAGCTAGGAGGAGTTCGGTCGCCCTATCTACTAGTTTCTTGGTCTGGATCCGATCTCTAGATATCTCTACCCCGGGGGTGGCTAGTCCTATTTATAGGCAAAGGCCCTGGGCCTCTTCCCAAAATATTGAGCGGGAAGGGCGCCAGCAATTGGCCATTTTGAAGGGGAACAATGGGTACACTTATCCTGACTAAAGTTGGTCCTCGCCTGTCAAAGGCTCTGGTGGTGACGCCTGCTTGGGCTCCACCATGACTTCCTTCCTGCCGTTGGGCTGGTCTTGGTCTTGTTACACCGAAATGTATGCCTTTGCTTGATTCTCTCTCCTGCGCTTGCTCCCTTTGCACCAAAGGGGAAAGGAGGACACTGCGCGGGCTGGCACCCGACTGGCGCCCTTGGTCGTCATGGCTTGGGTCATGGGCACCTCACGAGGTACCCCGTCTTGAACTCTCCGCCTCCTCATGAGCCAGCTTGATGAGGCCATGCCTGAGGAAGCTCCTTGTCGTCCGCCCCGTGAGGCTTGGCCCCTCGCGAGGGTCTTGAGCTTGCGCTGATGAAGATGGGCTGTGCTGGGCCTCCTTTGAGCCAGGCCGCAGGCCGCAGGCAGGCAAGTCTGGGGACCCCCATTCCTAGAACGCCGACACATGTGTCTAAAGAGGACCAGGATAAGACCACTTTTACTTGCCCTTTCGGTTCCTTTGCTTATAGACGTATGCATTTCTGTTTATGTAATGCACCTGCTACCTTTCAAAGATGTATGACTACTATAATCTCTGACTTTTATGAAAAGATTGTTGAGGTTTTCATGTATGATTTCTCCGTGTATGGAACTTCTTTTGATGATTGCTTAAGCAACCTTGCTCGAGTCTTGTAGATATGTGAAGAAACTAATCTTGTCTTTAATTGGGAGAAGTGCCACTTTATGGTTAATGAAGGTATTGTCTTGGGGCATAAAATTTCTGAAACATGTATTGAAGTTGACAAAGCTAAAGTTCATGCTATTGAAAAGATGTGGTGTCCTAAGGAAATCAAAGGTATAAGAAGTTTCCTTGGTCATGCCTGTTTTTATAGGAGGTTCATTAAAGACGTCTCAAAAATTTCTAGGCCTCTGACTAATCTCTTACAAAAATATGTTCATTTTGTCGTTTATGATGATTGTGTAAAAGCATTTGAAATACTTAATAAAGCCTTGATTTCTGCACCTATTGTTCAGCCACCTGATTGGGATTTACCCTTTGAAATTATGTGTGATTCTAGTGATTATGCTGTAGGTGTTGTTCTAGGACAAAGAGTTGATTAGAAATTAAATGTTATCCAATATGCTAGTAAAACTTTAGACAGTGCCCAGAGAAATTATGCTACCCGGGTCACCCTTGCACGGTGCCTCTTCCTTCGACGGGTCCATCCCGCCGCCCCTCTGTCGTCGTACTTCCTCCCCGTCCGGCTCCCTCCTCCCCCTGGTGACCACGTCATGCTCTCCGGCTCCGTGGCCACCACGCGCTCCATGTCTGGCCTGCTGACGCCCGTGTCTTCCGGGCCGGCGCTGGCCCCGTCCCGCACAAGCTCCAGCCTCGGCTCACCTGTGTCATCCAGGCTGCCGTCTGGATCAGCTTCCGCCCTGCCGCTGGTCCCTTCCAGTTTGAGCTCGGACCAGTCTACACCTGTGTCTTCTAGTCCGGCGACTACATCATGCTCGACTTCCCTGGCAGCTTCGGCATCGTCACGGGCCACCCCTCTGTCCAGTCAAACCGCACGACGCCACGTGGCCTCCTTCTGCTAACTCCCGCGCTCCACGGAGATCAACACCGCCGAGAAGACCCTAGCTCGTGTCCTGCTTGCCACGGTCGCTGGCAGCTGCACCAGTGTCTCTTGCGAGGAGGTTGCTGCTGTGCTATATGCCAAGTTTGAGCTAAACGACCGCGATTTCTCGGTGCATCCCCACGCCCCTGAAGATTTTCTCATCCGATTCTCCGACCCCTCGCTCTGGGCTCGCGTGGCCAACGCTGGCAAGACCCGTTGTCCTCGGTTCAGATTGTTGTTTCATCCCTGGAGCAACTCTATGGGCTCTGAGCCGATCACCGCCCTCTTCCTCGTCAGCCTCGAGCTCTACGGCATGCCAGATCACGCGTGGCACCGTTCTTCCGCTGAGATCCTTCTTTCCCCCTACTGCAAGGTGGAGCACCTCGCCCACGAGACGCGCAGCGGGGCGAACATGGCCGTCTTCAAGCTCACGGCTTGGACTACCAACCCGGACGCGATCCCGCGCTCCGCCGAGCTACTGCTCCCCGAAGATGACGCGATGGAGTTTGATGCTGACCCAGACCGCGCGGAGTGGCTAGCGCTTCGCCTGGCGCGCTTCCTAATTTGGATTCACCTGGCCGAGTGCGTGGACTACCGCCGGCCAGTGCCACCGTCGCGCCCTCCCTCCCGGCAGCAGACGACCCCGGCGACTCCAGTCGTGGCTCCCCGCCCATTCCTCCTTGCTGGCCGCAGCACCACCAGTTCCCGCCCGCAAAGCCCGCACCCTGGCCACCTCAGGCCAACGGCAGTCGCCGGCGCCACCACCGCCGTGCGTTTGTGCTTCCCGCATGTCGTAGCTGGGAAGGTATCATCAGGGCCCACCCCTATGATGTCGCTGGCACCAGCATAGTCTCTGCCGTGCTGCGTGTCGGCCCCCCCACTTTGGATAAAGCAGGACCCCACCCTGACTACGCCCCAGCGCGTGATCCCGCGGCCAATCAAGATGATTTGGAACCCTGCGATTCAAATAGGCTGACCGTTCTCACCGTTTGCCCAACCACCACGCCTGTCGCGCATGAGCCCTCGGCCCCACCCGCCTTGGATCCGATGCCTCCGGTGCCTTCCATCCCAGTCACGTTGCACTAGGTGGCTGGTGCGGAAGTCGGCTGCCTAAGTGTGCCCCCCCCCCCCCCCCCGAGTCTCCCGCGTGAGGCCGACCTTGACAGTTGTCGCCCTCTGCGCAATCTTGGACGCGCGCTACCCGACAGCCACGGATCACACGCCAGGCACCCCAACTGATCCCTGCCCCGTATCTTCCTCGGGCACCGTGCCACCTGGTTTTCCCCCGTCAGCCCATGACCTGGCGGACCTACAAAGCGCCTTTGGCACCGCCCCCACCGAGCCGCAGAGGATCCCATGCAACCCCAGCCCGTACATGCATGCGGATGCTCCCCAGCCCAGTCCCGACCCTGCACATGGCATGGACTGCGACACCGCCATGCAGCTCCCATGCACCTTTCTGGATGGCCAGCTTTCCACCATGCCTTGCATTGCTTCAAGTCAGCCAGCATTGCACCTGGATGGCATCCAGACGCACACGGCACCGATTCTCCCCACACCGACCACGCGTCATCGACGCCTTGAGCTACCCACCAACTTCACTCCTCGACGCAGTGACCGCATTGCCAAGACGGACCGTGGTCTTAACTCCGAGGCCAAGGAAAAACGAGTGCTCCTCCACCGCTTGGGCATCATCAGGGATAATGAGGCCTTATCTGAGGAGGCACTCCAGTGCTATCACAAGCTTTTCGAGCGCCCTCTGGCAGGAGACATAGTCCAGGCCTTTGCGGACTTCTACGGGTGGAATGTGCCCACCAATGTTGCAGATCTGCTCGCTCTGGAGCCCCCGCTGGCTCAGTCTAGCCTCGTCGAGGTCTGGCCATGCTTAGTCTCGCACCACAAGGCACCCCCCTTTCATGGATATGCAACTTAAAGTAGTATTTTGGAATGTCCAAGGACTCAATAGCCGGGCCAAATGCATAGCTGAGCGCAGCGCGCTCTCCGCTGAATCTCCTTGTATTGTTTGCCTCCTTGAAACTAAGATGAGTTTGATCTTGTTGCTGACTGTGGTCAAGACCTTGGGCCCGCAATTCCAGGACTTCTTCCTGTCGTCGGATGGGACTAGGGGTGGTATTCTTCTGGCTTGGCAGCGCGATCTCATAGCTCTGTCCCACCCATACACAGGCGAGCACCACGTCACTGTGCTTGCGACCCCCTTGCAGGAGACCAACACTGGTGGCTCACCAGAGTCTATGGACCACAGGACGACCTCGCGAAGATAGCTTTCCTCTCTGACTTGCAAGATGAGCGTGACACTTGTGCCAGCCCGTGGCTTCTTAGGGGAGATTTCAATATGACCCTCTCGGCCGAGGACAAGAATAATGATAGGCTCAACAGACGCATCATGAACCGCTTCCATCGCTTCACCTCTGATCTTGAGCTGCGAGACATCTACCTTCATGGTCGACGGTACACTTGGTCGAATGAACAAAGGTGACCTACGCTTGTTCATAACTACTGCGTTCTATGCACTCCGGGCTGGGATTCGGGCCACCCGCACTGTGTTCTCCGGTGCTTGGTGTCTACTACTTCGGACCACTGCCCGCTTGTGCTCGATTGCATGCCCCGCGCGCACGGCCTCCCGCGCTTCCACTTCCAAAGCTTCTGGGTTAAATGGGATGGATTCCACGACGTCATCTTGGCTGCCTAGAACGGTGTTGAACCTGAGCCCGACCCCTTCAGACGGGTCTTTGCGAAGCTCAAGGCCACGGCGTGCAGCTTGCAAAGCTGGGGCGCGGGGCGACTCAGGGACGTCTCATTGTAGATCCTCCTGATGAAGGATATTATCTCACGCCTCGACGCTGCTCAGGACATCCGGCCCCTCTCCGACGCGGAGTCTTGGTTGCATCGCAGACTGAAGGGAGCATACCTTGGCCTAGCAATTCTTGAGAGGTCCATTGCGCGCCAGCAAACCTGGTTCCATTGGCTCCGGGATGGGGACACGAGCACAGCTTTCCTTAAGATCCATGTTGTGCACCGCCGGCAGAAAAATCATATCTTCAAGCTCAATGATAACGGCAGCATGGTCTCCGATCACGCCGACATGGGCCGTATGGCATTCGAGCACTTCACCTCGATCTTTGGCTCCCATGAAGCCCACACTTCCTCCATTGATCTCTAGGCCATCCAGCATCCAGCCTTCGACATGTCCGGCCTTGACGCACCATTCTCCGAGTCCGAGATTTGGGCGGCCGTCAAGCGGGTACCGACGGGCAAGGCTCCGGGCCCGGATGGATCACGCATGCTGGGACATAGTCAAGCACGACATCTGCGAGGTCTTCCACAAGCTCTACCTGATGAACGGATGTGGTTTCCGCAAACTCAGTGAAGCACTTCTTACTCTACTCCCAAGAGGGCTGACGCCTCCTCCCTCTTCGACTCTCGCCCCGTTAGCCTAATTCACCTCCTGGCCAAGCTATTCACGAAGGTGCTCTCCCTGAAGCTGGCCCCCCACTGTGATAGCCTGGCTTATTAGGGATGATACTACTCATATCAATAAGGAATTCCTTCTTTTTCGGGAGCCCATTCGGACAGAACTCCAAAGTTAAGCGTGCTCAGCTTGGAGTAGTTTCAGGATGGGTGACCGACCGGGAAGTTGCTCTCGGGTGCGCACGAGTGAGGACAAAGTGTGCAGAAAAGACTAGTATTGATCTGTGGGGCCAGTCTAGATCCCGCCAGGAGTAACGACCACCGGCGGGTATGTCCGGGGGCGTTACAAGTTGGTATCAGAGCCGACCCTCGCGGTTACACGGATGGTTGCGGACAGGTGCACGGTCATGTTGTGCATGACGTTTGTGACCCGTCGTGGCACACGGCATGGCACATGTGCCGGACTAGAAGCACAGACGTATGTGCCAAGAGGGAACGTTCCTGTGGCCCGACAAGGACGTCGGTTCCTCTGAGTGGGGGTGTATGTGATAGCCTAGCTTATTAGGAATGATAGACTACTCATATCAATAAGGAATTCCTTCTTTTCCGGGAGCCCATTCGGACAGAACTCCAAAGTTAAGCGTGCTCAGCTTGGAGTAGTTTCAGGATGGGTGACCGACTGGGAAGTTGCTCCCGGGTGCGCACGACTGAGGACAAAGTGTGCAGAAAAGACTAGTATTGATCTGTGGGGCCACTCTAGATCCCGCCAGGAGTAATGACCACCGGCGGGTGTGTCCAGGGGCGTTACACCCTCCTCGGTAACATTGTGTCTGCTAATCAGAGCGCGTTCATCGCCGATCGTGGCGTGCACGACAACTTCATGCTCGTTCAGCAAATGGCGCGCCTCCTTCACAACCACAAGGCACCGCGGGTCCTCCTCAAGCTTGACATCGCCCGGGCTTTTGACACCGTCCCCTAGCCCTTCCTCTTTGAGGTCCTTCGCCACCTTGGCTTCGGGCGCAGGTGGTGCACTTGGGTGGCGATCCTCCTCTCGACCTCCTCCACGAGAGGGCTTATCAGTGGAACAACCAGACCACCCATTGATCAATCTAGTGGACTTCGACAAGGCGACCCGATTTCACCCATGCTATTCATTCTGGTCATTGATGTTCTCAACACCCTGGTCCAGCACGCCACCAGTCGTGGCATTCTTCACTGCCTCACGAGTAGGTGCGCCATACCCAGCATCTCATTATTTGTGTACGACATCGTCCTCTTCTGTCACCCCGACGATCATGACCTCCAGGCAGTGCAGGGTATCCTCAAGGTGTTTGGGCAAGCTTCAGGCCTCAAGACTAACTTCGCGAAGTGCTCCACGACGCCTATCTGTTGCACGGACGAGTCGGCCACCAGCGCTGGCGAGACGCTCACTTGCCAGACCACACACTTCCCCATCCAGTATCTTGGACTTCCACTTTCCACCAGGAAGGTTCCCACATCGGCGCTACTACCCCTTATGGAGAAGATGGCCAAGCGCCTCGGTACCTGGTAGGCTTGCCTTTTGTCATGTGGGGAGCGCCTTGCCCTTGTCCGTCATGTACTGAGCACCATGCCAGTCCACCTTCTGCTAGCTATGGCCCTCTCGCCATTAATCCTGAAGCTCGTCAACCGGCTGATCTGCGATTTCCTATGGCATGGACGCCAAGAGGCCCGCTCCGGCAACTACCTGGTTAACTGGCAGAAGGTATGCCGCCCCCTCGAGCTTGGGGGCCTTGGCGTGCGTGACTTTAACGCACTGGCATTTCCCTTTGTGCTAGGTGGCTTTGGATGTGCACCACCAACCCCACGCGGCCCTGGCATCATCTCCACCTGCCAGACAACACTGACGTGTGCGACATCTTCCGTGCTTCCACCTCCTGGACTATTGGAGACGGATAGACTTGTCAATTCTGTACAGATCATTGGCTGGATGGCAAGTCGATTGCCGAGATCACACCAAGCCTGACCGCTTTGGTACCCCAAAGACACCGAAACAAGTGCCTCATCCATGAGGGGCTTGTCAACCGGGCCTGGATCTAGGACATCCATGGCGCGCTAGGTGTCGAGGCACTGTCGAGTATATCTATTTGTGGAGGCGTCTTCTTCAGGTCACCCTCTCCTCTGACCCCGACCGCATACTCTGGCGATGGACCGCTAATGGCATGTACTCAGCTTCATCCTGCTACCTGGCCCTCTTCCAATGCTCCATTGCTAACATGGATTGGAGGCTGACATGGAAGGGCTGGGGCCCAACCAATGTCAAAATGTTCCAGTGGCTTGCCAAGCAAGACCGATGCTGGAGAGCGGAAAGACTAGCTAAGCAGGGATTGGATCACCCTCCTTGCTGCGTCCTATGCGACCAAGACTTTGAGGACATCCACCAACTCCTCGCCGCCTGCGTCTTCTCTAGGGAGATCTGGTACCGCACTCTTGCTTGGTGCAAGCTCACTGTCAGGCCCCCCAATGGCAACCTCACCCTCTACGACTAGTGGAGAGACGCTACTGGCTCCATCCCAGCATCACTCTAGAAGGCCCTTGCGTCCATAGTCCTAGTGGTTACCTGGGCCATTTGGAAGCACCGGAATGCTTTCATCTTCGACCTCCAGCAACCCTCGGCTAACCACTTATTTGCTTTGATCCAGGACGATGCGTGCACCTGGGCCTCTGCCGGTGCCAAAGGACTACAAGCTATAATCGACGCGACGTAAACCTAGTGTAGCCGGGCTGAGCATCCCACTTCTTCTGCTCAAGAGGACCCCTGGCACGCCTAGCTGTGTATGAGCTAGAGGTCCTCAACCCTTGTATTCTTCTTACCTATCAATGCAATGATACTCCAGCTTAGCGTATTGGAGAAATTATGCTACTACTGAAAAAGAATTTTTAGCAGTTGTATTTGCTTGTGATAAGTTCAGGCCTTATATTGTTGATTCCAAGGTAACTGTTCACACTGATCATGCTGCTATTAAATACCTTATGGAAAAGAAAGATGCTAAACCTAGACTTATTAGATGGGTTCTCTTGCTACAAGAATTTGATTTGGATATTATTGATAGAAAGGGAGCTGAGAACCCCGTTGCAGACAACTTGTCTAGGTTAGAAAATGTTCTTGATGACCCACTACCTATTGATGATAGCTTTCCTGATGAACAATTAGCTGTCATAGATGCTTCTCGTACTGCTCCATGGTATGTTGATTATGCTAATTACATTATTGCTAAATTCATACCACCTAGTTTCACATACCAGCAAAAGAAAAAGTTTTTCTATGATTTAAGACATTACTTCTGGGATGATCCACACCTTTATAAAGAAGGAGTAGTTGGTGTTATTAGATATTGTGCACCTGAGCATGAACAGGAACCGATCCTATGCAAGTGTCACTCTGAGGCATACGGAGGACATCACGCGGGAGATAGAACTGCACACAAGGTATTGCAATCTGGTTTTTATTGGCCTACTCTCTTCAAAGATGCTCGTAAGTTTGTCTTGTCTTGCGATGAATGTCAAAGAATTATTAATATTGGTAGACGTTGAGAAATGCCTATGAACTATTCACTTGTTATTGAACCATTTGATGTTTGGGGCTTTGATTATATCGGACATTTTTCTTCCTCTAATGGGTATACACATATTTTAGTTTCTGTTGATTACGTTACTAAGTGGGTAGAAGCTATTCCAACTAGTAGTGCTGATCATAACACTTCTATTAAGATGCTTAAAGAAGTTGTTTTTCCGAGGTTTGGAGTCCCTAGATACTTAATGAGTGATGGTTGCTTGCTAAGTATGCTGTTAATCATAGAATTGCATCTCCGTACCATCCACAGTCTAGTGGTCAAGTAGAATTGAGTAATAGAGAGATTAAATTAATTTTGCAAAAGACTGTTAATAGAACTATAAAGAATTGGTCCCAGAAACTTGATGATGCATTATGGGCCTATAGAACTGCATATAAAAATCCTATGGGTATGTCTCCATATAAAATGGTTTATGGAAAAGCATGTCACTTACCTCTCGAACTAGAACGCAAGGCATATTGGGCTATTGAAGAGCACAATTATGATTTCAAACTTGCCGGTGAGAAGAGACTATTTGACATTAGCTCACTTGATGAATGGAGAACCCAAGCCTATGAGAACGCCGAACTGTTTAAAGAAAAAGTTAAAAGATGGCATGACAAAAGAATACAAAAGCGTGAGTTTAATGTAGGTGATTATGTTTTGCTATACAACTCTCGTTTAAGATTTTTTGCAGGAAAACTTATCTCTAAATGGGAAGGTCCTTATGTTATCGAGGAGGTCTATCGTTCCGGTGCCGTAAAAATCAACAACGCCGAAGGCACAAATCCGAAGGTGGTGAACGGTCAAAGAATCAAACATTATATCTCACGTAATCCCACAAATGTTGAAACCAATGTTATTGACAACGTAACCCCGGAGGAGTACATAAGGGACACTTTCCAGAATGTTTCAGAATCTGAAAAGGAATAGGTATGTGGTACGGTAAGTAAACCGACTCCAAAACAGTTCTAATAGCATTTTTTTTCTTTGTTTTGGAATATTTGAAAAAATAGGAAAATAAGAAGTAGTCCGAAAGGGACACGAGGCATCCACGAGGGTGGAGGGTGCGCCCCCTGCATCGTGGGCACCTCGTGTGCCCTCCGGACTCTGTTTTCTAGCACGGTACTTCTTTTTGTCAGTAAAAATTCATTGTATAATCTCCCGAAGGTTTTGACCACCTTACCACGACAAAATCCTCTGCTTTTGTTTTGAGTTGCTTTTCCGACAGGTCTAGATCACCATCAAATCTTCAAGCCCCCCAAAGAAAAGTTTTTCAAGAAGGTCAACAACCCTTACCTCGCGGAGGTGCTGCAACACCCTCACACCATTGAGATGCATGAGGGGGTGCTGCACATCCATGATGTTGAGGGACCAAGGAGGACCGGAAGCTTGGAGACAAGACTCGAAGCAATGGAGCAAAAAGTTTTCAAGTGCCAAGGGATGGTGGAACGCATACTCAATGCCAACCACATGATGATCGCGGAGTTCACTAACAACCACAAGCTGGATGCCAAGAACATTGGGGAGACCATCTTCAAGCTTCACGAGAAAATCGAGCACCTCCAAGCCCAGATCTATGACCTGCAACACCAAAACTGTGAGTATGAATATAGATTCAAGAGGATGAGTTTGGCTACAGATTTGAGGGTCCCGGAGACTCGATCATCCTTCTATGATGGTGAGCCTATGCCTTGGAAGATGGACGACAAGCTTACATCATCAACAACTCCATCATCACCACCTCCGAAGAAAGAGACATAAATACATGGGTATGGGCACTCCCCTTGGTAACTGCCAAGCTTGGGGGAGGTGCCCTGGTATCGTATCACCATCACACTTCTATCTTTACCCTTTTTATTAGTTCGATACTTTTGGTTGTTTCTTGATCTAGCAGAATAAAGTTTAGTATGATATAGCTTTGAGTTTTTGTGTTGATCCCTATCTATGTAATCGAGTCCATGAGCTATATATAATATAGATTAGTTTTGAGTTGAGGGCTTTGCTATCTTGCTATGAGCTTGAGTGAATAAAAGAAAAATAAAGAATAAAAAGGAAATAATAAGATCATATTGATCTTATGGAGAGTGATGACTTCACATATAAAGAGTATGATGAACAAAACTTGTTGAGAGTTGACAAACATAGTTTTGGCCATCATTGCAATTAATAGGAAGTAATAAAGAAAGATAGGTTTCCACATATAAATATACTATCTTGGACATGTTTTATGATTGTGATCACTCATTAAAACATGACATGCTAAAAAGTTGATGTTGGACAAGGAAGACAACATAATGGGTTATGTTTTCTTATATCCGAAATAAATTATATTGTCATGGATCATCCAACATGTTGAGCTTGCCTTTCCCCCTCATGCTAGCCAAATTCTTTGCACCAAGTAGAGATACTACTTGTGCTTCCAAACATCCCTAAACCCAGTTTTGCCATGAGAGTCCACCATATTTGCCTATGGATTGAGTAAGATCCTTCAAGTAAGTTGTCATTGTTGCAAGCAATAAAAATTGCTCTCTAAATATGTATGATCTATTAGTGTGGAGAAAATAAGCTTTATATGGGCTTGTGATATGGAAGAAATAAAAGCGACGGACTACATAATAAAGGTCTCTATCACAAGTGGAAATATAAAGTGACGTTCTTTTGCATTAAGATTTTGTCCATCCAGCCATAAAAGGACATGACAACCTCTGCTTCCCTCTGCGAAGGGCCTATCTTTTATTTTTGTCTTCTACCTTATACAAGAGTCATGGTGATTTTCACCTTTCCTTTTTACACTTTATCCTTTGGCAAGCACTATGTGTTGGAAAGATCCTGATATATATATATCCAATTGGATGTAGGTTTTCATAAAGCATTATTGTTGACATTACCCTTGAGGTAAAAGGTTGGGAGGCGAGACTATAAGCCCCTATCTTTCTCTTTGTCCTATTAAAACTTCATACCCATAAATATTGCGTGAGTGTTAGCGATTGTGAAATATTAAATGATAGTTGGGTATGTGGACTTGCTGAAAAGCTCTTATATTGACTCTTTCCGATATTATGATAAATTGCAATTGCTTCAATGACTGAGATTATAGTTTGCAGGTTTTCAATGAAATTTTTGATTCATACTTTACATTGTGAATAGATTGTTACTTTAGCATAAGAAATAATATGACAATGTATATATTGTTATTCTAAGAAAGATCATGATGCCCTCATGTACGTATTTTATTTTATCAACACCTCTATCTCTATACATGTGGACGTATTTTTCGACATCGGCTTTCGCTTGAGGACAAGCGAGGTCAAAGCTTGGGAGAGTTGATACATCCATTTTGCATCATGCTTTTATATCGATATTTATTGCATTATGGGCTGTTACTACACATTATGTCACAATACTTATGCCTTTTCTCTCTTATTTTACAAGGTTTACATGAAGAGGGAGAATGCCGACAGCTGGAATTCTGGGCTGGAAAAGGAGCAAATATTAGAGACCTATTCTGCACAACTCCAAAAGTCCTGAAACTCCACGAAAGTCAGTTTTGGAATATATTAAAAATATTGGGCGGAGAAAGCACCAGAGGGAGGCCACCCACTGTCCACGAGGGTGGAGGGCGCGCCCCCTACCTCGTGGGCCACCTGGAAGGCCCCCGATGCCCATCTTCTGGTATATGGTGTCTTTTGCCCTAGAAAAAATCATAAGGAAGCTTTTGGGAGGAAGCACCGCCGTCTCGAGGCGGAACCTTGGCGGAACCAATCTAGGGCTCCGGTGGAGCTATTCTACCGGGGAAACATCCCTCCGGGAGGGGGGAATCGTCACCATCGTCATCACCATCGATCCTCTCACCAAGAGGGGGTCAATCTCCATCAACATCTTCACCAGCACCATCTCCTCTCAAACCCTAGTTCATCTCTTCTATCCGATCTTTGTCTCAAAACCTCAGATTGGTACATGTGGGTTACTAGTAGTGTTGATTACTCCTTGTAGTTGACGCTAGTTGGTATATTGGGTGGAAGATCATATGTTCAGATCCTTTATGCATATTAATACCCCTATGATTATGAAAATGAATATGATTTGTGAGTAGTTACGTTTGTTCCTGAGGACATGGGAGAAGTCTTGTTATAAGTAGTCATGTGAATTTGGTATTCATTTGATATTTTGATGAGATGTATGTTGTCTTTCCTCTAGTGGTGTTATGTGAACGTCGACTACATGACACTTCACCATTGTTTGGGCCTAGGGGAGGGCATTGGGAAGTAATAATTAGATGATGGGTTGCTAGAGTGACAGAAGCTTAAACCCTAGTTTATGCGTTGCTTCGTAAGGGGCTGATTTGGATCCATATGTTTCATGCTACGGTTAAGTTTACCTTAATTATTCTTTCATGGTTGCGGATGCTTGCGAGAAGGGTTAATCATAAGTGGGATGCTTGTCCAAGGAAGGGTAGTACCCAAGCGCCGGTCCACCCACATATCAAATTTTCAAAGTAACGAACGCGAATCATATGAGCATGATGAAAACTAGCTTGACGATAATTCCCATGTGTCCTCGGGAGCGCTTTGCTTTATATAAGAGTTTGAATAGGCTTGTCCTTTGCTACAAAAAGGATTGGGCCACCTTGCTGCACCTTGTTACTTTTGTTACATGTTACCCGTTACGAATTATCTTATCACAAAACTATATGTTACCGATAATTTCAGTGCTTGCAGAGAATACCTTACTGAAAACCACTTGTCATTTCCTTCTGCTCCTCGTTGGGTTCTACAATCTTACTTATTGAAAGGACTACGATAGATACCCTATACTTGTGGGTCATCACCCACCCGCACATCCTGTTATTTTTCGGCGACGTCAGCCTCACCCCGCAGCCGACCAATTAGCCCTCGTACTCCCCTCAGCGTGGGCATCCACTGTTGTGGCTTCGCCGGCTCCGGGTGGTTAGCTTCCTGGGCCTCGCCCTCATCCACCACGTTTGTGCTCTCGGCGCAGCGTGGTCAACATGGTCAACAAACAATAGCCATCGGAAGAGGGATGTAAGTGGAGAGGCTGACAGTAGGGACCCACACAAGCAAGTGCCTCCTTATTACGCGAAAATAGTGGGGCTTCTCTGGGTCGTTCCAGTCTGGGGCCTCGCCGTCGTCCACCGCCTTGGTTCTCTCGGCGGCGTGGTCAACATGGTCAACGAACAACATCCATCGGAAGACGACTGTACGTGGAGAGGCTCACAACTGGGTCACGGCCGCATGCAAGGAAGTGCCTCCTTATTACGCGCAAAATAATGATTCCTCCACCTGACAGCTGGGACCCATGGGAAGGGCCTCTTAATTTCGTGAAAAAAAAAACTCCTCCTTCTGACAAATCGGACCCACCAGCTATATCTTCGCACGCAAGAAAGTGCCTCCTTATTACGCACAAAAAAAAGAATGCTCCCCTTGCTAGTTGGGACCCACCATAGTGGGAGGCTGACTTGTGGGCCTACTAAGTTGACGCGGACGGAGGGCTTTGTCAACTTAGTCAATATGAATGATTCTAGCTCCAGTGATCGTACGATGTCCATGCAACGGCCGTAGTGCTTCTTCAACCTCTAGTCTTCTTGATCCAGCTGCCCAAACTACCGCCGGTCTTTCCGCATGCTCCTGCCTCTCGTGGCCGGTTGTGCTGTCGCGGATTCCTCACCGCCCCCTACTAGTCCCACCGCTGGCCGGGCCATCCCTATGCTCACCCACACCCCCTGTTATTCTACGGTAACGGCAGCCTCGCACCGCAGCCGAACTAGTGAACCCTCGTACTCCTCTCCGCGTGGGCATCAGATACGTCCATTTTGCATCATGATTTTATATCGTTATTTATTGCATTATGGGCTGTTATTACATGTTATGTCACAATACTTACGGCTATTCTCTTTGATTTTACAAGGTTTATCATGAAGAGGGAGAATGCCGGCAGCTGGGATTCTGGATGGAAAAGGAGCAAATATTGGAAACCTATTCTACACAGCTCCAAAATCTTGAAACTCCACGGAAGTAATTTTTGGAATTAATAAGAATTATTGAGCGAAGAAAATACCAGAGGGGGCCAACACCCTAGTCAGGAGGGTGGGGGTGCCCCCCCCCCTACTGGGCGCACCTCCCTGTCTCCTGGGCCCCCTGTTGGCCTTCCGGTACCCATCTTCTTCTATATGAAGCCTCTTACCCTGGAAAAAATCATAAGCAAGCTTACGAGACGAAACTCCGCCGCCACGAGGCGGAACCTTGGCAGAACCAATCTAGGGCTCCGGCGGAGCTGTTCTGCAGGGGAAACTTCCCTCTGGGAGGGGGAAATCATCACCATCATCATCACCAACAATCCTCTCATCGGGAGGGGGTCAATCTCCATCAACATCTTCATCAACACCATCTCCATCTCTTATATCCAATCTTGTATCAAAACCACAAATTCGTACCTGTGGGTTGCTAGTATTGTTGATTACTCCTTGTAGTTGATGCTAATTGGTTTACTTGGTGGAAGATCATATGTTCAGATCCTTAATGCATATTAATACTCCTCTGATCATGAACATGAATATGCTTTGTGAGTAGTTACACTTGTTCTTGAGGACATGGGTGAAGTCTTGCTATTAGTAGTCATGTGAATTTGGTATTCGTTCGATATTTTGATGAGATGTATGTTGTCTCTCCTCTAGTGATGTTATGTGAATGTCGGCTACATGACACTTCACCATTATTTGGGCCTAGAGGAAGGCATTGGGAAGTAATAAGTAGATGATGGTTTGCTAGAGTGACAGAAGCTTAAACCCTAGTTTATGCGTTGCTTTGTAAGGGGATGATTTGGATCCACTAGTTTCATGCTATGGTTAGTGTCGGTGTCAAAACCGGCGGATCTCGGGTAGGGGGTCCCGAACTGTGCGTCTAGGCGGATGGTAACAGGAGACCGGGGACACGATGTTTTTACCCAGGTTCGGGCCCTCTCGATGGAGGTAAAACCCTACTCCTGCTTGATTGATATTGATGATATGGGTAGTACAAGAATAGATCTACCACGAGATCAAGGAGGCTAAACCCTAGAAGCTAGCCTATGGTATGATTGTTGTTCGTCCTATGGATTAAAACCCTCCGGTTTATATAGACACCAGAGAAGGCTAGGGTTACATAGAGTCGGTTACAATGGTAGGAGATCTACATATCCGTATTGCCAAGCTTGCCTTCTACGCCAAGGAAAGTCCCATCCGGACACGGGACGAAGCCTTCAATCTTGTATCTTCATAGTCTTGGAGTCCGGCCAATGATGATAGTTCGGCTATCCGGACACCCCCTAGTCCAGGACTCCGTCAGTAGCCCCTGAACCAGGCTTCAATGACGACAAGTCCGGCGCGTATATTGTCTTTGGCATTGCAAGGCGGGTTCTCCTCCAAATCATATGACCTTGTCGAACAGTGTCCGGCTTCCTTATCAATGTTGCGCTCCTTGGCTTCCACGTCCAATAATGGCCCTCTTCCATGTGTCGCATGAATGCGAAAAGTCAGGGTATTTTTATGCTTTACCCCCTAGCTGCACGAATAAGCTGCCTATAAGAGAGGCGAGGATCTAGATCCGAATCACACCATCCTCCTTCCGCGAGTATTCATCGAAGCGCCTCTGACAAAAATCCACTCCATCATGGACAGTCGACGCGACTCCTCCTCTTGTGCTCCCAGCCCTCAGCCAGGAGATTGGGGGAGATGTTCAGTCCCGCATAGCGAGCTAGTGACGCTCCAAGCAGAGGGATATCTTCCCCCAGCCTTTATGGTTCCGGTTCGAGCCAGATTGGCCACCTACAAGGGCGGAAAGCAGGCGGAGAGCGTCCCCAATCCCTCCAAAGGAGAGCGGATATGCTTCGTCCCTTATCTAATAAGGGGACTCGGATTTCCTATACATCCGTTTCTCCGGGGGCTCCTAGAGTTCTATGGGCTCTAGCTTCACCACCTTACGCCTGCCTCCATCCTGCACATCATGGGCTTCGTGGCCCTTTGCAAGCTGTTCTTGGGCATCGAGGCCCATTTTGCGCTGTGGAAGAGATTGTTTTGCCTCGTACCCCGTTCTCACGAGGGGTCGATATATCAAGTGGGCGGAGCCGAAATATGGCGCATCCGGGACCGGATATCTATCCGGAACCCTGAAGAAGGCGTCCGAAGACTGGCCTTCGGAATGGTTTTATATGGAAGACGCCCTGCTGCGGACCCAGTTCGGATCGGCATCCCGGAGTTCAGCAACGCTCCTCTGAAGAAACGCCTGAGTTGGCGCCCGCGGAGCCCTCAACAAGAGAACGATAGGGACGTCCAATATCTGATGGGCCGGATAAGGTTACTGGCTCATTCCGGATTGACCATGATTGGAGTCATGGCCACGTGCATCATGCGAGGGGTGCAGCTGCTCCAATATAGGGGCCACCCCATGTGGGATTTCAACGGGGAGGATGACGCCACCCATCATGGCCGCAAGGGGCCGGGATCGGTTGCCGATCTGGTGAAGATTCTATTCGGCTTGTACAAGAGGGAGAAGGAGGACTTCCTCCGCGCGAGTCCATTGAATGGATTCTCCATGAACAACCCTCGGAGCTGGGTAAGCGGACGTTTATCTATCCGATCCATATTCCCAAATTTAAGTGTCTCACTTTGTGATTTCGACGCAGGAACTGCACCGGGACGTAGAGGGCATACACAGCCTGACTCCACACCCCGAGGATCCGGAACGATCCCTTGATCCGGCCTCTGAAGAGGATCCGGACATAACGGTGGAGCTGATCGATGAGGTGTTCCACCAACTTAGCATGGACAATGCTTTGGTCGCCATTACGGCCGACTACCCCGGTTTATCTCCGGCTTCCCAGGTAACTGTGACCGGAGTCCTGACATTACTCATCCATGCTTATTTCTGAGTATCGTATACCAACGGTGCTCCGCAGGAGGTGTCTTTAAGGCGGGAAGCCGAACCCGCGGCGGCTGACCAACAAGGGTCAGTTCGGCCCAGCGGGCGGAAGAGGAGTGCGGCGCGAAGCGAAACGTCGCCGCAACGGTATGACGCACCACCGTGTTTTAGAGGAAAGATTCCTGGGAGGTATATTAATGCTCATGATTTTTCCAGGAGAAAGAGCCCTCGCCGGACGGTGTCCGGAGAGGTTGCCAATCGAGCCTCCGCCAGCCAGGCTCCAACGCCTGGTCCGGAGGGGGAGGCGAACACAAGGCGTGCGCCGGATGCTCCTCCAACGAAGGATGCCGACAGGCTGTCCGCCACCAGGTCTGAGGTGGAGAGCGCCATGAATCATAGGCGCCGCCGGACAGTTCTTCGTGACGCGTGTTTCTCTCCGGAGGCGTTGAATGCCTTTAATGCGGGAGACGCGCACCTCCGTGCCGCTCGAGATGGCCTAACCAGAGCCACGGAGCTGTATGTGAAAGACATACGGGTGAGGAATTTTGATAGTTATATATGCCAGTAGCCCCCAAGACTTAAAATAGTTAGAATAACTGATTTGAGGATCATTTGTTATGCATGATCTTACAGAGAAGAATACCCACCTGTCCCAGGAGCTTCAAAAGTGCAAGGCCCAACTTGAGGCCGCACTAGCCGCCGTAGGGGGGAGCCACAGAGACCCCCTCGGTAATACATACTTCGAAAGATAAGTAGTGTATGAAGTGCGGCGTATGTATGAGTCTGACAATAACATTGCAGATGGCGCCGGACTAGATCCGGACAAGCAACAGCTACTGCGCCAGCTGAAGGCCGGCGAGAAGGTGCTTATGAGGGTGCAGCAAGATAGGAACAAACTCCAAGATGCCAACACCCAGCTAGGCGAAGAACTAAAAGATGTTGGGCCCAGCTGTCTGACTCCGTGAAGGAGAATCGGCGGCTTCGTCGCGGCATTTACAGTAAGTGCTTGAGCAAACTCTTTTGAAAAGAAGAGTTCGGCGAGGAAGTCGATTGACAGAAATGTGTCTGTAGGTGTGCTCACAGGTCGTCCAATGGAGGAGATACCCGGTTCAACGGGTGACCTACTTCCCGAGCTACTGCAACTGCACGAACGTGTTCGGCAGGCGATGAGCGGAGTCGCCCAGGCCTTGTGGCCTTCCGTGTCCTTGCCCGAAGGTCTTGGAGAGCTTGCGGAGAAGCTTCAGGGAGCACAGCGGTGCCTCCAGTTGTGGAAGATATCGGCTTGTCGTCAAGGCGCCAGGGAGGCCTGGGCCATGGTGAAGACGCGGTATGCGAAAGCTGACCCCAACCACATGGTCGAGGTCGGACCTGTAGGGCCCGATGGGAAGGAGATCCCTGTGAGCTTAGTATACGAGCAAGTAGAGTTGGCCGCAAAGTATTCACAGCGGGACTGTAAACTAGACAGTTTATTAGATGGTATCAAAGAGGAATACCGTCAGTCAACTTGACTATGTAATTTGAAATGACATGAAAAATGCCTTCTAGCTGGATTGTAGATCATTTGTCATTGCGGACCTTTTCGCTTCGACCTCGGGACCCAACAGTCCGGAGTGTATCCGAATACCCTCACGATTATATAAGAACCGGGGTATGCATGGAGACCAGGCGTAGGGGTCATTAGTGCTTTATCAGACAAGTGCCCAACTAGTTATGTTATATTACATGGTTAGTAAGAAAAATCTTCCAGGGTGAATAGTTCCGTTAGGGGTTCCTTTCCCTGGGAGGCATGCCCTAAAGTGCATGTCCGGACTGCAAAAAAAGCAGGAAAGCATCTGGGGGCAGATAAATAAATAGGTAAGAAATCATCTTTCAATTCACCGACCGAATATTCCCTTAAGAACGCTAGCTTTCGGCTTCACCCAGTCTGAGGTACACATCTGGCTGACCCGGCAGTA
Organism: Triticum timopheevii; assembly: GCA_963921465.1. Lineage (NCBI taxonomy): Eukaryota > Viridiplantae > Streptophyta > Magnoliopsida > Poales > Poaceae > Triticum > Triticum timopheevii. The sequence continues at coordinate 322,284,939 of OY997266.1, forward strand.
ACAATCGCAGAGGTGCTCCCTTTACCTCCTAGCCGAACAATCGGGAATGTAGGGGTAAGCACAGGAGCCAGGCAACCCAGCTTGGCCAAAACTTAAGTCATATCGATGCATATAATGGTGGATAAAAGGTACATGCGGAAGTGCGACACATGTGTTGGGTATGAGACCCTTATAAATAAGCTTCTGTTAGAGAAGCCCCCAGGTATAATGAGTGCGGATAGCATGTCAAGTGTGTGCGAACAAAGCGCAGACGAGCCACCGAAGGCCCGTGAAAGAAGAAAAGAAAAAAAGGAGAAAGAAGAGAGGTGCAAATAAAAGACAGTTAAATTATAAAATATAGACAGGGGAGGGAGACGAACTCAAAGTCCGGCGCTAGGCGTAGAATCTGCGGAGACGGGCTGTGTTCCACGGATTTGGCTCGAGTCGGTTATCCGATGAATTTCGCAGATGGTACGCTCCGCCAGTCAGGACCTGGTCGATGATGAAGGGACCTTCCCATTTGGGTTTGAGCTTGTCCTTTTTCTTGTCCGGCAGGCGTAGAACGAGTTCGCCAACATTATAAGTTTTGGCCCGTACTTCTCTGCTTTGATATCTTCGAGCCTGCTGTTGATAGAATGCGGAACGAGCTTTTGCCACGTCGCGCTCCTCTTCTAAGGCGTCCAAACTGTCCTGCCGATCCAGCTCGGCTTCTCTTTCTTCGTACATGCGCACGCGAGTGAGTCATGAATTATATTGCAGGGCAAAACTGCCTCTGCGCCGTATACCATAAAAAATGGTGTGAATCCGGTAGTGCGGTTTGGCGTGGTCCGCAGCCCCCAGAGTACGGAGTCGAGCTCCTCTTCCTAGTGCGTGTTAGATTTCGTGAGGGACCGCACTAACCTGGGTTTGATGCCGCTCATGATTAGACCATTTGCTTGTTCGACTTGACCGTTAGTTTGAGGGTGATAGACTAAAGCGTAGTCGAGCTTGATGCCCATATTTTTGCACCAGAGTTTAACCTCGTCAGTTGTGAAGTTCGTGCCGTTATCATTGATGATGTTGTGGGGGACGCCATAACGGTGTACTACCCCAGATATGAAGTCTATCACAGGTCCGGATTCGGCCGTTTTAACTGGCTTGGCCTCTATCCATTTGGTGAATTTGTCCACCATCACCAATAGGTATTTTTGCTTGTGGGTTCCCCCTTTAAGGGGTCCGACCATGTCAAGCCCCCAGACCACGAACGGCCAGGTGATGGGTATAGTTTTGAGGGCGGTGGGTGGCATGTGGCTTTGATTAGCAAAGAGCTGGCAACCGACGCATCGTTGGACTAAGTCCTGAGCATCTGCCCGGGCCGTCGGCCAATAAAATCCTGTACGGAAGGCCTTGCCTACAAGGGCCCGAGCTGCGGCGTGGTGCCCGCCGAGTCCGGCGTGAATTTCACCCAGAAGATTTCGCCCTTCCTCTTCGGAGATGCACCTTTGAAGGACTCCGGTTGTGCTTTTCTTATAAAGCTCTCCCTCATGGACCTTGTAGGCTTTAGATCGCCGTACTATGCAGCGGGCCTCGTTTTGGTCTTCGGGAAGTTCCTGCCTAATTAAGTAGGCTAGGAATGGTTCCATCCACGGGGCAATGACTGCCATTATTTCGTGGGCTGAAGGTGTTATTTCATTGGCTGAGCCACCGATTGTGTCAGAATGTTCGGTGTTAGGCGGTGCGGTTGGTTCCGGGTTGTTGTTTCCGGACTCCCCTTCCCATAATACGGATGGCTTAAAAAGCCGCTCCAGGAAGATGTTGGGAGGGACGGCATCACGCTTTGCGCCGATGCGTGCCAACACGTCGGCCGCCTGGTTATTATCTCGGGCTACATGGTGGAATTCGAGTCCTTCGAACCGAGCTGACATTTTTAAGACGGCGTTACGGTAGGCTGCCATTTTTGGATCCTTGGCGTCAAAGTCTCCATTTATTTGGGATATTGCGAGGTTTGAATCCCCGCGGACCTCTAGGCGTTGAATGCCCATGGAGATTGCCATCTGGAGACCATGTAGAAGGGCCTCGTATTCGGCTGCCTTGTTGGAGTCCGTGTACATTATCTGAAGTACGTATTGGACTGTGTCTCCGGTTGGGGACGTCAAGACGACGCCAGCCCCCAGGCCGGCCAACATTTTGGAGCCGTCAAAGTGCATGATCCAATTGGAGTACGCGCCGTACTCTTTAGGGAGTTCGGCTTCGGTCCATTTAGCGATGAAGTCTGCCAAAACTTGCGACTTGATGGCTCGCCGTGGTTTGTAGGTTATGTCGAATGGTAGGAGCTCGATGGCCCATTTTGCAATCCTGCCAGTTGCGTCGCGGTTGTTTATAATGTCGTTAAGGGGTACTTCGGAGGCTACTGTTATCGAACACTCTTGAAAGTAGTGTCGTAGCTTCCGGGATGCCATGAACATCGCGTACGCTATCTTTTGATAATGTGGATACCGGGACTTGCATGGAGTTAGGACAGTGGATACGTAGTACACTGGTTTTTGAAGAGGGAATTTGTGTCCTTCCGTTTCTCGCTCGACGACGAGCACCGCGCTTACAACTTGATGTGTTGCCGCGATATATAATAACATTGGTTCGCCCAAGTTGGGCACGGCCAGGACCAGATTTGTTGCCATGGATTTATTGTTGCTACTTGGTAGACTTCAGCGAGGCTGCGGAGTGTTCGTTTTCGCATTTTATTTGATGCGAAAGTCTCGAAGACTGTTGATACCGTACTGGTACTGCTGGGCTGGTTCTCTGGGGCTAGAAGCTCTTCGCCACTTTTGGCCACCTGCCGTAGTATCCAACATGCTCGAAGGCTATGTGTTGGAGTGGCGCCCTCTGTACTATGGATTTTACAGGGTCCGCTGAGCCATCCCTCCAGTACAGTTATGTGCCCTTTAGGGGGTTTTTGCTTTTTGGTTTTTATCCCAGGTGCCTGAGCATGATGCACCCTTTTATTTTGGACTAGGGTTGTGTTCGGAGCCGGATTGTCCCAAAACTTGGTTTCGGTTTTCCAGGCACTCTCCATCGCACAGTACTTTCGTACTATGGACACCAGGTCGGCGAAGCGTGTAATTTCATGACGACTTATGGCGTTCATGATTCCCTTGCCCGTGCAATTGTTGCAGAAAATTGAGATTGTGCTCTCCTCACGGCAGTCCTTTATCCTGTCCATAACCAGGAGGAATCTGGCCCTGTAATGATGTACTGTTTCAGCGGGCTCTTGCCGGATTCGAGATAGATCGCTTGTGTTTGGGTGGGCGGGTGGAATTAAATTCGGAACCCCGCCCAATCTGAGGCTCAAGGGCCGAAAAGTTTCCGAATTTGGAAGCTTGGATTGCTGGATGTTGTCCAGCGAATCTGGTCCGCTGCCTGACTTTAGGTTCAGTGCTTGATTGATGTCCGTCCCTCCGCGGGAATCTGGCATGGAGGGATCAGGAATCCGGACATAACTGGTCTTTAATATAGAAGAAGAGTCGCCGCATTGTTCCTCTACCATAGCAACGTGGTGGGTAGCGTGGGGAGAGTTGATCTCTCTCAGATCGATTTTAAGCCCAATCTGATCGTGGTCTGTAGCGACTCCCAGGGAGACGATGCGATCCAAGAGCTCATTTACGGAGGAGAGCTCCATCGGATCTAGCTGCTCGGCGAATTCCGAGTTGACGTGAAGATCGCTTTTGATGACCCGAGAGGTCATTGTCGGAGCGGCGGCCGAACAGGCGGTCATAAGAAAACCACCTAGCCGGATAGTTTGGCTGGTGGCCAAAGCTCCTTTGGCAACGGTACCGTCTTTAAAGACGGGAAGAGGCATCCTTCCTGATTGCGACGGCACAGAGGAACTCTCAATGAAAGCACCAATGTCAGTGTCAAAACCAGCGAATCTCGGGTAGGGGGTCCCGAACTGTGCCTCTAGGCGGATGGTAACAGGAGACAAGGGACACGATGTTTTTACCAGGTTCGGGCCCTCTCTATGCAGGTAAAACCCTACTCATGCTTGATTGATATTGATGATATGGGTAGTACAAGAGTAGATCTACCACGAGATCAAGGAGGCTAAACCCTAGAAGCTAGCCTATGGTATGATTGTTGTTCGTCCTCTGGACTAAAACCCTCCGGTTTATATAGACACCAGAGAGGGCTAGGGTTACACAGAGTCGGTTACAATGGTAGGAGATCTACATATCCGTATTGCCAAGCTTGCCTTCTACGCCAAGGAAAGTCCCATCCGGACACGGGACGAAGTCTTCAATCTATTATCTTCATAGTCTTGGAGTCCGGCCAATGATGATAGTTCGGCTATCCAGACACCCCCTAGTCTAGGACTCCCTCAGTTAGGTTTACCTTAATACTTCTTTTGTAGTTGCGGATGCTTGCAATAGGGGTTAATCATAAGTGGGATGCTTGTCCAATGAAGGGCAGTATCCAAGCACCAGTCCACCCACATATCAAATTATCAAAGTACCGAACGCGAATCATATGAGCGTGATGAAAACTAGCTTGACAATAATTCCCATGTGTCCTCGGGAGCGCTTTTCTCATTATAAGAAATTTTCCAGGCTTGTCCTTTGATACAAAAAGGATTGGGCCACCTTGCTGCACTTTATTTACTTTCATAACTTGTTACCTGTTACAAATTATCCTATCACAAAACTATCTGTTACCTACAATTTCAGTGCTTGCAGAGAATACCTTACTGAAAACCGCATGTCATTTCCTTCTGCTCCTCATTGGGTTCGATACTCTTACTTATCGAAAGGACTACGATCAATCCCCTATACTTGTGGGTCATCAAGACTCTTTTCTGGCGCCGTTGCCGGGGAGTGAAGCGCCTTTGGTGAGTGGAACGTGGTAAGGAAACATTTATATAGTCTGATGAAATTTTCTGTCACTTGTTACTATGGAAACTAATCCTTTGAGGGGCTTGTTCGGGGCATCTTCGCCCCGACCAGTAGAGCAAAGAGTAGCTCCTCAACCTACTGAACCTACTGAAATTTTTTACTTTGAGATTCCTTCGGGTATGATAGAGAAGCTGCTAGCTAATCCCTTTGCAGGAGATGGAACGTTGCATCCTGATTTACACCTTATCTTTGTGGATGAAGTTTGTGGATTATTTTAGCTTACAGGTATTCCCGATGATGTTGTTAAGAGGAAGGTCTTCCCTTTATCTTTGAAGGGAGATGCATTGACATGGTATAGGCTATGTGATGATACGGGATCCTGGAGAAGTTGGAATTTTACCAAAAGTTCTATCCTATGCATCTTGCTCACCGTGATCGTAATTACATATATAATTTCTGGCCTCGCGAAAGAGAAAGCATCGCTCAAGCTTGGGGGAGGCTTAAGTCAATGTTATATTCATGTCCCAATCATGAGCTCTCAAGAGATATGATTATTCAAAATAGTTGTGCTCGGCTTTCTCTCAATGATCGCACCATGCTTGATACTTCCTGTGCTGGTTCTTATATGCTGAAGACTACTAAATTCAAGTGGGATTTGTTGGAAAGAATTAAACGCAACTCTGAAGATTGGGGTTCCGACGTTGGTAAGGAGTCAGGTATGACACCTAAGTTTGATTGTGTTAAATCTTTTATGGATACCGATGCTTTTCGTGGATTTAGCGCTAAATATGGACTTGACTATGAGATAGTAGCTGCTTTTTGTGAATCTTTTGCTGCTCATGTTGATCTCCCTAAGGAGAAGTGGTTTAAATATAATCCTCCCACTGAAGTAAAGGTAGTTTCACCTATTACAGTTGAAGAAAAGACTATCACTTATAATGATCCTATTGTTCCTACTACTTATGTTGAGAAACCACCTTTTCCTGTTAGGATAAAGGATCATGCTAAAGCTTCAACTGTTGTTCATAAGAGTAATACTAGAACATATACACCTCCTGAGCAAATTAATGTTGAACCTAGTATTGCTATGGTTAAGGATCTCTTGGATGATAATTTAGATGGGCATGTTATTTGCTTCTGTGGTGAAACTGCTAATATTGCTAGACCAGATGCTAAAATATATAGACCTGTTGTAGGCATGCCTGTTATTTCTGTTAAAATAGGAGATCATTGTTATCATGGCTTATGTGATATGGTTGCTAGTGCTAGTGCAATACCTTTTTCCTTATATAATGAAATTATGCATGATATTGCACCCGCTGAGTTAGAAGATATTGATGTTACAATTAAGCTTGCCAATAGGGATACTATTAAGCCATTTGGGATTGTTAAAGATGTAGAGGTCTTGTGTGGGAAAGTTAAATATCCTGCTGATTTTCTTGTTCTTGGTTCCCCACAAGATGACTTTTGTCCCATTATATTTGGTAGACCCTTCTTGAATACTGTCAATGCTAAGATTGATTGTGAAAAGGACGTTGTTACAATTGGCTTGGGGGATATGAAACATGAGTTTAACTTTGCTAAGTTCCGTAGATAACCCCGTGATAAAGAATTGCCTAGTAAGGATGAAATTATTGGTCTTGCTTCTATTGTCATGCCTCCTACTGATCCGTTAGAACAAGATTTGCTAGACCATGAAAATGATATGTTTATGAATGAAAGAAGGGAAATAGATGAAGTATTCCTTAAACAGGGTCCTATTCTGAAACACAACTTGCCTGTTGAAATCCTAGGGGATCCCCCTCCACCCAAGGGTGATCCCGTGTTTGAGCTCAAACCTTTACCTGATAATCTTAAATATGCTTATCTTGATGAAAAGAAGATATATCCTGTTATTATTAGTGCTAACCTTTCAGAGCAAGAAGAGGAAAGATTACTGAAAACTCTGAAGAAGCACCATGCTGCTATTGGATATACGCTGGTTGATCTTAAGGGCATTAGTCCCACTCTATGCCACCACAAGATAAAATTGGAGAAAGATGCCAAACCAGTTAGAGACCCTCAACGACGGTTAAATCCTAAGATGAAAGAAGTGGTAAGAAAGGAGATACTAAAGCTCCTTGAGGCAGGTATAATTTATCCCGATGCTGATAGTGATTGGGTAAGTCCTGTCCATTGCGTTCCTATGAAGGGAGGTATTACTGTCGTTCCTAATGATAAAGATGAATTGATCCTGCAAAGAATTATTACAGGTTATAGGATGGTAATTGATTTCCGTAAATTAAATAAAGCTACTAAGAAAGATCATTACCCTTTACCTTTTATTGATCGAATGCTAGAAAGACTATCCAAACATACACATTTTTGCTTTCTAGATGGTTATTCTGGTTTCTCTCAAATACCTGTGTAAGCGGAGGATCAATCAAAAACTACTTTTACTTGCCCTTTCGGTACTTTTGCTTATAGACGTATGCCTTTTGGTTTATGTAATGCACCTGCTACCTTTCAAAGATGTATGATGGCTATATTCTCTGACTTTTGTGAAAAGATTTGTGAGGTATTCATGGATGATTTCTCTGTTTATGGATCCTCTTTTGATGATTGCTTGAGCAACCTTGATCGAGTTTTGCAAAGATGTGAAGACACTAGCCTCGTCTTGAACTGGGAAATGTGCCACTTTATGGTTCATGAAGATATTGTCTTGGGGCATAAGATTTTTTAGAGAGGTATTGAAGTTGATAAAGCTAAATTTGATGCTATTGAAAAGATGCCATGTCCCAAGGACATTAAAGGTATAAGAAGTTTCCTTGGTCATGCCGGCTTTTATAAGAGGATCATTAAGGACTTTTGTAAAATCTCTAGGCCTCTGACTAATTTATTGCAAAAAGATGTTCCTTTTGTCTTTGATGATGATTGTGTAGAAGCAATTGAAATACTTAAGAAAACTTTGATCACTGCACCTATTGTTCAGCCACCTGATTGGAATTTACCCTTTGAAATTATGTGTGATGCTAGTAATTATGTTGTAGGTGATGTTCTAGGGCAAAGAGTTGATAAGAAATTGAATGTTATCCATTATGCTAGTAAAACTCTTGATACTGCCCAGAGAAATTATGCCACTACTGAAAAAGAATTCTTAGCAGTTGTATTTGCATGTGATAAGTTCAGACCTTATAATGTTTATTCTAAAGTTACTATTCACACTGATCATGTTGCTATTAAATATCTTATGGAAAAGAAAGATGCTAAGCCTAGACTTATTAGATGGGTTCTCTTACTCCAAGAATTTGATTGCATATTATTGATAGAAAGGGAGCTGAGAACCACGTTGCAGACAACTTGTCTAGGTTAGAGAATATTCTTGATGACCCACTACCTATTGATGATAGCTTTCCTGATGAACAATTAGTGGTCATTAATGCTTCTCGTACTGCTCCATGGTATGCTGATTATGCTAATTACATTGTTGCTAAATTTATACCACCTAGTTTCACATACCAGCAAAAGAAAAAGTTCTTTTATGATTTAAGACATTACTTCTGGGATGAACCACACCTTTATAAAGAAGGAGTAGATGGTGTTATTAGATGTTGTGTACCTGAGCATGAATAGGAACAGATCCTACGCAAGTGTCACTCCAAACCATATGGACGAGACCACGCTGGAGATAGAACTGCACATAAGGTATTGCAATCCGGTTTTTATTGGCCTACTCTCTTCAAAGATGCTCATAAGTTTGTCTTGTCTTGTGATGAATGTCAAAGAATTGGTAATATTAGTAGACGTCAAGAAATGCCTATGAATTATTCTCTTGTTATTGAAACATTTGATGTTTGGGGCTTTGATTATATGGGACCTTTTCCTGCCTCTAATGGATACACCCATATTTTAGTTGTTGTTGATTACGTTACTAAGTGGGTAGAAGCTATTCCAACTAGTAGTGCTGATCATAACACCTCTATAAAGATGCTTAAGGATGTTATTTTTCCGAGGATTGGAGTCCCTAGATATCTCATGACTGATGGTGGTTCACATTTTATTCATGGTGCTTTTCGTAAAATGCTTGCCAAGTATGATGTTAATCATAGAATTGCATCTCCTTATCACCCACAGTCTAGTGGTCAAGTAGAATTGAGCAACAGAGAGCTCAAATTAATTTTGCAAAAAACTGTCAATTGATCTAGGAAGAATTGGTCCAAGAAACTTGATGATGCATTATGGGCCTATAGAACTGCATATAAAAATCATATGGGTCTGTCTCCGTATAAGATGGTTTATGGAAAAGCATGTCACTTACCTCTTGAACTTGAACATAAGGAATATTGGGCTATTAAAGAGCTCAACTATGATTTCAAACTTGCCGGTGAGAAGAGGTTATTTGACATCAGCTCACTTGATGAATGGAGAACCCAAGCCCATGAGAATGCCAAGATGTTCAAAGAAAAAGTTAAAAGATGGCATGACAAAACAATACAAAAGCGTGAGTTTAACATAGGTGATTATGTATTGCTATTCAACTCAGATTTTTTGCAGGAAAACTTCTCTCTAAGTGGGAAGGTCCTTACGTTATCGAGGAGGTCTATCGTTCCGGTGCCATAAAAATCAACAACTTCGAAGGCACAAGTCCGAGGGTGGTGAATGGTCAAAGAATCAAACATTATATCTCAGGTAATCCTATCAATGTTGAAACTAATATTATTGAGACCGTAAGCCCGGAGGAATACATAAGGGACACTTTCCAGAATGTTTCAGACTCCGAAAAGGAATAGGTATGTGGTACGGTAAGTAAACCGACTCCAAAACAATTCTAATGGCAATTTCTCTCCGTTTTGGAATATTTACGAATTTTGGGAAGCAAGAAGTAATTCGGGAAGGACACGAGGCTTCCACGAGGGTGGAGGGTGCCCCCCCCCCTACTGGGCGCGCCCCCTGTCTCGTGGGCACCTCGTGTGCCTCCCGGACTCCGTTTTCTTGCACATTACTTCTTTTCGTCGGTGAAAATTCATTATATAATCTCCCGAAGGTTTTGACCACCGTATCACGCAAAAATCTTCTGTTTTTGTTTTGAGTTGTTTCTGTCACAGATTTCGAGCAAGATGTCTTCTCAAGAGTCAGTCGGGGAAAGTCAAGTGTCTCACCCAACAGCAGGTCCAGGAGCAAACATCGATGCTTATCACTTTGGGCCATCAACGGAGGATGAGATGGAGGCCGACCTGAAAAGGATATATGCCATTGAGGAGGATCAAGAAGTTAGCTCTCGCTTCCAGCAGGATTCATGATGGGGGAACTACAGAGCTCAGTTATTCCAAACTCGGTCATCCCTTCCAATGTTAAATTTCTTTCTTATGAAGATATGAAAAAGAGTGTCACTTGTTCTCCAGAAGCTATGCAGCATCCTTGGGTAAAAGGAGCTTTAGCCGTCACAGGCAACCTCCGCAAGGAGATTATGGACCTCAAACAACAAGTCAATAAGCTCGAGGAGGAGAATCATATCCTGAGGGGCATTATCGCCAAGAAGATCACAACACCAACTCTGAAGAAGGAGACATAATCACATGGGTATCACAATCACACTCCTATCTTTACCGTTTTACTTATTTCGATCCTTTTAGTAATATCTTGATCTAGTAGAATAAAGTTTTGGTATGAATTAGTTTTGAGTTTTGCTTTGTGATCTCTCTATGTAATCGAGTCCGTGAGCTATCTATAATAAAGATTAGTGTTGAGTCAAGGGCTTTGCTATCTTGCTATGATCTCGAGAAAATAGAAAGAACAAAAATAAAAAAGAGTTCATATTGATCTTATGGATAGTAATGACTTGACATATAAAGAGTATGAGGCATAAAAGTTGTTGAGAGTTGACAAACATAGTTTTGGTCATCGTTGCAATTAATAGGTAGTAATAAAGAAAGAGAGGTTTTCACATATAAATATACTATCTTGGACATCTTTTATGATTGTGAGCACTCATTAAGTATGACATGCTAAAGAGTTGATGTTGGACAAGGAAGACAATGTAATGGGTTATGTTTTCTCACATCTCAGTTAAAGTATATTGTCATGGATCTTCTGAACATGTTGAGCTTGCCTTTCCCCCTCATGCTAGGCAAATTCCTTGCACCAAGTAGAGATACTACTTGTGATTCCAAACATCCTTAAACCCAGTTTTGCCATGAGAGTCCACCATACCTACCTATGGATTGAGTAAGATCCTTCAAGTAAGTTGTCTTGTTGCAAGCAATAAAAATTGCTCTCTAAATATGTATGACTTATTAGTGCGGAGAAAATAAGCTTTATACGATCGTGTGATATGGAAGTAATAAAAGCGACGGACTACATAATAAAGGTTCATATCACAAGTGGCAACATAAAGTGACGTTCTTTTGCATTAAGATTTTGTGCATCCAACCCTAAAAATCACATGACAACCTCTGCTTCCCTCTGCGAAGGGCCTATCTTATGCCTTTTACTTTATGCAAGAGTCAAGGTGATCCTCACCTTTCCCTTTTTCATTTTATCCTTTGGCAAGCACCTCATGTTGGGAAGATCCTGATATATATATCCAATTGGATGTAAGTTAGCATGAACTATTATTGTTGACATCACCCAAAGGTGAATACGTTGGGAAGCGAAACTATAATCCCCTATCTTTCTCAGTGTCCGATTGAAACTCCATAACCATAAGTATTGCGTGAGTGTTAGAAATTGTAGAAGACTATATGATAGTTGAGTATGTGGACTTGCTGAAAAACTCTATTCTTGACTCTTTCTGATGTTATGATAAACTGCAATTGCTTCAATGACTGAGATTATAGTTTGTTGGTTCTCAATGAAGTTTATATTCCATACTTGACATTGTGAACAGATTGTTACTTGAGCATAAGAAATCATATGACAAAATCTATATATGTTGTTGTTATAATAATAATCATGATGCCCTCATGTCCGTATTTTATTTTTATCGACACCTCTATCTCTAAACATGTGGACATATTTCTCGATATCGGCTTCCGCTTGAGGACAAACGAGGTCTAAGCTTGGGGGAGTTGATACGTCCATATTGCATCATGCTTTTATATCGTTATTTATTGCATTATGGGTTGCTATTACATGTTATGTCACAATACTTATGGCTATTCTCTCTGATTTTACAAGGTTTATCATGAAGAGGGATAATGCCGGCACCTGGGATTCTGGCTGGAAAAGGAGCAAATATTGGAAACCTATTCTGCACAGCTCAAAAATCATGAAACTCCACGGAAGTCATTTTTTGGAATTAATAACAATTATTGAGTGAAGAAAATACCAGAGGGGGCCCACACCCTGGCTAGGAGGGTGGGCCCCCCCTACTGGGCGTGCCCCTGTCTCCTAGACCCCCTGTTGGCCTTCCGGTACCCATCTTCTGCTATATGAAGCCTCTTACCCTGGAAAAAATCATAAGCAAGCTTACGGGACGAAACTCCGCCGCCACGAGGCGGAACCTTGGCGGAACCAATCTAGGGCTCCGGCGGAGCTGTTCTGCCGGGGAAACTTCCCTCCAGGAGGGGGAAATCATCACCATCATCATCACCAACGATCCTCTCATCGGGAGGGGGTCAATCTCCATCAACATCTTTGTCAGCACCATCTCCTCTCAAAACCCTAGTTCATCTCTTATATCCAATCTTGTATCAAAACCACAAATTGGTACCTGTGGGTTGCTAGTAGTGTTGATTACTCCTTGTAGTTGATGCTAATTGGTTTACTTGGTGGAAGATCATATGTTCAGATCCTTAATGAATATTAATACTCCTCTGATCATGAACATGAATATGCTTTGTGAGTAGTTACGTTTGTTCCTAAGGACATGGGTGAAGTCTTGCTATTAGTAGTCATGTGAATTTGGCATTCGTTCGATATTTTGATGAGATGTATGTTGTATCTCCTCTAGTGGTGTTATGTGAACGTCGACTACATGACACTTCACCATTATTTGGGCTTAGAGGAACGCATTGGGAAGTAATAAGTAGATGATGGGTTGCTAGAGTGACAGAAGCTAAAACCCTGGTTTATGCGTTGCTTCGTAAGGGGCTGATTTAGATCCACTAGTTTCGTGATATGGTTAGGTTTACCTTAATACTTCTTTTGTAGTTGCGGATGCTTGCAATAGGGGTTAATCGTAAGTGGGATGCTTGTCCAAGAAAGGGCAGTACCCAAGCACCGGTCCACCCACATATCAAATTATCAAAGTACCGAACGCGAATCATATGAGCGTGATGAAAACTAGCTTGATGATAATTCCCATGTGTCCTCAGGAGCGCTTTTCTCATTATAAGAAATTGTCCAGGCTTGTCCTTTGCTACAAAAAGGATTGGGCCACCTTGCTGCACTTTATTTACTTTCATTACTTGTTACCTGTTACAAATTATCCTATCACAAAACTATCTGTTACCTGCAATTTCAGTGCTTGCAGAGAATATCTTACTGAAAACCGCTTGTCATTTCCTTCTGCTCCTCGTTGGGTTCGACACTCTTACTTATCGAAAGGACTACGATAGATCCCCTATACTTGTGGGTCATCAGTATCCATTGCCGCGTCTTCCCCCCTTCTGTGTCATCACCTTCCTAGGCCTCCATCGTCCACAGCTTTGGTGCTCTCGGCGCGGCGTGGTCAATGTGGTCAAGGAACGACTTCCATCGGAAGAGTATTGTACATGGAGAGGCTGATAGCTGGGTCCACGGCCGCAGCAAGGAAGTGCCTCCTTATTACACGCAGAATAATGATTCCTCCACCTGACAGCAGGGAACCACCAGACAGGCCACCGTATTTCGCGAAAAAAACGTTTCCCACTGACTGCTGGGACCCACATCCTACATCTTCGCACGCAAGGAAGTGCCTGGCTGCCAGGACACCTGGTCGAAGCGTATGTAGCGTTGTCATTCTGGTCACAAACGTGTATGTGCATACTGGTCGATCAGTCTGTCTGCAGGCTGCAGCGATGAATCGTGGCCGAGTATGGAAGGACACGTGCCGTAGTAGAGGCGCTCTCATGTCATAGTAGAGGCGCGCATGTAGCATGTACACGTACGTACAGCCAGGGTGCAAGAAAGTTAATATGGCCATGTATGTACATACGGGCGGGGTCTCGAATGCCTACTAGCGCATACGTACGGCCAAGGCTTGTGTACATGGAGAGGCGATGTCGTCCTGTTCATGGGCAGCCGATCGGCTGGGTCAGAATGGAGAAACTACATTTTCGTGTTCATCGGGAGGCAACCGGCTTGGACAGAATAGCCGATCGAAACGAGGCCTGGCGTACCGCAGAACGGAGGAAACGGCCTTGTGTTCGACTGCCTAGGGTCGAAACGGGATCTTGTTCATCGGGAGGGGTCTGGCGTTCCGCAAAACAAAGGAAACGGACTTGTGTTCGAGTGCCTATGGTCGAAACGGGGTCCTGTTGATCGGGAGGGGTGTGGCGTACCACAAAACAGAGGAAACGAACTTGTGTTTGAGCGCTACGGTCGAAACAGGGGCCTTGTTCATCGGGAGGGGTGTGGAGTATCGGAAAATAAGACTCCACGGGTTATTGTTCATCTCCACCGTTTACCTCCTCCAGCCTCCACGTGCTACTGTTCACCCACCGTCTACCTCCTCCAGCCTCTACCTGTGACTGTTCATCCAGCCTCCACCTGCGACTGTTCATCCGGCCTCCACCGCTCCTCCACCGGCTACTGTTCAACCAGCCCTCTCCATGGGGTCCTGTTTAACCATCCCTCCATGGGCTATTGTTCATCCAGCCCTCCACCGGCTACAGTTCAACCAGCCCTCCACGGGGTCGTCCTGTTCATCCAGCCCTCCACGGGGTCCTGTTCATCCACCCCCAACCGGCTCGATCAATCGGGGTCCTGTTCATCCAGCGGCAACGGCCTCTACTACCACATGGTCCTGTTCATCCAACCCCCCACCGGGAATTGTTCATCCACCCCCCCCCCCCAACAACGCTCATTGTTCATCAAGGGAAGGAGGAAGCAGGTTCGATCGGCTTCAGTTAGCAGCATTAGCGAAGGAATTGCTCGATCGGGTTCAGTTAACAGCAAGGGATCGATCGGGGTTCAGTAATGTAGCTAGTGCAATTGCTCGGGTTCAGTAGGCGAATGCCTCGCTCGGGTTCAGTTAGAGCACAATGCCTCGCACCCACGCACGTACATGTATGAGAGAAACGCGCATCGCTTGGCCCCCCACCACCCACCGTAACCGGGAACTCCTCGGTATTTTCCTCGCCCTCGCTTCTACCATGGTTTTTTCCGTCATGGACGGCCCAAATAATGTCATGCAGCTGCGTCTCCGGCCCGCCCAGGACGAAAAGCCCATTTTCTATCATGATTTTTTGTCATAGAAGTAGGAGCCCACCACATCTATGATGATACCGGGTTTTGTCACAATTATCGCATAGAAGTGTCATAAGCATGACAGGAAAAAAATTCGTTCAGCCCAAAATGTCCTGGATGTGTCTTTTTTTTCTAGTGACTAGACTGAGGATGATATGGAGATGCAATTCTATGATTAACATCATACTTAGCAAGCATTTTCCGAAAAGGACCATGAATAAAATGTGAACCACCATCAATCATTAAATATCTAGGACTCCAAACCTCAGAAAAATAACTTCTTTGAGCATCTTAATAGAGGTGTTATGATCAGCACTACTAGTTGGAATAGCTTCTACCCATTTAGTAACGTAATCAACAACAACTAATATATGTGTATATCCATTAGAGGAAGGAAAATATCCCATATAATCAAAGCCCCAAACATCAAATGGTTCAATAACAAGTGATAATTCATAGGCATTTCTTGACATCTACTAATATTAGCAGTTCTGACATTCATCGCAAGACAAGACAAAATTACGGGCATCTTTGAAAAGAGTAGGCCAATAAAAACCGGATTGCAATACCTTATGTGCAGTTCTATCTCCAGCATGGTGTCCTCCGTAAGCCTCGGAGTGACACTTGCATAGGATCTATTCCTGTTCATGATCAGGTACGCAATATCTAATAACACCATCTACTCCTTCTTTGTAAAGGTGTGGATCATCCCAAAAGTAATGTCTTAAATCATAGAAAAACTTTTTCTTTTGCTGGTATGTGAAACTAGGTGGAATAAATTTAGCAACAATGTAATTAGCATAATCAGCATACCATGGAGCAGTACGAGAAGCATTTATGACAGCTAATTGTTCATCAAGAAAGCTATCATCAATAGGTAGTGGGTCATCAAGAACATTTTCTAACCTAGAAAAGTTGTCTGCAACGGGGTTCTCAGCTCCCTTTCTATCAATAATATGCAAATCAACTTCTTGTAGCAAGAGAACCCATCTAATAAGTCTAGGTTTAGCTTCTTTCTTTTCCATAAGGTATTCAATAGCAGCATGATCAGTGTGAACAATTATTATGGTATCAACAATATATGGTTTGAACTTATCACAAGCAAATACAACTGCTAAAAATTCTTTTTCAGTAGTAGCATAATTTCTTTGGGCACTGCCTAGAGTTTTACTAGCATATTGGATAATATTTAATTTCTTATGAAATCTTTGTCCTAGAACAACACCAATAGCGTAATCACTAGCATCACACGTAATTTCAAAGGGTAAATTCCAATCAGGTGGCTGAACAATGGGTGCGGAAATCAAGGCTTTCTTAAGTATTTCAAATGCTTCTACACAATCATCATCAAAGACAAAAGGAACATCTTTTTGGAAGAGATTAGTGAGAGGCCTAGAAATTTTAGAGAAGTCTTTAATAAACCTCCTATAGAAACTATCATGACCAAGGAAACTTCTTATACCTTTGATATCTTTAGGACACAACATCTTTTCAATAGCATCTACTTTAGCTTTATCAACTTCAATGCCTCTTTCTGAAATTTTATGCCCCAAGACAATCCCTTCATTAACCATAAAGTGGCCCTTCTCCCAATTCAAGACAAGATTAGTTTCTTCACATCTCTGCAAAACTCGATCAAGGTTGCTTAAGCAATCATCAAAAGAAATTCCGTAAACAAACAGATCATCCATGAAAACCTCAACAATCTTTTCACAAAAGTCAGAGAATATAGGAGTCATACATCTTTGAAAGGTAGTAGGTGCATTGCATAAACCAAAAGGCATACGTCTATAAGCAAAAGTACCGAAAAGGGCAATTAAAAGTGGTCTTTTCTTGGTCCTCTTTTGACACGGGTATTTGAGAGAAACCAGAATAACCATCTAGGAAGCAAAAATGTGTATGTTTGGATAGTCTTTCTAGCATTTGATCAATAAAAGGTAGAGGCTAATGATCTTTTCTAATAGCTTTATTTAATTTGAGGAAATCAATTACCATTCTCTAATCTGTAAAAATTCTTTGTGGGATCAATTCATTCTTATCATTAGGAAGTACAGTAATACCTCCCTTCTTAGGGACACAATGAATGGGACTTACCCATTGACTATCAGCACTAGGATAAATTATACCTGCCTCCGAAAGCTTTAGTATTTCATTTCTTACCACTTCTTTCATCTTAGGATTTAACCATCATTTATGATCAACAACTGGTTTAGCATCTTTCTCTAGTTTTATTTTGTGCTGACGTAGAGTGGGACTAATGCCCTTAAGATCATCAAGAGTATATCCAATGGCAGCATGGTGCTTCTTCAGAGTTTTCAATAATTTCTCTTCTTCATACTCTGAAAGGTTAGCACTAATAATAACAAGATATATCTTCTTTTCATCAAGATAAGCATATTTAAGACTATCAGGTAATTGTTTAATCTCAAGCATGGGATCTCCCTTGGGTGGAGGAGGATTCCCTAGGATTTCAACTGGCAAGTTATGTTACAAAATTGGTCCTTGCTTAAGAATATTTCATCTATTCCCTTCTTTCATTCGTAAACATGTCATTTTCATGGTCAAGCAAATATCGTTCTAAAGGATCATTAGGAGGCATGGCAATAGAAGCAAGACCAATAATTTCATCTTTACTATGCAATTCTTTATCATGGGGTTGTCTATGAAATTTAGCAAAACTAAAATCATGAGACATATCCCCTAAACAAATAGTAACAATATCCTTTTCGCTGTCTATCTTAGCATTAACAGTATTCAAGAAGGGTCTACCAAATATAATGGGACAAAAGTCATCTTGTGGGGAACCAAGAACAAGAAAATCAGTAGGATATTTAATTTTCCCACACAAGACTTCAACATCTCTAACCATCCCAATTGGTGAAATAGTCTCTATTGGGAAGCTTAATAGTAACATCAATATCTTCTATCTCAGCAGGTGCAATATCATGCATAATTTCTCTGTATAAGGAATGAGGTATTGCACTCACACTAGCACCCATATCATATAAACCATGATAACAATGATCTCCTATTTTAACAGAAACAACAGGCATGCCAACAACAGGTCTATGTTTATTTTTAGTATCGGGTCTAGCAATTCTAGCAGCTTCATCACAAAAATAAATAACATGCCCATCAATATTATCGACCAAGAGATCTTTGACCATAGCAATACTAGGTTCAACTTTAATTTTCTCAGGGGATGTATGTGTTCCAGTATTACTCTTACGAACCACAATTGAAGCTTTAGCATGATCCTTTATTCTAACAGGGAAAGGTGGTTTCTCAATATAAGCGATAGGAACAATAGGATCAACATTAAAAGTGATAGTCTTTTCTTCAACTTTAATGGGTTCTACTACTTTCACTTTAATGTGAGGATGATATTTAAACCACTTCTCTTTAGGGAGATCGACATGAGTAGAAAATGATTCACAAAAAGAAGCTACTATCTTAGAGTCAAGTCCATATTAGTGCTAAATTCACGAAAAGCATCGGTATCTATAAAAGATTTAACACGGTCAAACTTAGGGGTTATACTTGACTCCTTACCTTTGTCGAGTTCCCAATCTTCAGAGTGGCGTTTAATTCTTTCCAATAAATCCAATTTGAATTCAATAGTCTTCATCATAAAAGAACCAGTACAAGAAGTATCGAGCATGGAGCGATCATTATGAGAAAGCCGAGCATAAAATTTTTGAATAATAATTTCTCTTCAGAGCTCATGATTGCGGAATGAATATAACATTGACTTAAGCCTCCCCCAAGCTTGAGAAATACCTTCTCCTTCACGAGGCCAAAAATTATATATATAATTCCGATAATGATGAACCAGATACATAGGATAAAACTTCTGATGAAATTCCAATTTCAATCAGTTGTAGTTCCATGATCCAATATCATCACATAGCCTATACCATTTCAATGCCTTTCCTTTCAAATATAAAGGTAAGACCTTCTTGTTGACAACATCTTCGGGCATACCTGCAAGCTTAAATCATCCACAAACTTCATCCACATAGATTAGGTGCATATCGGGATGTAATGTTCCATCTCCTGTATAAGGATTAGCTAGCAGTTTCTCTATCATACCCGAAGGAATTTCAAAGCAAATATTTTCAGTAGGTTAAGTAGGTTGAGGGGAAACTCTTTGCTCTTCCGGTCGGGGTGAAGATACCCCGAACAATCCCCTCAAAGGATTATTTTCCATAGTAACAAGTGACGGTAAATTTCAGCACACTATATAAATGTTTCCTTACCAAATTCCACTTACCAAAGGCGCTTCACTCCCCGGCAACGGCGCCAGAAAAGAGTCTTGCTGACCCACAAGTATAGGGGATCTATCGCAATCATTTCAATAAGTAAGAGTGTCGAACTCGACAAGGAGGAGAAGGAAATGACAAGCGGTTTTCGGTAAGGTATTCTCTGCAAGCACTGAAATTATCGGTAACAGATAGTTTTGTGATAAGGTAATTTGTAACGGGTACCAACTAACAAGAGTAACTAAGGTGCAGCAAGGTGGCCCAATCCTTATTATAGCAAAGGAAAAGCCTGGACAAACTCTTATATAAAGCAAGGTGCTCCCAAGGACACATGGGAATTACTGTCAAGCTAGTTTTCATCATGCTCATATGATTCACATTCGTTACTTTTGATAATTTGATATGTGGGTGGACCGGTGCTTGGGTGCTGTCCTTACTTGGACACGCCTCCCACTTATATTAACCCCTCTCGCAAGCATCCGCAACTACTAAACAAGAATTAAGGTAAACCTAACCATAGCATGAAACATATGGACCCAAATCAGCCCCTTACGAAGCAACACATAAACTATGGTTTAAGCTTCTGTCACTCTAGCAACCCATCATCTACTTATTACTTCCCAATGCCTTCCCCAAGGCCCAAATCATGGTGAAATGTCATGTAGCCGACGTTCACATAACACCACTAGAGGAGAGACAACATATATCTCATCAAAATATCGAAAGAATACCATATTCACATGATTACTTATAACAAGACTTCTCCCATGTCCTCAGGAACAAACGTAACTACTCACAAAGCATATTCATGTTCATAATCAGAGGGGTATTGATAAGCATTAAGGATCTGAACATACGATCTTCCATCGATTAAACCAACTAGCATCAACGTCGAGGAGTAATCAACACTACTAGCAACCCACAGGTACCAATATGAGGTTTTGAGACAAAGATCGGATACAAGAGATGAACTAGAGTTTGAGAGGAGATGGTGCTGGTGAAGATGTTGATGGAGATTGACCCCCTCTCGATGAGAGGATCGATGGTGATGACGATGGCGGTGATTTCCCCCTCCCGGAATGATGTTTCCCCGGCAGAACAGCTCCGCCGGAGCCCTAGATTGGTCCTGCCCAGGTTCCGCCTCGAGACGGTGGCGCTTCATCTCGAAAGCTTCTCTCTGATTTTTTAGGGCAAAAGATAGACATCGGGGGTCTGCCAGGGGGGCCACGAGGCAAGGGGCGCGCCCTCCACCCTCGTGGATGACTGGTGGCCCCCTCTGATGCTTTCTTCGCCCAATGTCGGGGGGATGAACCCCGGGCAGGCAACGGAACCCGGATCCTTTTCAAAAACAACGTGGCCGGCGTTGCCCCTCAAGCCGGCACGCGCTTGGCTGGGTCGCTCGACCCGGCCAAACCCTGCAACCCGGCCAAGCTCTCTGACCCGGCAAGACACGTTGACTCGGCCTCAACAACTAGTACAAGACAGCCGAACCCGGCAGAACCAAGGCTTCCTCAACAAGCCAGCTCCACCCATGGCGTGCTCCGCAATCTAGCCACGGGTCAGCTCCCGTCCCATCCAGGCCATACGATGGGACGAGTCTTCAGCCGCTGATGACCAAAGCAATAGTGCCCTGCCCATGCATGCCTCTGGTCAGCCAGAGCGTGGCAATGGTGCCCCTCACCTACCCACTGACCAGGGCAGGCGTGGCTATAGTGCCCCCGCCATCACCGCTGACGACAGCAAGAGCCAACCTGACGGAGCGCCACTATACACGACTCGACTCGGCCACGCCCTGACAATTGACAAGACGCCGCATAGTCCCCCTAGGCACGCCGGGCCCGCACCTAGGGGAACCCGGCGAACCACAGGCCCCCAGCGGGTCCCAGCCCGGGTCCCTGGACGCCGACAACCCGGACCCACCAACTTGTAACATTACCATTGTACCCCTGGGGGGTTGGCCTATAAAACCCCCAGGAGCCCACGCATATGGGCAAGCAAGCAAGGAAGTAAGCAAAACATAGAGAGGAACTAGCCACCAAACAGCAACATCCACCCGGAGAGAAGGAGCAGCCTAAGCCTTGGCCAGCTTTCCTCCCTCCTCCATACAGCTCTAGGAGCAACATTGTACTGTCGAACATCAAACTACACTCGGCGGGACTAGGGGTGTTATCTCTCCGAAGAGCCCTGAACCTGGGTATGTCTTGCGTCCCGCGCTCGCTCATACCAACCCCGCCTCTGGAGCCCACCAGTGCCCTCTAGCCTCCTCCTCTCTTTAGCCATCCCGTGGCATCTGCCATGCGCCCACTACGACACCCAATATTTTTAATATATTCCAAAACTGATCTCCGTGAAGTTTCAGGACTTTTGGAGTTGTGCAAAATAGGTCTCTAATATTTGCTCCTTTTCCAGTCCAGAATTCTAGCTGCCGGCATTCTCCCTCTTCATGTAAACCTTGTAAAATAAGAGAGAAAAGGCATAAGTATTGTGATATAATGTGTAGCAACAGCTGATGCAATAAATATTGATATAAAAGCATCATGAAAAATGGACGTATCAGTGATCTCGAGAGGACTCTGATCCCATAACACACCAGTTGTTGTGGTGGGGGAGATTGCAATGATGACTCAGTTGGAAAACCTAGTCTATGTAATATGTTTCTCCTAGCCATCTGATTAAAATCATATCTGATGGCCATGAAGGCGGAGGACGCACGCATCATTATCCGCTGGGTGATCCCAATCATATCCCATAAACCAAGCTGAAAAGAAGAAACAAAACTGGTCGTATCAGGAGTTCAGCTCGGATGTGAAACTATGACAAAAGCTAAGATTTAGTTGCGTCATTAGTGATTACTAGTTGAACGCTCGTGTGTTGTCACATGACAATGTAAAAATGTTTGTTAATTGTGTTTGTCCTACTTCATCCCTCTCTTCAATGGTCCTATTTTCTCAAACATGCATCTTAGATTTCTTACCCCACCTTCACCCCCTTTTTCTTGGTCTACCGAGTTGCTCTAGCTTTGTATAATAACTCTTCTACACTCCATATAGCTCCACCATGACATCTTAAGTTTGCGCTTATGATCCTTGTCATGATGAGTCGGGCTCGTCTTATCCACTGGCCCACCTAGCCACGTGGTAGTCTTGACCTAACGGTTAACATGATGTGCGGGAGTAGGTCAGGGCCCCACAAAGGCCACATCCATCGAGAGGGGGCGTGCACCTTGATCCCCGTGCAAGGATTAATAACAACCCCTTAATCCCCTGTGTCATTAAGTCTTAACCATGGGATGCGAAGAGATTTACTGTCATCTGGCAGTACTAAGCTGCCGCCGCTTCACTCCCCCCTATAAAAGGGAGGAGGCGATACGAGAGAGAGCTTTATGCTCTCATTCCTCTCACAGTCATCTTCTTCCTCGTGCTTAAGCATCCAAGTGCTCCATTACTCCAAGATTTTCTCCCCATGCACTACAGCTCTCCACCACAGAAAAAGCGATGGTCGGGGAGCAACGCGTGAGGCAGGCCAGCCAGGTTGTCGATACTGGCAAGACACCTGCTCAGGCACCCAAGGTGGCATACGCCACCAAAGGCAAGTGGAAGTCATCGACGATGACGCGCAACTGGGTTGACCAGCTCTTCATGAAAGTGCTACAACATCCCTATGCACTTGCAGGACATCAAGACCTTCGTTTTATGGGGAAAAAGGTCAAGTGGCTATGTGATAATTGCGCTACGTGGCAGTAAATTCTCCACTCCCCCATATTTATGCATTGAATGCACACGGGGATTGAGTGGTCTCTTACTTAATTACTGAGTGTTTCGACACACATGATCACACTTGATGGGACATGACCTTGGCAGTTCCTACACCACAACTTCATGTCTTGTTGACAGTCAAGTCTAAAATGCCACATGGTTAGATGCACCCATGGATAAGATCAGTCTGTGATGTCAGATGTAGACCGAGAAATCATCACCCCGGAGTGCCGGAATACTTCGCGTCCGGGGGATGACTATGCGGGAACATTTTTCGGCGTGCAACCTGGATTAAATTCTTACAACACTTGTCGGAACTGATTTACTTAGGACATTTTGGATGCATCTCTGCACTAAACCTCGAATTAGGAGAGGCATGCATTCATTGAGCCAGTTTCAAGACCAGCGTTTTGAAGATGAGAAATAACTCAAATGAGCTGAGATGCATCCAGACTTGAAGACCGGTTCAACGGGTACTAACGGTGTCCCAACTAGGGGGTCTCTAGCCATGACGGTTCCCGATCTAGTGGGCTGGGCCGAGGACCCCTATGCCGGTTCCATCCTAGGCCTCTCCAAGTAGCCCATGGAGGTTACATAGAATATCTGAAAGACCTTACATGAACTCCAAGATGATGGAGTCGTGAGGAAGGAACCATGTCTCCTCGTATGTAGCTGACTAGGACCCTGAAACCCTAGGACCTCCAAATACCTATATAAACTGAGGGGGCAAACTCTTAGAAGACACATTACAATCTCTTGGTAGATACATCTACTATGTATTACACCTAAACGCAATAAGCACAAGCATGACGTAGGGTATTATCTCCTGGAGAGCCCAAACATGGGTAAAATCTTATGTTCCTATTACCATCATTCCAAGATGCTTAACTTAGGATCCCTACCTCAAGATCTGCCGGATTTAGCTCCTTCAAGGATGGCGGGAGCTGGGAGAGAGGAGGTACGTAGGTTTCAATGCTTGGATTTTGGGGTTTCTTCTGTCCACCGGTTCTGCATGTGGGGAAATAAAAATATTGATTAGTTGGTGGGAGCGGGGAGACGTACATGGGTAGAACAGGATGTAACGAAATGTTGACGCAGTACATATAGACTCCCCATTAACAATAGAGATATTTCCGTTGATCGGAGTTCTATGTATGCTTCTACTTTCACTTAAAGTTTACATTTACAATGATGATGTCCTTTGTAGCATCAAGTTGGAAGAATATAACATGATAAAGCCCAAGCAAAGCCAGGCTACGATCTAGATCCCCATGTCAGGGGTGATCTTATTATACCTGTTGCATATTTCCAAGGGTCTCGCCTTGCTTATGGGGCTATAGTTTCACCATATGAACATAATGGACCTCATGAAGAAATCACGGGAAAATGTAGTTGAGCTAGAAAGCACGTGTATCATCTTCAGATTCCAGCCTTTCTTATGGTGTCGTTGAACCTGAAATTAGCGTTGAAGCACAAGTACTTAATTTGATCTTGTTTGAGAAGGTATTATATATTTTTATGGTTTCATCTGAATCTTTTCGTAGCTTTTATAGGGCACGTGAAAACAAAGAATAACTAAAGTCAATGCCTAAAGTCGCACTTTGTGATAAGTCAAATATTTGTAATTCTGAAACTCCATGGAGGACAAGGTATGTCTTGTATCTTTGGTCATCTATGCACAAATCTTCTTCTTCTGGTGTATCAATTCACAAATCTTCTTCTTCTAGTGTATCAATTTGTTGCAGTTGTAAGTTTATGTTCAACAATGCTATGGCATACTATCATGACATTTTTTTAAGCGCTAGCCACTGTAAGGGCATATTTATCCCTTAGGTGTTTTGGTGATTGATGACAATTCTTTTGCGGACTAATCGTGTGCCTTGAGTTTCTCAGATTCTTCATCACTAGGCACGAGACGATTCGGTGCCCCTCGGAGACTATTGAAGTCGGCGTTGTTCTATGTTTCTCTTTGGTGGATTTGAGTCGTAGGAGAGCCGTACTATTAAGAGGGGGTCCGCGTCGGAAAGGTTTGGGTGGAATCAACACGTACACTTGTCCCTCCTTTCCCTGCATTTTGGAGCGTCCCTTCGTTATCTTGGTTGTGCGGAAATCTGACGACTACTGCTGTACTTGCGGTAGTACCGCAAGTACAAGAGGTAGTACCCCTCTGTGTCATGGTAGTACCGCTCCTCTAGAGCGGTAGTACAGCGGCTCCCAGGCCTTGTGCCACTCCGGTGCGGTAGTAGGGGCGGATGTAATTTTTTACATCCGCGCCCCCCCACGGTAGTACCGCTCGTCCAGCGCGGTAGTACCGCGGGGGCCCACGGTAGTACCGCTCCCTAGGAGTCGTAGTACCGTGGCCCTCCTACCTAGTACCGCGGTGTCACGGTAGTAGGCGCGGATGTAATTTTTTACATCCGCGCCCGCAATGGTAGTACCGCGCCTCGCGAGCGGTAGTACCGCGTCAGATTTTTGTACCACCTCAGTTTCAGCAGAAGTAGGCACGGTTGTAATTTATTTCATCCGCGCCCTTCCTAGGCCGTGATTTTCCTACCTTGCGGTAGTACCGCAAGGGGGAGCGGTAGTACCGTGCAAGCGGTAGTACTGCCCCCTAGTCAGGCAAGTTCCGGCCTGTGCTGCTGTCGCGGAAGTACCGTGGTCTGCCACGGTAGTACCGCGCAGCCTCGCGGTAGTACCGCGCCCCTGGAGCGGTAGTACCGCGTGTCGCGGGCTGAACATGTGGATAACGGTTGGATTTTTCCCACGACTATATAAGGGGTGTCTTCTACCTCTAGTTGACTACCTCTTCCACCAAAAAGCTCCATTGTTGCTCCAAGCTCCATTTTCGCCCGATCTCTCTCCCTAGCCAATCAAACTTGTTGATTTGCTCGGGATTGGGTGACAAGGGCCCGATCTACACTTCCACCACAGGATATTTGATTCCCCCCACTTATCCCTAGCGGATCTTGTTACTCTTGGGTGGTTGAGCACCCTAGACGGTTGAGGTCACCTCGAAGCCATACTCCATTGTGGTGAAGCTTCGTGGTGTTGTTGGGAGCCTCCGATTGTTGTGGAGATTGCCCCAACCTTGTTTGTAAAGGTTCGGTCGCCACCTTCAAGGGCACCAATAGTGGAATCATGGCATCTCGCATTGTGTGAGGGCGTGAGGAGAATACGGTGGCCCTAGTGGCTTCTTGGGGAGCATTGTGCCTCCACACCGCTCTAACGGAGACGTACTTCCCCTTAAAAGGAAGGAACTCCGGTAACACATCCTCGTCTCCACCGGCTCCACTCTTGGTTATTTCGTGCCTTTACTTTTGCAAGCTTTCTTGTGTTACATCATTTGCTTGCATATGTGCTAGTTGTTATTGCATCATATAGGTTGCTCACTTAGTTGCACATCTAGAAAACCTATTTTGTTGCAAAGTTTAATTTGGTAAAGAAAAGCTTAAAAATTGTTAGTTGCCTATTCACCTCCTCCCCTCTAGTCAACCATATCGATCCTTTCAATTGGTATCAGAGCCTCGTCTCTTTTTAAGGGCTTTACCGTCCGAAGAGTATGGTTGATGTCGTAGATGAGGTGGGAGAGCACTCCGGTGCAAATCCGATCTCAACTACGGGAGATGGGGGTAACTCGATCTCACGTGAGGAATTCAATGTGGCTTTGGAAACATTGAAAACCTCCATGACGACCGAGGTCAAGGACATGTTTAAGGAATTCCTAGAAGGACTTAAACAATCTACCTCGCCAATGAAAGTGGGTGATCCCACCAACAAGGTGACGGATGCTACCTCCAACAAGGGGGAAGCTAACATTGAAAAGAGTCCTTCTATTAGTGGTAGAAATGGTACCGGCATCTTTGCCCTTGTGGAACCTCCAACTTATGGAGGGCCAATCCCCTCCACTCATTTGAATAATGCCGGTCCTCCTCCTAAATATGAGAAACATGAAGATTTTGATTCTTGGGTCTATCGCTCTAAGCGTCATTTAAAACATGTGAACACTAACCTTTAGAGAATCATTGAAGAAGGTTTTTATCCTCATGACCCAAGCAACTTCACCCCTCGAGAAGCCGTGGACAATCAATTCAATGAGAGTGCTCTCTTCATCATCCAAGATGTTATCCTTCCCGAAGATCTTCCTCACCTCCGACCGCATGTCATGGCTAAAGAAGCATGGAAATGTGTCGAGGGTCTCTATCGAGGAAGTGCTAGCATTCAACGCTCCAACTATGAAGTGGTGCAAGATGAAGCGGATGAGTTTGCAATGAAAGAAGATGAAGAACCTCGTGAGCTCTTTCGAAGAGTGACCAAACTCGCGGTCGCACACCGAGATCATGGAAGCAAGGACACGGATGACAATTGGATCAAGTGAAAGTTCCTCAAGGCCATGATGCCCTACAACAAGGCCATGTCCTCCGTCATTCGTCAACGATCGGACTTCCACTCCATGACCTCAAGTGAAGTGTTGGATGAGTTCGTTGCAATGAGCATCTTGGACAAGACCGCCGACAATGTGGTGCTCCGTTCTCAAAGGGCAAAGAAGCCTAACCTTGCTTTGAAGGCCAAGGTTATTATGGAAGAAGAGGAAGAAGTGGAAGATGATGAAAGCAACCTCGAAAACACCAAATTTGATTACCACGAGCACATGTCCCTTGCTTCAAGACAATTTTGGAGCAAGAAGAGTTCAAGACCCAACTTCAACAAGAACAACTCAAGTGGCGTCAAGGGCAAGCAACGAGTTAGAACTTGCTTCAACTGTGGCAATGTGAGCCATTTCGTTGCGGATTGTCCTTACGAGAAGCGGGAAGACAACGGTGGCAAGTTCATCCGAAAAGACAAAGCTAAGCCCTTCCCCAACAAGAACAACTTCGCCAAGAAGACTCCCACTCGTGGGTTGGTGGTTCAAGAAGAATACCAAGAGGATGACGATGATGATGAAAATGAATAAGCAATGGCCATGGCGTCCGTTTCCATTGCTACTACTCCCCGGGTGTCTCTCTTCGAATCACCCAACGAAAACATCACCGCCAAATGCCTCATGGCTAAAGCTTCAAACAAGGTAACCCCCAACATCACAACCACCATCATTACTAATCCCTCCTTGGAGGATTGCATTGATGAACATGTTGAGTCTAATGAGGAAGTGAATGAATTTGAGTCTTTTATGAGTAAGCTCAAGGGTAAGTCCAAGAAGCATTTTGTTGCTCTCTTGGAACAACTTGGTGAGGCCAATGACATGATCGAGGCTCACGAAGAAACCATCTCCAAGATGGAAGGTCATAGTCGTGACTATGCCGATGAGGTATCGGATCTCTCTAATGCTCTTGAGGAAGAGCGTGTGCATCGTTTGACTCTTGAGGAGTCACACAATGATGACCATGCTAAGTTAAAGAAAGATCTTGATCATGCTCTTGTCGTGTCTCGTGTGCTAACCTCCGAGAAGGCTAAACTTGGGGTTGATACTTGACAAGGCCCACAAGGTCTTGAAGGGTCCTCATGCTAACCTCAAAGAGTCTCATGCTCAACTCCAAGTTAAGCTAATCAAGGAAAAGGCCACCTTTCCTTATATGGTATTAATTGATAATGCATGTGCTACTAACCCGTGTTGTGAGCATGTGCATCTTGTGGAGGAGAATGCCAAGTTGAATGATTAACTTGAGAAAGGCCTTGTGACTTGCATTCAAGGTGAGAAGAACCTCAACGACCTTTTGAGCAATCAAAAAGAAGTTGTGGCCAAAGAAGGAATTGGGTTTGCACCCAAGTCCAAGAGCAAGAAGAAGAAGAACAACAAGACCAAACGTCCTCCTCCTCTCAAACAAACATTTGTGAAATAGGGAGAGGGTGCTCCTAAGGAGAAGAAGGAAAAAGTGAAGGGAGTTGATGTCCAAAAGGGCAAAAGCATTCCCTCAAACAAAGCCAGCGACTTTAACCGGTCATATGTGTTGTGCCGTGCTAGTGATGGACATGTTTATGCTAAATTTGTTGGTTCTCCTTATGAGTACATTGAATGGTCTATTTGGGTTCCCAAGACCCTTGTTACTAACAACAAAGGACCCATTACTAAATGGGTACCTAAAACCAAGCATTGATCTCGTGTAGGTGTTTGCTTCCGGTGGGGGATCATGGTTGCTCGATAGTGGAGCAACAAATCATATGACCGGGAGCAAGGACTTGGTGGTGGACGTGCAAGAGATTCCATCTATGGCCACCAATGTCGAGTGGGGTGATGCATCACATTCTAAGGTATTGGGTCTCGGCAAGGTTGTCATTTCTCATGATCTAACGATCGAGAAAGTCATGCTTGTTGAGTCCCTTGCATACAATTTGCTTTCTGTTCGTCAACTTGCACTCATGGTCTTTGCTACATTCTTTGACATTGACACCGTGGCCCTCTTGTGGAACAAGACTCTTAAAGTAGCCTTTGTTGGGCATGTCGAGAACGGTCTCTATGTGATTAACTTTTCGGAGCGACCCACTAAGACCGCGACATGCCTAATGGCTAAAGTTGACGTGGGATGGCTTTGGCATCGCTGTTTAGCCCACGTCAATATGAGATCTTTGCAAAGTCTTCTCAAGGGGGACCATGTCCGTGGACTAACAAATGTTAGTTTTGCCAAAGATCGTGCTTGCAGTGCTTGTATCGAAGGAAAGCTTCATGAAAAGGCTCATCCTCCATCAACCATCATCTACTCGAAGAGACCCTTGGAGCTCCTTGACATGGATCTCTTCGGGCCTCCATCTTTTGATAGTCTTGGAGGAAGAAAATATTGCTTGGTGATTGTGGATGATTATTCAAGATACACTTGGGTATACTTCTTCAAGAGGAAGAGTGAGACTCAACAAACCGTCATCGACTTTGCAAATGAAGCTCAACGTCAACATGATGCAAAGATCTTGACAATAAGAAGTGACAACGGCACCGAGTTCAAGAACTACACCTTGGATGAGTTTCTTAGTGATGAGGGGATCAAGCATCAATATTCTGCACCATATACCCCTCAACAAAATGGTGTTGCGGAGAGGAAGAACCGGACGTTGATGGATGCGGCAAGGACCATGATGGCGGAGTTCAAGTCTCCATACAACTTTTGGGCCGATGCCATCAACACCGCATGTCATGCATCCAATCGGCTCTATCTTCGCAAAGGCTTGAACAAGACTCCTTATGAGATACTCGCCGGCAACAAGCCCAACCTCAAGTACTTTCGGGTGTTTGGTTGTAAGTGTTTCATTCTCAAGAAAGGTGTTCGTTTGTCTAAATTTGAGGCTACAGCTCATGAGGGCATATTTGTTGGTTATGCTACAAACTCTCATGCTTACCGTGTCCTCAACAAGTCCACCGGACTCATTGAGGAGACGTGTAACGTGGAGTTTGACGAAAATAACGGCTCCCAAGTGGAGCAAAGTGGTACTTGTGATGTAGGTGATGAAATTCCTCCCCAAGCCATAAGAAGAATGGGTATTGGTCAAATCCTACCCATTGAGGAACCCCTTGTGGCCGAAGGAGAAGGACAATGCTCCACTCAAGTGGAGCCATCACCTCCCCAAGACCCACACGCTTCCGAAGAACAAAGTGAAGGCCCTCATTCTCATGAACAAGACCAAGGGCAAGATCAACCTCAAGATGGTGGTGAACCTCTAAATGATGCCCAAGGTCAAGTTCTCCCCCTCAAGCAAGTTCAAGATCATGAGCAAGCTCAAGATCAAGAACAAGCTCAAGACAGCGCTCAAGATGATCAAGTTAACCCTCCTCCTTCCACACCCGAGGAGGAATTGGAGCGTCGTGCCGTGAAGATTGCTTCCAAGCTCACCACTCAAGGCCATCTCATGGAAAACGTGGTTGGAAGCCTAAGAAAGGGGGTAAGCACTCGTAGACAATTAGCAAACTATTGTGAACATCACGTGTTTGTCTCTTGTGTTGAACCCCAAAAGGTCTATGAGGTGCTCGAAGACTCGGATTGGCTCAATGCCATGCATGAAGAACTCAACAACTTCGAGTACAACAAGGTGTGGAGATTGGTGCCA
Source organism: Triticum timopheevii (assembly GCA_963921465.1). Classification (NCBI taxonomy): domain Eukaryota; kingdom Viridiplantae; phylum Streptophyta; class Magnoliopsida; order Poales; family Poaceae; genus Triticum; species Triticum timopheevii. The sequence goes on from OY997266.1 coordinate 322,316,193, forward strand.
AGACCATCGGGGAACCACAACGTCATTGGAACCAAGTGGATCTTCAAGAACAAGCAAGATGCTCATGGGAACATCATTCGCAACAAGGCGAGATTGGTAGCACAAGGCTACTCCCAAGTCGAGGGTATCGACTACGGTGAAACCTTTGCTTCCGTTGCTCGTCTTAAATCCATTCGTTTATTGATTGCTTATGTTTCCCATCACAACTTTAAGTTTCAACAAATGGATGTGAAAAGTGCTTTTCTTAATGGTCCTATTAATGAGTTGGTCTATGTCAAGCAACCCCCCGGGTTCGAGGACCCCTACTTCCCGGATCATGTGTATCAACTCGATAAGGCACTCTATGGCCTTAAACAAGCCCCACGTGCATGGTATGATCACCTTACCGAGTTGCTACATGATCGTGGCTTTGAAGTAGGACAAATCGACCCCACTCTTTTTACTAAGAAGGTCAATGGGGAGTTGTTTGTATGCCAACTATATGTTGATGATATTATCTTTGGTTCTCCTAACAAAGCTTTCAATGAGGAATTTGCCGCTCTCATGACCTCCAAGTTCAAGATGTCTTCGATGGGAGAGTTGAAGTTCTTCCTTGGTTTTGACATCAAACAAAGAAGAGAAGGAACCTTCATCAACCAAGCCAAATACACTCAAGACATGCTTAAAAGATTCAAGCTAAGTGATGTCAAGCCGGCTACTACACCAATGCCTACCAAGTGCCAACTTGACATTGATCCCAATGGTAAAGCGGTGGATCAAAAGGTATATCGCTCCATGATTGGCTCCTTTCTTTACCTTTGTGCATCTAGACCGGATATCATGTTGAGTGTGGGGATGTGTGCACGTTTTCAAGCCGCACCAAAGGAAAGTCACTATGTGGCGGTCAAGCAAATCTTTCGATATTTGGCTCATACCCCAAACTTTGGCTTATGGTACCCAAGAGGAGCAAACTTCAAGCTTGAAGGTTTCACGGATTCCGATTGGGCGGGAGACAAAGTGGATAGGAAGTCCACTTCTGGAGGGTGCCAATTTCTTGGTTGCTCTTTGGTAAGTTGGTCTTCCAAGAAGCAAAGTTGTGTGTCTCTCTCGTCCACCGAAGCGGAGTATATGGCGGCGGGTCGTTGTTGTGCTCAACTCCTATGGATGAGGCAAACTTTAAAGGAATACGGTGTCATTTGTGACAAAGTGCCTCTTTGGTGTGATAATGAAAGTTCCATCAAGATTTCTCTCAACCCGGTGCAACACTTCAAGACGAAGCACATTGAGATTCGGTATCACTTCATCCGGGATCACATTAGGCGAGGGGAGATCGAGCTCAAGTATGTCAACACTCATGATAAGCTTGCAGATATTTTCACGAAGCCCTTGGATGAAGCAAGATTTCGCGAGTTAAGGCATGAGCTAAATATCATTGATTTGAGCAATGTGACTTGAACCCGTGCACCCCCCACCACACTCAACTTGTTGTCTAGTTTAGGTGTAGGCATGGACATAGGGGGAGTGTTGTTCTCTCAATGAACTCTCCCTCCCCCCATTATGCATAAATCGATCACCTCTTTCACATTAGCCATTTTTAATGGTACTTGTGCTTCAAAGACGAGTTTTGGTCATGGGCCCAAGGACAATTCTTCGCGGTGCCATACCATCCAACTCAAACATAGGTGGCTTCAGCCACCGCCCTCTCTCCTCGAGAGGCTTTGTCGCTTGGTGGTTTCTTGTTGTCTTTTTGCATCTAGTTTGTGCGTGTTCTTGTGGTTTCTTGTGTGTGAAAAGTTTCCGTGCAAAGGATTTTTCTTCTCGTGTTGAAACTTGCGGTGACTTGAGCTCACGGTACTACCGCGGCCAGCTATGATACTACCGCAGCCAGCCACGGTACTACCGCTTGCGGGAGCACGGTACTACCGTCACCACGCGGCAGTAATTTTTTACTGCCGCCTGGTTGAGCGGTACTACCGCCTCGGCGCGGTACTTCCGCCCGAGCGGTACTACCGCGATGAAACGCGGTACTACCGCGCCGGTTCGAGCGCGTGGGGATAAGGACGGGCAGGGGGAGTTCTAACTCCCAATACCCATTCGTTGTCCTCTCTCTCCACGTCGCCTCCTTCTCTCCCTCACTCAAGAACGGAGCCGGCGTTCGTCGCCGGATCTCCTCCACCGGCTGCCCTCCCGTGATTCCGACCGGTGGGATCATTCCCCACCACGTGCTCTTGCTATGGACCAAGGTTTTTCCCCAACTCCCTCTCCGTGTTGATTGTGTTTGGTGTTTCTAGGTTTTGGGGGAGGCTTGTGTGTTCTTGAGATTCATAGGCTTAATCTCTGCAAGAGTAGGATGAAGGAGCGTGGTATTGCATAGGAATTATACTTGTATTGTTGTCTTGCGCTAAATCTGATCACCGTAGCACCGCCATTGTTTCGCGGTTCTTTTCAGATTCAAACCGTCTGTTGGATCTGATGCGACGCGGTACTACCACCCATTTGGCGTGGTACTACCGCTTGCACGGTACTACCGCCCGTCGGGAGCAGTACTACCGCGCTCTGTGCGGTACTTAAATTCTACTTCCGCTCCAACCACGGTACTACCGTGACCTCGCACGGTACTACCGCGTTTGGAGCAGTACTAATATTTTAGTACCGTAGGCAGTGGCAGTTCTACCGTGACCTCACATCTATCGCATGCCAACTTTCTCGTATGTCTTCTATGCGTTTCTTGTGCTTTATCGTGGCCTTTGCATTGATCTTCTTTGCGTCTTTGGTGCTTTGCGTGTGTGTCTCAGGTGGTGGCTCTCGCCGGTCCAATCCCAGCCGTGACACTGGCTCCAAGCGTCTGCGCAACCGAGGTGAAGTACCAGAGGGATCGTCTGCCTCCAAGCGCAATGTCAAGACCTCAGCTAGCAAGCACAAGGAGCCCGCTAAGGGCATGGATGAGATAGCCCCAACTGAGTATGTCCGTCTTAGGCAGCTTCGCCCTTATGTGAACCCGCGTTCCACTGTCAGAGGCTGTGAGCTGTTCTGGAACAAGGCAGAGACCAACATCTATCTGGATGTCATCAAGAACAAGCAGAATACCTACGTGGAGGTGAAGTGGATTGATATGCATCACATGAGGAAGGACAAGTTCCATGACTACTTTGGAGAGGCTCTGGACTTGGTGGAGCAGTTTGGCATTGAGCATGTGATATCATTTCACCTTGACTATGACCCTGAGCTTATCTGTCAGTTCTTTGCCTCAGTTTATTTTCACCCTAATGAAGAGAGGAGGATGACCTGGATGACCAATGGCCGTCAACTATCTGCTACCTGGAAGGAGTTTATGGATCTGCTTCATGTTCCTGATGATGGGCTCAACACTCCAGTGGGTGTTCGCCCTCATGGTAATGCAGAGTCTGCCAACAAGGACAAGCTTACTCCATTCATGGTTGAGAAGGCGCTCGCCAATGGCAAGACAACGTTGGTGCTCAACTCCTTTCTGGATATCATGTATCGCATCTTCCGCAACTCCTTGTTCCCTCGCATCGGTGACAAAGACAAGGTTCATGCCTATATGGTGGACATGATGCTTATTTGCCAGGAGGCTCGCTCGTCTCAGACTCAGCCACTTGATGTCTCACACATCATGTGGTGTGAGCTTCGGTTTGCAGTGTTCAACCGCAAGGTGCCTATCTATGGGCCCTACCTGTTTCTACTGATCTCGAAGACTTGGGAGAAGATGTTCCCTGGTGAGGAGTTCCTTGCTCCAGACTGGATTCGCCATGAGCCCATTTGTCTGCGTATCAAATCCAACTGGGCCAACACCGCTACTCGTGCCGAGACGACTGCTGCTAGGGCTGCTGTTGATGAGGAGGATGCTGGCGACAAGGATGTTGTTGAGGGCCGTACTGCTAGGCCCTCCCAGAGTGCCTCTAGGCCATCATGGGCCAACAAGTTGAAGGATAAGATGAAGTCTCTTTTCTGCATGCAAGCCAAGGGACAGTACAGGACTCACGTGGAGTCCAAGGAGAGTCGTCGCTGGCACAACAAGATCTTGCAGCTCTATGGTGAGGAAGTATCTGGCGGGTCTGAGGAGCGCATCACTCCTGAGGCCGAGTGGATGGAAAAGCAAGCTATAGGTGGACCGATTCTGAGGAGGATGTCGAGGAGACCATTCCACCTGCAGAGGAGTCCGACGGAGAGGGTTGGGACGAGTTCCCTGCTTGAGCCACCTCTTGTGTGTGTAGGTGTCCTCTCTGCCTTTTTGGCGTCTCGATGCCAAAGGGGGAGAGAGTGTAGGGATTTGCAAGTTTGCGAGTCGTGTGTGTTGTGTGTTTTCTGCTTTCTCGGTTGAACTATTTGCTGATTTCTCGTTTGAACCTCGGTTGATTTACTTCGTATGTGTAAGACATATGCACTCTATCTATCCTAGCGAGCTTGTGTTATATTGTGCTATCTTTTTGCTATGCTATGCTTATTATCATGCCTTGGTCTCTAAAATATAGGGGGAGTGTTGATCCTAGTCTATGTGCTATGCAGTCCAAAGCATTCATCTAAAGTGCACACATCTAGGGGGAGCCCGTCTATATTTTAGAGAGGTGGGGTTTGCCCCTGCTCTAAACTATCTTATCTAGGTGCAAATCCCGTGTTGTCATCAATCCACCAAAAAGGGGGAGATTGTAAGGGCATATTTATCCCTTAGGTGTTTTGGTGATTGATGACAATGCTTTTGCGGACTAATCGTGTGCCTTGAGTTTCTCAGATTCTTCATCACTAGGCACGAGACAATTCGGTGCCCCTCGGAGACTATTGAAGTCGGTGTTGTTCTACGTTTCTCTTTGGTGGATTTGAGTCGTAGGAGAGCCGTACTATTAAGAGGGGGTCCGCATCGGAAAGGTTTGGGTGGAATCAACACGTACACTTGTCCCTCCTTTCCCTGCATTTTGGAGCTTCCCTTCGTTATCTTGGTTGTGTGGAAATCTGACGACTGCTGTTGTACTTGCGGTAGTACCGCAAGTACAAGCGATAGTACCGCTGTGTGTCACGGTAGTAACGCTCCTCTGGAGCGGTAGTACCGCGGCTCCCAGGCCTTGTGCCGCTCCAGTGCGGTAGTAGGGGCGGATGTAATTTTTTACATTCGCGCCCCCCACGGTAGTACCGCTCGTCCAGCACGGTGGCACCGCGGGGGCCCACGGTAGTACCGCTCCCTAGGAGTCGTAGTACCGTGGCCCTCCTACCTAGTACCGCAGTGTCACGGTAGTAGGCGCGGATGTAATTTTTTACATCCGTGCCCGCAACGGTAGTACCGCGCCTCGCGAGCGGTAGTACCGCGTCGGATTTTTGTACCACCTCAGTTTCAGCGGAAGTAGGCACGGATGTAATTTATTTCATCCGCGCCCTTCCCAGGCCGCGACTTTCCTGCCTTGCGGTAGTACCGCAAGGGGGAGCGGTAGTACCGCGCAAGCGGTAGTACTGCCCCCTAGTCAGGCAAGTTCCGGCCTGTGCTGTTGTCGCGGAAGTACCGTGGTCCGCCACGGTAGTACCGTGCCCCTGGAGCAGTAGTACCGCGTGTCGCGGGCTGAACATGTGGATAACGGTTGGATTTTTCCCACGACTATATAAGGGGTGTCTTCTACCTCTAGTTGACTACCTCTTCCACCAAAAAGCTCCATTGTTGCTCCAAGCTCCATTTTCGCCCGATCGCTCTCCCTAGCCAATCAAACTTGTTGATTTGCTCGGAATTGGGTGACAAGGGCCCGATCTACACTTCCACCACAGGATATTTGATTCCCCCCACTTATCCCTAGCGGATCTTGCTACTCTTGGGTGGTTGAGCACCCTAGATGGTTGAGGTCACCTCGAAGCCATACTCCATTGAGGTGAAGCTTTGTGGTGTTGTTGGGAGCCTCCGATTGTTGTGGAGATTGCCCCAACCTTGTTTGTAAAGGTTCAGTCGCCGCCTTCAAGGGCACCAATAGTGGAATCACGGCATCTCGTATTGTGTGAGGGCTTGAGGAGAATACGGTGGCCCTAGTGGCTTCTTGGGGAGCATTGTGCCTCCACACCGCTCTAACGGAGACGTACTTCCCCTTAAAAGGAAGGAACTCCGGTAACACATCCTCATCTCCACCGGCTCCACTCTTGGTTATTTCGTGCCTTTACTTTTGCAAGCTTTCTTGTGTTACATCCTTTGCTTGCATTGAAGGAAATATGCCCTAGAGGCAATAATAAAGTTATTATTTATTTCCTTATATCATGATAAATGTTTATTATTCATGCTAGAATTGTATTAATCGGAAACATAATACATGTGTGAATATAACAGAGTGTCACTAGTATGCCTCTACTTGACTAGCTTGTTAATCAAAGATGGTTATGTTTCCTAACCATGAACAAGGAGTTGTTATTTGATTAACAAGGTCACATCATTAGTTGAATGATCTGATTGACATGACCCATTCTGTTAGCTTAGCACCCGATCGTTTAGTATGTTGCTATTGCTTTCTTCATGACTTATACATGTTCCTATGACTATGAGATTATGCAACTCCCGTTTACCGTAGGAACACTTTGTGTGCTACCAAATGTCACAACATAACTGGGTGATTATAAAGGTGCTCTACAGGTGTCTCCGAAGGTACTTGTTGAGTTGGCGTATTTCGAGATTAGGATTTGTCACTCCGAATGTCGGAGAGGTATCTCTGGGCCCTCTCGGTAATGCACATCACATAAGCCTTGCAAGCATTTCAACTAATGAGTTAGTTGCGAGATGATGTATTACGGAACGAGTAAAGAGACTTTCCGGTAACGAGATTGAACTAGGTATTGGATACCGACGATCGAATCTCGGGCAAGTAACATACCGATGACAAAGGGAACAACGTATGTTGTTATGCGGTCTGACCGATAAAGATCTTCGTAGAATATGTAGGAACCATTATGGGCATCCAGGTCCCACTATTGGTTATTGACCGGAGACGTGTCTCGGTCATGTCTACATTGTTCTCGAACCGTAGGGTCCGCACGCTTAAGGTTTCGATGACAGTTATATTATGAGTTTATGTATTTTGATGAACCGAAGGTTGTTCGGAGTCCCGGATGTGATCACGGACATGACGAGGAGTCTCGAAATGGTCGAGACATAAAGATTGATATATTGGACGGATATATTTGGACACCGGAAAGGTTCCGAATGAGATTGGGATTATACCGGAGTTCCGGGAGGTTACCGGAACCCCCCGGTAAGTATATGGGCCTTATTGGGCCTTAGTGGAAGGGAGGGAGAAGGAGCAAAGGAGGGGGCGCCCCCCCCCCCCCCCAAGCCCAATCCGAATTGGGAGGGGGGCCGGCCCCCCTTTCCTTCTCTCCTCCCCCCTCTTCCTTCCCTCTCCTACTCCTAATAGGAAAGGGGGGCCAAACCTACTTGGAGTAGGTTTGCCCCCCCTAGGGCGCGCCTCCCCTCTAGGCCGGCCTCCTCCTCCCTCCCTCCTTTATATACGGGGGCGGGGGGCACCCCATAGACACACAAGTTGATCATCGTGATCGTTCCTTAGCCGTGTGCGGTGCCCCCCTCCACGATATTACACCTCCGTCATATTGTAGCGGTGCTTAGGCGAAGCCCTGCGACAGTTGAACATCAAGATCGTCACCACGCCGTCGTGCTGACGGAACTCCTCCCCGTACCTCTGCTGGATCGGAGTTTGGGGTGCGTCATCGAGCTGTACGTGTGTCAAGAACTCGGAGGTGCCGGAGTAACGGTGGTTGGATCGGTTGGACCGGGAAGACGTACGACTAGTTCCTCTACGTTGCGTCAACGCTTCCGCTTCGGTCTACGAGGGTACATAGACAACACTCTCCCCTCTCGTTGCTATGCATCACCATGATCTTGCGTGTGCATAGGAAATTTTTTGAAATTACTACGTTCCCGAACAGTGGCATCCGAGCCAGGTTTTATGGTTTGATGTTATATGCATGAGTAGAACACAAGTGAGTTGTGGGCGATATAAGTCATACTGCTTACCAGCATGTCATACTTTGGTTCGGCGGTATTGTTGGATGAAGCGGCCCGGACCGACATTACGCGTACGCTTACGCGAGACTGGTTTTACCGCCGTGCTTTGCACACAGGTGACTAGCGGGTGTCAGTTTCTCCAACTTTAGTTGAACCGAGTGTGGCTACGCCCGGTCCTTGCGAAGGTTAAAACAACATCAACTTGACAAACTATCGTTGTGGTTTTGATGCGTAGGTGAGATTGGTTCTTGCTTAAGCCCGTAGCAGCCACGTAAAACTTGCAACAACAAAGTAGAGGACGTCTAACTTGTTTTTGCAGGGCATGTTGTGATGTGATATGGCCAAGACATGATGCTATATTTTATTGTATGAGATGATCATGTTTTGTAACCGAAGTTATCGGCAACTGGCAGGAGCCATATGGTTGTCGCTTTATTGTATGAAATGCAAATGCCCTATAATTGCTTTACTTTATCACTAAGAGGTAGCGATAGTCGTAGAAGCAATAGATGGAGTAAACGACAACGATGCTATGATGGAGATCAAGGTGTCGCGCCGGTGACAATGGTGATCATGATGGTGCTTCGGAGATGGAGATCACAAGCACAAGATGATGATGGCCATATCATATCACTTATATTGATTGCATGTGATGTTTATCCTTTATGCATCTTATCTTGCTTTGATTGACGGTAGCATTTTAAGATGATCTCTCACTAAAAATTATCAAGAAGTGTTCTCCCTGAGTATGCACCGTTGCCAAAGTTCGTCGTGCCCAGACACCACGTGATGATCGGGTGTGATAAGCTCTACGTCCATCTACAACGGGTGCAAGCTAGTTTTGCACACGCAGAATACTCAGGTTAAACTTCACGAGCCTAGCATATGCAGATATGGCCTCGAAACACGGAGACCGAAAGGTCGAGCGTGCATCATATAGTAGATATGATCAACATAAGATGTTCACCATTGAAAACTACTCCATCTCACGTAACGATCGGTTATGGTTTAGTTGATCTGGGTCACGTGATCACTTAGATGACTAGAGAGATGTCTGTCTAAGTGGGAGTTCTTAAGTAATATGATTAATTGAACTTAAATTTATCATGAACTTAGTACCTGATAGTATCTTGCTTGTCTATGTTGATTGTAGATAGATGGCCCGTGCTGTTGTTCCGTTGAATTTTAATGCGTTCCTTGAGAAAGCTAAGTTGAAAGATGATGGTAGCAACTACGCGGACTGGGTCCGTAACTTGAGGATTATCCTCATTGCTGCACAGAAAAATTACGTCCTGGAAGCACCGCTGGGTGACAGGCCTGCTGCTGATGCAACTGACGACGTTAAGAATGTCTGGCAGAGCAAAGCTGATGACTACTCGATAGTTCAATGTGCCATGCTTTACGGCTTAGAACCGGGACTTCAACGACGTTTTGAACGTCATGGAGCATATGAGATGTTCCAGGAGTTGAAGTTAATATTCCAGAAGAATGCCCGGATTGAGAGATACGAAGTCTCCAATAAGTTCTATAGCTGCAAGATGGAGGAGAATAGTTCTGTCAGTGAGCACATACTGAAGATGTCTGGGTATTGTAATCACTTGATTCAACTGGGAGTTACTCTTCCGGATGATAGCGTCATTGACAGAATTCTCCAATCACTTCCACCAAGCTACAAGAGCTTCGTGATGAACTATAATATGCAAGGGATGGATAAGACGATTCCTGAGCTCTTCGCAATGCTAAAGGCTACAGAGGTAGAAATCAAGAAGGAGCATCAAGTGTTGATGGTCAACAAGACCACTAGTTTCAAGAAAAAGGGCAAAGGGAAGAAGAAGAGAACTTCAAGAAGAACAGCAAACAAGTTGCTGCTCAAGAGAAGAAACCGAAGTCTGGACCTAAGCCTGAAACTAAGTGCTTCTACTGCAAGCAGACTGGTCACTGGAAGCGGAACTGCCCCAAGTATTTGGCGGATAAGAAGGATGGCAAGGTGAACAAAGGTATATGTGATATACATGTTATTGATGTGTACCTTACTAGAGCTCGCAGTAGCACCTGGGTATTTGATACTGGTTCTGTTGCTAATATTTGCAACTCGAAACAGGGACTACGGATTAAGCGAACACTAGCAAAGGACGAGGTGACGATGCGCGTGGGAAATGGTTCCAAAGTCGATGTGATCGCGGTCGGCACGCTACCTCTACATCTACCTTCGGGATTAGTATTAGACCTAAATAATTGTTATTTGGTGCCAGCGTTGAGCATGAACATTATATCTGGATCTTGTTTGATGCGAGATGGTTATTCATTTAAATCAGAGAATAATGGTTGTTCTATTTATATGAGTAATATCTTTTATGGTCATGCACCCTTGAAGAGTGGTCTATTTTTGATGAATCTCGATAGTAGTGATACACATATTCATAGTGTTGAAGCCAAAAGATGCAGAGTTGATAATGATAGTGCAACTTATTTGTGGCACTGCCGTTTAGGTCATATCGGTGTAAAGCGCATGAAGAAACTCCATACTGATGGTCTTTTGGAACCACTTGATTATGAATCACTTGATACTTGCGAACCGTGCCTCATGGGCAAGATGACCAAAACACCGTTCTCCGGTACTATGGAGAGAGCAACAGATTTGTTGGAAATCATACATACAGATGTATGTGGTCCGATGAATGTTGAGGCTCGTGGCGGATATCGTTATTTTCTCACCTTCACAGATGATTTAAGCAGATATGGGTATATCTACTTAATGAAGCATAAGTCTGAAACATTTGAAAAGTTCAAAGAATTTCAGAGTGAAGTTGAAAATCATCATAACAAGAAAATAAAGTTTCTACGATCTGATCGTGGAGGACAATATTTGAGTTACGAGTTTGGTCTACACTTAAAACAATGTGGAATAGTTTCGCAACTCAGGCCACCCGGAACACCACAGCGTAATGGTGTGTCCGAACGTCGTAATCGTACTTTACTTGATATGGTGCGATCTATGATGTCTCTTACAGATTTACCGCTATCGTTTTGGGGTTATGCTTTAGAGACGGCCACATTCACGTTAAATAGGGCACCGTTGAAATCCGTTGAGACGACACCTTATGAACTATGGTTTGGCAAGAAACCAAAGTTGTCGTTTCTTAAAGTTTGGGGCTGCGATGCTTATGTGAAAAAGCTTCAACCTGATAAGCTCGAACCCAAATCGGAGAAATGTGTCTTCATAGGATACCCAAGGGAGACAGTTGGGTACACCTTCTATCACAGATCCTAAGGCAAGACATTCGTTGCTAAGAATGGATCCTTTCTAGAGAAGGAGTTTCTCTCGAAAGAAGTGAGTGGGAGGAAAGTAGAACTTGATGAGGTAACTGTACCTACTCCCTTGTTGGAAAATAATACATCACAGGAACCGGTTTCTGTGACATCAAAACCAACTAGTGAGGAAGTTGATGATGATGATCATAGAACTTCAGATCAAGTTAATACAGAACCTCGTAGGTCGAACAGAGTAAGATCCACACCAGAGTGGTACGGTAATCCTATTCTGGAAGTCATGCTACTAGATCATGATGAACCTACGAACTATGAAGAAGCGATGGTGAGCCCAGATTCCGCAAAATGGCTTGAAGCCATGAAATCTGAGATGGGATCCATGTATGAGAACAAAGTATGGACTTTGGTTGACTTGCCCGATGGTCGGCAAGCAATTGAGAATAAATGGATCTTCAAGAATAAGACTGACGCTGACGGTAATGTTACTGTCTACAAAGCTCGACTTGTTGCAAAAGGTTTTCGACAAGTTCAAGGGGTTGACTACGATGAGACCTTCTCACCCGTAGCGATGCTTAAGTCTGTCCGAATCATGTTAGCAATTGCCGCATTTTATGATTATGAAATTTGGCAAATGGATGTAAAAACTGCATTCCTGAATGGATTTCTGGAGGAAGAGTTGTATATGATGCAACCAGAAGGTTTTATCAATCCAAAGGGAGCTAACAAAGTGTGCAAGCTCCAGCGATCCATTTATGGACTGGTGCAAGCCTCTCGGAGTTGGAATAAATGTTTTGATAGTGTGATCAAAGCATTTGGGTTTATACAGACTTTTGGAGAAGCCTGTATTTACAAGAAAGTGAGTGGGAGCTCTGTAGCATTTCTAATATTATATGTGGATGACATATTATTGATTGGAAATGATATAGAATTTCTGGATAGCATTAAGGGATACTTGAATAAAAGTTTTTCAATGAAAGACCTCGGTGAAGCTGCTTACATATTGGGCATTAAGATCTATAGAGATAGATCAAGACGCTTAATTGGACTTTCACAAAGCACATACCTTGACAAAGTTTTGAAGAAGTTCAAAATGGATCAAGCAAAGAAAGGGTTCTTGCCTGTATTGCAAGGTGTGAAGTTGAGTAAGACTCAAAACCCGACCACTGCAGAAGATAGAGAGAAAATGAAAAGTGTTCCCTATGCTTCAGCCATAGGCTCTATCATGTATGCAATGCTGTGTACCAGACCTGATGTGTGCCTTGCTATAAGTCTAGCAGGGAGGTACCAAAGTAATCCAGGAGTGGATCACTGGACAGCGGTCAAGAACATCCTGAAGTACCTGAAAAGGACTAAGGATATGTTTCTCGTATATGGAGGTGACAAAGAGCTCATCGTAAATGGTTACGTTGATGCAAGCTTTGACACTGATCCGGACGATTCTAAATCGCAAACCGTGGAGCTGTCAGTTGGTGCAGTTCAATGCAAAGCGTCGTGGCGGGATCTACGTGTGAAGCGGAATACATAGCTGCTTCGGAAGCAGCCAATGAAGGAGTCTGGATGAAGGAGTTCATATCCGATCTAGGTGTCATACCTAGTGCATCGGGTCCAATGAAAATCTTTTGTGACAATACTGGAGCAATTGCCTTGGCGAAGGAATCCAGATTTCACAAGAGGACCAAGCACATCAAGAGATGCTTCAATTCCATCCGGGATCTAGTCCAGGTGGGAGACATAGAGATTTGCAAGATGCATACGGATCTGAATGTTGCAGACCCGTTGACTAAGCCTCTTCCACGAGCAAAACATGATCAACACCAAGACTCCATGGGTGTTAGAATCATTACTATGTAATCTAGATTATTGACTCTAGTGCAAGTGGGAGACTGAAGGAAATATGCCCTAGAGGCAATAATAAAGTTATTATTTATTTCCTTATATCATGATAAATGTTTATTATTCATGCTAGAATTGTATTAATCGGAAACATAATACATGTGTGAATATATAGACAAACAGAGTGTCACTAGTATGCCTCTACTTGACTAGCTTGTTAATCAAAGATGGTTATGTTTCCTAACCATGAACAAGGAGTTGTTATTTGATTAACAAGGTCACATCATTAGTTGAATGATCTGATTGACATGACCCATTCCGTTAGCTTAGCACCCGATCGTTTAGTATGTTGCTATTGCTTTCTTCATGACTTATACATGTTCCTATGACTATGAGATTATGCAACTCCCGTTTACCGGAGGAACACTTTGTGTGCTACCAAACGTCACAACGTAACTGGGTGATTATAAAGGTGCTCTACAGGTGTCTCCGAAGGTACTTGTTGAGTTGGCGTATTTGGAGATTAGGATTTGTCACTCCGAATGTCGGAGAGGTATCTCTGGGCCCTCTCGGTAATGCACATCACATAAGCCTTGCAAGCATTTCAACTAATGAGTTAGTTGCGAGATGATGTATTACGGAACGAGTAAAGAGACTTGCCGATAACTAGATTGAACTAGGTATTGGATACCGACGATCGAATCTCAGGCAAGTAACATACCGATGACAAAGGGAACAACGTATGTTGTTATGCGGTCTGACCGATAAAGATCTTCGTAGAATATGTAGGAACCATTATGGGCATCCAGGTCCCGCTATTGGTTATTGACCGGAGACGTGTCTCGGTCATGTCTACACTGTTCTCGAACCGTAGGGTCCGCACGCTTAAGGTTTCGATGACAGTTATATTATGAGTTTATGTATTTTGATGAACCGAAGGTTGTTCGGAGTCCCGGATGTGATCACGGACATGACGAGGAGTCTCGAAATGGTCGAGACATAAAGATTGATATATTGGACGGATATATTTGGACACCGGAAAGGTTCCGAATGAGATTGGGATTATACCGGAGTTCCGGGAGGTTACCGGAACCCCCCGGTAAGTATATGGGCCTTATTGGGCCTTAGTGGAAGGGAGGGAGAAGGAGCAAAGGAGGGGGCGCCCCCCCCCCCCAAGCCCAATCCGAATTGGGAGGGGGGCCGGCCCCCCTTTCCTTCTCTCCTCCCCCCTCTTCCTTCCCTCTCCTACTCCTAATAGGAAAGGGGGGCCAAACCTACTTGGAGTAGGTTTGCCCCCCCTAGGGCGCGCCTCCCCTCTAGGCCAGCCTCCTCCTCCCTCCCTACTTTATATACGGGGGCGGGGGGCACCCCATAGACACACAAGTTGATCATCGTGATCGTTCCTTAGCCGTGTGCGGTGCCCCCCCTCCACGATATTACACCTCGGTCATATTGTAGCGGTGCTTAGGCGAAGCCCTGCGACAGTTGAACAACAAGATCGTCACCACGCCGTCGTGCTGACGGAACTCCTCCCCGTACCTCTGCTGGATCGGAGTTTGGGGTGCGTCATCGAGTTGTACGTGTGTCAAGAACTCGGAGGTGCCAGAGTAACGGTGCTTGGATCGGTTGGACCGGGAAGACGTACGACTACTTCCTCTACGTTGCGTCAACGCTTCCGCTTTGGTCTACGAGGGTACGTAGACAACACTCTCCCCTCTCGTTGCTATGCATCACCATGATCTTGCGTGTGCGTAGGAAATTTTTTGAAATTACTACGTTCCCCAACATGCATATGTGCTAGTTTTTATTGCATCATATAGGTTGCTCACTTAGTTGCACATCTAGACAACCTATTTTGTTGCAAAGTTTAATTTGGTAAAGAAAAGCTTAAAAATTGTTAGTTGCCTATTCACCCCCCCCTCTAGTCAACCATATCGATCCTTTCAGCCACAATATTGAAGGAAATATGCCCTAGAGGCAATAATAAAGTTATTATTTATTTCCTCATATCATGATAAATGTTTATTATTCATGCTAGAATTGTATTAACCGGAAACATAATACATGTGTGAATACATAGACAAACATAGTGTCACTAGTATGCCTCTACTTGACTAGCTCATTGATCAAAGATGGTTGAGTTTCCTAACCATAGATATGAGTTATCATTTGATCAATGGGATCACATCATTAGAAGAATGATGTGATTGACTTGACCCATTCCGTTAGCTTAGCACTTGATCGTTTAGTATGTTGCTATTGCTTTCTTCATGACTTATACATGTTCCTATGACTATGAGATTATGTAACTCCCACTTACAGAAGGAGCACTTTGTGTGCTACCAAACGTCACAACGTAACTGGGTGATTATAAAGGTGCTCTGCAGGTGTCTCCAAAGGTACTTGTTGAGTTGACGTATTTCGATATTAGGATTTGTCACTCCGATTGTCGGAGAGGCATCTCTGGGCCCTCTCAGTAATGCACATCACTATTAGCCTTGCAAGCAATGTAGCTAATGAGTTAGCTACAGGATGATGCATTACGTAACGAGTAAAGAGACTTGTCGGTAACGAGATTGAACTAGGTATTGAGATACCGATGATCGAATCTCGGGCAAGTAACATATCGATGACAAAGGGAACAACGTATGTTGTTATGCGGTTTGACCGATAAAGATCTTCGTAGAATATGTGGGAGCGAATATAGAGCATCCAGGATCCGCTATTGGTTATTGACCTGAGACGTGTCTTGGTCATGTCTACATAGTTCTCGAACCCGTAGGGTTCGCATGCTTAAAGTTCGGTGACGATCGGTATTATGAGTTTTTGTGTTTTAATGTACCGAAGGTAGTTCGGAGTCCCGGATATGATCATGGACATGACCAGGAGTCTCGAAATGGTAGAGACGTAAAGATCGATATATTGGATGACTATGTTCAGACACCGGAAGTGCTTCGGGAGGTTCCGGACATATACCGGAGTATCGGGGGTTACCGGAACCCCCCGAGGGGTTTAGTGGGCCTAATGGGCCCTAGTGGAGAAGAGGAGGGGCGGCCAGGGCTGGCCGCGCGCCCCCTTCCCCTTTAGTCCGAATAGGACAAGGAGGGGGGTGGCGGGCCCCCTTTCCTTCCTCTCCTCTCTCCCTTCCTTCCCCCCTCCTACTCCAACTAGGAAAAGAGGGAGTCCTACTCCCGATGGGAGTAGGACTCCTCCCTGGCGCGCCTCCTCCTGGCCGGTCGCCCCTTCCCCTTGATCCTTTATATACGGGGACAAGGGGGCACCTCTAGACACAACAATTGATCTCTTGATCTCTTAGCCGTGTGCGGTGCCCCCTTCCACCAGATTCCACCTCGGTAATATCGCACCGGTGCTTAGGTGAAGCCCTGCGTCGGTAGCATCATCAACACCGTCATCACGCCGTCGTGCTGACGGAACTCTCCCTCAAAGCTCTGCTGGATCAGAGTTTGTGGGACGTCATCGAGCTGAACGTGTGCTGAACTCAGAGGTGCCATATGTTCGGTACTTGATCGGTCGGATCGTGAAGACGTACGACTACATCAACCGCGTTGTGCTAACGCTTCCGCTTTCGGTCCACGAGGGTACATGGACAACACTCTCCCCTCTCGTTGCTATGCATCACCATGATCTTGCGTGTGCGTAGGAATTTTTTTAAAATTACTACATTCCCCAATAGTGGTATCAGAGCCTGGTTTTATGCCTAGATGTTATATGCACGAGTAGAACACAAGTGAGTTGTGGGCGATACAAGTCATACTGCTTACCAGCATGTCATACTTTGTTTTGGCGGTATTGTTGGATGAAGCGGCCCGGACCGACATTACGCGTACGCTTACACGAGACTGGTTCTACCGACGTGCTTTGCACATAGGTGGCTGGCGGGTGTCAGTTTCTCCAACTTTAGTTGAGTCGAGTGTAGCTACGCCCGGTCCTTGAGAAGGTTAAAACAACACTAACTTGAAGAACTATCGTTGTGGTTTTGATGCATATGTAAGAACGGTTCTTTCTCAGCCCGTAGCAGCCACGTAAAACTTGCAACAACAAAGTAGAGGACGTCTAACTTGTTTTTGCAGGGCATGTTATGATGTGATATGGTCAAGACGCAATGCTATATTTTATTGTATGAGATGATCGTGTTTTGTAACCAAGTTATCGGCAACTGGCAGGAGCCATATGGTTGTCGCTTTATTGTATGCAATGCAATCGCCCTGTAATTGCTTTACTTTATCACTAAGCGGTAGCGATAGTCGTAGAAGCAATAGTTGGCGAGACGACAATGATGCTATGATGGAGATCAAGGTGTCGCGCCGGTGAAGATGGTGATCATGACGGTGGTTCGGAGATGGAGATCACAAGCACAAGATGATGATGGCCATATCATATTACTTATATAGATTACATGTGATGTTTATCCTTTATGCATCTTATTTTGCTTTGATTGACGGTAGCATTATAAGATGATTTCTCACTAAATTTCAAGGTAAAAGTGTTCTCCCTGAGTATGCATTGTTGCCAAAGTTCATCGTACCGAGACACCATGTGATGATTGGGTGTGATAAGCTCTACATCCATCTACAATGGGTGCAAGCCAGTTTTGCACACGCAAAATACTCGGGTTAAACTTGACGAGCCAAGCATATGCAGATATGGCCTCGGAACACTGAGACCGAAAGGTCGAGCGTGAATCATATAGTGGATATGATCAACATAGTGATGTTCACCATTGAAAACTACTCCATTGCACGTGATGATCGGTTATGGTTTAGTTGATTTGGATCACGTGATCACTTAGATGATTAGAGAGATGTCTATCTAAGTGGGAGTTCTTAAGTAATATGATTAATTGAACTTCAATTTATCATGAACTTAGTACCTGATAGTATTTTGCTTGTCTATGTTTGATGTAGATAGATGGCCCGTGCTGTTGTTCCATTGAATTTTAATGTGTTCCTTGAGAAAGCAAAGTTGAAAGATGATGGTAGCAATTACATGGACTGGGTCCATAACTTGTGGATTATCCTCATTGTTGCACAGAAGAATTACGTCCTGGAAGCACCGCTAGGTGCCAGGCCTACTGCAGATGCAATTGACGATGTTAAGAACGTCTGGCAGAGCAAAGCTGATGACTACTCGATAGTTCAGTGTGCCATGCTTTACAGCTTAGAACCGGGACTTCAACGATGTTTTGAACGTCATGGAGCATATGAGATGTTCCAGGAGTTGAAGTTAATATTTCAAGCAAATGCCCGGATTGAGAGATATGAAGTCTACAATAAGTTCTATAGCTGCAAGATGGAGGAGAATAGTTCTGTCAGTGAACATATACTCAAAATATCTGGGTATAACAATCACTTGATTCAACTGGGAGTTAATCTTCCGGATGATAGTGTCATTGACAGAATTCTTCAATCACCGCCACCAAGCTACAAGAGCTTCGTGATGAACTATAATATGCAAGGCATGAACAAGACAATTCCCGAGCTCTTCACAATGCTAAAGGTTGCGGAGGTAGAAATCAAAAAGGAGCATCAAGTGTTGATGGTCAACAGGACCACCAGTTTCAAGAAAAAGGGCAAAGGGAAGAAGAAGGGGAACTTCAAAAATAACGGCAAACAAGTTGCTGCTCAAGAGAAGAAACCCAAGTCTGGACCTAAGCCTGAGACTGAGTGCTTCTACTGCAAGCAGACTGGTCACTGGAAGCGGAACTGCCCCAAGTATTTGGCGGATAAGAAGGATGGCAAGTTGAACAAAGGTATATGTGATATACATGTTATTGATGTGTACCTTACCAGAGCTCGCAGTAGCACCTGGGTATTTGATACTGGTTCTGTTGCTAATATTTGCAAGTCGAAATAGGGACTACAGATTAAGCGAAGACTGGCTAAGGACGAGGTGACGATGCGCATGGGAAATGGTTCCAAAGTCGATGTGATCGTCGTTGGCACGCTACCTCTACATCTACCTTCGGGATTAGTTTTAGGCCTGAATAATTGTTATTTGGTGCCAGTGTTGAGCATGAACATCATATCTGGATCTTGTTTAATGCGAGACGGTTATTCATTTAAATCTGAGAATAATGGTTGTTCTATTTATATGAGTAATATCTTTTATGGTCATGCACCCTTGAAGAGTGGTCTATTTTTATTGAATCTTGATATAGTGATACACATATTCATAATGTTCAAGCCAAAAGATGCAGAGTTGATAATGATAGTGCAACTTATTTGTGGCACTGCCGTTTGGGTCATATTGGTGTAAAGCGCATCAAGAAACTCCATACTGATGGACTTTTGGAATCACTTGATTATGAATCACTTGGTACTTGCGAACCATGCCTCATGGGCAAGATGACTAAAACGTCGTTCTCCGGAACTATGGAGCGAGCAACAGATTTTTTGGAAATCATACATACTGATGTATGTGGTCCAATGTATATTGAGGCTCGCGGCGGGTATCGTTATTTTCTCACCTTCACAGATGATTTGAGCAGATATGGGTATATCTACTTAATGAAACATAAGTCTGAAACATTTGAAAAGTTCAAAGAATTTCAGAGTGAAGTGGAAAATCATCGTAACAAGAAAATAAAGTTTCTACGATCTGATCGTGGAGGAGAATATTTGAGTTACGAGTTTGGTCTACATTTGAAACAATGCGGAATAGTTTCGCAACTCACGCCACCCGGAACACCACAATGTAATGGTGTGTCCGAACGCCATAATCGTACTTTACTAGATATGGTGCAATCTATGATGTCTCTTACTGATTTACCGCTATCGTTTTGGGGTTATGCTTTAGAGACGGCTGCATTCACGTTAAATAGGGCACCATTAAAATCCGTTAAGACGACGCCTTATGAACTGTGGTTTGGCAAGAAACCAAAGTTGTCATTTCTTAAAGTTTGGGGATGCGATGCTTATGTGAAAAAAGCTTCAACCTGATAAGCTCGAACCCGAATCGGAGAAATGTGTCTTCATAGGATACCCAAAGGAAACCGTTGAGTACACCTTCTATCACAAATCCGAAGGCAAGACATTCGTTGCTAAAAATGGATCCTTTCTACAGAAGGAGTTTCTCTCGAAAGAAGTGAGTGGGAGGAAAGTAGTACTTTATGAGGTAACTATACCTGCTCCCTTATTGGAAAGTAATTCATCACAGAAAGCGGTCCCTGTGACACCTACACCAATTAGTGAGGAAGCTAATTATATTGATCATGAAACTTCAGAACTACCGAACCTCGTAGGTCAAGCAGAGTAAGATTCGCACCAGAGTGGTATGGTAATCCTATTTTGGAGGTCATGTTACTTGACCATGGCAAACCTACGAACTATGAGGAAGCGATGATGAGCCCAGATTCCGCAAAATGGCTTGAGGCCATGAAATCTGAGATGGGATCCATGTATGAGAACAAAGGATGGACTTTGGTTGACTTGCCCGATGATCGGCAACCATCGAGAATAAATGAATCTTTAAGAAGAAGACTGATGCTGATGGTAATGTCACTGTCTACAAAGCTCGACTTGTTGCGAAAGGTTTTCGACAAGTTCAAGGGGTTGACTATGATGAGACTTTCTCACCCGTAGCGATGCTTAAGTCTGTCCGAATCATGTTAGCAATTGTCGCATTTTATGATTATGAAATATGGTAAATAGATGTCAAAACTGCATTCCTGAATGGATTTCTAGAAGAAGAGTTGTATATGATGCAACCAGAAGGTTTTGTTGATCCAAAAGGTGCTAACAAAGTGTGCAAGCTCCAGCGATCCATTTATGGACTGGTGCAAGCCTCTCGGATTTGGAATAAACGTTTTGATAGTGTGATCAAAGCATATGGTTTTATACAGACTTTTGGAGAAGCCAGTATTTACAAGAAAGTGAGTGAGAGCTCTATAGCATTTCTGATATTATATGTAGACGACATATTGTTGATTGGAAATGATATAGAATTTCTGGATAGCATAAAAGGATACTTGAATAAAAGTTTTTCAATGAAAGACCTCGGTGAAGCTGCTTATATATTGGGCATCAAGATCTATAGAGATAGATCAAGACGCTTAATTGGACTTTCACAAAGCACATACCTTGATAAAGTTTTGAAAAAAATTCAAAATGGATCAAGCAAAGAAAGGGTTCTTGCCTGTATTGCAAGGTGTGAAGTTGAGTCAGACTCAATGCCCGACCACTACAGAAGATAGAGAGAAAATGAAAGATGTTCCCTATGCTTCAGCCATAGGCTCTATCATGTATGCAATGTTGTGTACCAGACCTGATGTGTGCCTTACTATTAGTTTAGCAGGGAGGTACCAAAGTAATCCAGGAGTGGATCACTGGACAGCAGTCAAGAATATCCTGAAATACCTGAAAAGGACTAAGGATATGTTTCTCGTTTATGGAGGTGACAAAGAGTTAGTCGTAAATGGCTACGTCGATGCAAGCTTTGACACTGATCCGGACGATTCTAAATCGTAAACCGGATACATGTTTATATTGAACGGTGGAGCTGTCAGTTGGTGCAGTTCTAAACAAAGTGTCGTGGCAGGATCTACGTGTGAAGCGGAGTACATAGCTGCTTCGGAAGCAGCAAATGAAGGAGTCTGGATGAAGTAGTTCATATCCGATCTAGGTGTCATACCTAGTGCATCGGGTCCAATGAAAATCTTTTGTGACAATACTGGTGCAATTGCCTTGGCAAAGGAATCCAGATTTCACAAGAGAACCAAGCACATCAAGAGACACTTCAATTCCATCCGAGACCAAGTCCAGGTGGGAGACATAGAGATTTGCAAGATACATACGGTACTGAATGTTGCAGACCCATTGACTAAGCCTCTTCCACGAGCAAAACATGATCAGCACCAAGGCTCCATGGGTGTTAGAATCATTACTGTGGAATCTAGATTATTGACTTTAGTGCAAGTGGGAGACTGAAGGAAATATGCCCTAGAGGCAATAATAAAGTTATTATTTATTTCCTCATATCATGATAAATGTTTATTATTCATGCTAGAATTGTATTAACCAGAAACATAATACATGTACGAATACAAAGACAAACATAGTGTCACTAGTATTCCTCTACTTGACTAGCTCATTGATCAAAGATGGTTGAGTTTCCTAACCATAGATATGAGTTATCATTTGATCAATGGGATCACATCATTAGAAGAATGATGTGATTGACTTGACCCATTCTGTTAGCTTAGCACTTGATCGTTTAGTATGTTGCTATTGCTTTCTTCATGACTTATACATGTTCCTATGACTATGAGATTATGTAACTCCCGCTTACCGGAGGAACACTTTATGTGCTACCAAACGTCACAACGTAACTGGGTGATTATAAAGGTGCTCTACAGGTGTCTCCAAAGGTACTTGTTGAGTTGACGTATTTCGAGATTAGGAATTGCCACTCCGATTGTCGGAGAGGTATCTCTGGGCCCTCTCGGTAATGCACATCACTATAAGCCTTGCAAGCAATGTAGCTAATGAGTTAGATGCGGATGATGCATTACGTAACGAGTAAAGAGAATTTCCGGTAACGAAATTGAACTAGGTATTGAGATACCGACGATCGAATCTCGGGCAAGTAACATACCGATGACAAAGGGAACAACGTATGTTGTTATGCGGTTTGACCGATAAGGATCTTCGTAGAATATGTGGGAGCCAATATGAGCATCCAGGTTCTGCTATTGGTTATTGACCAAAGACGTGTCTCGGTCATGTCTACATAGTTCTCGAACCCGTAGGGTCCGCACGCTTAAAGTTCGGTGATGATCGGTATTATGAGTTTTTGTGTTTGATGTACCAAAGGTAGTTCAGAGTCCCAGATATGATCACGGACATGACGAGGAGTCTCGAAATGGTCAATACGTAAAGATCGATATACTGGATGACTATGTTCGGACACCCGAAGTGTTTCGGGAGGTTCCAGACATATACCAGAGTACAGGGGGGTTACCAAAACCCCCCGGGGGGTTTAGTGGGCCTAATGGGCCCTATTAGAGAAGAGGAGGGGCGGCCAGGGCAGGCCACGCACCCCCTCTCCCTCTAGTCCGAATAGGACAAGGAGGGGGGTGGCGCCCCCCCCCCCTTTCCTTCCTCACCTCTTCCCTTCCCCTCTCCTACTCCAACTAGGAAAAGAGGGAGTCCTTTTCCCAGTGGGAGTAGGACTCCTCCCTAGCGCGCATCCTCATGGCCGGCCGGCCCCTCCCCCTTGATCCTTTATATACGGGGGCAAGGGGGCACCTCTAGACACAACAATTGATCTCTTGATCTCTTAGCCGTGTGCGGTGCCCCCCTCCACCAGATTCCACCTGGTTAATATTGTAGCGGTGC
Organism: Triticum timopheevii; assembly: GCA_963921465.1. Lineage (NCBI taxonomy): Eukaryota > Viridiplantae > Streptophyta > Magnoliopsida > Poales > Poaceae > Triticum > Triticum timopheevii. The sequence continues at coordinate 322,339,629 of OY997266.1, forward strand.
TTAAGCGAAGCCCTGCATCGGTAGCATCATCAACATTGTCATCATGCTGTCGTGCTGAAGAAACTCTCCCGCAAAGCTCTGTTGGATCGGAGTTCGTGGGACGTCATCGAGCTGAACGTGTGCTGAACTCGAAGGTGTCGTACGTTCGGTACTTGATCGGTCGGATTGTGAAGACGTACGACTACATCAACAGCATTGTGCTAACGCTTCCGCTTTTCGGTCTACGAGGGTACGTGGACAACACTCTCCCCTCTCGTTGCTATTCATCGTCATGATCTTGCGTGTGCGTAGGAATTTTTTTGAAATTACTACGTTCCCCAACAAATATGTCACTGATGTTAAGATTGTTTTACTTAGAGATAAGATGGTATACCTGGCCATGGGCAGACCGGCCCAGACGACCCGACCCAACCGGCCTAAAAATCCCGGGCCGGGCCTGTTCATGCCATCAAGCCGGGCTCATGCCTAAAATTGAGCCTGACAGGCAGATTGGGCTGGGCTCGGGCCTAGAAATTGAGCCCTACGGGAAGATCGGGCCGGGCTCGGGCATGCGAAAAGCATGATTTCAGCTATAGCCGAGCCGGCCCGACCGGGCCATGTCGGGCTTTTTCGGGATCAGGCCCGATTTAGTAGGCCCGACGGTTGGGTCGGGCAGGGCTCGGGCCTGAGTTTTCAACACCGGGCCTTTTTAGACCCGGCCCGACCCGACATATGCCCGGGTATATAAGATAAGTTTAAATTGCATTCCTGGTAGGGTGTGTTTGACTTTGTTACAATCATATGCATGATCCTAATTTCCGTCTATTCTATTGATTATCTTTGACTACATGCACTTAGTCATTTTTTCTTGTGGAATCAAAAACTATAAATGAAGCTATATGTATGTCTTTTACATTGATTTGTTCATTATAATCATTAAAAGTAAAATTTCTCTTCTAATGTACAGGATATCTACTTGGGTATTGCAAAGATACGACATAATACACTACCAAACCACAACAGAAGCAACATCAGTACAGAGTCAACAGAACCTCCATCAATACTTGGTCAAACTCTGAATTTTAGTTTCAAACTGTACATTTCTGACAAAGTTAATTGTTGAATGAAAAAGCATGACCAGTCTCTCCTGCTTGGATGATACTAGTATATTGGACCTAATAATGTCTTATATTATGGAACAGAGGGAGAACTATTTTGGCTCTCAAACATTTTGGGAATATCGGGGGAATCATTTTCATTCTCTAGAAAATAAACAAGTTCACACATGGTATGCTCTTCTCATTAGCGGGCAGATAATTTGTTCATGCTGCTCTCAACAGAATCTATGTTGTCTTTTCAACTGTAGTTTATTTTGTCACATGAAAGTGAATTAAGACAAGGGATGGGGTGACTCACCGCCAAGCTTTTGTTGCACCACAAATAGTCTTTGGATTTGCCAACCATTTGTATAGAATGAAATCATGTTTAATTTTATCTCATATGATCAAACATATGCAGATGGAGCAAGCCATTCAGACTAATAAAATTATGGAGCCATGTCCAATAGGAATTGTGGAGCAGAAATGCAAACACAAAGATTTGTGAGGTCCAAGCCCCAATAATGAGCAGCGTCTAGAATTGGTGAAAGAATTCCTTTGGTAGTGTTAGTTATATTTCATGTTTGTCAAAAACATTTATTGCAAAAATACTGACTACTCCCTCTCTCTCAGTTTACAGGGCATACGCGTACCCCTAGGTTGTCAAGTTAACCAACCTAATATAAGTCATATATTACAAAAAAATATACTAATATAAACTTCAGATGTTCTATTTTCAAACGATATAATTTTTGTGTTATATAGTTTATATTAGGGTGATCAAATTGGCAACATAGGTATACGCGCAGGACTTGTAAACTGAATCGGAGGGAGTAATGTCCCACCAAGTATTGAAGAATATGTGTCTTAGCTTCTTGACATACCTATATTTCGCTACCGGGCATATCATGCAAGTAAGTAAATGGCATTCTCAGGCCAAAATTTCAGAAGGCAAATGCATAGAAGACCGCCCATTGTAAGACAAAATGTAGCGCTCGGCCCACAAATGGAGATGCAAGTCACATATCGACGAGTTAACAACTAACATGCATGAAAAAAAAGGTACACTACAACATGCAACAATGCATGAGAAAAAGATGTCCATTCTTCTATACTCCCTTAGGTCACTACAGTTACCTAAATCTTTAGGTCTTACATTTATTTACAAAAGGTAATATTTCATAAATATTTTACAGTTATCCAATAAATCATATGTATTTCGGGTTTCAGGTCTCGTATTATTATTTCAATGTCTATGTTTCGTATAACCAAATCTCACTGAAATATGTACGTTGTTATTATCCAGTTAAGGATGGGTCGATTGCTCTATAACCCGCAACCCATAAATGGATGAAAATAGTGCACATCATAAGGACTAGGAACAAGGCCAACTATTACTTTCTGTTTGTGTGGGTGTGTGCCTGTTTCCTGCTATCGATGAAGATAGCTGATCCTTGTAGCCCTGGCAAGGCGAAAGTGTGTGTGCTTTGTAGCTGCTGCGACTACTGGTGTTATCTGCTGATGTACTACAACCGCTACAGATTATGCTACCTGATGATGTTATATGGGGTGTGCCGAATCAACCCCAGGCGGTCTCTACTTACTATGTCCCAGCTTGCTGGTGCTAGATCGATGTATTCCCAGTTTCAATATGCATGATCAAAACCTGAGTATTCTGAACTGGAATGTTCGTGGATTGAATTGTCCCAACCGTCGCTCAACCATCCAAGAGACCATCGCCACCACGCCTTGCCATTTAGTCTGTTTGCAGGAGAACAAGCTTGAGCAGATCGATTCCTTCATGGCTTCCTCTCTCAGTGGTCAGAGGCTCAAAAACTTTGCGCATCGACCTGCCATTGGTACTCGTGGTGGTATTCTGTTACTGTGGGATGAAGACCTTGTTGAGGTTAAGGACATTAGCACTGGATCTTTTTTCCTGTCTGCCACAGTCACCATTACCTGTAACAACACTTCTTTCAAGTTCACAACCGTCTACGGGCCAACCCGAAGCAACCTCAAAGACTCTTTTTCCAGGAGCTGATCAGTGAGAAGCCAGCCCCTGGTACTAGATGGCTGCTTGTCGGCGACTTTAATCAGATTTATCGGGCCAGCGACAAAAACAGAGCTAACAGTAACCGAAGTCGCATGACACGCTTTCGCAACACCCTCAATACTTGTCAGCTCAAAGAAATACACTTGCAGAACAGGAAATTCAGGTGGAGTAATGAGCAAAGCGCCCCAACGCTAAGCAAACTGGACTCTTTTTTCTGCAATGAAGATGGGACATCGACTTTGACAATCATCTGCTGCATGCCCTCTCCTCGTCCCTCTGTGACCACTGCCCTCTCCTACTTGCTAATGACCAAGGGCCGCCAAAGACAAAGTGTTTTCGCTTTGAGAATTTTTGGATCAAAATGCCCAGCTTCAAGGAGATCGTGCAGGGTGCTTGGAACCAAAATGTGAACCATGTAGACCCTTTCCATATCTTATTTCACAAGTTGAAGAAGACCAGCCAAACCCTCAGAAAATGGAGCAAGACAATTTTTGCACACTCCAAGGTGTAGCTACACATGGCTCTGGAGGTCATCCTTCGCCTGGATGTGGCACAAGAGCTCAGGCCTCTTAGTGTAGAGGAACGTGATATTCGTACGAGGCTCAAGAGGAAGGTTGTCGCCCTGGCCGTCATGGAACGTGCTCGAAAGAGGCAAAATTCAAGAATCACCAACCTCAAGGATGGTGATGCAAACACCCGCTTCTTTCACTTGCGCGTCAACCACAGCAGAAGAAAGAACTTCATCCACTGTCTGAAGCACAACAACGGCTGGGTTGTTGATCATGATCACAAAAAGTCCATCATCCAAAACCACTTCGCCGAGGTCACGAAGCGTGGCCCGCCATGCTGCAAGGATATCAACTGGAATAGCATCTCGGTGCCTGCTGGCGACCTTTCCGCGCTTGGGCTGGCCTTCACGAAGGAGGAGGTCAGGAAGGCGATTTTTAACCTACCCCGTGATAAATCCCCGGGTCCCGATGGCTTCTCTGGAGCCTTCTTCAAGGAATGTTGGGAGATCATCAAGGATGACATCATGACTACTATGAGCCACTTTTCAAACTTGCACATGTCCAATCTTCATTGGGTCAACTCAGCCAACATTGCTCTCATACCTAAGAAAGAGGGGGCAGAGAGCATCTTGGACTCTCGTCCAATTAGCCTCATCCACGCCATTGCGAAGATCATCACCAAGGTGTTGGCTACACGCCTAGCTCCTCATATGAACAATCTTGTATCCCCTACCCAAAGCGCATTCATAAAGAAAAGAAGTATCCACGACAACTTCATGTATGTCAGAAACTTGGCAAAGAAGCTCCACAGAAACCGTACACCGACCTTGTTGTTCAAACTTGACATCAAGAAGGCTTTCAACTCAGTGAGATGGGACTTCCTTATGGACCTGTTGAGACACCTCGGGTTCTCGGCCAGATTTCGAGATTGGATTTCAGCACTCCTCTCCACGGCCACCTCGAGGGTTTTGATCAATGGGGTGGTGGGTGACCCGATGAAGCACGGTTGTGGTCTCCGGCAGGGAGATCCACTATCCCCCCTCCTCTTTGTCCTGGCTATCGACCCCCTACACCACCTTCTCAATAAGGCCACCACACAGGGGCATCTCCACCCTATAGGTGGAAGAGCGCTGACCATCAGGACGTCTTTATACGCAGACGATGCTGCCATCTTTGTTAGACCCACGAGGGAGGATGTCCATTTTCTTGCTTCCACCTTGGCCACCTTCGGAGAAGTGACTAGTCTGGTTACTAATTGTGCTAAAAGTATGGTGGCACCCATCCGGTGTGACAACATAAATCTAGACGATGTTCTACAAGACTTCCCAGCGGTGCGTTCCGCTTTCCCAATGCGATACCTTGGTCTACCGCTGTCGGTCAAGCGTCTCAAAACTATTCACTTCCAACACCTCATTGACAAGGTCGCTGGCAAGCTCCCCCCTTGGCAGGGAAGACACATTGCGAGTGTTGGGCGTATGGTTCTCATCAAAGCGGTCCTCACAGCCATCGCAATTTATCACCTCACGCCTCTCGACATCCCCATGGAGGTGCTAAAAGCTATTGACAGCCTTCGGCGTGCATACCTTTGGGCGGGTACAGACAAAGTTTCAGGTGGAAAATGCAAGATTAATTGGGATCTCGTCTGCAAGCCTAAACAGTTTGGTGGCCTAGGCGTGCTCAATCTGGACAAATTCGCTAAGGCCCTCCGTCTCCGATGGCTTTGGTTTGAGTGGGTGGACAAAAGCAAGCCTTGGATAGGCATGGGATCTCCATGCACCGGAGACGACCGTATCTTTTTTGCTACTGCTACAACGGTTACTGTTGGAAATGGGTGCACACCAGGATTCTGGAACTCGCCATGGTTAGACGGTTTGTGCCCTCGTGACTTAGCACCAAGCATCTTTGCCATTTCACGCAAAAAGAATTCCTCCGTCCAACAAGCCCTTGCCAACAACAACTAGATTTCTCTCATTGACACCTCCAATGGCTTGTCGCTAGCTCATGTTCAGCAGTTTGCTAACCTTTGGGAGAAGATTTCATGACTTCTTTGACTGATGACATAGAAGATTCCATCGTTTGGAAGTTCACCAAGGATGGGATGTACTCTACTTCCTCAGCCTACAGGGCTCAGTTCGAGGGACTCACTTCGTCGGATCTTGTTCACTCGGTGTGGAAGGTTTGGGCCCCCCCACGGTGCAAGTTCTTTGCGTGGCTTGTCCTTCAAAATAGGGTTTGGACATCGGATCGACTGATACGTCGGGGCTGGCCAAACTGTGGTCTCTGTCCTCTTTGTAAGCAATGCCAAGAGTCGGCTGCCCATCTCCTTTTCCAGTGCCGCTACACCACCCGCATTTGGAATCATATTCTTCCGTGGCTTGGAATGCATCACATCTCTACGGCGGCTTGGCAAACAGTGACTTCGGTGAGAGCATGGTGGAACAGCAACCTTCAGATTCGCCTTGGATCCCCTAAAGCGCTCGCCTCCCTGATGATGCTCATCTCATGGGAGATATGGATGGAAGGTAATGCCAGGGTCTTCAGAAACACGGCCATCCCTTTCACGGTTCTTATCAGTAAGATCAAAGCGGAGGTGTCTCTTTGGGCGTTGGCGGGTGCGAAGCACATGAGTGTTGTAATGTCGCGCGAGTAGACCCCTTATTGTTTTTTCTTTTAGCCGCTTTGTGGCATTTGTTTGAAACTTCCTTCTTAATCAATGAAATGGCAAATCTTTTGCCTTGTTTCAAAAAAGAAAAATAGTACACACACCGTGCAGTTTTTGTGTGAAAAGGGAAGGCAATGTTCGTCCACCTTTTCTGTGTAGTACGTTCAAACCAGAAAAAGGCTCGCCGTGGTTCTACATGCACCTACTGCCATGTGTGACCAGTGACCAGTCCACTCGCCACTCGGTCAAGAACCTTGGCAACGTGGACTAATTGATCGATACTACAATCCCATGTCAACCATAAGAAAGTTTGACCACCTACTCCGGCCACTGCCCGGAGCGACCTGTAATTGATCTTACAGACTCGTTAGCTATTTCAGTCCCAACGTAATCCATGATCAGAACGCACTGCAACCAGAACAGAGCCAAACAGTGGAGTGCAGTCATTTTTGCGTCCTCTGAAAACAGGAAATCGGCGTGTTTAATTTTTCTTTTCTATGCAAATAAAATATTCAACTCAGCAGCCTTGACTTTTCTAGGCAGCAGCTCTCTACCTACTGCATGCCTCCGTTGGTCAAGAAATTTTTTTTTTTGAAAGGAAAACCGTAGAACAGAACGTTCTACGGTAATTTTTATATTATAAATAAATATTTACATTGGAAAAAGAAAAATAGTACAAAAAGAGTTAACAAACTCAACCAATTCCTTGTCTAGGTATCATGTGGAAAATTATGATAAGAACTGTTCAGACCATTCCTTGAGTTGCTGAGTGATTCCTGATCTTGCACGAATCTCTGTTGCTTTCAAACATTCTTGGAGATAAAATTGCCATCCCCCGATGTGAGCTGGTGCTTGACGGAAGATTTTGTCATTTCGAACGAGCCAGATACTCCAACTAGCTGTCACAATGATATCAAAAGCTATGTCGTTGGGGAAATGTTCAGCCAGGAAGCAACATTCATCAAAACTAGAGATACCTCTCTTTCTTTGTGGGGCAATTTTGTTCCAACATTGTCGAGCGAAGTTGCAATCCCAAAAGAGGTGGGACAGAGTTTCCTCCGTATTCTCAGCACAAAGAGCACAATTGTAGGACGGTAATGTCATATTTTTCCTTTTTAGGAGGTTTCTGGTGTTGACTCTATCATGGAGTAGAAGCCAGAAGAAAATTTTGTGCGTGAGCCTGTTCGAACTCTTCCATAGTAGCTTAAATAGGTGGTGACTTGTAGATGGACCCTTGATGGCTTTGTAAGTTTGAATGACCGAGAACTTGGGAGTGTTTGCTTTCAAAAACCATTTGTCTGTCTGCTCTGGCATTTGGAGCTCCTCAAGAGTGTGTTGCAATTGGTTAAACTGCTCATATGCTTGCCAAGACAATGGCCGATGGAACAACTCTTCCAGTGAGTGAAGAGCAAGCACCTGCTGTAGGGAGATGTTATTTTGATTGGTGTATGAGAATAGCTCCGGGAATTTGTCCTTTAGTCCCACTTGCCTCCATCGATCATGCCAAAATTGTACTGTATCTCCAACTCCCACCTGGCATTGGTAAAGTTGTTTGTACATTGGTAACAGTTTTAGGATGTCCTTCCACCAGAAAGAGCCTATCAATCTTTCCCCCGGCTGGCTGTTGCTATAGTATGCTTCCCAGACAATCTTAACCCATGGAATGTTTTCCTTATTAAGGAATTTATGAAGGAATTTCATCAGGAGAGTCTGATTGTGTGTTTGAATCTCCAGCACACCTAAGCCTCCATGGTTTTTGGGCTGACACACCTTATCCCAAGAGATTAGCGCAGGCCCCTGTTCAGCACTCCCATACTTCTTCCATAGACAAGTCCGAAGGAGTTTGGAGATGTGGGTCAGCACAGATTTTGGAATTGACAGAGATCTCATGAAATAGATGGGCATGCTAGCAAAAACTGACTTCACCAGAACCAATTTGTCTCCAAATGAGAGGAGGGTAGAGCATCCCAGAAGTCTCTTCTCAATTCTAAGAAGCATGGGTGTGAAATCTTCCACCTTGGGCTTAGAGGTACTTAATGGCAGGCCCAAATATGTGAGTGGCAAAGAGCCTACCTGACATCCCATCAAGTTGGATAACCTGTTCATTTTCTCCTCAGAAGTGTTAATAGCTATCATAGTGGATTTTGAATAGTTCACTCTGAGCCCTGTGAAACCAGCAAAATGCAGCAGTAGATTTTTAATGTGCATAATTTGTCTCTCTTCTGCAGAGAGGATTAAGATGGTATCATCAGCATATTGAATAACTGGAAAATCTGTGCAAGAGTGATGTTCAATACGAGCCTCTATCATGCCAGCCTGCATAGCTTCGTTTAACATAGATTGTAAGATATCAGCAGCCAAAACAAATATCAGAGGAGAGAGGGGATCTCCTTGTCTAACTCCCTTTTTGCACAAAAACTGTTTGCCAGGAACTCCATTAAGAATAACTGATGAATAACCAGTGGTATAGATCATATTAATCCACTTAATCCATTTCTGCCCAAATCCTTTAGCTTGCAGAATCTTGAAAATGGTATCATGACTTAGCATGTCAAATGCTTTCTCAAAATCTAATTTAAGAAGAATAATTTCCTTTCTTGAGTGGTGGCACTGATGAATATATTCGAAAGCCCATGCTAGGCAGTCCTGGATGCTTCTATCATTAAGGAAACCATATTGATTCTCATGCACCAGAGAGAGGATAACCTTCTGAAGTCTATTAGCCAGCAGTTTTGTGATAATTTTGAGTGTACAATTTAGCAGGGAAATGGGCCTGAAATCACTTGGAACAGCAGCAGAGTCATTTTTTGGGATAAGTGTGATGTAAGAGTAGTTGATGCTCTGCATGTTGATGCTACCCTCATAGAAATCCGCAATTAGTTTATAGAAATCAGGTGTAATAATATCCCAACAAGATTTCAGAAAAGCAGCATTGGAACCATCTGGTCCTGGTGACTTGTCACCAGGCATCTGAGAGATCACTTTGTCAATTTCCTCATGTGTGAATGGGGCTTCCAATGACTGTAAATCCACGGTCAAGAAATTTTGAAGGGCTGACCAGTTCGCCCAATCCATGTGTGCCTGCCCCCATGGAAAATCTTGACCACCTACCTGCCCTCCCAATTGCCCTCGATCCATCCGGTCAATTCGACTTGATTTTTATATTTTTGCGAAAAAGAAAACAACATGCGTGATGGACCCGAGAGGAACGTTTTGTGTTTACTCTTTCGGAAACCAGATCGTCAAGAATATAAACGATTACATTCGATCGAGGAAAATAATACTCCCTCTGTAAACTAATATAAGAACGTTTATAGATAACTAATTTAGTGATCTAAACGCTCTTATATTAGTTTACAGAGGGAGTAGTAATGTAATTTTGCACTCCGCTGTGATGTTGCAGAAGCAATTGGGAAGAGCAACATCTTGATGCACGTTCGGATGCTCTTTGCGGAATGTGTGTGCGGCTTGGCCTTTCTGCTTTCGGCGTTGAAGAGTTCTCGCCCGCCTTTCCTTCTTTCTTTTCGGTCACGGTCAGGCTCTGCCGCTACGTCGGACATCTCTATGTCTGCCTGTCATAGATTGCAGCATTGATCAAGAATTCGTTCAGTTCATGCAGTTTACAGACCGTACGTCGTTCTACAAGTCAGCAGAAAAGGAAAAAAAGTGACGCTAATTAACTCTTTATTCTTCGGAATAAATAAATCCCGAACGTTCAGAATTTAAGCATGTCATTTCGAACGTTTTTTGATGGCAACTTTAGTTGCTACGAGGTGGCAACTTTAATTGTTAACACATGGCCCCATGCCTCTCCCGCAAGAGGCTGGGCGAACCCTAGCCGCCACCTCTCGAGCCCCCTTCCCCCGGTATCCCTCCCCTCGTTGCCGCTCGGAGGCGCCACGGGCAAAGCCCGGCCGGCGTTGGCGGCGGCGGGGACTCTTCTTTCTCCTCCTGCTGCGGGGCACGACACGGGGCACGGCCGCTCAGGGAGGATGCCGTGCTTTGGCGTGGGGCATGGCGGCGGCACCCAGCGCCAGCGGTGCGGCGGGGCTGCGGTGGCTGCGGGACGGCGGAGCAGGCTTGCGGAGGTGATGGCGGCCGCGAGGCTTGGCGGGGCTGGGGGCGTCCTCCAGGTTGACTCTGTTGCTCCAGATCTGTCTGGCGCGGGTTGCGGGCGGCGGGCGGCGTGGACCAGCGGCGGTGGCCTTCTCGGTTGTGGGCGTTGGTGGTGGTGGTCTGGAGGTGCGTGCCCGCCGGATCTATCGCCTTGAGCTCGGCGGGCGACGCGGGATGGGGGCAGTTGTCCGGTGTGGCAGTTGCTCCTGGTTGGGCAGGGGCCGGGCGTGGCCGTTGCTCGGGCCGTGGGCAGCGGCGCGGGGAGGTCCGGCATGGGTGGTGGCCTCCTGGTGACGCGGCAGCTACACGGTGGATCGGCTACTCTGCCCGCGGTGACATTCGGCTTCTCCGGCATCGGCTCGTCTGCGGTCGAGCCGTATCGACCTTCGCTTCATCTCCTCCTCGTCTGGACACTAGTTGAATCGAAGGGCTGGCCCGCTCCCAGCTGCGGTCCATCGCTCGTCTCGCGCCCAGTGCCATGGGACCGAGCTCGTCTCGAGCCCGGTGGCAGGACCGAGCTTGCCTCGCGCCCGGTGCTGCAGGACGAGGTGATGGTGGCCAGTTTTGGCCGGCCCATTGGGTCTTGGCGCTGGGGGCCGCCCAGGGGTGCGAAAGGTCGGGCCTTTCCGCTCGTCTCTTTGGTTGGGGTAGCGACGGGTATCGAGTGAGGTGGTGCCTTGGTCTTGGATGCCGAGGCGGCGGCCCTGGTGGTGGTAGCACGGTGCTCCTAAGCAGAGGCCATGGCTTGGTGCTGCCCGGTGGCCATGGCCATGTGGGCGGCGTGGTGGCCGGGGTGTGACGTTCGGTGGCGATGAGTGTTGGCCGGGGTGAAAACATGTTCTATCCTTGGACGGACCGGCGGCGGTGAAGCTCGTTCCCTTCTTGAAGGCGTCGTCGCGGCTCTCATTGCCCGTTGTGTTGCTCCAGGGGTAACTCTGACCCTCAGGCTGGGCGGTGGCGGCGCTCAGGTGTCGTATCCTGTGACGCCTGGATAATTAAGCTACAGTAAACCCTCGCTAATGGTGCCATGTCATCACATTACTGTTGCTAATCCCCGGTTGATCCAAATCATAATTCAAATTAAAGACCAAAATTCAAAATTCTTAAACACAAAATAAAATGTGCAAAGTGTGGCAAATATTCCATAACCAATTATGGTGGTTACCTAACATTTTTTGAAAAGTATTTCAATGCTCTTTTGTGAATAAAACAGTGCCAAAATAGCAATATTTATTCCATTTATAATTAATACAAATACAAATGAAATCATCTTGCCATCAAACCTTTTTCTGACAGTGCTAAGTTTTGCATGTAATTTAATGAGCCAAGTCTCCTATTTTACAAATGTGAATGGGTGGTCTAACAATTTGCAAATCAAAGTAGAAATAAAAGAAACAGAGAAGAAAACGTAGGGGAAGACCCAAAACCTATTAGGCCACTTGGCCCCTTTAGCCAACAAGGTCAGGCCCAACCACCCTCCTCCCACCTCCTGTTCACGGGGAGGGGACCGTGGCAGCCATCCATGGCGCCTTGTCGCGGTGGCAGCCATCGGTTGGCTCTGCCCTCGCCTACAAGACCGCGTCCGTTCGCCCCTCGAACCCTAGATCCCCAGTTCCCCCTCTCCTCTCCCCTCACTCCCTTTCTCGATCAGGACCGGCGCCTGAGCGCTGCCATGGCTGCGCCATCGTCGTCCGCGTAGACGCCGGCCTCCTCCCGCCAATCCATTGAGTCCACGAGCTCCGCCCACTTTCTCTACGTCGTCCTTGACCACGAGTCCAAGTCAGGAGCCCCTGCATCGCCGGATCCGTCGCATTCTTCAACCTCCAGTCACCGGAAAGCTTCGATGATTCTGTCGTCAACACTGCACCCCGCGCCTCCTCGAGCGGCTCCTCGTCAACGATGTGAGCAGGCGCCCGGAACCCCTCTGTTTCATCATCTAATCTGTGCCCGTAGCCTAGCTAGACGTCGCACCCTCGGTCTTCCGCTCGCATGCCGTGCTGATGCTGCTACTGCATCCCGCTATCGCTGCTTACTTAGCTTGGCCGTTGTGGCTTGCTGATGATGCTCAACTCCGGCCACTGCCGCCGTCCTCACCCCGCTCGGTCGCGCCCCCTGCTGCTCTCCGGTCACCGCCCGTCGCCGCCGCCCCTGGCTTCTGCTGTTGTGCGCCCCCGCACACCCCGCCCTTGCAGCCCCGCGGCTCCGGCCGCCCCTGACCACCGGTTCCCCATCGCGCCGCCGCCGCCGTTGTGCCCGCCGGCACCTAGCCGCGCACCGGCGCGCCCCGCCGTGGCTTCGCCGCTACTCGGCACAACCCCGATCGGCCGGCCTCGCCCCCTCGCGTGATGGGTGCCAGGGTGCGCCCTGCGCCAGCGCCTGTTAGTCGCACCCGCCCCGTCTAGGCCCCCTGGGCCACTGCCAACGAGGCCCCACATGCCCCTGTTATTGTTTAAAAATGAAATGTTAAAAAAATATTAATAAAATAATTAATTAATTAATTAATTAAACACTTAATTAATTAATCTTAATTAACCTAATGAACTATATTAGTTAGTTAAATATGTAGTTAGTTATAACAGTCAATGACAAGGGGGCCCCACCTGTTGACCAGTCAAACATTGACTGGTCAACTGGGTCCCCCTGTCCCACATGTCATCCTTTGTGTACACTTCTGTGTACACAGAGCTGGGTACACGTAGCAGTTTGTTATTTAATTTCAGAATATTATTTCAATCTTTAGAAAATTCATATAAATTAATCTGTAACTCGGATGAAAATGTTTTGTGCATGAAAGTTTCTCAGAACGAAGAGACGAATCCAAATACGTGGTCCATTCGTCTGCCACATACCCTTAGCATAGAGAACATGCAACCTTCCCCCTCCGGTTCGTCTGTCCGAAAATGCCAAACTTCAGGGAAACATTCCTGGATGTTCTCCCCCTTCGCCGGTATCACGTAGCACTGCGTAAAACAACTCTAGCACCGCTTATTGTCTTGTTATGCTTATGTTTGCATGTATTTACTGTTTCTTCCCCCTCTTCTTCTCCGGTAGACCTCGAGACCGCTGCTGATGCCACTGTGATCGACTACGTCGACGACGACCCTCCTTCTTGTCTGAGCAACCAGGCAAGCCCCCCCTTTGATCATCCCGATATCGCTCATTCCATTCTCTCATGCTTGCATTAGATTTTGCTACTGTTATTGTTTGCTCCTATTCTGATGCATAGCATGCTTTTGTAACCTACTATTGTACCTTACCTGCTTATCCTAAACTGCTTAGTATAGGTTGGTTAGTGATCCATTAGTGACCCCCACCTTGTCCTTGTTACCCCTGCTTCATCTTCGACGACTCGATCAACATGATCGATGACCAGAGCCTGACACCTCACATCACATCACGCCCCTTTAGTTGCTCGACTCTGCAGAGCTACTATCAAGTGTCGAGAGTGATCCCTCATAATGCACTTCTGATGATAATTCTGTAGTGTAGCTATTCAGTCGTGGTCATCGAGGGTGATTTCCTCTTTCACCATTCCCGATGCAGCTCTGTCGTTCAACACCTCAAGTGTGAACCTCGAGGGTGGTCCCTCTTACGTTCACCGTGATGATTACATTGAGTGGAATCCACGGGGGGTGATTCCTCGGGTTTTCCCCTTGATGTTTCGACACACGGTTACCTTGACTTTACTTGAGACCATGGTTGAAGTCTGGTCGGCCCTGAGGGGTACCCGCGAGTTGATGTGAAAGTCGGGCGGGCCTGTAGAGCACCCGCGAGTTTTCCACATAGCACGGCCGGGCAGTCTGGGCCCTTGCCGTAAGTCCATGAGACGGGGTGATTGGGTAACCTTATCGTGAGTCTCTGCTCGTTTCCGTGAGCCCCGAAAGCACTAACAGGATTGGCTATTAGTTCTGAGTTGGCCTCTGGCCTTTACGCACTAACCACCACGCGAGAATAGATATGGGCCTTGACATCGCAGTATCAGCCGAAGCTTTGTCAGACGTCCAGTTCAGTAGTGCGGCACAATCGGATCGTGCTGGCCCTCTGAGGCGGTGCTGGTATTCACCCTGCACGCAACGACCCGGAGTGCTGCGGGCGATGGGCCCAAGACCCCGAAGCACTTAGGATGTAGACCGGCGGGGACCTCTCTGCTGAGCCTAGGTAGGGCTGCGACGTGTTCATCTTCCGAGGCCGGGCATTGACCCTAGAAAGGTGTGTCCGGCCAGAGTGGTTGAGCGTGTTGGGTAACATGGTGCACCCCTGCAGGGAAGATATATATATTCGAATACCGTGTCCACGGTAATGGACGTTCAAACTTGTATCTGGATCTTATATAACTAGAAATGGATACTCGAGATACGTGGTGGATATGTGGCTCCGGGATTGCTTTCTCGCAGGGAGTCGAGGAAGGATCTCTGGGCGTTGGTTCTACAACATGTTTGTTAAATATTAAGCTGCTACTCTTTACTCTTCTACTTGCTGCAAGATGCTTGGAGCTGCTTGAAGATGCTAGTCTTCGATAGGCTAGACCTTCCCCTCTATTCTGGCATTCTGCAGTTCAGTCCACAGATACAAACCTTCCATTTGATACCAGTGCATACATAGTATAGATCTGATGCTTGCGAGTACTTTGGATGAGTACTCACGGTTGCTTTGCTACCCCTTTTCCCCCTTCTTTCTTCTTTCCAGTTGATCCAACCAGACGGTGGATCCCGGGAGCCAGATGCCACCGCCGATGGATACTACTACGTGGAGACCGCCGACGACCAGGAGTAGTTAGGAGGTCCCAGGAAGGAGGCATTGCCTCTTCAATTATGTTGCTTTTGTGCTAGCTTTCTTAAGGCAGTCTTGTTTAACTTGTGTCTGTACTCAGATATTGTTGCTTCCACTGACTCTTGTGTATCGAGCTTGTATTCGAGCCCTCGAGGCCCCTGGCTTGTAATATAAAGCTTGTATAATTTTATTTGTGTCTAGAGTTGTGTTGTGATATCTTCTCGTGAGTCCCTGATCTTGATCGTACATATTTGCGTGTATGATTAGTGTATGATTGAATCGGGGGCGTCACAAGTTGGTATCAGAGTCGACTGCCTGTAGGATCCCGCTTTCTAACTCCTTGGCCGAAGTTGAGTCTAGTGTTTGAAAAACTGTTTTACTAACATGGCTGTGTGGCTTACGGGCCCACGTCGCCATGGGGTGGTATTAGGATCTTTTATTCCTCGTCCTTACTCTGGGAATCTGATATCTCTTGTATTCGGGTTAAATGATTTTGCTAACAACTCTAGGTTCTTGTAAATACTTTCACCTGGAGAGCCCCTCACTCCAGATGATTACTTGGTGCACCAGAAGATTCTGAAGATACTCTCCGAAGTTTTCTAGAGACCCTTGTGCCCATCGCTGTTGCGATCCCTACCATCGATAAATCCTTAGGTGTAACTACCTACATTGTCGATCATACAGTCATTCCTCGTTGATCTTGTTATTACAAGATACCCTGAATTTCTCCTTATTGTTTCGAGAATACCTTGTGCCTACTGCCTTGCAGTTCCTTGCCGCATGAATACCCCTATGGATAAATACACGCTCTTATCGAGTATCCATTCATCCCCAGTTATTCTTATGCTTCATAAGATACTTTGTAATACAATCCAAGCTTTCGATGACCTCTGTCGCCTATTGCTCTAGAAGGTCTTACCTGCCTACACTCTGGTTAATTCCATATGCCTAGCAGTATCCATTGATGTCCTTTGTCATTATCATCTTGTGTGTTTTGATTTGATATGTTTGAGTCGCAATCGTCAGTTGATCCTTATAGGTTATCTTTCTGGCTCGGACATCTTCTTGAACATGAGCTATTTCTCAGCCAATCAAATTGCCATCGATTGTGCCCTAAGTCTATTCAACTTATCCATCCTTGGTCAGAGCATTTGCTTCTGATCCTTTGATTTTGGAAATCGTAATTCCTTTGCATTTGAACTCTAAATTAGTCAGTTGCTTCTATAATCTGATATCCTTGCATTCTTTCTACTTCTAGTTTAGTACTGATGCTCAGATCAGATCCCTTGAGAACCACTAGATCCTTTGTGGGGTTCTACCCAACAACGTCCTTCATATACAGTAACGTTGTGAGCCTTTCCTCGGATACATAATGCCTTTGGTAAATTGTATCTTCTGCTTCCTCAAACATGCTCTACTCCGAGCTTGAGTTATTTACTCGTGAAGTTTGACCCTACAACTTCGTTGAAGACGAGAAGTAAATGGAAGGGTATGCATTGATGAAGTGGGAGTCGACCTTGAACCTTTGTGTTCATGCCCATGGACCGGGTGTGGAACTTACCATGGAAGCTTCTTGTAATAATGATCCCCTGGTGATGACTTCATGATGTATCTACGATTGGTCCTTGGCAACCATGGTTCCGACCATGATGGTTATCCTTCGATTGCTTTTCTCGGACGAGTTAAAGTCCTTGTCTTGTTCAGATCATTTCACCTGTCAAGCCTCTACTTTGATCTACCTTCGAGTGTTACCCTCTGGTATCTCGAGAATATCCCGGAACTACATAACTTCTTATGAGTTCTTCATCAACTATTATTCTCGCCGATTCAAAAATTTCCACGTGTTCTGAGTTGTTACACACTCGAGAACACCGATAAATGATTCGAGTCTACACTTTCCTTTCCATTGTTTTGTTTAACCTTTCTTGTAACCTAGCATATCTAAGAAGTGGCAATTCCCTGCTTATGTAAACACATCGGTGTACAAACTCTGTCAGAAAGACCCTGTTACTATTGTTGATAACATTCTGGTAGCCACCGATGGACGGGAACTTTGCCTGTTGGTCCGCCTCCTCTTAACAAGCAGGAAAATGGCTCTCTTCGTCCCTCGCCCTTGGTACCAACGTTGTTGCCAACATAACTAACAGTATATCCTCTGACATGCCTTGCTATCATGACCATGCAAATGATAGCACCCTTTCCACTTTCAACCCACATGGTGGGCCCATAACCCACAGTTTCACAGGATCGAAGCCTGACTCTCCTGTACATCCCTGTTTTCCAAAGTTGTTCCTCGCGCTTGGCTTCGTATGTAAGTCATGACCGGCCTTCCTAGTGATCTCTTCTGGTATCAGACGCAATACTTATTCCCATTGCTCTGAACCCCTTTCGCCCTCTGTTTCAGGTAACGAACGGTTGCCTACCCGCTTGAAACTTCTTATTGCACCTTCTTACCTTGCTCTCGATGACTTTTTTAAATTCAACTCGAGAGATGCCTCTATGCCATGTTCACTGAGATAGCCCCCAGGTACCTATCTTGTGATTGAGCTCCGTCCTTCCCGAGTCTTTCCTCCTTACTCCACCACTTAAATCTCGGGACGAGATTTCTTGTAGTGGAGGAGAATTGTGACGCCTGGATAATTAAGCTACAGTAAACCCTCGTTAATGGTGCCATGTCATCACATTACTGTTGCTAATCCCTGCTTGATCCAAATCATAATTCAAATTCAATTCAAATTAAAGACCAAAATTCAAAATTCTTAAACACACAAAATAAAATGTGCAAAGTGTGGCAAATATTCCGTAACCAATTATGGTGGTTACCTAACATTTTTTGAAAAGTATTTTAATGCTCTTTTGTGAATAAAACAGTGCCAAAATAGCAATATTTATCCCATTTATAATTAATACAAATACAAATGAAATCATCTTCCATCAAACCTTTTTCTGAGAGTGCTAAGTTTTGCATGTAATTTAATGAGCCAAGTCTCATATTTTACAAATGTGAATGGGTGATCTAACAATTTGCAAATCAAAGTAGAAATAAAAGAAATAGAGAAGAAAACGTATGGGAAGACCTAAACCTATTAGGCCACTTGGCCCCTTTAGCCAACAAGGTTAGGCCCAACCACCCTCCTCCCACCTCCTGTTTCACGGGGAGGGGGCCGTGGCAGCCATCCACGGCGCCTTGTCGTGGTGGCAGCCATCGGCCGGCTCTGCCCTCCTACAAGACCGCGTCCATTCGCCCCTTGAACCCTAGATCCCCAGTTCCCCATCTCCTATCCCCTCGCTCCCTTTCTCGATCTGGACCGGCGCCTGAGCACTGCCATGGCTGCGCTGTCGTCGTCCGCGTAGCTGTCGGCCTCCTCCCGCCTCTCCGTCGAGTCCACGAGCTCCGCCCGCTTCCTCTACGTCGTCCTCGACCACGAGTCCAAGTCGGGAGCCCCTGCATCGCCGGATCCGTCGCATTCTTCAACCTCCAGTCACCGAAAAGCTTCACCGATTCCGTCGCCACCACTGCACCCCGCGCCTCCTCAAGTGGCTCCTCGTCAATGATGTGAGCAGGCGCCCGGAACCCCTCTTTTTCATCATCCAATCCATGCCCGTAGCCTAGCTAGACATCGCGCCCTCGGTCTTCTGCTCGCACGCCGCGCTGATGCTGCTACTGCATCCCGCTGCCGCTGCTTACTTTGCTTGGCCGTTGCGGCTTGCTGATGATGCTCAACTCCGGCCACTGCCGCCGTCCTCACCCCACTCGGTCAGCCCCCTGCTACTCCCCGGTCACCGCCCATCACCGCTGCCCCTGGCTTCTGCTGCTGTGCGCCCCCGCTCGCCCCGCCCTTGCAGCCCCGCCGCTCCGGCCGCCCCTGGCCACCGGTTCCCCATCGCGCCACCGCCGCCGCAGTTGGGCCAGCTGAGGGAGTCCTGGATTAGGGGGTATCCGGACAACCGGACTATATACTTTGGTCGGACTGTTGGACCATGAAGATACAAGACTCGAGGCTTCGTCCTGTGTCCAGATGGGATTCTCCTTTGCGTGGAAGACAAGCTTGGCGATCCGGATATTAAATTTCCTTCTTTATAACTGACTCTATGTAAACCCTAGCCCCCTCTGGTGTCTATATAAACCGGAGGGTTTAGTCCTTAGAGGCACGATCATAATCATCATAGGCTACCTTCTAGGGTTTAGCCTCTACGATTTCGTGGTAGATCAACTCTTGTAATACTCATATCATCAAGATCATCCCGATCGGCTTCCGCGCCGACGATGACCTCTCTGGTCACCAAAAACAGCCTCCACGTTAATTCAGAACTCGCCGAACAGATGAATCCGATGGAGCTCTCCTCCCTTAACGAGCTCTTGGATCGCATCGCCGCTTTGGGAGTCGCTACAGACTATGATCGGATTGGGCTTAAACCCGACCAAAGGGATATTAAATCCCCACCGGTCACCCATGAGATAGCGGTAGTGGAGGAGCCACACACGGATTATCCCTCTATTTTGAGGATGAATTATGTCCGGATTACCGAGCTCTCTGAGCCGGATACCCGCTCGTGGGAGGACATGACCCAGACCCCGGACTTAGAATCGGGTATCGGGCCGGAAAAATCGGGCAGCACCCCGGATCCCGAGCTGTCAAGCCCGGAAGCTACTCTGCCCCTGGGCGTTAGATTGGATCAGAATCCAGATTCAGCTACGCCCACCCACCCAGACTTAAACCGTCTCTCCCATATCAGACAAGGGCCCCAAGAGACAGTACATCGCTACTGGGCCAGATTCCTCCTTGTGCTAAACAGGGTTAAGGATTGTCGTGAGGAAGACGCAATCTCACTTTTCTGCAAAAATTGCACGAACAAAGGGATCCTTAATTTTATAAGTCGCCGTGACATAATACACTTTGCCGACTTAGCATCCATAGTACAGAACTACTATGCGATGGAGAGCACCTGGACAACCCAAACGGACTTCTGGGATAATTCGGCTCTCACTAAATCCTTTGTCCGAACTAAAAGGGCAAACTCTCATAAGTTACTCGATCCAATTCCCAAAAAACCAAAGCCCACTCCAAGGCATGGAACCGTATTGGAAGAATGGCTCAATGGGCCATGCAAAATTCATAGCACGCCGGATACTACGCCAACGCATAGCATTAGAGCATGTTGTATACTCCGGTAGGTGGCAATAAGCGGCGAGGATCTTCTGGTAAGCCACAAAGCAGAGCAACACCCCGCCGAAGACAACAATGCGGTACTGACAGTCTTCGAGACTTTCACCTCAAATAATAGGCGCAAGCGAGCTCATCAAAATTTCGCTGAAATCTTCCACATGGCAAAAATAAATCCGTGGAACGACACTACTATAACCTTCAGTGCCAGTGATGAACCTCAATTCCAGACAGTCCGGGCACCAGCCGCTTTGGTCCTTAGCCCAATCGTGGACGGTTTTTGGCTCACTAAAGTACTCATGGACGGCCGAAGCGGATTAAACTTGATCTATGAAGAAACACTCAACAAGATGGAAATTGATAAAAGCTCAGTTGAGCAAAGTGGCACAACCTTCAGGGGAATCATCCCTGGCCGGGAGGCACTGTGTGCGGGAAAAATCACACTCGATGTGGTATTCGGCACTCAGGAGAATTACAGGTCCGGAGAAATCACATTCCAAGTGGCTCCTTTCAGCAGTGGATACCACGCCCTTTTAGGGCGGGACGCATTCACAAGCTTTCAAGCTATACCCCATTACGGGTACATGAAGCTCAAAATGCCTGGGGCCAATGGAATCATCACTCTAGCTAGTGATCCGGACTTCGCACTCCGTGCCGAAAATTAAACTGCAGCACTAGCCCTGGAAGCATTATCCGAATCCCTAGCGGCCGAAGAATTAACAACGCTGCGCACCACAATGGACAGGGACGACGTGATACTCGACAAACGACCCAAGTCCACCTCATTCAAACTTGCAGACGAGATAGTCAAATTCCAGGTCCATCCAACGGACCCCACGAAGACAGCTTCCATTGGGACACAGTTGAGCCCCATAATGGACGCCGTACTACGATACTTCCTACGCGAGAATTGGGACATTTTTGCTTGGCATCCTTCTGTAACATCCCAAATTTTCAATTTGGAATGTTACACATAGATCATCATGCATATCATATTTTTATTGTATTGTTGGCTCGATCCTAGAAATTCTACGCAACTCAAGGACCCTCGAAGAGAGTTGGGGATTTTGTTATTTTCATATTTGGGGTTTTTCTCAAATTTTGAAAATAGGATCATTGATTTTATTTATTTTATCTTCAATTATTTCTACAACCAAAAATTCAGAGAGGGAATAAAATGACTTTCCCAAAATAAAGAAATAATGAAGATTTAATAAAAAAATCAAATAAGGTTATTTTGGAGTTTTTCGCTTTTATTTGAATTTAGGAAAATGTGCGTTTTTCAAAATTTCATTTAGGCCCCAAATAAATGTTCATCTAGTCCGTCTTGATTTTAGAAGTCGGGGAAATTTTATTTCGGGATTTTTGGAGTCCGTTTAGTATTTCTTTTTATTTTTCTACCGAGCGTAATGTTTAAAAAAAACAACGCGCACCGACTACGGGCCGTACCCGAGCGGGACTCCGCTCGGGGGGCTCTTTATAAAGCGCGGGACGCCGCCGCCAGCCCGCCAGCTCGGCCCGCCGCCAGCCCGTTACGCCGCCCCGGCCCACCCGCAAACCCTAACCCTAGCCAGCCGTCGCCGCCAGCCGCCGCCGCCGCCCGACGCCGCCGCCGCCGGAGCCGCCGCCCTGCATCCCGAGGTTCGCCGCCGCCTCGAATCGCGCGCCGCCGGTTTTTCTTAAAAACCGGGCGGTTTTTCTTTACGTTTTTTTCGGTTTTTTTTATTCGTTTTGTTATAGTTTTCGGTTTTTTCGGTTTAGGTTAATTAGCGGACGTTCGTCCGTTAGTTCGTTTTGACGAACGCTTTTCGTCAGATTCGTTAGATTAACGAACGTTTGTTCATTAATTTGTTCGTCGTTTTTCTTTTTCTTGGATTTTCCGCGATTATTTTCTGATCGCGATTTCTGATCCGATTTTCGATTTAGTATAACTTTTCACTCGTTTATCAGAATCAGGCGATTCAAGCGCCTGGAGTTTCGTCTCGAAGCCCTCTTTCCGAATAATCTACTTAAACAAGATTTTGCTTCTGTAAAATTTGACTTAGATCCAGATTATTAAAACGAAGCTGTTTTCTTTCGCCGTTTGACTTTCGTTGCTTCTTTTGATTTGATTTCTTTTGCAAACCGGAGTTCTTAAGTTGAACATTCTGGTTGGGTCTTTTATTCGAGTTTTACCTATGCATTAGATGAGTACTTATTGTATGCTTGTTTGTTTGTCTGCGATAGAATACCCGGAGTGCGCCGCCTGTTACTTCGAGTCTCTAGGTCTCGCGGATCATCAGCAAGGCAAGTAACACTTGATCATACCTTTCTACTACCCAGTTTTTATGCATTAGATCTATCCTCAAACATTGCATGATTAGGATCTAATTAAATTGTCGGATGGGAAGTAGATGAGGTAGTACCTATTACCTGTTTTATTATCAAACCTTTGGGAGTCGCTTCTACGTTTGCTTATTAAGCCATGCTATGCTAGTAGACGTGGATTGGGTGAGTGTATCCATGACAGATGTGAGATTTTAAATTAATGATTTATTTAAGGTGGCAACTTGAATACACATCTGGGTGGATTGAGGCACCTGTTTTCTAGCAGGACTTGCCTGTATTTCTTCGGACCGCCACCCAGGCTCAAAGGGATCATGAGATTATTCAAACTAGAAACTTACGTGTGCAGCCACAAGCCATTATGGGCTCTGGCATAGTTGACTAAGTCGTGCGAACTCTTACGGGTAGACTAGCAGATGTAGGGGAAAGTAGGTGTACCGGTCTACCCACATGTAAGGTACTAGTGCTTCCGAAAGACTATGTCTCGGTCATCCGTTTCTCAAACATCATGTAGTGCGAGGAATCAAACGGAGGCGATCGAGTCTTGTGGGAAAAGTGCGCAAACCTCTGCAGAGTGTATAAACTAATCATGGTTAGCCGTGTCCCCGGTTATGGACATCTTGAGTATCTAGTACTTGATTATCATGTGAATCTCATCATGTTACTATAATTAATATTGTTGGGTTTTAATGAGTACTTTTTAATTGGGATTGAGAATGCTGTCAACCATTCTCAATGTTTAACAACCACCATGATAGTTAAATAAATTTATTCCTTTGCAGTAGGGAAAAATTGGCTTTATGCAAAAACTATAACCATAGAGCTTTACCACCAGCCAAATATGCATGTAGTATAGCCTATCTCCATTGTTATTCTCTATGTGTTACATTGCCAGCATATTCCATGTGCTGACCCGTTTTCGGGCTGCAACATTTCATGTTGCAGACTTTTCAGACGACGAGTAAGGTGCTTTTAGGTCGTGATTCTATACTCAGTGATGCCGTTGGAGTTGATGGACTCGCTTATCTTCCAAGCCTTCCGCTGTTATCGTTTTAGATGGCCTTAAGCCATATTTATTTCAATAAGTTCTCTCTTTTGAGACATTCGATGTAATAAGTGTGTGATTGCTACTCTGTTATAAATCCTCCAAGTACTATGTGGTGTCAGCATTACTGATCCAGGAATGACACTGAGCACAGAGATCAGACTGTTTGAGGTCTGGTCGCTACAAGGTGGTATCAGAGCACACGCTGACTGTAGGACACGGCCACTAAGCTTAAGCCCTAGATCACTACTCTTTCTTCTCATTTCTGACTCCTCATCTTTTCTATTCTTTAGGATGACGGATGCAAGGATCAAGTTCGCACAACCAGATGAGAATTCACCTTTTGGATGTCACTTGAAGGAAGCCGCTAGATACTTGAACATAGGAGTACCAAGCTTCACTGGGACTTTCAACGCCACTTTATCCGAAGAGGAGCGCTGGAGGATTCAAGTCTACATTCCAGGAAGGATGTTTGCACCAATCACGGAACCAATAGAGTTTACCTTTGATGCGCCAACATGGAGCCTAGGAAAGAGCATGGCAGCTCACATCGCCATGGGACGAATTGGAGAAGTTTACCACAACGATCTCAAGACTACTATCTACCAGATTTGTGGGCGCCGAGATGAGCATTGGGAGATGATCGCCACCAGGAGGGACAGATCAATCGCAGCTTATATCCAGGAGTTAAATCAACACATCCGACGCCAGGAGAACCAGATGTGCACGGATATGGAAGAGCTACAGAAGGCTATGACCAGGATCAAGGAGCTAGAAACAGAACTCAAGGCTACGCGTAAAGACTATATGGAAGAAATTGTCGCTCTAGTAAGACAGAACGGTGACCTTAAGGAGAAGATTGGAGTATTCATGGGAGGTTCAGCACCCCAAGGAGAAGAGAATGAACCTACATGTCCAGATAATTATATCATCATCGACGACACCGACTCGGATCCCGACGACAGCGATGATGACTATGTTGATGAAGCTGGAGCAGATATCATGGAATCTGCATCGGAGCAGTTTTTCTAGTTGACCACCATAACAGTAGTAGAATTTTCCACCATTTAACTAGTTTTAGTCCAAGAACTTTTGTAACGATAGTTAGACCGTTGTATGCCCTTGTTTGAATTGATTGGAATGATATTGTGTGTTTGTCTCATGTGCACATGGGTAGTGTTTTCTCACTAGACCTCATTCTATTCTTAACTCTCCCCTCTAAACCCTCAGATGCCTCCGAGACGCAACCCCGAGTTTGTTTTCCCGCCAGAGATCACTCAGTTGATTCAGCAGCAGAATACCTTGATTCAAACATTGGTACAGAACCAAGGCAACAACAACAACAACCCACCACCACCACCTGTTGACCATCTGGCACGTTTCTTAAGGTTGAACCCGCCGGTGTTTTCCAGTAGCACCGAGCCGATAGTAGCAGATGATTGGCTCCGCAAGATAGGGAGGGAGTTGACCACTACAGGATGCACAGATGGAGAGAAGGTGAAGTTTTCCGCGCATCAGCTTGACGGACCCGCAGCAGCATGGTGGGAGAATTTTACAGCCACTTACCCTGTAGACACTGTCACATGGAATCAGTTTCAGCAAGCATTTCGTACTGCCCATGTTTCAGCAGGAGCTATGGCCATGAAGAAGCGTGAGTTTCGCAACTTATGCCAAGGAGGACGGACAGTTGGCCAGTATGTGGATGATTTTAGTAAGCTAGCACGTTATGCCCCAGATGACGTTGCTACGGATGCAGCTAAGCAGGAGAAGTTTCTAGAAGGCCTGAATGATGAGCTGAGCATGCAGTTGATGGTAGCCACTTTCAATAATTATCAGGAGTTAGTAGATCGTGCTCTTATGATTGAAGGGAAGTAGCAGCAGATTGATAATCGTAAGAGGAAGTATGCACAGGGGAAGTATAATTCTAGAGCTCAGCAGAAGCCACGCTTAACCCCAAAGTCAGGAGGACATTTTCAGCATACTCATGGAGGAGGCAGCTCGCACAATCACAATGGCACAAAGAATGGGAACGGGAATGGAGGAAGCAATGGAAAAAGCCGCACCACCCCGTCAACACCATCCAAAGCAGACCTGAGCCATATCACCTGTTATAAGTGCCGCAAGACGGGGCATTATGCAAATGATTGCCCAGAAGCCCAAAATGGAAATGGCAATGGAAGCTCAGGAAAGAAGCCGAACCCTTTCAACAGGGGGCAAGTGAACCACGTTACCGTGGAGGAGGTTGAAGCTCAGCCAGACGCAGTAATAGGTATCTTAAGTTGAACATTCTGGTTGGATCTTTTATTCGAGTTTTACCTATGCATTAGATGAGTACTTATTGTATGCTTGTTTGTTTGTCTGCGATAGAATACCCAGAGTGCGCCGCATGTTACTTCGAGTCTCTAGGTCTCGCGGATCATCAGCAAGGCAAGTAACACTTGATCATACCTTTCTACTACCCAGTTTTTATGCATTAGATCTATCCTCAAACATTGCATGATTAGGATCTAATTAAATTGTCGGATGGGAAGTAGATGAGGTAGTACCTATTACCTGTTTTATTATCAAACCTTTGGGAGTCACTTCTACGTTTGCTTATTAAGCCATGCTATGCTAGTAGACGTGGATTGGGTGAGTGTATCCATGACAGATGTGAGATTTTAAATTAATGGTTTATTTAAGGTGGCAACTTGAATACACATCTGGGTGGATTGAGGCACCTGTTTTCTAGCAGGACTTTCCTGTATTTCTTCGGACCGCCACCCAGGCTCAAAGGGATCATGAGATTATTCAAACTAGAAACTTACGTGTGCAGCCACAAGCCATTATGGGCTCTGGCATAGTTGACTAAGTCGTGCGAACTCTTACGGGTAGACTAGCAGATGTAGGGGAAAGTAGGTGTACCGGTCTACCCACATGTAAGGTGCTAGTGCTTCCGAAAGACTATGTCTCGGTCATCCGTTTCTCAAACATCATGTAGTGCGAGGAATCAAACGGAGGCGATCGAGTCTTGTGGGAAAAGTGCGCAAACCTCTGCAGAGTGTATAAACTAATCATGGTTAGCCGTGTCCCCGGTTATGGACATCTTGAGTATCTAGTACTTGATTATCATGTGAATCTCATCATGTTACTATAATTAATATTGTTGGGTTTTAATGAGTACTTTTTAATTGGGATTGAGAATGTTGTCAACCATTCTCAATGTTTAACAACCACCATGATAGTTAAATAAATTTATTCCTTTGCAGTAGGGAAAAATTGGCTTTATGCAAAAACTATAACCATAGAGCTTTACCACCAGCCAAATATGCATGTAGTATAGCCTATCTCCATTGTTATTCTCTATGTGTTACATTGCCAGCATATTCCATGTGCTGACCCGTTTTCAGGCTGCAACATTTCATGTTGCAGACTTTTCAGACGACGAGTAAGGTGCTTTTAGGTCGTGATTCTATACTCAGTGATGCCGTTGGAGTTGATGGACTCGCTTATCTTCCAAGCCTTCCGCTGTTATCGTTTTAGATGGCCTTAAGCCATATTTATTTCAATAAGTTCTCTCTTTTGAGACATTCGATGTAATAAGTGTGTGATTGCTACTCTGTTATAAGTCCTCCAAGTACTGTGTGGTGTCAACATTACTGATCCAAGGATGACACTGAGCACAGAGATCAGACTGTTTGAGGTCTGGTCGCTACACCTTCGGACATGTCGGGCATCCCACGCAGACTGGCCGAACACAGCCTTAATATATTGAAAGGATACAAGCCAGTCAAACAGACTCTTAGGCGCTTTTCAGAGCCTAAATGGCAAGCCATGGGAGAAGAGCTAGCCAAGCTACTTGAGGCCGGATTCATCAGACATATTAAGCATCCGGATTGGCTGGCAAATCTGGTAATGGTACCGAAGAAGGACAAATCCTGGCGCCTATGCATCGATTTCAAAGACCTCAACAAGGCTTGTCCCAAGGATCCCTTCCCCCTCTCTCGCATCGTCCAAATCATCGACGCCACCACAGGAATCGACTCACTGTGCTTCCTCGACGGATACTCCAGATACCATCAAATAAAGATGGCAGAGTCCGACCAAGCTGCAACGGCCTTCATAATGCCATATGGTCCTTTCTGCTTCGACACTATGCCTTTCGGGCTTAAAAATGCCGGCGCAACCTATCAATGCATGATTCAAACATGCCTGGAAAAGCAAATCGACAAAACAGTGGAGGCATATGTGGACGACGTAGTCATAAAAACAAAACACGTCAAAACTCTAATAGATGACTTGAGGCTTACGTTCGATAACCTCCGAACATACGACATCAAGCTAAACCCAGAAAAATGTGTTTTCGGCGTACCCTCCGGGAAGTTGCTCGGCTTCATTGTTTCCAATAGAGGAATTGAAGCAAACCTGGCAAAAATCCGAGCTCTGTCGTAGTTGGCTATCCCAACAGACCTCAAGCATATCCAGAAACTAGCTAGATGCATGGCTGCCTTAAGCCGCTTTATCTCCCGATTAGGAGAAAAGGCACTACCTCTTTACCGCCTTCTTCGATGCACCGAACACTTCGTGTGGACGGATGCAGCCGCGGGCCGGACTGGATGAAATAAAGACCTTATTGGCCAGTAATCCAGTCCTGACAGCGCCAAATATTGGCAAACCTATGCTATTATACATAGCTACAACACATCAAGTTGTAAGCGCAGTGCTCGTCGTCGAACGAGAAGCAGACGGATACAAATTTCCACTCCAAAAGCCGGTATATTACGTGTCCACGGTCCTCACCCCATGCAAATCCCGATACCCACACTATCAAAAGATAGCATACGTGGTCTTCATGGCATCCCGGAAGCTACGACACTACTTCTAGGAGTGTTCGATTACGGTGGCCTCCGAAGTACCACTCAACGACATAATAAACAACTGCAATGCTACGGGATGGATTGCTAAATGGGCCATCGAGCTCCTCCCGTTCGACATAACAAACAAACCACGGCGGGCCATTAAGTCGCAAGTATTGGCTGACTTCGTCGCCGAATGGACAGAAGCCGAACTCCCTAAAGAGTACGGCGCGTACTCTAATTGGATCATGCACTTCGATGGCTCTAAAATGCTGGCCGGATTGGGGGCAGGTGTAGTCCTGACTTCCCCCACCGGAGACACGGTCCAATACGTACTCCAAATATTATACACAGACTCCAACAACGCAGCCGAATACGAGGCTCTGTTGCATGGTCTTCGGATGGCGGTCTCTATGGGCATTCAACGCCTGGAACTGCGCGGGGATTCAAACCTCGCAATGTCACAAATAAACAGAGACTTTGATGCCAAGGATCTGAAAATGGCGGCCTACCATAATGCCGTCCTTAAAATGTCAGCTCGGTTCGAGGGGCTCGAATTCCACCATGTGGCTCGAGAAAACAATCAAGCGGCGGATATCCTCGCCCACATCGGTGCTAAGCGTGACCCTGTCCCACCTAACATATTCCTGGAAAGGTTGTTCAAGCCATCTGTAGTATGGGAAGGGCAGTCCGGCAACACTAGACCGGATCCGAACACAGCCCCAGACTCCGAACCATCTGACGTAATTGGAGGCTCCGCCACCGAAATAACACCTTCGGCCCATGAAATCATGGATGTAATCGCCTCGTGGACTGAGCCTTTCCTGGCCTACCTAAATAGGCAGGAGCTTCCCGAGGACCAAAATGAAGCACGTTGTATTGTGAGGCGTTCCAAGGCCTACAAAGTCCATGAGGGAGAACTCTATAAGAAAATTGCAACCGGAGTGCTCCAAAGATGCATCTCCGAAGAGGAAGGGCGGAAGCTCTTGGCTGAAATCCATGCCGGACTCGGCGGGCACCACGCTGCAGCTTGGGCACTTGTTAGCAAGGCCTTCCGTACAGGCTTTTATTGGCCGACAGCCCGAGCAGACGCACAGGACCTTGTCCAACACTGCGTCGGTTGCCAGCTCTTTGCCAATCAGAGTCATATGCCCCCCACCACTCTCCAAACAATACCCATTACTTGGCCCTTCGCGGTCTGGGGGCTGGATATGGTCGGACCTCTTAAAGGGGGAAGCCATAAGAAAAAAAATACTTATTGGTCATGGTGGACAAGTTCACCAAATGGATAGAAGCCAAACCAGTCAAAACGGCCAAATCCGGACTAGTGATAGACTTCATATCCGGGGTTGTACACCGTTACGGCGTCCCCCACAGCATCATCACTGACAATGGCTCAAACTTCATAGCCGATGAAGTGAAAACTTGGTGCGGCAACATGGACATTAAGCTCGATTACGCCTCCGTCTACCATCCCCGAACAAACGGCTAGGTCGAACGTGCAAACGGTCTCATCATGAGCGGCATCAAACCCAGACTAGTGCAGTCCTTGACAGAATCGGAAACGCACTGGGTCGAGGAGCTCGACTCCGTACTCTGGGGGCTGCGGACCACGCCGAATCGCACCACCGGATACACACCATTTTTTATGGTGTACGGCGCAGAAGAAGTACTACCCTGCGACATAATCCATGATTCGCCTCGCGTGCGCATGTACGAAGAGAAGGAAGCCGAATTAGATCGGCAGGACAACTTAGATGCCCTGGAGGAGGAGCACGACGTCGCAAAAGCCCGTTCCGCATTCTATCAGCAGCAGGCTCGACGGTACCAAAGCAGAGAAGTGCGGGCCAAAACTTATAATATTGGCGAACTTGTTCTACGCCTACCAGAGAAGAAGAAGGACAAGCTCAAACCTCAGTGGGAGGGTCCCTTCATTATTGATAAAGTTCTCACCGGAGGAGCGTACCGCCTGCATAATGCATCTGGTAACAGACTCGAGCCGAACCCATGGAACGCGGCCAGACTCCGGAGATTCTACGCCTTGCATAGAACTCAGTGTTCGTCTCCTTACCCCCTCCCTTTTAATTATGTTCCCCCCCTTTTTTTCCTTTCTCGCACTTTTTCCTCTTCACACAAAGTACTCAATACAGTGCGGATGCTCGGATCACTCCGCCCACACTATGTGTGTAAACCATACCTGGGGGCTTCCTATACGGAAGCTAAATATAATTACTTTCATGGCTTCTTGCCTATCACATATGCGTTCTTTTTCCATATGTGCCTTTTCTTCACCATTATATGCATCGATATGACTTAAGATGTGGCCATGCTGGGTTGCCTGGCTCTTGTGTTTATGCCCTACGTTCCCGTTAATTCGGCTAGGGCATAAGGGGAGCACCTCTGCGATTGTTACCGCCGGTTCAGCCGGATGTGTACCTCAGACTGGGTGAAGCCGAAAGCTAGCGTTCTTAAGGGATTATTCGGTCGGTGAACAAAAGATGTTTTTTTCGTTTATTACAACGTGAATCCCCAGAAGTTTTGTATCCTGCGTCTCTATTCGCAGTCCAGACATGTACATCGATGCATGCGTACCCAGGGAAAGGAACCCCTAACGGAACTATTCTCCCTGGAAGATGTTTCTTACTATCCATGTAATATAACATAACTAGTTGGGTACTTGTTTGTTCAAGCACCTATG
The DNA here is from genome assembly GCA_963921465.1 of Triticum timopheevii. NCBI lineage: Eukaryota > Viridiplantae > Streptophyta > Magnoliopsida > Poales > Poaceae > Triticum > Triticum timopheevii. The sequence goes on from OY997266.1 coordinate 322,370,883, forward strand.
ACCCCTACGCCTGGTTTCCATGCATACCCCGGTTCTGCATAACTGAGCGGGTATTCGGATACACCCCGGACTGTCGGATCCGGGGGCTGAAGCGAAAAGGTCCGCCATGACAAATGATTTTTAATCCGGCTAGGGACTACGTATGTCCATTGAATTACATAGTCACTTGGACTGACTATATTCTTCCTCTATACCGTCCAACAGGCTATCTAGCTTGCAATCCTGTTGGGAATACTTTGCGGCTACGCTACCTAGTCATACACCAGACTCACGGGAATTTCTTGCTCATCTGGCCCTGTCGGTCCGACTTCGGCCATATGGTTCGGATCAAGCTTGGTGTAGCGCGTCTTCACCATGGCCCATGCTTATCTTGCACCTTGTCGGCAGGCCGACATCTTCCACAATCGGAAGCGCCGCCGTGCTCCTTGGAGCATATCCACGAGCCCCCCATGCCTTTTGGCAGGGAGGTGGATGGCCACAAGGCCTGGGCAATACCCCGCATCACCTGTCGAGCTCGCTCGTGCAGCTGTGCGAGGTCTTGCAGTAAATCACCTGCGGACGCGGGCATCTCCTCTTCAAGGCGGCCCGTCAACATACCTACAGATATAAACTCTTTCAATATGCTTCCTCGCCGAGCTGTACTATAGTTCGTCTAGGCACTTACCATAAATGCCGCGACGAAGCCTTCTGTTCTCCTTCACGGAGTCCTCCAGCTGAGTGCGAACATCTCCTAATTCGACGCCCAGCCGGACATTGGCATCTTGAAGATCGTTCTTCTCCCGCCTAACTTGCGTAAGAACATGCTCACCAACTTTTACCTGCCTTTGGAGATGTGACTCGCTCTCTCTTATGATCTCCGGATTCTCCCCGGGATTGTCTGCAGAATTTTCTGTTAGACTTATCAAACAAGCCAATTACTAACTGGTACATTTCCATCAAATTTCTCTATTGAGACAAATGTTACTAGCTAAGGCCTTCTGGGATTCGTCTAGTTTGGCAATCGCGGCCCTCAGCTGGGTCTTGCACTCCTCCAGCTCTTGAGACAATTGGGCATTCTTATCTACAAGGACATGTGCATAAATTGATCCTTAAAACAGTTGTTCCAACCGTTTCAAGTCTCAGGGGCTACTTCTATACATGCTTATCAAATTTTCTTACCCGCATATCTTCGGCATACTGGTCCATCGCCTGGGCGAGACCGCCTTGAGCAGCTCGGATGTATGCGTCTCTCAAATTGAAAGCATTAAATGCCTCTTCGGAAAAGATGTTATTGCAAAGTACGGCCCGTCGGTGCCGGTGATTCATGGCACTCTCTACTTCGGAATTCACGGCAGAGAGCATATCTGCATCCTCTGTCGGAGGACAACTCGGCATCAGCCCCGCATTGGCCTCCTCTCTCGAAGCCGGTTCTGGAATCCGGCTGGTGGAGGCGTGATTGGCAGGATCTCCGGATATAGTCCGGAAACTCCTCTTTCTGCTAGGACACAAAGGACGCTGTTACATTTCAAACACAATAATCACAGAGCAGGTTTTTACCATACCTATGTAACGGCGTTTCGGCCCTAACCGCCTTCCTCTTGAGCCTGCCCAATCCGGGCGCCCTTTGCCGATGAGCCCCCAGGGGCTCGGCACCGCGTTCCGATGGTCGTCTCTACAAAAATACGATATTTTAGGCATAAGGCATGGTATGAGAAAGGAGTCCTCTTCAGAAGATAGGGTTTTGGCTTTGCTTACACGTGATGCAGGTAGCAGTCCGGGATAGTCGGCGACGAGAGCCACCGAAGCGCCATCGCAGCTGGCCTGATAAAATGTCCCGTTGACGAGCTCCACAGTAGTATCCGGATCTTCTTCGAGTCCTAGATCGAAGGCCCTTCCGGGGTCCTCTGGCTGCGGGGAGGGATTGTTGAATCCTTCTACGACCCTCCTCAGTTCCTTCTCAGAAATATCGAGGTAAATAAATCGTGATGAAGGACGCCAGAATGAGCGGAGCGGGGGAAAGAGTGATGAATTACCCAGCTTGGGGGTTGTACATAAAAAACCCATCCCGCGGTTTAATATGATGGAATTCTTCTTCCTCTCCTTTATACAAATCGGACAATATCCTCGCCAGAGCAGTGGCGAAGTCCGGACCTTTACGACCACAGCGGGTGGCATCATCTTCCCCGTTGTAGTGCCACACGGGCTTCCCCCGATATTGAAGCGGCTGCACTCCCCGCATTATGCATATTGCTATAACCTCGACTATTGTCAGCCCTGATTTGGCCAATATCTTTATCCTGCTCATCAGGAAGTGTACTTCTCTGGTATCCTCCTCTTGGGGGCCCTGAGGGCGCCAACTTCGGCGTGCCTTCGATGGAGCATTACTGAACTCAGGGAGACCCGTCCGGACTGGATCGGAAGGGGAACGTCATCAACATAAAACCACTCGGAGGACCAGTTTTTAGGTGCCTTCTTGGGAGTACTGGACAGGTATCCTGTCTTGGTGACACGCCATACTTCGGCTCCGCCCACTTGACATATGGATTCCCCCTGGTTGCGAGGGACGAGGCAGAACAATTTCTTCCATAACCTGAAGTGAGCCTCGCAGCCAGAAATAGTTCACAAAGGGCAACGTATCCTGCTATATGCAGCACAGAGGCAGGGGTGAAGTTGTGCAGCTGGAGACCGTAGAACTCCAGGAGCCTGCGAAGGAATGGGTGGATTGGAAACCTGACGCCTCTTAGCAGATGCGGGATGAGGCATATTCGCTCCCCCGGGGATGGATTGGGAGATCTCTCCTCTTGCTCCCCGCCATTATAGGTGGCTAGTCCGGCTCGGACGGGGACCATGAACGCTGGTGGAAGAAATCCTTGGGTCTGCAGCTCTATCAAATGGCTTTGAGGAACAGAACGTTCTTCCCAATCACCTGGCCTAGAGCTACGGGAGCGAGAGGAGGAGCTGCGGCGACCGGCCATGCTGGAATGGTTTTTTCTAGGCACATTATGGTGGATGCTCGCTCAAGGGAAGAAGGTGAAGCTTGGATCTGAGAATACCCGTCCCTTCAAATAGACGGTTCGCCTACAGGACCAGGGTGGCAAATGCAAAAATGCCCCGGCTCCTCGTATTCGCTCGATATGTGGAGATGGCCATTATTGAAGCACAGAAGCCGAGGAGTGTGACATTGATGTGAATCCGGGCACGGTTCATTGCAACAGATACTTTGGAGTGTTCGGAGATGGAACTCGCCTTGCAATGCCGAAGACAAACTGCGCGCCGGACTCATCGTCATTGAAGCCTGGTTCAGGGGCTACTGAGGGAGCCCTGGATTAGGGGGTATCCGGACAACCGGACTATATACTTTGGCCGGACTGTTGGACCATGAAGATACAAGACTCGAGACTTCGTCCCGTGTCCAGATGGGACTCTCCTTTGCGTGGAAGACAAGCTTGGCGATCTGGATATTAGATTTCCTTCTTTGTAACTGACTCTGTGTAAACCCTAGCCCCCTCCGGTGTCTATATAAACCGGAGGGTTTAGTCCTTAGAGGCACGATCATAATCATCATAGACTAGCTTCTAGGGTTTAGCCTCTACGATCTCGTGGTAGATCAACTCTTGTAACACTCATATCATCAAGATCAATCAAGTAGGAAGTAGGGTTTTACCTCCATCGAGAGGGCCCAAACCTGGGTAAAACACCGTGTCCCTTGCCTCCTGTTACCATTAGCCTTAGACGCACAGATCGGGTCCCCCTACCCGAGATCCGCCGGTTTTGACACCGACACCCGCCGGTGCCTAGCCGGCGCCCCGGCGCGCCCCCTTGTGGCTTCGCCGCTGCCCGGCACAGCCCCGGTCGGCCGACCTCGCCCCCTCGTGTGATGGGCGCCTGGGTGCGCCCTGCCCCAGCGCCCGTTAGCCGCACCCACCCCGTCTAGGCCCCTTGGGCCACTGCCAACGGGCCCCACACGCCCCTGTTATTGTTTAAAAAAAGAAATGTTAAAAAATATTAATAAAATAATTAATTAATTAGTTAAATACTTAATTAATTAATCTTAATTAACCTAATGAACTATATTAGTTAGTTAAATACTCCCTCCGTCCGAAAATACTTGTAATCAAAATGGATAAAAAGAGATGTATCTAGAACTAAAATACATCTAGGTACATCCCCTTTTATCCATTTTGATGACAAGTATTTCCAGACGGAGGGAGTATGTAGTTAGTTATAACCGTCAATGACAAGGGGGCCCCACCTCCTATTGACCAGTCAAACATTGACTGGTCAACTGGGTCCCCCTGGCCCACATGTCATCCTCTGTGTACACTTCTGTGTACACAGAGCTGGGTACACGTAGCAGTTTGTTATTTAATTTCAAATTAAAATAATTTCAGAATATTGCTTAAATCTTTCGAAAAATCATATAAATTAATCCGTAACTCGGATGAAAAAGTTTTGTACGTGAAAGTTGCTCAGAATGACGAGACGAATCCGAATACGCGGTCCGTTCGTCTTCCACATACTTAGCATAGCGAACATGCAACCTTCCCCCTCCGGTTCGTCTGTCCGAAAATGCCAAACTTCAGGGAAACATTCCTGGATGTTCTCCCCCTTCGCCGGTACCGCGTAGCACTGCGTTAGAACACCTCTAGCATCGCTTATTGTCTTGTTATGCTTATGTTTGCGTGTATTTACTGTTTCTTCCCCCTCTTCTTCTCCGGTAGACCTTGAGACCGCTGCTGATGCCACTGTGATCGACTATGTCGACGACGAGCCTCCTTCTTGTCTGAGCAACCAGGCAAGCCCCCCCTTTGATCATCCCGATATCGCCCATTCCATTCTCTCATGCTTGCATTAGATTTTGCTACTGTTATTGTTTGCTCATATTCTAATGCATAGCCTGCTTTTGTAACCTGCTGTTGTACCTTACCTGCTTATCCTAAACTGCTTAGTATAGGTTGGTTAGTGATCCATCAGTGACCCCCACCTTGTCCTTGTTGCCCCTGCTTCATCTTTGACGACTCGATCAACGTGATCGATGACCAGAGCCTGACACCTCACATCACATCACGCCCCTTTAGTTGCTCGACTCTGCAGAGCTACTATCGAGTGCCGAGGGTGATCCCTCATAACGCACTCCTGATGATAATTCTGTAGTGTAGCTATTCGGTCGTGGTCATCGAGGGTGATTTCCTCTTTCACCATTCCCGATGCGGCTCTCTCGTTCAACACCTCAAGTGTGAACCTCGAGGGTGGTCCCTCTTATGTTCACCTTGATGATTACATTGAGTGGAATCCACCAGGGGTGATTCCTCGGGTTTTCCCCTTGATGTTTGGACACACGGTTACCTTGACTTTACTTGAGACCATTGTTGAAGTCGGGTCGTCCCTGAGGCGTACCCGCGAGTTGATGTGAAAGTCGGGCGGGCCCGTAGAGCACCCGCGAGTTTTCCACATGGCACGGCCGGGCAGTCTGGGCCCTTGCCATAAGTCCATGAGACGGGGCGACGGGGTCACCTTATGGTGAGTCTCTGCTCGTTTTCGTGAGCCCCCAATGCACTAACAGGATTGGGTATTTGTTCTGAGTTGGCCTCTAGCCTTTACGCACTAACCACCACGCGAGAATAGATATGGGCCTCGACGTCGCAGTATCAACCAAAGCTTTGTCAGACGTCCAGTTCAGTAGTGCGGCACGATCGGATCGTGCTGGACATCCGAGGTGGTGCTGGTATTCACCCTGCGTGTAATGACCCGGAGTGCTGCGGGCGATGGGCCCAAGACCCCGGATCGCTTAGGATGTAGACCGGCGGGGACCTCTCTGCTGAGCCTAGGTAGGGCTGCGACGTGTTGATCTTCCGAGGCCGGGCATTGACCCCAGAAAAGGTGTGTCCGGCCAGAGTGATCGAGCGTGTTGGGTAACGTGGTGCACCCCTGCAGGGAAGATATATATTCGAATACTGTGTCCACGATAATGGACGTTCAGACTTGTATCCGGATCTTATATAACTAGAAATGGATACTCGAGATATGTGATGGATATGTGGCTCCGGGATTGCTTTCTCGCAGGGAGTCGAGGAAGGATCTCTAGGCGTTGGTTCTACAACATGTTTGTTAAATATTAAGTTGTTACTCTTTACTCTTCTACTTGCTGCAAGATGCTTGGAGCTGCTTGAAGATGCTAGTCTTCGATAGGCTAGACCTTCCCCTCTATTCTGGCATTCTGCAGTTCAGTCCACAGATGCAAACCTTCCATTTGATACCAGTGCATACACAGTATAGATCTGATGCTTGCGAGTACTTTGGATGAGTACTCACGGTTGCTTTGCTACCCCTCCCCCCCCCCCCTTCTTTATTCTTTCTGGTTGATGCAACCAAACGGTGGATCCTTGGAGCCGGATGCCACCGCCGATGGATACTATTACGTGGAGACCGCCGACGACCAGGAGTAGTTAGGAGGTCCCAGGCAGGAGGCCTTGCCTCTTCGATCGTGTTGCTTTTATCCTAGCCTTTTTAAGACAGTCTTGTTTAACTTATGTCTGTACTCAGATATTGTTGCTTGCGCTGACTCTTGTTTATCGAGCTTGTATTCGAGCCCTCAAGGCCCCTAGCTTGTAATATAAAGCTTGTATTATTTTATTTTTGTCTAGAGTTGTGTTGTGATATCTTCCCGTGAGTCCCTGATCTTGATCGTACACATTTGAGTGTATGATTAGTGTACGATTGAATCGGGGGCGTCACATATCCTTTCTAAAGGTGTCATTTTGGAGTTCATCGTATGCAGCTTCATCTCTTCGTAGCTAGGGGTGGTGTTGCTCAGCTCAGCGCCTAAGTATCCTGCCTTGGGTGTGTGCGTGTGTTGTGGTGGCATGCGTTTGTACCTGAAGTTGTTGATCGTGGATTTATATATAGAGCGGGACGAAAGCCTTTTTCAGTAACACATGGCAACTTTGTTGCAGTTCGATTTTTTGTCAGAAAATTGCCATGTTTGTCAACATCGCCTTAACTAAAGTTGCCATGAAAAGAGTTCGGATTAGCATGCTTAAAAATTGAAACATTCGGGTCTTATTGAGGTTTTTATTCTTTCACACAAATGTCCGTGAGTTGGAGCGGAAAAAAACCGTTCGTCATTGTACAAGCGAGCAGAAAAGAAAAGAAAGTCATGCTAATTAACTCCTTTATTCTTTCACACAAATGCCCGTAAGTTGAAATGGAAGAAATTTTTAGCGCTATATGCAAGCACAATGTCTCAGGCTAGCCATAGTGGGAGTAACTTAGGTACTAACATAACACATCTCAAGATTTATATGCTTATGTGGCATGGAGTTAATGAGGAGAGAGGTGTTTGTGGTAACATAGTATGTTACTGTAACATAATGCGGCCCAATGCAAAATAAGTCTACACCATAATAAATGAAGGCTTGCATGACACCACTCTTATGTTACTATCCACTATGATGGTAATAACATAGACTAGTAACATATGCATGTTACTAGTGTAAGTTAGTACCCACTATGACTAGCCTCATAGTATTAGATTCACTGTGAAACACACCATTTGTCCCTTCCACCAAAACGTTCAACAACACACCATCCGGATTATGTGGTAGCTCATTAATGAACTAGACGGATGAAGATACTACGTAAAAAAGACAAGGATGTTTGCTAGCTTTCTACACTTTGCGGCGTTCATATTTTCTTTGCCGGGTGTAATCTTCCTTCAGAATCATTCGAAGGAGCACAAGATTCCATGAAATTCTGTTTAAATACACTTATGACGTCCCTATTCTAGCCGGCCCGCCATCCTTTCTTCTTTAATTAGCTCCACCCGTTTAAATTTTCTAGGTAGCCCATAATCCTTCCCACGTTACTTTCCCATTCCTTGCTTGAATTAGCCATCTGTTTAATTAATTAGCTGCATTCATTTAAATTTTCTAGGCAGCCCGCAATAGCTCTCAAGATACTTTCCATTCCTTCCTTTAGTTAGGGGGTGTTTGTTTTCAGGGACTTTTTGGTGCATGGACTAGAAAAAGTCCCTCTTAGAGACTTTTTAACCAAACATGAGGGACTACTAGGGACTAAAAGTTGCTTTTTGAGACTAAATGAAGAAGACTCTCAAGGAGAGTCTTTTCTGGGATTTTTTGGAACTTTTTCAACAATGCTCCTCCCTGCACCCCTTGCCCCGCTGCCCAATGGTGTTGTTTGGTTGTTATTTTTCTGTATACTAGGGGATGACCAACATGGTCATTTAATAACCTCTAGGGAAGGACTAGGGACTTTTTAGTCCTTGAAAACAAATAGGAAGAGACTTTTTAGGGACTAGGAACTTTTTAGCTGGGACTAGAAAAAGTCCTAGGACTTATGAACCAAACAAGGCCTTAGTCATCTGTTTAACTAGGCATGCCACAATCCCTTCCCACAATCAATCTCCTCTCCTTCGTTGTCTATGAGATCCATGTCTCATCCTTCGCTTATTAATTTTCAAGAGGTCTTGTTCTCAAACAATCATATATAAAACTGATGAGATTCTATGTAACAAAGCGACGTGGGACTATTTAATGGGTAAACGGACATGAAAGGGCTAATTAGGAATGGCTGGGCCTTGGCAGAGCTTCATGGATGGACCGACCCATAGAGCATAGACTCACATGGTTGTGGTCCTCGTCCCCATCAACTCCAGTCCATAAGTTTATATAGATGTATTATTGTACCTAATCCTATTTTCTAGCATAATTGGGAACTAGCTCAATTGCTTGTAGTCATAGTGAGAGGAGAGGAGGTCTTGAGTTTGAACCAATGCTAGCTAATATTTTTAAATAATTTTTTGCTGCTACCGCCTGATGAAAAATAATAATAATCTACCCGTTGATGAAAAAAATATGTAAGTGGGAAATAGACAAAAATATGCATGAATGGGAAGTCAGAGAAACGCACCTCCCTTTATTTGCAGGTAAAGAGTAGCTATGGATTTGCTCGCATGCTTGCAAGAACCACCCAATGGTACTATGGATCTTTGCAATGTGTGTATGTGTACCATTGTAGTTTGTCTCAATCCTTCTATCTTGTAAAACATACGTATAATTACCCCAAATCGATGGTTCGTAGCACGGTAGCAGTTAAGGTCTCCAGGTTGCGGCTAATGAGCTACTACATTTAAGGAAAGAATGATCCCATGTCAAGTGCGACAACGATAACTCAAGTTACAAGAGTAAGCTCGATTTAATTAATCTGATTTAGGAATCAACGCGAGGGGGGGTTGTAGGATCGTTGGTAGGTTTAAAGGGGGATGATTAGACTAATTGCCCAATTAAAAACTTATCATTTTTAAAAATTTAGGCCTTGACAGATTTTAGCAATTCTAGCAAGTCTACAAACACCATACACATGCAAGTCTAATCATAGGGAGCGAAAAGTAATGACATTGCAAGTGATAGTAAGTAGATGAAGGGATTGAATATATACAAACACTATGGTAACATGAAATATTTTGACATGTGGTTTCGATAGATGGTGCTATCCTACGTCCATGTTGATGGAGGCTTCAATTCCAAAGATAATGGTTGCGCGAGTCCACTGAGGGCTCCACCCATGAAGGGTCCACGAAGAAGCAACCTTCCCTATTCCACCATGGCTTACGTCCATGAAGGATTATCCTCACTCGGGGTGAAGTAGGCGATCTACTTGCCCTTACAAACTTCTTGGTTCACACCACAAAGATTTGGAGGCTCCCAAACACACCTAATCGATGTAGAAGGCACCACCCTTCAAAAGGTAATAGTTGTTGTTGTTGTTGATGATGAACTCTTTACTCTTGTGCTTCAAAAGATAGTCTCCTCAACATTCAAGCACTCTCTCGCATATTTGGCTATGTTGTCGGAGAGGGATTTGGGTGGAAAACAATTAAGGTGGCTAGAGATCAAAGTCTATGTTTGGAGTGGAATCTTTTTGATCTTAACACGAGGATATGGAGCTCTCTCTCAGAAAAATGGATATGGAAAGTGTATGCTTCGCTCTGGTTGCTCTAAGAGAGTTGATAAAATAGGTGGGGGTATATATAGGCAGCGCCAAACATCCAATAGACATGGAGTGAAGTTCACATATGATGTCCATGAATGCATTGATTACCTTGCCCCTTTCGGTCCTCACTAGCTAGGGTTCGACCCTCCTCCCGCTCCTCCCATTCCCTCCCAACCTAGTTGGCGGCTGGCCAGGCCCTCGCTAATGCTAACCACCATACTAACCGCTTCAGCAACCCCGCCACTTCGGCCGCCTGGCTGGTCCCCACCCCCGGGTCGGCTGCTCCCCATCCTCTCCTGTGGGTTGCTCCCCATCACCTAACTCATCGGCTATTGCCCATCCCCTCCGAGTGGCTGCTCCCCAGTCCCTTCCTCCATGGCATCACCAGCAAGCAAGGTACTGCCATCTTCTTCCCCTCTTTAGATGGAGAATCTAACATTCATAAATATTAGCATGATTAATTAAGGTTCGCAGACTGCAAATTAAATATTTGTAGATAAGTCAATGGAATTGTTGGTTTGGGTTGTTTTATTTTTGTTGATAACAGACATCAAGTTTTGCAACCGAGTGAGCTTTTGCAATTATTGCATGTTTACCGGGTGTTGGTTTGCCATCAAGCATAACTAAATGTGCATGCTATGTAGTCAACCAATATGGATATTTTGGTTTTCCATTTTGGTTTCGTGAGTGTAGAGCTTTTTGTAGATCAGTTAGTGTTGGGGAATGCGGTAATTTCACAAAATTTCCTACGATCATGCAAGATCTATATAGGTGATGCATAGCAATGAGGGGCAGAGTGTGTCCATGCACCCTCGTAGACCGAAAGCGGAAGCGTTAAGTAACGCGGTTGAAGTAGTCGAACGTCTTCGCGATCCAACCGATCAAGTACCAAATGCACGGCACCTTCGCGATCTGCACACATTCAGCTCAATGACGTCCCTTGAACTCTAGATCTAGCTGAGGCTGAGGGAGAGTTCCATCAGCACGACGGCGTGGTGACGGTGATGATGAAGTTACCGGCGCAGGGCTTCGGCTAAGCACTACGACAATATGAGCGAGGTGAAAATCTATGGAGGGGGACACCACACACGGCTAAAAGATCAACGTGTGTGTCTATGGGGTGCCCCCTGGCCACGTATATAAAGGAGGGGAGGGAAGAGGTGGTCGGCCCAAGGGGGCATGCCAGGTGTGGGGAATCCTACTAGGACTCCCCAGTCCAAGTAGGATTCCCCTCCTCTTTCCTATTCCTAGTAGGAGAAGGAGGGAAGGAGGAAGAGGGGAGAAGGAAGGAGGGGGGGTGCCGGCCCCTCCTAGCCCAATTCGGACCAGCCCATGGGGGGCGCGCGGCCACCCCTTGAGGCCCTTCTCTCCTTTTCCGTATGGCCCATTAAGGCCCATTACTTCCGCCGGCGAATTCCCATAACTCTCCGGTACTCCAAAAAATACCCAAATCACTCGGAACCTTTCGCCTTCCAATATATGGATCTTTACGTATCGACCATTTCGAGACTCCTCGTCAGGTCCATGATCTCATCCAGGACTCCGAACAAACTTCGGTCATCAAATCACATAACTCATAATACAAATTGTCATCGAACGTTAAGCGTGCGGACCCTACGGGTTCGAGAACTATGTATACATGACCGAGACACATCTCCGTTCAATAACCAATAGCGGAACCTGGATGCTCATATTGGCTCCTACATACTCTACGAAGATCTTTATCGGTCAAACCGCATAACAACATACGTTGTTCCCTTTGTCATCGGTATGTTACTTGTCCGAGATTCGATCGTCAGTATCATCATACCTAGTTCAATCTCGTTATCGACAAGTCTCTTTACTCGTTCCGTAATACTTCATCCTGCAACTAACTCATTAGTCACAATGCTTGCAAGGCTTATAGTGATGAGTATTACCGAGAGGGCCCAGAGATACCTCTCCGATACACAGAGTGACAAATCCTAATCTCGATCTATGCCAACCCAACAAACACCTTCAGAGACACCTGTAGAGCATCTTTATAATCACCCAGTTACGTTGTGATGTTTGATAGCACACAAGGTGTTCCCCCGGTACTCGAGAGTTGCATAATCTGATAGTCTCAGGAACGTGTATAAGCCATGAAGAAAGCAGTAGCAATGAAACTGTAACGACCATAATGCTAAGCTAACGGATGGGTCTTGTCCATCACATCATTCTACTAATGATGTGATCACGTTTATCAAATGACAACACATGTCTATGGTTAGGAAACAAAACCATCTTTGATTAACGAGCTAGTCAAGTAGAGGCATACTAGGGACACTATGTTTTGTGTATGTATTCACACATGTACTAAGTTTCCGGTTAATACAATTCTAGCATGAATAATAAATATTTATCATGTTATCAGGAAATAAATAATAACTTTATTATTACCTTTAGGGCATATTTCCTTTAGTCTCCCACTTGCACTAGAGTCAATAATCTAGTTCACATCGCCATGTGATTTAACACCAATAGTTCACATCTGTATGTGCTTAACACCCATAGTTCACATCACCATGTGACCAACACCCAAAGGGTTTACTAGAGTCAATAATCTAGTTCACATCACTATGTGATTAACACCCAAAGAGTACTAAGGTGTGATCATGTTTTGCTCATGAGAGAAGTTTAGTCAATGGGTCTGTCACATTCAGAGCCGTATGTATTTTGTAAATATTCTATGTCTACAATGCTCTACATGGAGCTACTCCAGCTAATTGCTCTCACTTTCAATATGTATCCATATTGAGACTTAGAGTCACCTGGATCGTTGTAAAAGCTTGCATCGACGTAATTCTTTACGATGAACTCTTTATCACCCCCATAACCGAGAAACATTTCCTTAGTTCTCACTAAGGATAATTTTGACCGCTGTCTAGTGATCTACTCCTAGATCACTATTGTACCCCTTTGCCAAACTCATGGCAAGGTACACAATAGTTCTGGTACACAGCATAGCATACTTTATAGAACCTATGGCTGAGGCATAGGGAATGACTTTCATTCTCTTTCTATTTTCTGTTGTGGTCGGGTTTTGAGTCTTACTCAACTTTACACCTTCTTATACAGACAAGAACTCCTTCTTTGACTTATCCATTTTGAACTCTTTCAAAAACTTGTCAAGGTATGTATTCATTGAAAAAACTTATCAAGCGTCTTGATCTATCTCTATAGATCTTGATGCCCAATATGTAAGCAGCTTCACCGAGGTCTTTCATTGAAAAACTCTTATTCAAGTATCCCTTTATGCTATTCGGAATTTCTATATCATTTCCAATCAACAATATGTCATCCACATATAATATTAGAAATGCTACAGAGTTCCCACTCACTTTCTTGTAAATACAGGCTTCTCCAAAAGTCTGTATAAAACCACATGCTTTGATCACACTATCAAAGCGTTTATTCCAACTCCGAGAGGCTTGCACCAGTCCCTAAATGGATCGTTGGAGCTTGCACACCTTGTTAGTACCTTTAGGATTGACAAAACCTTCTGGTTGCATCATATACAACTCTTCTTTAAGAAATATCCATTTAAGGAATGTAGTTTTGAAATCCATTTGCCAGATTTCATAAAATATGGCAACTGCTAACATGATTCGGACGGATTTAAGCATCACTACATTTGAGAAAATCTCATTGTGGTCAACACCTTGAACTTGTTGAAAACCCTTTTTTGCGACAAGTCGAGCTTTGTAGATAGTAACACTACTATCAATGTCCGTCTTCCTCTTGAAGATCCATTTATTTAACATGGCTTGCCGACCATCGGGCAAGTCCACCAAAGTCCACACTTTGTTCTCATACATGGATCCCATCTCAGATTTCATGGCCTCAAGCCATTTCGCGGAATCTGGGCTCATCATCGCTTCCTCATAGTTCGTAGGTTCATCATGGTCTAGTAACATGACTTCCAGAATAGGATTACCGTACCACTCTGGTGCGGACCATACTCTGGAAGACCTACGAGGTTCTGTAGTAACTTGATCTGAAGTTTCATGATCATCATCATTAGCTTTCTCACTAATTGGTGTAGGAATCATTGGAACTGATTTCTGTGATGAACTACTTTCCAATTCGGGAGAAGGTACAATTACCTCATCAAGCTCTACTTTCCTCCCACACACTTCTTTCGAGAGAAACTCCTTCTTTGGAAAGGATCCATTCTTAGCAATGAATATCTTGCCTTCGGATCTGTGATAGAAGGTGTACCCAACAGTTTCCTTTGGGTATCCTATGAAGACGCTCTTCTCCGATTTGGGTTTGAGCTTATCAGGTTGAAGTTTTTTCACATAAGCATCGCAGCCCCAAACTTTAAGAAACGACAACTTTGGTTTCTTGCCCAACCACAGTTCATAAGGCGTCGTCTCAACGGATTTTGATGGTGCGCTATTTAAAGTGAATGCAGCTGTCTCTAATGCATAACCCCAAAACGATAGTGGTAAATCGGTAAGAGACATCATAGGTCGCACCATATTCAATGAAGTGTGGTTATGACGTTCGGACACACCATTATGCTGTGGTGTTCCAGGTGGTGTGAGCTGTGAAACTATTCCACATTGTTTTAAATGAAGGCCAAACTCGTAACTCAGATATTCAGCTCTACGATCAGATCGTAGAAACTTTATTAACTTGTTACGACGATTCTCCACTTCACTCTGAAATTCTTTGAACTTCTCAAATGTTTTAGACTTGTGTTTCATTAAGTAGATATACCCATATTTGCTCAAATCATCTGTGAAGGTCAGAAAATAACGATACCCGCCACGAGCCTCAACACTCATTGGACCGGATACATCGGTATGTATTATTTCAATAAGTTAGTAGCTCATTCCATTGTCCTGGAGAACGGAGTTTTAGTCATCTTGCCCATAAAGCAAGGTTCGCAGGTATCAAATGATTCATAATCAAGTGATTCCAAAAGTCCATCTTTATGGAGTTTCTTTATGCGCTTTACACCGATATGACCCAAACGATAGTGCCACAAATAAGTTGCACTATCATTATCAACTTTGCATCTTTTGACATCAATATTATGAATATGTGCATTACCACGATCGAGATTCAATAAACCATCAACATTGGGTGTATGACCATAGAAGGTTTTATGCATGTAAACAGAATAACGATTGTTCTCCGTCTTAAATGAATAATCGTATTGCAATAAACATGATCTAATCATATTCATGCTTTAACGCAGACACCAAATAACATTTATTTATGTTCAACTCTAATCCTGAAAGTATAGGGAGTGCTCGATGATGATCATATAAATCTTGGAACCACTTCCAACACACATTGTCACTTCATCCTCAACTAGTCTCTATTTATTCTGCAACTCCTGTTTCGAGTTACTAATCTTAGCAACCGAACAAGTATCAAATACCCAGGGATTACTACGAGCACTAGTAAGGTACAAATTAATAATATGTATATCAAATATACCTTTGTTCACTTTGCCATCCTTCTTATCTGCCAAATATTTGGGGCAGTTTCGCTTCCAGTGACCATTTCCTTTGTAGTAGAAGCACTCAGTTTCAGGCTTAGGTCTAGTTTGGGCTTCTTCACAGGAGTGACAACTTGCTTGCCATTCTATTTGAAGTTCCCTTTCTTTCCCTTTGCCCTTTTCTTAAAACTAGTGGTATTGTTTAATCATTAACACTTGATGATCCTTCTTGATTTCTACCTTCGTCGATTTCAGCATCACGAAGAGCTCATGAATCGTTTTCGTCATCCCTTGCATACTATAGGTCATCACGAAGTTCCAGTAACTTCGTGATGGTGACTAGAGAACTCTGTCAATCACTATCTTATCTGGAAGATTAACTCTCACTTGATTCAAGTGATTGTAGTACCCAGACATTCTGAGTACATGCTCACTAGCTGAGCAATTCTCCTTCATCTTTTAGGCGAAGTATTTGCCTGAGGTCTCATACCTCTCGGCACGGGCATGAGTCTGAAATACCAATTTCAGCTCTTTGAACATCTCATATGCTCTGTGGTGTTCCAAAAATGTTTTTGAAGTCCCGACACTAAGCTGTAAAGGATGGTGCACTAATCTATCAAGTAGTCATCATATTGAGCTAGCCAAACATTCATAACGTTTGCATCTGCTCCTGCAATAGGTCTGTCACCTAGCGGTGCATCAAGGACATAATTCTTCTGTGCAGCAATGAGGATAAACCTCATATCACGAACCCAGTCTACATCATTGCTACTATCATCTTTCAACTTATTTTTCTCTAGGAAGATATCAAAAATAAAGGGAATCTACAACATGAGCTATTGATCTACAACATAATTTGCAAAATACCATCAGGACTAAGTTCGTGATAAATTAAATTTCAATTAATCATATTACTTAAGAACTCCCACTTCGATAGACATCCCTATAGTTATCTAAATGATCACGTGATCCATATCAACTAAACCATGTCCGATCATCACGTGAGATGGAGTAGTTTTCAATGGTGAACATCTCTATGTTGATCATATCTACTATATGATTCACGCTCCACCTTTCGGTCATATCTGCATATGCTAGGCTCGTCAAGTTTAACCCAAGTATTCTGCGTGTGCAAAACTGGCTTGCACCCGTTGTATGTGAACGTAGAGCCTATCACACCCGATCATCACGTGTTGTCTCAGCACAAAGAACTGTCGCAACGGTGCATACTCAGGGAGGACACTTATACCTTGAAATTTAGTAAGGGGTCATCTTATAATGCTACCGCCGTACTAAGCAAAATAAGATGCATAAAAGATAAACATCACATGCAATCAAAATATGTGACATGATATGGCCATCATCATCTTGTGCTCATGATCTCCATCACCAAAGCATCGTCATGATCTCCATCGTCACCAGCGCGACACCTTGATCTCCATCGTAGCATCGTTGTCATCTCGCCAACTATTGTTACCACGACTATCGCTACTGCTTAGTGATAAAGTAAAATACATGGCGATTGGATTGCATACAATAAAGCGACAACCATGAGGCTCCTGCCAGTTGCCGATAACAGTTACAAAACATGATCATCTCATAAAACAATTTATATATCATCACGTCTTGACCATATCACATCACAACATGCCCTCCAAAAACAAGTTAGACGTCATCTATTTTGTTGTTGCAAGTTTTATGTGGCTGCTACGGGCTTAACAAGAACCATTCTTACCTACACATCATAACCACAACGATTTTTTGTCAAGTGTGTTGTTTTAACCTTCAACAAGGACCGGACGTAGCCACACTCGATTCAACTGTAGTTGGAGAAACAGACACTCACTAGCCACCTGTGTGCGAAGCACGTCGTTAGAACCAGTCTCGCGTAAGTGTATGCGTAATGTCGGTCTGAGCCGTTTCATCCAACAATACCGTCGAATCAAAGTATGACATGATGGTAAGCAGTATGACTATTATCGCCCACAACTCTTTGTGTTCTACTCGTGCATATAACATCTACGCATAGACCTGACTCGATGCCACTGTTGGGCAACATGGTAATTTCAAAAAAAATCCTACGACCACGCAAGATTTATCTAGGTGATGCATAACAACGAGGGGGAGAGTGTGTCCACGTACCCTCGTAGACCAAAAGCGTAAGCGTTAAGTAACGCGGTTGATGTAGTCGAACGTCTTCGCGATCCAACCGATCAAGTACCGAACGGACGGCACCTCTGCGATCTGCACACGTTCAGCTCGGTGACGTCCCTTGAACTCTAGATCCAGCTAAGGCCGAGGGAGAGTTCTGTCAGCACGACGGCGTGGTGACGATGGTGATGAAATTACCGGCGCAGGGCTTCGCCTAAGCACTACGACGATATGACCGAGGTGGAAATCTGTGGAGGGGGGCACCGCACACGGCTAAAAGATCAACTTGTGTATCTATGGGGTGCCCTCTGGCACGTATATAAAGGAGGGGAGGGAAGAGGTGGACGGCCCAAGGGGAGGGCGCCAGGTGTGGGGAATCCTACTAGGACTCCCCAGTCCAAGTAGGATCCCCCTCCTCTTTCCTGTTCCTAGTAGGAGAAGGAGGGAGGAGGAAGAGGGGAGAAGGAAGGAGGGGGGTGCCGCCCCCTCCTAGTCCAATCTGGACCAGCCCATGGGGGGGGCGCGGCCACCCCTTGAGGCCCTTCTCTCCTTTCCCATATGGCCCATTAAGGCCCAGTACTTCCCCCAGCGAATTCCCGTAACTCTCCGGTACTCCAAAAAATACCCGAATCACTCGGAACCTTTCCGATGTCCGAATATAGCCTTTCAATATATCAATCTTTATGACTCGACCATTTCGATACTCCTCGTCACGTCCATGATCTCATCCGGGACTCCGAACAAATTTTGGTCATCAAATCACATAACTCATAATACAAATCGTGATCGAACGTTAAGCGTGCGAACCCTACAGGTTCGAGAACTATGTAGACATGACCGAGACACATCTCCGGTCAATAACCAATAGCGGAACCTGGATGCTCATATTGCCTCCTACATATTCTACGAAGATCTTTATCGGTCAAACCGCATAACAACCTACGTTGTTCCCTTTGTCATCAGTACGTTACTTGCCCGAGATTCGATCATCGGTATCATCATACCTAGTTCAATCTCGTTATCGGCAAGTCTCTTTACTCGTTCCATAATACTTCATCCTACAACTAACTCATTAGTCACAATGCTTGCAAAGCTTATAGTGATGAGTATTACTGAGAGGGCCCAGAGATACCTCTCCGATACACAGAGTCATGGCAAATCCTAATCTCGATCTATGCCAACCCGACAAACACCTTCGGAGACACTTGTAGAGCATCTTTATAATCACCCAGTTACGTTGTGACGTTTGATAGCACACAAGGTGTTCCTCCGGTATTCGGGAGTTGCGTAATCTCATAGTCTGAGGAATGTGTATAAGTTATGAAGAAAGCAGTAGCAATGAAACTGTAACGATCATAATGCTAAGCTAATGGATGAGTCTTGTCCATCACATCATTCTCCTAATGATGTGATCACGTTCATCAAATGACAACACATGTCTATAGTTTGGAAACATAACCATCTTTGATTAACGAGCTAGTCAAGTAGAGGCATACTAGGGACACTATGTTTTGTCTATGTATTCACACATGTACTAAGTTTCCGATTAATACAATTCTAGCATGAAAAATAAACATTTATCATGATATAAGGAAATAAATAATAATTTTATTATTACCTCTAGGGCATATTTCCTCCAGTTAGTACATAGCTACACCAAAGTTATGCAAACGAACGCATATTTCGTGCACAAATGTGTTAAATAGCCTGGGAATCTCAATAACCCTTCAACAGATTTTTTCCACACTAAAGAGATCAAACTTTAGGTCTATGTAAAGTAACATTTTGATATCTCCTAAATTGTTAAAGTTGTTCCCAAGTAGTTAGGATTAACAATTCCACATCTTATTTATGCTTTTTATATCCCTACAGTAGCATATTTCAGTATATTACATAACTGAGAGCATGAGGGTACGTATAATACATAAAAAAAGATATATGTTGGTATTTTCCTATTTAATCTAACTATCAATGGTCGATCGATTAATCCAATAAATAGTCCGATTCATCACTAATCACTACTCCCAAGTCGACCGAGTAGCTACCAGTTACTGATTTCCTGAACATTGCAACCAAGGCTCTTCTTTTCTTAGTTAGTTTTGTGCTTGCAATGTGCATCGAATTGTATGCTATCTAGTCAGGGAAGCGGATTAGGAGCACTCAGGTGTTCCACCCCCCATATTCAAAAATAATAATAATTTAATAATCCAAAAAAAGTCAAAAATCCTGAAACTTTTTTGGAATCCAATATGACCAGGTATTATACTCATATAAAAAGTTTGACCAAGGAATGATTCCCGTTGACTTCAGGGCAAAAAACAAATATGACGACAACATAGCATGAATAGTACTTGTATCTAGCTTTTTTTGGCAAATCTTTGACTCTGGATACAATGAAAGTCATTCCATGTCTAATCTTTTTATATGAGTACAATACTTGGTCATGCTTGATTCCATAAAAGTTTCGGGATTTTTTTGGCTTGTTTTGGATTACTAAACTATTTTTGAGTATAGGGTACCCGAGTGCTTCTACGTATTTTTGATCTAGTCAGCCCCTCTTGTATCATTTGGTCGTTGTGACTTTTGTTTTTGGTTGTAATTCTTGACTGCTTCATGGCTTTGTTAATTTAAAGTTTATCGAGCCTTCTCTCTAAAAATTCGAACATATGTCCAATCTTGCCGTGGTCTAGCATTGCCAACAAAACAAATTTCATGAACAAATCTTTGGTTGAATGGTTAGGAGGATAGTGGTATCCTTAGCCATCTTGGTAATATCATATCACTGGCAAAAACGAACCTACCACGGCAAGAGCAGCCTCGAATAATTATTCCGAGAGGCGCATGTTGACCACTGCCCGCCTCGTCCCATGCCAGGGGCAGAGACAAAAGCCCCGCTGATGCCAGGAAGCTCCCCCGTGTAAACACGCGCGTGAAAAATGAAGAGCTACTAGCTCGAAAGCTCAGTTTCATTATCTAGCAGTTCGACGACCACCACATCCCGTGCCGGGTCCAAGCTCGCACAGTGCACTGGACCTGTACAAAATGTGTCAAGGTCAAGGACTCGCTCAAGGTAGGTGAGGCGAAACTCGATAATGTGGCTCGCTGGCGTGGTCTTCCTCCTCACCAGCCTCAACCATTCCCTTCTCTTCTCCTGGGCGTATATATAAGGACGCCTTCGTCTGCTCCCTTCCTACCAGTTCGTACCCCAAGCCAAACCAGCCCCCTGTCGCAAGGCAAGGAGGAGCTGCGCAACAGAGCTAACCCAAGCCAGTGCAGAGAGTGATCAACGGAGGAGGAAGAGGAAGATAAGTAAGCAAAGGCGAGGATGGATCGAGAGATCCACCGGGTGACGAGCCTGCGGCGGGACAGTTCGCTATGGCGTCGCGGCGACGACGTGTTCTCGCGGACGTCGTCGCGGTTCCAGGAGGAGGACGACGACGAGGAGGCGCTGCGGTGGGCAGCCCTGGAGCGTCTGCCCACGTACGACCGGGTGCGGCGCGGGATCCTGACGGTGGAGGACGGCGGGGAGAAGGTGGAGGTGGACGTGGGCCGGCTGGGCGCCCACGAGAGCCGGGCGCTCATCGAGCGGCTGGTCCGCGCGGCCGACGACGACCACGAGAACTTCCTCCTCAAGCTCAAGGAGCGCATGGACAGGGTGGGCATCGACTACCCCACCATTGAGGTGCGGTTCGAGAAGCTGGAGATCGAGGCCGAGGTGCGCGTCGGCAACCGCGGCCTCCCCACGCTCATCAACTCCGTCACCAACACCCTCGAGGTAAAGCCGCCGGCACAAAAAGTTCAGTTCCACTGCAAAACCGATGCCACAGTCCATGGCGGCTTAGCTTCAATTTGTCTTTGTTTTTCTCCACACCATCGGAACAAGCATGTTGATGATAGTTAATGATGACCTGCTCCGTTAACTAATCAGTCCTGGCTTGGCTGAGCCCGAGCACTGGTGCATGGTAGGACCAATTAGTCGATGAGTATGGGCTGCTTTTGGTTCCGCGATGGAGGCGAATGACAGTGCTCTCTCGTTTTTCTTATGGTTATATACACTGCTCGACAGCGACGCTGCGAGAATTGAAGCCAAGTAGGGGCTTTGTTTTCTCGTTCTTGCGATTGCAACTTGCGAGCGAGCTGTATGCTTTTGGCTCATCAGCAAGCAAGCAATGCGGTAGGTGAGTCGCCTCTCGGCGCGTGATATTTTCTTGGCTTCACAAACGACCAAGCACACGTTGCAGAATTACTACCGTTTCGGCTACTTGTCCTGCACAAAATATTACTCTGACCGTGTCTCGCTTTCGAGGCTTTTTCTCTGCCTCAAGAATTCCAGATTTATTAAACCTAGCCGCCACCTAATAATATTCAAGTCCTAATTCTTTCTCCTTTCAGATTGTACTAAGTCCTACTAATAATTTTTCTGTTCCAAAGATAAATGTTTATTTTAGACAAGAAAAAGGATCCTTAGGAGTGTAGTACTAAATTTCTTCTAGCGTAAAGTAGCCCAACAAGAGTCCAAACTGTTGCGACGCCGGGCTCGGCCCGCAACAGAGCCTGCCGCTCCTGCCCGACTCTTCACTCAAAACAATACTCCGGCGATGGCCACCCCTTCAAAAAGAATTAAAAAAAAACCTCCGCCGATGGCCACCGGCACCGGCACCGGCACGGCGCCGCCACGGTCGTTCCCTACCTGGGTCCACCTCCACCGCATCACCATCCACGCCACGGAATCGTCCGACCTCCACACTATGGCACGCGATGTTGGCGCATGGGCCGCGCGGCTGTGCGGCATTCCGCCGAGCGAATGGCGTGCGCGTCCACCTCGTTTCGCCAGCGCAAGCGCCACCGCATGCTACGCCATTGGAAGAACCGTGCCCTTTCTCGAGATCTATCTAAGCCTGTTGATTGCTCGGTGTGCTCCAGGCCGTCGGGAACGCGCTCCACGTCATCCCCAGCCGGAAGCAGGCCATGACCGTCCTCCACGACGTCAGCGGGATCATCAAGCCCCGGAGGATGACGCTGCTGCTCGGGCCTCCTGGCTCGGGCAAGACGACGCTTCTTCTGGCCATGGCAGGGAAGCTCGACAAGGACCTCAAGGTCTCCGGGAAGGTCACCTACAACGGCCACGGGATGGACGAGTTCGTTCCCCAGAGGACCGCCGCTTACATCAGTCAGCACGATCTCCACATCGGGGAGATGACCGTGAGGGAGACGCTGGCCTTCTCGGCTCGGTGCCAAGGTGTTGGCACTAGATATGGTATGCTGCTGCCTAATTATTGGGAATGTGCTTATCTTATCTGTCATCGTCGCGATAGGCTCTGAGCTTTGCTGTTTTGCTTCTTCTAGAGATGCTTACTGAGCTGGCGAGAAGGGAAAAGGCAGCAAACATCAAGCCCGATCATGATATCGATGTCTACATGAAGGTGAGGATGTTATCACATTTTAGAGCACTTTATGCTTCTTAAAGCTGTTTATGTGGCTAGCTTAGGAGTGAGGACAATCATTTGAACAAGACTTGTTTATCAGTAAATTAGTTAACACTTGTTTCGTTACTTACGCCCTGTAGGCCTCAGCTATGGGAGGGCAAGAATCCAGTATTGTGACAGAATACATACTGAAGGTATAGTCTGCTACCTATGACTATGAGTCCAGCTGAAGCACTGCAAGGATGAATCTTATGTACATTTGTGTATTAATAGAACGACGACTTCTCATGTCTTGTTACTCTTGCATGTAACTGCAGATACTAGGACTGGATATTTGTGCTGACACGTTGGTAGGCAATGAGATGCTAAGGGGTATATCTGGTGGACAACGCAAGCGTGTCACAACAGGTATATATATTTTCACCAAGAATGAGGTTCATTTTATATCTGTACAGCAAATCCGAGACTTGCACCTTCTTCATCACAGTAAATCTTCTTTGCACCCGCAAAAAAAAGTCTTATTTAAGAAATTCCTAATCGACTCATGTATCTTCAATGCACAGGTGAAATGCTTGTTGGCCCTGCAAAAGCTCTGTTCATGGATGAGATATCCACTGGACTGGATAGCTCAACCACATACCAGATTGTGAATTCTCTCAGGCAGACTATCCACATCCTAGGCGGAACTGCTGTCATCTCCTTGCTACAGCCAGCTCCTGAAACATACAACTTGTTTGACGACATTATACTCCTCTCTGACGGGCAGGTTGTGTACCAGGGCCCCCGAGAAAATGTGCTCGAGTTCTTTGAGTTCATGGGCTTCAAATGCCCTGGCAGAAAGGGTGTTGCTGACTTTTTACAGGAGGTGTGTGTCTCATCTATAAATTCTTATTACAGCTGTGATTCTGTTTTTTCTTCAAGAGAATGGTACTGAAATCTCTGAATAACTGAAAAGGTGACATCAAAGAAAGACCAGGAGCAATATTGGTACAGGGGTGACAGGCCATATCGTTTTGTACCTGTCAAGCAATTTGCGGATGCATTCCGTTCCTTCCATGTGGGCAAGTCGATAGAGAACGAGCTTAAAGTGCCATTTGATAGGACCAGAAGCCACCCTGCTGCTCTGGCCACTTCAAAGTTTGGTGTCAGCCGGATGGAGTTGCTGAAAGCCACTATCGATAGAGAGCTTCTACTCATGAAGAGAAATGCATTCATGTACATATTTAAAGCTGTCAATGTAAGTTCATATGTTTAATATGTTTTCCTTGATTTATTAGGATGGAGATTATTAAGTAGCATCAATCTGAACCTTTCCATCATTGCAGCTAACTCTGATGGCGTTCATTGTGATGACCACATTTTTCCGTACAAACATGCGCCGTAATGTTGAATATGGAACAATCTATTTGGGGGCGCTGTTCTTTGCTCTCGACACGATAATGTTTAATGGTTTTGCGGAGCTTGCGATGACCGTCATGAAACTTCCTGTCTTCTTCAAGCAGAGGGATCTTCTTTTCTTTCCTGCATGGGCCTACACCATACCATCATGGATTC
The DNA here is from genome assembly GCA_963921465.1 of Triticum timopheevii. Classification (NCBI taxonomy): domain Eukaryota; kingdom Viridiplantae; phylum Streptophyta; class Magnoliopsida; order Poales; family Poaceae; genus Triticum; species Triticum timopheevii. The sequence continues at coordinate 322,395,480 of OY997266.1, forward strand.
TTCAGATCCCTATCACGTTTGTTGAAGTTGGAGTTTATGTTTTCACCACGTATTATGTCATTGGATTTGATCCCAGTGTAAGCAGGTATGACACCGATGCAAACATCAATTTCCTTACACAATTATATTGGTTCTTAGGCAGTTATGTATTTTTGTGAGCAAGTATTTTAAATTATTGCTCCACAAGAACTAGCTCTGTGAAGTCTGAATGATTTCTTGTGCTCAGGTTCTTTAAGCAGTATCTGCTGCTCCTTGCGATCAATCAGATGTCATCTTCGCTGTTCCGCTTCATTGCTGGAATTGGAAGAGACATGGTTGTGTCCCACACCTTTGGACCTTTATCATTGTTGGCTTTTGCAGCATTGGGTGGCTTCATCCTTGCAAGACGTAAGTTACTGGCTTGACCATGATAAAATGAATGTTGCCATCTTTATATGACAACGATGGAACTAAATGTTGATTGTTGCTTACATGATACCATCTTATTTGTCTTTTCCAGCTGATATCAAAAAGTGGTGGATTTGGGGTTACTGGATATCTCCCCTATCATATGCACAGAACGCTATTTCAACAAACGAATTTTTGGGGCCCAGTTGGAACCAAGTAAGTACCCTCTGTCTTGAGAAGAAATCAAAGTCACCACGACACACACATAGAAAATTCAATATGTATTCATATTTTACAGATTGTTAGTGGAACAAATGAGACCATTGGAGTTACCGTGCTTAAGAATCGTGGCATCTTTACGGAAGCTAAGTGGTACTGGATTGGGCTTGGTGCCATGATTGGATACACTCTCCTCTTCAACCTGCTCTACACCTTAGCACTGTCAGTTTTGAGTCGTAAGTATATTTACAAAACTACTTATTTATCAAGGATCAGATAATCAACATTTGCAGGTTATAATTTAGGCATTTAACTTACAGGATAATAACTGTAGCCACTTTCTTCTCTTTGCAGCATTGACAGACGCTCACCCATCAATGTCTGAAGAGGAACTGAAAGAAAAACATGCAAATTTAACTGGTAGAGCTCTAGAGGGTCATAAGGAAAAGAATTCTAGGAAGCAGGAATTGGAATTATCTCACATTAGTGACCGAAACTCGGGGATTAGTGGCGTGGACTCTAGTGACAGCAGGAAGAGACTGGTACTTCCATTTACACCACTGTCACTTACCTTTAACGACACAAAATACTCGGTGGACATGCCAGAGGTAAATTTCCTACCAATGAACATGAGAGCACAATTATGATTGTATACCCATTACCCAAGTTTGCTTACCCAGGTATATTGCTTTATATCCACAGGCAATGAAAGCACAAGGAGTAACGGAAGACCGCTTGTTGCTTTTGAAAGGTGTCAGTGGTTCTTTTAGGCCAGGAGTACTTACTGCATTAATGGGTGTGAGTGGTGCTGGAAAGACAACCCTGATGGATGTTTTAGCGGGTAGGAAAACCGGAGGATACATAGAGGGGGAAATCACCGTATCAGGCTATCCAAAGAAGCAAGAGACCTTTGCACGTATATCGGGATACTGTGAGCAAAATGATATTCATTCTCCACATGTGACGATATATGAATCACTCGTATTTTCTGCATGGCTGCGGCTTCCTGCAGAGGTTGACTCAGAAAGAAGAAAGGTTAGTTAGCTTTGATCTAGGCAAATGATCAGTTCTTGATTTCTTTTTTCTCATCTGATTGGAGATCTTACCGGCTGAACTGTGATGACAGATGTTCATCGAGGAGATCATGGATCTTGTAGAGCTCACATCATTGAGGGGGGCACTTGTTGGGCTCCCTGGAGTGAATGGTCTATCAACTGAGCAACGCAAGAGGCTTACAATTGCCGTGGAGCTTGTTGCTAACCCGTCGATCATTTTTATGGATGAGCCAACATCTGGTCTTGATGCTCGTGCAGCTGCAATTGTGATGAGGACTGTTAGGAACACTGTTAACACTGGCAGGACCGTTGTTTGCACCATCCACCAGCCAAGTATTGACATATTTGAAGCATTTGATGAGGTGGTTATTCATTATTCTCTATTTCAGTTATTATCCTTAGCTTTTATTAAGGTCATATATTGACTATGTATGGCTGCAGCTTTTCTTGATGAAGAGAGGGGGAGAAGAAATTTATGTTGGTCCTGTTGGCCAAAATTCAGCAAATTTGATTGAGTATTTTGAGGTAAGAAGATCAAAACCAGCAGCTGTACCACACCTTGTAACTCTTGTTGCCAGCTAGATCACATCGAACATTCCTTGTGTACGTTTATTCAGGAAATTGAAGGCATTAGTAAGATAAAAGATGGATATAACCCAGCGACATGGATGTTGGAAGTGTCCTCTAGTGCGCAGGAGGAAATGCTTGGTATTGATTTCGCTGAAGTTTACAGACAATCAGAACTATATCAGTAAGCTTCCCCACAAGCCATTCATATACATTGTAGTGTGAGTGACACTTCTAACTACTTTTCATTTTCGCAATTTCAGAAGGAACAAGGAACTCATAAAGGAGCTAAGCATGCCACCTCCTGGCTCTAGAGATCTCAACTTCCCTACACAGTACTCTAGATCATTCGTCACACAGTGTCTAGCTTGCTTGTGGAAGCAAAAATTGTCGTATTGGAGAAACCCATCCTACACAGCAGTGAGATTACTCTTCACCATCGTCATTGCGCTAATGTTCGGAACGATGTTCTGGGACCTTGGAAGTAAAACGTACATCTCCTAACTGATACTATAACTTCGTTTTTTTCTGTACTTTGGATATACTACTTCAAGTAAGATATATCTGACGCCTTACTTATATCGCGATGCAGTCGAAGATCACAGGATCTATTCAATGCCATGGGATCAATGTATGCTGCAGTACTATACATCGGAGTGCAAAATTCTGGTTCTGTTCAACCAGTTGTCGTGGTGGAGCGAACAGTCTTTTACCGGGAAAGAGCAGCTGGCATGTATTCAGCTTTTCCATATGCATTTGGACAGGTAATTTCTTAGACTCTCGGTTTACCTATTTCATGGCATATGTATGAATGACCTTTAAGAACTGGCAATCGGAGTCACAGCCGTGGTTAAAGTCACAGAACTGGCAGTTTATCATGGCTCAGTTTATCAACATTCTTGAATTATCTCAGTCCTGGAACCTAAACAATGTCATGTTATCCCTTTTCTAGGTTGCTATCGAATTTCCGTACGTATTGGTTCAGGCTTTGATATATGGCGGGCTAGTCTATTCCATGATTGGATTCGAATGGACAGTTGCCAAGTTCTTGTGGTACTTGTTCTTCATGTACTTCACCATGCTATATTTCACGTTCTATGGAATGATGGCTGTTGGCTTGACGCCGAATGAGAGCATAGCAGCTATCATCTCATCAGCATTCTACAACGTATGGAACCTCTTCTCAGGATATCTTATCCCCCGACCTGTAAGTTACACTCTCGATACATTTTTCATTTCTTTTGTGTAAACTTTGTACTTACCAGTGCTCCTTGTCTTTCACATTACTCATCCATTGAACTTTTACTTCAGAAACTTCCTATTTGGTGGAGGTGGTACTCATGGATTTGCCCGGTGGCATGGACGCTATACGGACTGGTTGCCTCCCAGTTTGGTGATATCCAACAACCGCTCGATCAGGGAGTTCCAGGCCCACAGATAACTGTGGCCCAGTTTGTCACGGACTACTTTGGTTTCCATCATGACTTCTTGTGGGTTGTGGCGGTGGTGCACGTTGCTTTCACCGTGCTGTTCGCCTTCCTGTTTAGTTTCGCCATCATGAGGTTCAACTTCCAGAAAAGATGAGGAGGATGAATTCTTTCAGATTCCTTGTACGTAGTGCCATACTGCTGTCCAACAGCCAGTGCGGATGGATTGAACAAAGTATAGTTGTTTCTGTACATGATATAGAGGTTATTTTGTATTTCAAGCATGTAGAAATTTCGCACAACTATGCTCTGTAGGACTTCTAGGAAAGGCTAATTAGTCTTCTTGAGCCTCCAGCTTCTTTACCAGCTCTAGCTGAGTAACTGTTACTTTCCTCGTCGGAGAATGTAAACCCGATCAGTAATGTTGTCATTTCTGACGAGTTAATGAAGGCAGAAATTTTGTTGATTCTTCAATCCCTTGTGAAACTTCCCATTGCTGCCCAAATATTACAAAGCAATTGTTTTATCTCGAGATTTGTTTGATTACTTAGTGGCAGTGCCCAAAAATCCCTTGGGTAACTATCATCTCATCAGTTCTGCTAACCAAGAGGCTGGCTAGTGGGCCCAGGAAATTGTACTATCTCTATTTGAGTTCTCGAGTTTTCTTGTTGCCATCAAATCCAGCTTCTGCCCGGCTGTGTTTCCGTGGAGTTTTGCACCTTTGTGCTCGTCTTTTTGTTCGATTTCTGTTCTTCAGTTACTGAAAGCCTAATTCGAGACTCTACAACTCATGTATCTTTAATTATTGTAGTTCAATGGGGTGCCAGGGAAACAATTCCTCTGCAAGGGAGTCAGACAAGGTGATCCATTATCCCCATTGATCTTTGTGATTGCAGCAGATGTACTCCAATCCATGCTCAATGAAGCCTACCATAATGCACTGATTGAATCTCCACTTATACGTAGTTCTTGTCCAAACTACCCAATTATCCAATATGCAGATGATACCATCTTGGTGGCTAGGGCAGATGCCAGACAACTGATGCACATTAAAAATCTTCTTCTGCATTATGCTGAGTATATTGGCCTAAAAGTTAATTACTCCAAGTCCATAATGACCTCTATCAAGACACCTACTCACAAAATGGCTGAGCTATCAAACCTCCTTGGCTGTAAGATTGGTACCCTACCACACATATCTTGGGCTACCACTGTGTCTGTCCAAACCTAGGGTGGAGGATTTTGTTCCTATGCTGAAACGTATAGAAAACAGGCTGTTGAGTTGTTCTACTATGCCATCCACTGGTGACAAATTAACCCTACTGAAATCAGTATTCACTAGTCTGCCTACCTTTGTTATGTGCACCTTGGAGATCCCAAAGACAGTGATCAAACAAATCAACACCATCTCATGAACTGGTGCTTTTGGAGGAAATATGGAACACAAGATAGAGGTATTGTTCATGCATCTTGGGACACAGTTTGCAAGGCCAAAAGACAGGGAGGACTGGGAGTCCTTGATTTACTGATCCACAACCAGGCCTTGCTCATCAAATTCCTCCATAAATTCTTCAACAAGTTTTGACACTCCTTGGGTAAACATTATTTGGGAAGCACACTACCAGGATAAATTACCAGGAGATAGCAAGGTAGGATCATTCTGGTGGAGGACGGTACTGAAACCACTTCCTACTTTCAAGCAACATGCTATATGTAAAGCAGGTCAAGGTAATACAGTGCTATTTTGGTCTGATAAATGGCAAGAACTCCCTCTCAATGTCAAATACCCAGAATTACACTCTTATGCAATCCAACAAGATATATCTCTGCATAAAGTTCTGGAGCACAATGATATTAATCTGCTATTCCACAGACCTATGTCACAAGAGGCTTTTGTGCAATTTAATGAATTGCAAGACTTCATCAGCAACAGAATGGAATCAGAAGGAAAAGACATCTGGACTTATGCATGGTCAGCACCTAAGTACTCTTCCATTAAGATGTACAAGGCCATCCAGGGGGATAGCACAGCACACAACACATTCAAGCTTCTGTGGAAAACAACATGTCGGCTGGGACATACAATCTTTTTCTGGTTATTACTTCATGATAGAATCAGCACTAGAAACATGCTACACAGAAGGAGTATGCATCTCGAAGATTATAACTGTGCTCTGTGTTCTGAATCCACTGAGAAAACTGTGACACGCCTTTTCCGGGATTGCCCATTTGCACTGATGTGTTGGCATTCTATTGCACCCAACAAATAGAGAGGCATGTCGACCTATGATGAAATTCACTTGACCACCACACTCCCAGCAGAATTTGCTATGGACACCATTATAATGGGCTGTTGGAGTATTTGGATGAGCTTCGACAAGATTTTCAGAAGAGCCACACCAACTGCGGATACATGGAAATATTATCTAAAAGAAGGAATGAAAGGCACCGAAATAAGAGCAAGACCAGATAAGGCTGACAAGATCCACCCGTGGATAGAGAATAATCTTTAAATTTTCCTGATGTTCCATAAAACAGGCATTGGTTGATAGAGGCTTTATTTAGTTTTTTCATGTAATTGTACATATTTATATAATGAAAATTTACCCTAGAACAATTGTTCTACATATTTAGGAACGGAGGGAGTAATTTATTGTAGTTCAAACTATATTAGGTTTGGTCAACTCCTAATTTGCCCGTTAGAGCAACTCTAGTAGACCCCGCATCCGCCCCCGACCCGCAAAATAACCGCCAAAATGCGGGTACGGGCCGGAAAGCCTGCCCGACCAGACCCCGCATCCCGCCCCGACCCGCAAAAAATTTTGGGGGGGCACGGCAAATTCTCCGCCCCAACTCGGGAAAACGCGGGTTTCCCCCTCGCGGCTGCGGTGCCCTGCATCGGAGAGAAGCAGTTGGTGGGAGGGACATTTCAGCCCGCGCGCTTTCCCCCTCCTTCCGCCGTCGCCCACCCTTTGCTTCCGCCCGCCCGCTGCCAGCGATTCCGGCCATATCTACCGGCGGAATTGCCCCCCGGGGCCGCCCCACACCCTCGCGTGCCGAGCCGCTGCACCGCCCCTCCGGATCCGGCGAGAAGAGCTGCCCCCCGTCGCCGCCGCCGCCAGGGATTGGCCACCGTCGAGCGCACCCCCTCGTCGCCGCCCAGGATCAGCCGCCACCGGTTAGTCCCTTTTTTGTGATTTTTGCGAGCTGCATAGTAGATTGACGCGCCGGTGTGCATGTAGATGGAGTTGACCCCGTGCGAGAAGTTCTTGCTATCCGATTCGGACGATTCGGACGACTCGGATGTTGAGAGCATGCTTGCGAACTTCCGGCAGCAAACATTAGTCATGGCGCTTGCCGTGAAGGAGCATGAAGACGAGCACCGGAAGAGGAGGCGAGGATCGACTGTCGGTCGTTTGTGCATTCCTCGGAATCGCCATCTTGGGAACGAAATGTTGATGCAAGACTATTTCGCGGAGAATCCTACATATCCTCCGCACCTCTTCCGGAGAAGGTACCGAATGCGCCGATCCCTCTTTGTGAAAATTGTTGAAGCTTGCGAGGCAAATTGCCGGTATTTTACTCAAAGATGAAATGCCGCGGGCTTAAAGGGATTTAGTGCGTATCAAAAAATCTCCGTAACTATGCGGGTGATTGCATATGGCGTTCCTGCTGACTATGCTGATGAGTATCTTCGCATTGGTGAAGATAGCACAATTGAGTCTGTGCGTAGATTTGCGAAAGTGATCATTCGTGTCTTCGGTCCTGAGTATCTTCCGGCATCCAATGAAGATGACACAAAGAAATTGATGGCATCAAATGAGAGGAGAGGTTTGGCCTGGCATGCTAGGTAGCATTGATTGTATGCATTGGAATTGGAAAAATTGCCCCAAGGCTTGGCAAGGAATGTATTGTGGCAAGTCTCGTGATGCAACAATTGTGCTAGAGGCCGTAGCATCCGAGGATTTATGAATTTGGCATTGCTTTTTTGTATGTCGGGCACTCTCAATGATATCAATGTGTTGCAACGGTCTCATTTGTTTGCTAGGCTTGCTAGTGGTGATGCTCCTGCTTGCAAGTACACTATCAATGGGCATGAATACGCAAAAGGGTACTATCTTGCAGATGGTATATCCCCTCCTTGGTGCACATTTGTCAAGAACATCAAAGAACCCAAAACAAAAAAACAATGTGAATTTGCAAGGGTGCAAGAGGCAGCCCGAAAAGACATTGAAAGAGCATTCGGTGTTTTGCAATCTAGGCTTGCCATTGTCCGTGGTCCTGCTCGTTTTTGGGATAAAAAAACCTTGAAGAACATAATGACATGCTGTGTTATCCTGCACAATATGATTCTTGAAGATGAGAGAGGATTGAACTTAGAATTCTTTTACGACAATGTGGGTAGCCGTGTCAAACCAGCAAGAGACCCAAACCGCATTAGAGCTTTTCTTCAGACATACAAGAAGATTGAAAATGCAGACACCCACTTTCAACTTTAGGAAGATCTCATTGAGCACCATTAGCAAAGGGCTGGACAGTGACTTATTTTTGTATTCATTTATATTTGTATTCATGACAAATTTTGTATTGCACTATTTAAGTTTGCTACGGTTATTTGAATAATTATTTGTAATGCGGATGATTATTGTATTATGTTTGATTGGAATAATTTAATTTGTTTTCGATTGTTGAATTATGTTGTATTTGATATTTGCGGACTGATGATATGCGGGATGCAGCAGCGCAAAGAGCAGACCCGCAAAGCCGGCCCGTAAAAAAGTATATTCCGCGAATATACTTTTTTACGGATCCGTTTGGAGGGTTTGCATCTGTGCGAGCCCAAGCCGACCCGCAAAAATTGCTTTGCGCGAACTGCAAACGTGTTTTGCGGGCCGGCGGGATGCGGGGTATGCTAGAGTTGCGCTTAGTTTGTCCAACTCCGGAACTGAATTCATCAACGACATCATGCATGTCCATGCAAGAAATGACGATGGATGGCATTACGGCCCTGGCACAGAGAACACTCAGAAAGTAACATTAAGCAGGCATATTTTCCAGATTTTCGAGTTGAAAAGTTAGAAAAGCAACTGAGCATACAAAGTCACATAAACCACTTGCGAAGCAAATCCCTATATGGTCACGTCGCTATATTTGGCGTCGGTTGTCCTCTTTCGGATGTCAATTCTCTCTAGAAGGCCAGGCAAACACAGGTACAGCCCCTATGACCCGACTCCGTTCGCCATCATTTTCTGCTCCTGGCTCTTTGCTACACACTGCTTCGCCCAGATATATCCACGTGCCGGACGAGACTCGGGAGAGTCTTCTACCAGCAAAGGACCAGGTGATAGTGACGGTATGGGACGGCTGGCGTGGCTGCCGGTTAATTAATGAATTCTCCCCTTGGCTTTGATCCGACATTGTATCCTGTTTCTGCGTTTCTAATTTTGTTCATGCATGTAGATCTGGGTAATAATGATCCATAAAACTGAAACGACAAAACAAATATGAATGTGACGTCCACATAGCTTTACGTTTTTCTCTCAAAAGAGGCAACGCTCCGGCCTCTACTGATGCACACATCCATAGCAAAGCACTATGGTTGTTTGGTGGACGCAAGCCAACGGATTTCCAAATCGAATAGAGCTAACAAACAAATTTTACTACAAAGCAAACATGGCACTCGTGCTCGGCACATCAACCATCGTGGTAAATCTCAAACAATTAGTACATTATAACAAAAATAAATCAAGAACGAAGTATGAGTTGGAATACACTGATCTATTGTCCTCCTATAAAGGACATAAGTTTCCTTTTCTTAATTATAGACATAAATTGGAACTCTAGACAACGCAATGAGTTCAAGTAGCTGAATAAACTTATTAGTTCAGAAAATTAGTAATTTGAACTAAAATCACGACGCTTAATATGGATTGGAGGGAGTATAAGGTCATCTCCAACGCCTACTCGTAAACCTCCCGCAACCGTCCGGACCAAGCTGTCCGGACCGCAGAAGCCATCCAACGCCGACCTGTATCGGTCTACGGAGCGGTTTGAACGCGATTTCTCCCGAAAACCGGAGGCAAACGTGGAGGAGGTTTGCGGGAGTCCGGACGCGCGAAATGTCGCTCTCCGCCCCCCTGGCCCACCCAAAAGGAAGGCTGAGCCTGCGCTTTTGTAGCATCCCGCACTGTTTCCGCGCCAAAATTCCCACTCTCTTCTTCCATTCCCCGTCGCTCTCCGCCCAATTCCCGCTCTTTTCTCCCACCCTCTCCTTCCCTCCACCGTCAACGCATGGAACCATCGGAGAACCTATCGGAGATGGAGACGGCGGAGGTGCCGGAGGATCCGAGCATCATGCTCGCCCGGAAGATCAGCTAGGAGACGCGGCAAAATCGCCGCGTCAAAGCGAAGGCCGCAAAGGAGGAGAAGATGAGGAAGTGTCTGGCCGCTGGTGGGCCTGGTGGTGGCGATGGGCGTGGCGGACGGAGCGATCGACGAGGCCGTGGCGGACGAAACGGTCGACGAGGCCGTGGCGGACACCGCCAGACGGGCGCGCCCATAGTACAGACAGTGCCGTGGCCAGAGCCTTACAAGCCTCCGTACTACTACACAGCCAAGCAGCTCACAAACCCCGCAAGTACGGTTCCTTACGTCTTCAATGTTAACGTGGCGCCACTCTTCTCGAGTATTCTTTGCCGTCGCTCCTCCGGGCGAGGACGGCCGACAGGGAGCAGATGGGTGCCCGCACGCTGTTTGCTGCAATGCCGAGAGCGAGGGAGCCGACATATGACGTGGACAGGGAGGTGCTCGATATAATCCATGACGAAGGCGATGGAGGAGGAGGGGGCTATGAGGACGGATAGATGGAAGACTCGGATCCCACCCAGTCCGGCAACTACCACTAGCAGCAATCTTACACCCAGACGGCCACGTAGCAGTCTTACACCCAGACCGGTGATGGCACACAACAACAACAACATTGGGCCGCCGGAGAGCAGCATTTGGAGGGGTGGTGAGGAGGAGGGCGACGATGATGATCCGGATGATACAGTGGTACGTCCATTCAGCATCATGCTTTTATATCAATATTTATTGCATTACTGGCTGTTACTACACGTTATATCACAATACTTATGCATTTTTTCTCTTATTTTATAAGGTTTACATGAAGAGGGAGAATGCCGGCAGCTGAAATTCTGGACTGGAAAAGGAGCAAATATTAGAGACCTATTATGCACAACTCCAAAAGTCGTGAAACTCCAAGAAGATCAGTTTTAGAATATATTAAAAACATTGGGCGAAGAAAGCACCAGGGAGGGCACCAGTCATCCACGAGGGTGGAGGGCGCGCCCCCTGCCTCATGGGCCACCTGGCAGGCCCCTGACGTCCATCTTCTGCTATATGGTGTCTTTTGTCCTAGAAAAAATCATAAGGAAGTTTTCGGGACGAAGCACCGCCGTCTCGAGGCGGAACCTGGGCAGGACCAATCTAGGGCTCTGGCGAAGCTGTTCTACTGGGGAAACATCCCTCTGGGAGGGGGAAATCACCGCCATCGTCATCATCATCGATCCTTTCATCGAGAGGGGGTCAATCTTAATCAACATCTTCACCAGCACCATCTCCTCTCAAACCATAGTTCATATCGTGTATCCAATCTTTGTCTCAAAACCTCAGATTGGTACCCGTGGGTTGCTAGTAGTGTTGATTACTCCTTGTAGTTGATGCTAGTTGGTTTATTCGGTGGAAGATCATATGTTCAGATTCTTAATGCATATTAATACCCCTCTGATTATGAACATGAATATGCTTTGTGAGTAGTTATGTTTGTTCCTGAGGACATGGGAGAAGTCTTGTTATAAGTAATCATGTGAATTTGGTATTCGTTCGATATTTTGATGAGATGTATGTTGTCTCTCCTCTAGTGGTGTTATGTGAACGTCGACTACATGACACTTCACCATTGTTTGGGCCAAGGCGAAGGCATTCGGAAGTAATAAGTAGATGATGGGTTGCTAGAGTGACAGAAGCTTAAACCCTAGTTTGTGCGTTGCTTCGTAAGAGGCTGATTTGGATCCATATGTTTCATGATATGGTTAGATTTACCTTAATTCTTCTTTCGTAGTTGCGGCTGCTTGCGAGAGGGGTTAATCATAAAGTGGGATGCTTGTCCAAGGAAGGGCAGTACCCAAGCACCGTTCCACCCACATATCAAATTATCAAAGTAACGAACGCGAATCATATGAGCATGATGAAAACTAGCTTGACAGAAATTCCCATGTGTCCTCGGGAGCGCTTTGCTTTATATAAGAGTTTGTCCATGCTTGTCCTTTGCTACAAAAAGGATTGGGCCACCTTGCTGCACCTTAGTTACTTTTGTTACTTGTCACTCGTTACAAATTACCTTATCACAAAACTATCTGTTATGATAATTTTAGTGCTTGCAGAGAATACCTTACTGAAAACCGCTTGTCATTTCCTTCTGCTCCTCGTTGGGTTCGACACTCTTACTTATTGAAAGGACTAAGATAGATCCCCTATACTTGTGGGTCATCAAGACTCTTTTCTGGCGCCGTTGCCAGGGAGTGAAGCGCCTTTGGTAAGTGGAATTTGGTAAGGAAACATTTATATAGTGTGCTGAAATTTACTGTCACTTGTTACTATGGAAAATAATCCTTTGAGGGGCTTGTTCGGGGTATCTTCACCCCGACCAGAAGTGCAAAGAGTTGCTCCTCAACCTACTGAACCTACTGAAAATATTTACTTTGAAATTCCTTCGGGTATGATAGAGAAACTGCTAGCTAATCCCTATATAGGAGATGGAACATTACATCCTGATATGCACCTAATCTATGTGGATGAAGTTTGTGGATCATTTAAGCTTGCAAGTATTCCCGAGGTTGTTGTCAAGAAGAAGGTCTTCCCTTTATCTTTGAAGGAAAAGGCATTGACATGGTATAGGCTATGTGATGATATTGGATCATGGAACTACAACCGATTGAAATTGGAATTTCATCAGAAGTTTTATCCTATGCATCTGGTTCATCATGATCGGAATTATATATATAATTTTTTGCCTCATGAAGGATAAAGTATCGCTCAAGCTTGGGGGAGGCTTAAGTCAATGTTATATTCATGCACCAATCATGAGCTCTCAAGAGAAATTATTATTCAAAATTTTTATGCTCGGCTTTCTCATAATGATCGCTCCATGCTCGATACTTCTTGTACTAGTTCTTTTATGATGAAGACTATTGAATTCAAATGGGATTTATTGGAAATAATTAAACACAACTCTAAAGATTGGGAACTCGACGAAGGTAAGGAGTCAGGTATAACCCCTGAGTTTGATTGTGTTAAATCTTTTATTGATACCGATGCTTTTCGTGAATTTAGCACTAAATATGGACTTGACTATGAGATAGTAGCTTCTTTCTGTGAATCATTTGCTACTCATGTTGATCTCCATAAGGAGAAGTGGTTTAAATATCGTCCTCCCATTGAAGTAAAGGTAGTAGAACCTATTAAAGTTGAAGAAAAAAATTATTACTTTTAATGTTAACCTATTGTTCCTACCGCTTATATTGAGAAACCACCTTTTCCTGTTCGAATAAAGCATCATGTTAAAGCTTCAACTGTGGTTCATAAGAGTAATGCTAGAACACCTACACCCCCTGAGCAAATTAAAGTTGAACCTAGTATTGCTATGGTCAAAGATCTCTTGGTCGATAATATTGATGGGCATGTTATTTATTTCTGTGATGAAGTTGCTAGAATTGCTAAACCCGATACTAAATAAACATAGACCAGTTGTTTGCATGCCTGTTGTTTCTGTTAAAATAGGAGATCATTGTTATCATGGCTTATGTGATATGGGGGCTAGTGTGAGTGCAATACCTCATTCCTTATACAAAGAAATTATGCATGATAGTGCACCTGCTGAGATAGAAGATATTAATGTTACTGTTAAGCTTGCCAATAGAGACACTATTTCACCATTTGGGATTGTTAGAGATGTTGAAGTCTTGTATGGGAAAATTAAATACCCTACTGATTTTCTTGTTCTTGGTTCCCCACAAGATGACTTTTGTCCCATTATATTTGGTAGACCCTTCTTGAATACTGTTAATGCTAAGATAGACTGCGAAAAAGAATATTGTTACTGTTGGTTTAGGGGATATGTCTCATGATTTTAATTTTGCTAAATTTTGTAGACAACCCCATGATAAAGAATTGCCTAGTAAAGATGACATTATTGGTCTTTTTTCTATTGCCGTGCCTCCTAATGATCCTTTAGAACAATATTTGCTCGACCATGAAAATGATATGTTTATGAATGAGAGAAGGGACATAGATGAATTATTCTTTAAGCAAGGACCTATTTTGAAACACAACTTGCCTATTGAAATCCTTGGGGATCCTCCTCCACCCAAGGGTGATCCCGTGTTTGAGCTTAAACAATTACCTGATACTCTTAAATATGCTTATCTCGATGACAGGAAGATATATCCTGTTATTATTAGTGCTAACCTTTCAGAGCATGAGGAAGAGAAATTATTGAGAACTCTGAAGAAGCACCTTGCTGATATTGGATATACTCTTGATGATCTTAAGGGCATTAGTCCCACTCTAAGCCAGCACAAAATAAAATTGGAGAAAGATGCTAAACCAGTTGTTGATCATCAACGGCGGTTAAATCCTAAGATGAAAGAAGTGGTAAGAAATGAAATACTAAAGCTTCTGGAGGTAGGTATAATTTATCCTATTGCTGATAGTCAGTGGGTAAGTCCCGCTCATTGTGTCCCTAAGAAGGGAGGTATTATTGTTGTTCCTAATGATAAGGATGAATTGATCCCACGAAAAATTGTTACAGGTTATAGAATGGTAATTGATTTCCGCAAATTAAATAAAGCTACTAGAAAATATCATTACCCTTTACCTTTCATTGATCAAATGCTAGAAATACTATCCAAACATACACATTTTTTCTTTCTAGATGGTTATTCTGGTTTCTCTCAAATATCTGTGTCAGAAGAGGATCAGGAAAAAACCAGTTTTACGTGCCCTTTCAATACCTTTTCTTATAGACGCATGCCTTTTGGTTTATGTAATGCACCTAGTACCTTTCAAAGATGTACGGCTGCTATATTCTCTGACTTTTGTGAAAAGATTGTTGAGGTTTTCATGGATGATTTCTTCGTTTACGGAACTTCTTTTGATGATTGCTTAAGCAACCTTGATCGAGTTTTGTAGAGATGAGAAGAAACTAACCTTGTCTTGAATTGGAAGAAGTGCCACTCTATGGTTAATGAAGGTATTGTGTTGGGACATAAAATTTCTGAAAGAGGTATTGAAGTTGGTAAAGCTAAAGTAGATGCTATTGAAAATATGTCATGTCCTAAAGATATCAAAGGTATAAGAAGTTTCCTTAGTCATGCTGGTTTCTATAGGAGGTTTATTAAAAACTTCTCTAAAATTTCTAGGCCTCTCACTAATCTCTTGCAAAATATGTTTTTTTTGTTTTTGATGATGATTGTGTAGAAGCATTTGAAATACTTAATAAAGCCTTGATTTCTGCACCTATTGTTCAGCCACCCAATGGGAATTTACCCTTTGAAATTATGTGTGATTCTAGTGATTATATTGTAGGTGTTGTTCTAGGACAAAGAGTTGATAAGAAATTAAGTGTTATCCAATATGCTAGTAAAACTCTAGACAGTGCCCAGAAAAATTATGCTACTACTGAAAAAGAATTTTTAGCAGTCGTATTTGCTTGTGATAAGTTCAGATTAACATGGCAATGGGTACCCACTACCCGCAAACCCGACGGGTAAAAACCCTATTAGGGTAAGGGTTTGGGAAAAATAAACACCCATGGGTTTATAAATGGGAAAAAATTGTACCCATCGGGTAAGCCGGGTATGGGTATGGGAATGCAATACCCATACCCGCGTACCCGCATACCCGTGCACGAAAATGCAACATCAAGCCTCGACCCAAAATCCCCTCCCCTTACACATTTGCATGATCTTATTTAAATGTGTTGATCTTGTTTTGTGAACTCGTGATTTTGTTGATCTTATCATAGTCTGCTTCATTTGATCATTTTAAAGTAGGGGATGCATAAGCAACTTCAATAAAATAAATTATAGAAAATTGTGTCCCTCTTGTTTGTCTTGTAATTAGAAAAAGAAGAGAGAACATATGTTAATGTTTCTCTAAGAAGTTCACTTACAGTCTACTCATCCATGAATGTAATTTGACATTGTTTGGTGCCATCTAGTTCATGCTTATTGCTATCCACTTTTGTAAACTAATACATTTTTTATTTCATCGCACAACAATTTGTGATATGAACGTGCTGAATTGCAAAAATGTGGTATAATTTTTGTTGAAATTTTGAAGTTACATGCTAAAATTTTGTGTATATATGCCAGAGTTCTAAAAAATACATGGTGAAGTGTGAATTGGGTAAGTTGGCCGAGATGGGTATTTTTACCTGCGGGTATTACCCGCATCCCGCCGGGTACGGGTATGGGAACAATTTGAAACCCGAGGTGCGGGTATGGGTAGCAAAAATTATTGAGACGAGTAAGGGTTTGGGCGACCATTACCCACACCCGAACCCGGCGGGTCCCATGTTGAAGTTCAGACCTTATATTGTTGATTCCAAAGTAACTGTTTACACTGATCGTGCTACTATTAAATATCTTATGGAAAAGAAAGATGCTAAACCTAGACTTATTAGATGGGTTCTCTTGCTACAAGAATTTGATTTGCATATTATTGATAGAAAGGGAGCTGAGAACCCCGTTGCAGACAACTTGTCTAGGTTACAAAATGTTCTTGATGACCCACTACCTATTGATGATAGCTTTCCTGATGAACAACTAGCTGTCATAAATGCTTCTAGTACTGCTCCATGATATGCTAATTATGCTAATTACATTGTTGCTAAATTTATACCACCTAGTTTCACATACCAACAAAAGAAAAAGTTTTTCTATGATTTAAGACATTAATTTTGGGATGACCCACACCTTTATAAAGAAGGAGTAGATGGTGTTATAGACGTTATGTACCTGAGCATGAACAGGAACAGATCCTACACAAGTGTCACTCCGAGGCTTACGGAGGACACCACGCCGGAGATAGAACTACACATAAGGTATCGCGATCCGGTTTTTATTGGCCTACTCTTTTCAAAGAAGCCCGTAAGTTTGTCTTGTCTCGTGATGAATGTCAAAGAATTGATAATATTAGTAGACGTCAAGAAATGCCTATGAATTATTCACTTGTTATTGGACCATTTGATATTTGGGGCTTTGATTATACGGGACCTTTTCCTTCCTCTAATGGGTATACACATATTTTAGTTGTTGTTGATTACGTTACTAAGTGGGTAGAAGTTATTCCAACTACTAGTGCTGATCATAACACTTCTATTAAAACGCTTAAAGAAGTTATTTTTTCGAGGTTTGGAGTCCCTAGATACTTAATGACTGATGGTGGTTCACATTTTATTCATGGTGCTTTTCATGAAATGCTTGCTAAGTATGATGTTAATCATAGAATTGCATCCCCATACCATCGTCAGTCTAGTGGTCAAGTAGAATTGAGTAATAGAGAAATTAAATTGATTTTGTAAAAGACTATTAATAGATCTAGAAAGAATTGGTCCAAGAAACTTGATGATGCATTATGGGCTTATAGAACTGTATATAAAAATCCTATGGGTATGCCTCCGTATAAAATGGTTTATGGAAAAGCATGTCACTTACCTCTCGAACTAGAACATAAGGCATATTGGGCTATTAAAGAGCTCAATTATGATTTTAAACTTGCCGGTGAGAAGAGACTATTTGACATTAGCTCGCTTGATGAATGGAGAACCCAAGCCTATGAGAATGCCAAATTGTTTAAAGAAAAAGTCAAAAGATGGCATGACAAAAGGATACAAAAGCATGAGTTTAATGCAGGTGATTATGTTTTGCTATACAACTCTCGTTTAAGATTTTTTGCAGGAAAACTTCTCTCTAAAAGGGAAGATCCTTACATTATCGAGGAAGTCTATCGTTCTGGTGCCATCACAATCAACAACTTCAAAGGCACAAATCTGAAGGTGGTAAATGGTAAAAGGATCAAACATTATATCTCAGGTAATCCCATAAATATTGAAACCAATGTTATTGACACCATAACCCCGGAGGAGTACATAAGGGACACTTTCTAGGATGTTTCAGACTCCGAAAAGGAATAGGTACGTGGTACGGTAAGTAAACCGACTCCAAAACTGTTCAAATAGCAATTTTTCTCCGTTCTGGAATATTTAAAAAATAGGAAAATTAAAAGTATCCCGGAAGAGACACGATGCATCCACGAGGGTCGAGGGTGCGCTCTACCCCCTGGGCGCGCCCCCTGCCTCGTGGCCACCTCGTGTGCCCTCCGGACTCTGTTTTCTTGCACGATACTTTTTTTGGTCGGTAAAAATTCATTATATAATCTCCCGAAGGTTTTGATCACCGTACCACGACGAAATCCTCTATTTTTGTTTCGAGCTATTTTTCTGACAGATGTAGATCACCATGACGTCTCCAAGCGCCCCCAAGGACAAGTTTTTCAAGAAGGTCATCAACCCTTACCTCGCGGAGGTGCTGCAACACCCTCAAACCATTGAGATGCGTGAGGGGGTGCTGCACATCCACGATGTTGAGGGACCTAAGAGGACCGGAAGCGTGGAGGCAAGACTTGAAGCAATGGAGCAACAAGTTTTCAAGTGCCAAGGGATGGTGGAACGTGGACTCAACGCCAATCACATGATGATCGCGGAGTTCACCAACAACCACAAGCTGGATGCCAAGAACATCGAGGAGGCCATCTTCAAGCTTCACAAGAAAATCGAGCACCTCCAGGCCCAGATCTATGACCTGCAGAACCAAAACTATGAGTATGAATATAGATTCAAGAGGATGAGTTTGGCTGCAGATTTGAGGATCACGGAGACTCGTTCATCCTTCTATGATGGTGAGCCTATGCCTTGGAAGATGGACGACAAGCCTACGTCATCAACAACTCCATCATCACCACCTCCGAAGAAAGAGACATAAACACATGGGTATGGGCACTCCCCTTGGCAACTGCCAAGCTTGGGGGAGGTGCCCCGGTATCGTATCACCATCACACTTCTATCTTTATCGTTTTTCTTTGTTCGGTCCTTTTGGTTATATCTTGATCTAGTAGAATAAAGTTTTAGTATGATCTAGCTTTGAGTTTTGTTTTCGTCTCTATCTATGTAATCGAGTCCGTGAGTTATATATTAAAGAGTAGTTTTGAGTTGAGGGCTTTGCTATCTTGCTATGATCTTGAGGGAATTAAAGAAAGAATAAAAAGAAATAAAAAGATCATATTGATCTTATGGAGAGTAATGACTTCACATATAAAGAGTATGATGAATAAAAGTTGTTGAGAGTTGACAAACATAGTTTTGGTCATCGTTGCAAATAATAGGGAGTAATAAAGAAAGAGAGGTTTTCACATATAAATATACTATCTTGGACATCTTTTATAATTGTGAGCACTCGTTAAAATATGACATGCTAAAAAGTTGATGTTGGACAAGGAAGACAACGTAATGGGTTATGCTTTCTTATATACGAAAAAGTTATATTGTCATGGATCATACAACATGTTGAGCTTGACTTTCCCCCTCATGCTAGCCGAATTCTTTGCACCAAGTAGAGATACTACTTGTGCTTCGAAACATCCCTAAACCCAATTTTTCCAAGAGAGTCCACCATACCTACCTATGGATTGAGTAAGATCCTTCAAGTAAGTTGTCATCGGTGCAAGCAATAAAAATTGCTCTCTAAATATGTATGATCTATTAGTGTGAAGAAAATAAGCTTTATACGAGCTTGTGATATGGAAGAAATAAAAGCGACGGACTGCATAATAAAGGTCCCTATCACAAGTGGCAATATGAAGTGACGTTCTTTTGCATTAAGATTTTGGGCATCCAACCATAAAAGCACATGACAACCTCTGCTTCCTTCTGTGAAGGGCCTATCTTTTATTTTTTTATCTTCTACCCTCATACAAGAGTCATGGTGATCTTCAACTTTCCTTTTTACACTTTATCCTTTGGCAAGCACTATGTGTTGGAAAGATCCTGATACATATATCCACTTGGATGTAGGTTTTCATAAAGTATTATTGTTGACATTACCCTTGAGGTAAAAAGTTGGGAGGCGAAACTATAAGCCCCTATCTTTCTTTGTGCCTGATTGAAACTTTGTACCCATAAGTATTGCGTGAGTGTTAGCAATTGTGAAAGACTAAATGATAGTTGAGTATGTGAACTTGCTGAAAAGCTCTTATATTGACTCTTTCCGATGTTATGATAAATTGCAATTGCTTCAATGACTAAGATTATAGTTTGTTAATTTTCAATGAAGTTTCTGATTCATACTTTACATTGTGAATAGATTGTTACTTTAGCATAAGAAATCATATGACAATATATGTTGATGTTCTAAAGATGGTCATGATGCCCACATGTCCATATTTTATTTTATCAACACCTCTATCTCTAAACATGTGGACATATTTTTTGATATCGGCTTTCGCTTGAGGACAAGCGAGGTCTAAGCTTGGGGGAGTTGATACGTCCATTTTGCATCATGCTTTTATATCAATATTTATTGCATTATGGGCTGTTACTACACATTATATCACAATACTTATGTCTTTTCTCTCTTATTTTATAAGGTTTACATGAAGAGGGAGAATGCCGGCAGCTGGAATTCTGGACTGGAAAAGGAGCAAATATTAGAGACATGTTCTGCACAACTCCAAAAGTCCTGAAACTCCACGAAGAACAGTTTTGGAATATATTAAAAATATTGGGTGAAGAAAGCACCAAAGGGGGGGCCACCAGTCATCCATGAGGGTGGAGGGCGCGCCCTACCCCTCGGCGCGCCCCTGCCTCGTGGGCCACCTGGCAGGCCCCGACGTCCATCTTCTGCTATATGGTGTCTTTTGCCCTGGAAAGAAAATCATAAGGAAGCTTTCGGGACGAAGCACCGCCGTCTCGAGGCGGAACCTGGGCATGACCAATCTAGTGCTCCGGCGGAGCTGTTCTGCCAGAGAAACATCCCTTCGGGAGGGGGAAATCACCGCCATCGTCATCACCATCGATCCTTTCATCGAGAGGGGGTCAATCTTCATCAATATCTTCACCAGCACGATCTCCTCTCAAACCCTAGTTCATCTCTTGTATCCGATCTTTGTCTCAAAACCTCAGATTGGTACCTGTGGGTTGCTAGTAGTGTTGATTGCTCCTTGTAGATGATGCTAGTTGGTTTATTCGGTGGAAGGTTGTCGGATTTCGGATTCCGGTAGACCCTTGAGGTTTGAACTCTAGGGTGCGCGCGGAGATTCAACCCTCTGTCGGCTTGCTCCTCGCCAAATCGCTAGGATCTAAACTACCAAACAGAACAACACAAGAGACACAAGATTTATACTGGTTCAGGCTACCATCGTGGTGTAATACCCTACTCCAGTGTGTGGTGTGATGGATTGCCTCCTGGGCAGATGATGAACAATACAAGGAAGAATAGCCTCGCGAGGGTCTGTTCTTGGCTGGTGCTACTTGGTTCTGGCTCTTGGATTCTCGATCAGGTCCAGCTGCCTCTACCCCAGGGGTGGCTAGTCCTATTTATAGGCAAAGGCCCTGGGCCTCTTCCCAAATATTGAGCGGGAAGGGCGCCAACAATTGGCCATTTTGAAGGGGAACAACGGGTACACTTATCCTGACTAAAGTTGGTCCTCGCCTGTCAAAGGCTCTGGTGGTGACGCCTGCTTGGGCTCCACAATGACTTCTTCCCTGCCATTGGGCTGGTCTTGGTCTTGGTCTTGTTGCACCGAAATGGATGCCTTTGCTTGATGCTCTCACCTGCGCTTGCTCCCTTTGCACCAAAGAGGAAAGGAGGACACTGCGCGGTCTGGCGCCCGACTGGCGCCCTTGGTCGTCATGGCTTGCGTCATGGGCACCTCGTGAGGCACCCCGCCTTGAACTCTCCGCCTCCTCGCGAGCCAACCTGACGAGGCCGTGCCTGAGGAAGCTCCTTGTCGTCCGCCCCGTGAGGCTTGGCCCCTCGTGAGGGTCTTGAGCTTGCGTTGATGAAGATGGGCTGTGCTGGGCCTCCCTTGAGCCACGCCACAGGCCGCAGGTAGGCAAGTATGGGGACCCCCATTCCTAGAACGCCGACAGTAGCCCTCGGGCCCACGGCGCGCCCGGGCTTGGCCGAGCAGAGAGGCGAAAGGGCAAGTGCGAAGTGTCGCGGGCCCTAACAGCCTGCGGCCTTGGGCGCCGCTTGGCGGTTGATTGGACGTGGGCGGCACCGTTCCCCCACGCTTCCTTATTTTATGCCTTGCTAGGCGGACTCGCTGCCGCACACAGCCGCTCCCCTTTCTGCTTCTCGAACGCTCCCTGTCCTTTCTCCTCTCGAACTCTAGCTTACGCATCCAATCCAATATCGAACCTCCCCCCTTCCCTTTCTGCCATCATGGCTCCGCCGTGGAAGGGAAAAGGGAAGAAGCCCATGCCGCCGCCTCGCTCATCATCGGCGGCGGCCCCCGCCGTCGACCGGCAGGTCATAATCAACCAAGAAGGCTTGGGCAAGGTCAGCTCGGCCCTGGCCACCATCTTGAATGAGTGCGGGAGGACGATGGCCTGGCCCGCGTCTCGCTTCTCCGTTGACAGGATTCCCACCGAGGTCCGGTACTTCGCCGACGCCCTATGGGCGGGACTGGTTCCCCCCTTTTCTGATTTCTTCAACGCCGTGCTTTCCCATTATCAGATCCATATGATGCATCTGGGTCCTAAATCCATCGCCCTTCTCGCGGTTTTCGCTTTCGTTTGTGAGGCAATGATGGGCATCGTTCCCTCAGTTGCCTTGTTGCGCCACTTCTTCTCTCTGCGCCTTGCCGATCCCACCCAATGTTCAGGGTGCGTGAGCTTCGTCGCTGCGCCTGAGACAACGGCTTCTGGGATTGACTTCATTCTCCCTCTGCCCGCGCCTGGATTTCGCGAGCGGTGGCTGTATGTGGACGTAGGGGTGCCCAGCCCCCTGCTGACGGAGCCATCTTCGCCTGCTGTCCCCAACTCTGGCTAGGGCCAGGAGACGCTCGTGAGCCCCCGGCTCGCCTTCGTCTGGCGCCGCTTCGAGTTCTTGAAGGAGCTTGGCGTGACAACGCCCAAGGTGGTGAAGGAGTTCTTGCTACACCGCGTCGCCCCTCTCCAATGCCATTCTCATCGGATGTGGGCCTTTAGCGGTCGCGGGGATCGTATGCGGCTCCAGGAAGAGGACCTGACGCCTGAAGCGCTGCGGAAGGTGCTCTTGGTCTTGACTGGGGATCCTTCCCCCGGCGGCATTCGGCAAGGGGGGCCTTGTTGTACCTCTGCTCGAATAGAGATGACTTCGTGGGCCAGATGCCCATTTTCGACAAATGGGGGCCATGCCCTGCTGGCCTCCAAGGGCCTCACGAGAACCCAGGGGTGGTGGTCGCCCTTGCAGCCGGCCTAGGCGACTCTTCCTCAAGTGGCGGAGCAGGGAGGCATGAGCCTCGGGAGGCCGAGGGTGCCCCCGCCGAGGCGACAGTACCGGGCGGCGCGCATGAGGGAGCGGCCCCTGAGACCCGTGCTGTCGTAGCTGAAGGTGGCGAGCGGCCGCTCGCAGTGCATGCGGCTGAGGCCCCCGAGGCCCCAGCTGCTCTTCTTGGTGGGGCGACCGGTGGTGCGCATCAGGCGGACGCCCCCGATGCGGGTCGCCTCGGTGCTCCCTCTTCGCCGCAGGCTGACCCCTGCGCTCAACTCTTGGGTCACTTCCGAGTGGACTTTGAGGCCCTCCGGAAGAGGAGGGAGGCCCTGGGCGATGATTACCCTTGCCGCCTGCTGAAGCGTAGGAAGTACTTCGCCATCGATGAGTAAGCCTTCTCCCTTCCCTGTTCCTGATTCTTCCGTTGCTTGTTCTGATCCTTGCTCTGCAGGGCCCTTCCTTCCGAGCTCACGGGGGTGGATGAGGGGCCATCCCCCTCGCCTTCGCCTTCTCCGCCATCTTCGATCGTTCCGAGCAGCAGGGCCCTTGTGGTGAGGCCGGTTGGTGAGACGAACCATTCCGAGGCGCAGCGCGGCCCTGCGCTCCCCGCGGTCTTCCTTCGCGAGCCTTCTCGTGGCATAGCCAGCCTGCCGTGGGCTTCTCGCCTGGTGGTGGACCGTGATTGGCTGGGGTACTCCCTGCGCTCTTCACCTAGAGATGGACTGGCTTCAGGTCGGTCTTCTGGCAGGGCGTGCCCGGTCGCCTCAAGGGAGCCAGCCCCCTGCCTGGGAGGGGAGTGCTGATCCACGCCCCACGGCGCTCACTTGGGGCGGATGATGGTGTGGAAGACGTACTCGAGCGCGCCCGGGAGCGTCGCGCTCTTCACCAAGGGTTTCTCCGGAGGGCGGCTGACGCGGTGAGCCTGCTTGGTGAAGAGCTTGCTGATGAGGACGCACGCCTTGAGGCCGAGGGTCTGCGCCTGGTGGCAGCGAGGCGCGAGCTGGAGGCGGCTGTCACCCTCGCGCGCCGCCAGCGCGACCTCGACGATGAGGAGGCCAAGGCGTCACTGGTGGCCTCTCGGGAGGCCCGTTCCCGGGCTGTCGAAGAGGCCCGGGAAGCTGACCGGCGGCGAGAGGCCACGGAGGAGCGGGCGCGGGAATTCCTGGCTCGGTGCCGCTCACTGGAGGAGCAGGTGGAGCTGCGTGAGGCGGCCCTTGTATCGATGAAGGTGGCCTCCGGCGACCCAGCGGAGCTCCAGAAGCGTGAGGTGGCGCTGACGCTGGAAGCCGCCGAACGCGCACGCGAGTACGAGCGCCTGGAGACGAGGGAGCGCTGGGTGACACGGGAGGAGGACGATGTCGCTGCGCGGGAAGCCCGTGTCTCGGAGGAGGTCGGACGTCGGGTGGCGACGGCGCGCCTCAACCTCGAGCGCGAGTTCAAGGAGAGGCTGGAGTTGGTCCGGACCGAGGCTGAAGGTAGGACCACCATCCTGAGGACCAAGCTGGAGGAAGTGACACAGCGGGCTGATGCCTTGCGGGCCGCACTCGAGGTGGCGCAGGGGGAGTCAACTACTTCCCATGCCGAAGTGCTTCTTCTTCACCAACAGGTGGTCGAGGCTGAGGCCGTCGCCCGTCAGAATGCGGACGAGATGCGTCAGCGGCGGCTCTTGGAACACGAGCACGCCTCCATGCTCATCACGCTTCGTGAGAGGGCCAACACGGCCTTAGGTAACATCTGCGAGGCGGCCGTCGGCGAGCCGCGTGCTATCAACTACGCCGGCAACCTTCAGTTCTTCACCGACATCGTGACGCAGCTGGAGGCGCGGTCGGTCTGTGCCAACAGGTTGGTGGAGGAGAGGAGCCGAGCCCTGCTCGGGCGCGCCTTTTCCCGCGTCTTCAGCCATCTCCGGAACATGGATCCTCATTTCAACTTTGACGCCGCCATCGCCCCGGTCCCCCAGGTCGTCCGAGACGACCTGGCGTACTGGGTAGAGGACAACGTGGACGCCCTTGTCAGGGCCTTCGCTTCAGATGATGATGGCGTGATCGCGCCGACGAGGGCGGCGTGGTGAACGGCCCTGACGCCGCTGACAACAACGCAGAGGGCGATGGCGAGGCCAGCGACGCCAGTGACAATTCGGGTGGCGTTCCTGAGGATGCATTGGGGGATTTATCCGATTGACGGCGCATTGTTCCTGTTTCCTTATCCTGCATGAATAGAACTCAGGCTTTTTGTCCCGATGGTTGTAAGAGCATTTTTGGGAGGGGGTGCCCCTCATGTAAAACTTATGTTCTGCGCACTAGTGAATGCCACTTTACTCACATGCCCGTGCCAAGTGGTTGGCCATGTGAGGAGCCTGCTGGCTAGTTTACCTCTGTCCCGAGAGGGTCTCAGGACAACTTGTCGGAGGCCGTGGCGCCTCATGGGCCCCCTGATTGAATCCGCGGGATCTGCAGTGAAAAACCTCCTGAGAGGGTACATCGGCGGCAGTCTGGGCTGCACGCAAGCCAGGCCAGACCCGGCTCGCGAGGGGCTCGCGAGGGGAGGCAGCTGAGGTGAGGTCGTAACCGAAACGCGAGAGATTGCTCGAACGAGACTAAGCACCCCTTCCCCAACACACGCAAATCTCAAATTCGAGTTCAACTTAAATCCAGCGGGGGAAAGCAACAACCAAGGAAAAAGCAACGAAAGCAAACAAAAGGCCGCGTCCGGCACCTAGTCTAGTCTTGGACGTCTTCTCACCAGCGCGGAGCTAAGTGCTGCCACTGGGCGTGGGAGGGAGCCCCAGGGCCTGAGGCCGGCACCCCTGAGACTCCGGGGCGTGTACAGCCCCACTCATTATTACATGAGAGTGTCACGGGGCGGCGAGCTTCACAGGCACTGGGCCTTCTTCACAGGTACCGGCCTTGCTTCATATCGCCAGACGAGGGCCCCGTCTTGCGCCACATTCTAGTGCCATCAACGACGACCGGAAACCAGGACGCCGCCGATGGGGTAGAGCGGTCGCCAGCGGTTCCCCCGACGACCACGGGTCCTCCGCCAGGGGCAGGCCCTGATGCACCTCCCCAGCGGAGGGCCTACCTCCTGGGAACGCCTTGCTCCGAACGCCGTGGTGGTGATGTTGGATCTCGGCCCCTCTCCTGCAGCCCCCGACGCCCTCCTCCTGAGGGGTAAGAGACTGCTGGAGCGGGGCAACTGCTCGCTGTGACGACCTGCACCTCCTGCGACCCATGATTAGTGTATGCCTGCTCCTGAGGGATTAGTGGTACCCGATAATCGTCGCTCCCAACATGGCCGGCGGGGCCGTCCCTGGGTTCCTGGAAGAGCTCAGCTTCTGGCGCCTCGTCCCCCCAGCTTGGGCTGAGGAGCGAGCCTTGTTCGCCCTCACGCGGGTGCCCTTGACCCATCATGTGGGGCACGTACTCTTCTGGGGCCGTTACCCCGAAGCCTGCGCCATAGGGCTCCACGTGCCATGCAGCTCTGCTTGACGTGCCAGCCTGGTGATGGTAGCGCGGCGGCCCGCGGCGGCCGTGGGCCGCGATGAGTCCTTCTTCACTGGCGGGGAGCGGAGTCGGCGCTGCCGCCGACCCTGTGCTGACAGCTTCGCTGGTGTTGGAGTAGCCTTGGAGCTCGCTGTTGCACGTGGGGCCCCCGCGCGGGCCGCCCTGGGCCTGAGACGGGAGCTGAGTGCAGAAGGGGTGAGCCCCCGAGGCGGCGAAGCCCAGGAGCTCCGCCACCCGCTCTAGCAGCACGTCACGGCCGCCTTCCATCAGCCTGCACTACAGCAGCTCTCGGGCCACCGTGAGCGTAGCCCTTGAGTTCGCCTGCTCCCGGCGGGTGTACGGCGTCGTGGCCGCAGCGTGGTTGGAGGCCCTTGCTGCCGACCGCGTCTGCCGCGGTGTTAGAGCTGTCGAGGCCTGTCCGCGTCGCCCGCGGCCCGCAGTGCCCTGCGGACCGCGAGCTGCCTGGGGCATGGGGTCGCCCGGGGCGAGCGGCTTTGCGCGGGCGGGCCAGGCTGCCCAGGGATCGGGGTTGCCCGCCTGGTCGCCAGACATGGTGATGATGATGCGACGGGACGTGAAGTGGCAGAAGGCGGATCCCGGCGCACCCCTACCTGGCGCGCCAAATGTCGGATTTCGGGTTCCGGCAGACCCTTGAGGTTCGAATTCTGGGGTGCGCGCGGAGATTCAACCCTCTGCCGGCTTGCTCCTCGCCGAATCGCTAGGATCTAAACTACCAAACAGAACAACACAAGAGACACAAGATTTATACTGGTTCAGGCCACCATTGTGGTGTAATACCCTACTCCAGTGTGTGGTGTGGTGGATTGCCTCTTGGGCAGATGATGAACAATACAAGGAAGAACAGCCTCGCGAGGGTCTGTTCTTGGCTGGTGCTACTTGGTTCTGGCTTTTGGATTCTCGATCAGGTCCAACTGCCTCTACCCCGGGGGTGGCTAGTCCTATTTATAGGCAAAGGCCCTGGGCCTCTTCCCAAATATTGAGCGGGAAGGGCGCCAACAATTGGCCATTTTGAAGGGGAACAGTGCGTACACTTATCCTGACTAAAGTTGGTCCTCGCCTGTCAAAGGCTCTGGTGGTGACGCCTGCTTGGGCTCCACAATGACTTCTTCCCTGCTGTTGGGCTGGTCTTGGTCTTGTTGCACTGAAATGGATGCCTTTGCTTGATGCTCTCGCCTGCGCTTGCTCCCTTTGCACCAAAGAGAAAAGGAGGACACTGCGCGGTCTGGCGCCCGACTGGCGCCCTTGGTCGTCATGGCTTGCGTCATGGGCACCTCGCGAGGCACCCCGCCTTGAACTCTCCGCCTCCTCGCGAGCCAGCCTGACGAGGCCGTGCCTGAGGAAGCTCCTTGTCGTCCCCCCCGTGAGGCTTGGCCCCTCGCGAGGGTCTTGAGCTTGCGTTGATGAAGATGGGCTGTGCTGGGCCTCCCTTGAGCCACGCCGCAGGCCGTAGGCAGGCAAGTCTGGGGACCCCCGTTCCCAGAATGCCGACAAAGTCATATGTTCAGATCCTTAATGCATATTAATACCCCTCTGATTATGAACATGAATATGCTTTGTGAGTAGTTATGTTTGTTCCTGAGGACATGGGAGAAGTCTTGTTATAAGTAATCATGGGAATTTGGTATTCATTCGATATTTTGATGAGATGTATGTTGTCTCTCCTCTAGTGGTGTTATGTGAACGTCGACTACATGACACTTCACCATTGTTTGGGCCTAGGGGAAGGCATTGGAAAGTAAGAAGTAGATGATGGGTTGCTAGAGTGACAGAAGCTTAAACCCTAGTTTGTGCGTTGCTTCGTAAGAGGCTGATTTGGATCCATATGTTTCATGATATGGTTAGGTTTACCTTAATTCTTCTCTCGTAGTTGCGGATGCTTGCGAGAGGGATTAATCATAAGTGGGATTCTTGTCCAAGGAAGGGCAATACCCAAGCACCGATCCACCCACATAGCAAATTATTAAAGTAACGAAGCGAATCATATGAGCACGATGAAAACTAGCTTGACAAAAATTCCCATGTGTCCTCGGGAGCGCTTTGCTTTATATAAGAGTTTGTCAAGGCTTGTCCTTTGTTACAGAAAGGATTGGGCCACCTTGCCGCATCTTAGTTACTTTTGTTACTTGTCACTCATTACAAATTACCTTATCACAAAACTATCTGTTACCGATAATTTCAGTGCTTGCAGAGAATACCTTACTGAAAACCGCTTGTCATTTCCTTCTGCTCCTCGTTGGGTTTGACACTCTTACATATCGAAAGGACTACGATAGACCCCTATACTTGTGGGTCATCATACAGCTGACGATCTAAAGAAGAAGGTTAGAGGAGAAAGCTTCAACATGCGGGAGGACGAGTTGCTTTGCGACGCATGGTGACCACTATCATCGATCTTGTCCATGGCACGGAGCAAAAGGGCACAACCTTTTGGAGGAACATTCATATATGGTTCCATGAGCACAAGCATTTCATGCCCTACTCCAATGCGTTGGTCCACAACCGTGAGTGGAAGTCCCTCACCCATCGATGGTACACCATCCAAGAGGTCGTCTCCAAGTATTGCGGGCACTTGAAGCATCTCATCACACAGTGGCCTAGCGGTGCACAGTCGGATATGCTCTAGTTTTGTTGATCACTAGCCATACATGTATTGTTTTGTTGCTCACTAGATGGATATGAATTGTTTCACTTTTGTTGCCTACTCGTGCTTGTGTGGTGTAAAACAAGTTGGAGAAGAAGTCCTTCACCGTCATGCATTATTGGTTGAAGTTGAATGGGGCAGCCGAAGTGGAACCTTTTCATTGCCAAGACCACCGCCGAAGCCAATGAGGAAGAAACCGTGACCCTACCGACCCAGCCCAAGAATCGTCGAAGAAGGTTGGAAGTAATACGTGGGGCAAGAAGTAGTAGGAGGAGAGGGCAAAGCGAGAAGGTGCGGCGCCCAAGATGACGGAGAGGTTGGAGGAGATCTTGGCGAAGAAGGAAGAGACATGCGTGAGGCGCTCAGACATCAATGAGGAGCGGAAGGCAGAGAGGTTCACGCAGTTGATGGATGCGACGGAGAAGAATATCAAGCTCAAAGAGAGGAGGACCGTGATCGGGGAGAGAAAGGCGGCGCCCGGGGAGAACAAGGCCACACTCGAGGAAAAGAGGGTGAAGATCGCTGCCAATGCGGAGGACGCCAAGATGTTGACATTGAATATCGACTCTTTGGATGCCAATGCTAGAATTATCGTGCAATCCGTCCGCTACAAGATGTTGGAGCGGCAGAAAGATCAGTTGGCAGCGGCGCAGGATGAGGACGCGGCGGAGGCAAACGTGGAGGCTGCCTACACGGCGGCGACGACTCCTCCTTGATCAGGAAGTATCTTGCTGGAATGGCCGATCCGGCAGGGCAGAAATGCACGGACTGCTAGACTGGTTTTCCTTTGAATTCAGGCATTTAGAAACTAAGCATATTTGCTCCTTTTGGTTGTGATCGGGGATGTGATCCGACGCGTTGTGTGGACGAGTGTAGATTTGAATTTGAATTTGTTAGCGGAAAGAATGCGGCTATGGTTGGATAGCGTCCTCCCGCATCCGTGTTCGCGCACTGGTCCCCCTGTCCACGGACGGATGCAGGACGTTTTTTGCCGGTTGATGTTGGAGATGCCCTAACTTTCTCTTTGAAATAGGTATTGACTATTCCTAGATACGTAGGGATGACAATGTGTACCCATTACCCACGTACCTGATGGGTAAAAAGCAACGGTATGGGACAAAAAGTCATCATGGTATATAAATAGGAACTCTCAAGCCCACCGCGTAGAGTGGGTACGGGTATGCGATCGTATGATTCATAACCTCATAGTCATATATATCTATAGAATCTAACAAGTACAGACAAATTACCTCTATGCTTGCCGTGAGTTTATGAACTTAAAATGTACGATTATGTGCTACTGTTTATGACAATGTGTGGTTGTTTTGATGTGTTGTTGTTTACGAGAATGCGTTGTTGTTTATAGAAGGTGTCGTTTATGATGTGTTGTTGTAGTATGTGTTGTTGTTATGATGAGTTGTTGTTTATACATTATGATCATATGTTGTTATTCATGATTATGCACTGCTCAAATTGATGCTTTGCAAACATGTATGTTTTTACCCGCGGGTGCCCGTTTACCTTGTCCAGTGACAGGTACGACAAAAAATTGTATCCATTGATGGGTATGGATACGGTGATGGGTAGGCTCAAAGGGAACATGTAAGGGTATGGGGTGGATCCACCTTTACCCTAACCCGGTGGGTGCCATCCCTATACATAGGGAGGTTTTTCTCAATAAAAGGTAACATATTAATATCAAGATGATACCAATTATACTTGGTTTCTGCAATGACACAACATCAAAATCTGGTTGGGCCATTTCTCTAAAGAAGACTACATTAAGACATTGAAAATGCAGGCAACCAAAAAAATAAAAATAAAAAGAGAAGGAAAACAAATAAAGCCAACACAACCAATGCCTTGCAACAGACAAGCAAGGACACTATCTAGCATCCTTGGCAACACATGAGCTACTAGAAAGGTTCCCCAAAATAACGCCTTCAAGAAGATAATGACACTAAAGTGTTGCCACCGTGGGATTCAACCACTACAGGGCAGATCTTGGCTTTTCACGCCGGAGAGCCCGCCAGAGTAGACTCCAAAGCAATACCTCAACAAGGACATGACGTGTGAAACACTACCATTGCCGGGTACAACAATTGAATGCCCAGAGCTCGAGACCTAGAGCTTGAAGAGCACCACCAAGCCGAATACACCATCTGTTGCCACCACCTGAAGAAGATGAAGCTATGAAAAGGCACCCACTCACGCAAAATTGAAATACGAGCCGTCCCATTCTCATTCATGCCCAAAGGTAGCCGCTCGCCTGCACATCCTTGGCGTGGATATCACCGCACCAGCAGATCTATGTATGCAAGCACATAACCTTCACAATAACGTAGAGAGCCGAACATCGCTGGGATCCATCTCACTCGCATGTGCTTCGAAAATCCTATGACAAAGGTCGATGACGACAATGACGCTGAGATGTGGCGACAACTCCGTAGCTGCCGCAAGCCATAGAGGCAACCACTCCCATCCAACGGGTGTACGTCTTCGCGTCGCAGTCGCTAGCTGAGTGTTGAAGGCCTATATCACTACCCGCGACTAACTGCATCCTATGGCCCTCGGGGCGCCATGCCCTGATATTCAAGCTCCATCAATTATGGCACGCTGCCCGGCCCCCAGTGCTATGTTAATGGAAAGCTCTTTGCACGAGAGCTCAACACACGAGAACGCATCCCCGCCAATTTCACCGACCGAGCGGGCCTTGCCCGCTAGCGTCCTCTGTCGGTGGCGGGGAAGGAGCAAAAATGAGGTTGTGGGGATGACAACAACTAGGGTTTTGCCTGATCCGCCCTTGTGGGTGACGTGAGTGCTCAAACACTTCTTTTTGTATTGAGTAATTTGCGAAGAAATTTTCCAGTACTGTAACAAAAGGAGAATTTTCTATTACATCCCACCAGTTTCGGATAGTGGGTAACCCATATGGAAAATAGAAAAAAATAGTTTTAACCTTGACTTGTTTTATTTACAAGAAATTGAGGAAAACTCCTTTTCTTTCCGCTTAGAGCATCTAGAACTAAAATTTTGCTCAAGACCTAAAATGTAAATTTGGGATTTTTGGCCCAAAAAACGACTCCAACAATACGTCTAAAAGTGATGCATGCGGACAAAAATTGTTTTGGTGGCCATCTAGATTTTTCTACCCAGTACCAATATTTGAGTCCTTACTACACGACCAAAAATACCAACAAAGTACCGCAACCCAACCATCGCGGCGTTTTCACCGCCACTGTACCGGTCCACCCTATGTTAGCGCCAGCCGATCACCGACCCCCACGACGGCCGCTGAGTTTGTGACGCCACCTCCTAGTCCCGTCGAGCTCCTCCTCGCTGACGCTCGATTTCGGTCGGCCATCGCCGGATCAACGCACCCCGCCCCCTCGTCCCCCCCCCCCCCCCCCCCCACACACACACACATTCTAGGCAACACACAAATTGTGAATGACGCCATGGATATGCTTTTATTGAATAATAACTAATATCACATGAAGGCCTCTTTGGTTAATATGATAGCAATAGAAAAATCATAAAAAGTAAAATGACATGTACTCACCCTGCAAAAAAAGAAAAAGACATGTATCTCAGTTTTTACAGGGAAAGTGGTCTCATTTGATGCATAGGTAAGAATTTTCCATCGAGCATAGCCTAATGTTTTTTTCATTTAAAATGTAAAGGATTGGTTCCTACTCACATGGAAATAGAAATTTATTCCTGCAAACCAAAGGGCGCCAGAGAAAATCTTCCTTATAGAATTCCTATTAATTTCCTACTATAAACAAAGGAGGCCGAAAATAGAGTGGACGGAGGGGGGAAAGCTGGGAAATTAATACTTGCGAGTTTTAATCAAGCCCGCCTTCCCGCAGGTAATGCTGGCTCAATAAATGCTGGCTCGCCAATCCTCCGCGGAAGGACACGCCCTTCTAGAGGACTGCGGGCCCTAGTCCAGCCTCGGAGTACGGACTAGGCTTCTAGAAGCGACAAGATGCCGCACAGTAGAAATGGACGGGGATTTCCGTGGTAACCAAGCCGTCTCCCGTGTTCCCACTTTCCCCGCTTCCCAACTCTGACTCGCAAGCGCAAGCCAAGCCACCACCTTCTTCCCTCCACCGTTCCGTCCCAAAGGGACTCCCACGCCCTACAAAACCCCCGTCGTCCCAGCTTCCCTCCCAGCACCAGCAGCAGTCCCACCTCACCCGAATAAGCATAAACGCGCCTGAGAGGCTTGAAACACACCCGAAAAGCCCTTGGAAATCACGCCGACGGTGGGGGGGTTAGGGGAGATGGACGCAACGGCGGAAATCCACAAGGTCGCCAGCATGCGGCGCGACAGCGGCTCCATATGGCGGCGCGGCGACGACGTGTTCTCGCGATCGTCCAGGGACGAGGACGACGAGGAGGCGCTGCGCTGGGCCGCGCTCGAGAAGCTGCCCACCTACGACCGCGTCCGCCGTGCCATCCTCCCGCCCCTCGACGGCGGCGAGGGCGCGGCCCCCGGAGCGGCGGCGGGGAAGGGGGTCGTGGACGTGCACGGCCTCGGGCCGCGCGAGCGCCGGGCTCTCCTCGAGCGCCTCGTGCGCGTCGCCGACGAGGACAACGAGCGCTTCCTGCTCAAGCTCAAGGACCGCCTCGAACGGTGCGTGCGTGCTACTACTCGTTTCCGTTTCCTGGCCGGAGCTCGTCGCCATGCCTGCCGGGTGTTTGACGATTTGTGCGTGTCTGGTTGCGCAGGGTTGGGATTGAAATGCCGACGATCGAGGTGCGGTTCGAGCACCTGGTGGCGGAGGCGGAGGTCCGGGTCGTCAACAGCGGCCTCCCCACCGTCCTCAACTCCATCACCAACACGCTCGAGGTGATCATCGCACCCAACTCGTTTGTGTCTCTGCCAGACGTGTCGGTGGAAGAGATCATTGATTTGTTTTGGTTGTGCTTGGTGCAGGAAGCGGCGAACGCGCTGCGCATACTCCCTAACAGGAAGCGGACCATGCCCATCCTCCACGACGTCAGTGGCATCATCAAGCCCCGCAGGTAGTCAAAAGATCTCTCTTGCCTTTTGGCCACAGAAAACATGCGATGCTCATGCTCATGCTCATGCTCTGCTTGCCTGCGGAGTACACTTGTCACCTGTTTGAACATTGAACTTGTAGACTTTGACCCGGGTCTTTTGGAGCTCGGTTTCATTCATCGCTCCTTCCACCTCACGCTCTTTTCGTTCGCGCAGGATGACACTCCTGTTGGGCCCACCTGGGTCAGGCAAGACCACCTTGCTGCTCGCCTTGACCGGGAGGCTCGACAAAGACCTCAAGGTCTCAGGCAATGTTACCTACAACGGGCACGGGATGGAGGAGTTTGTGCCGGAGAGGACGGCGGCGTACATAAGCCAGCACGACCTCCACATAGGGGAGATGACTGTGAGGGAGACACTCGCCTTCTCTGCACGCTGCCAGGGTGTTGGCACTCGCTTTGGTACCATTCTCTGCAACTGTCACATGCATTCAGTTCTGCTGTTTTCAGATTCTGTAGGATTGGCTTAGTTTGCTTGAGATATGCTTATCAAGCTTCCTTTTTGTTACATTGCCAGATATGCTGACTGAGTTGTCGAGGCGAGAGAAGGCCGCAAATATCAAGCCAGATGCTGATATTGATGCATTTATGAAGGCAAGACTTGCAAATCCGAAATAAACAAGAATATTTTGGTGGTTTCTGTGTGTTCTTCATGATATCTAATTTGAAATGAAGACTTCATGTATTTTTTTTTCTGTTTATCTTCATTAGGCGTCTTCAATGGGAGGTCTGGAGGCCAATGTGAACACAGACTATATACTGAAGGTAGTACATGAAACTTTGAGCTACAGCTACGACTAACTTCAGATTGAATTACCCAAATCTATCTTGCTCACCGTTTGGACAATGCTACATTTTACAGATATTAGGACTAGAGATGTGTGCAGACACGATGGTTGGGGACGAGATGCTGAGGGGCATCTCTGGTGGACAACGGAAGCGTGTTACAACTGGTAAAAAAAAAAGATAGAACTCCAGCTCCATTTCAGTATGTATGTCAACGTCAGCTATTAAATAAACAGTTACATGAATAAGCTTACGTTGATATGTTCTGTAGGTGAGATGCTGGTTGGGTCGGCCAAGGCGCTCTTCATGGACGAGATCTCAACTGGGCTCGACAGCTCAACTACATTCCAGATTGTAAACTCACTCAGGCAATCTGTGCACATCCTTGGTGGCACAGCTGTCATCTCCCTGCTGCAGCCAGCCCCTGAAACGTACAACTTATTCGATGACATCATCCTCCTCTCTGATGGCCAAGTCGTGTACCAGGGCCCTCGTGATGACGTGCTTGAATTCTTCGAGTCTGTGGGGTTCAAGTGTCCTGAAAGGAAGGGCGTCGCCGACTTCTTGCAAGAGGTACTTATATTGCCATTGCCACCACCCTCTTATGTACTGAATGGGTGCTTTTATTAAAGATGTGTCTCTGTGCGATTAATGGATAGGTGACTTCGAAGAAAGATCAAAAGCAATACTGGGCGCGGGGTGATGAGTCCTACCGGTTCGTGCCGGTTAAGGACTTTGTGCGTGCATTCCAGTCATTCCACACCGGGAGAGCTATAAGAAAGGAGCTCGCTGTGCCATTCGACAAGAGCAATAGCCATCCAGCAGCATTGACAACTACGAGGTATGGTGTGAGTGGCACGGAGCTGCTAAAGGCAAACATTGACAGGGAGATCCTCCTCATGAAAAGGAACTCTTTTGTCTACATGTTTAGAACCTTCCAGGTAATTGCCATTAGTACAAACAAATATATTGGTTGGTATATAATGGAATGAGAAGCAACATATGCATGACGGATTCCCTCATATTCTGGCATTACAGCTGATCCTCATGTCATTTATTGCAATGACGCTCTTCTTCCGTACAAAGATGAAGCGCGACTCGGTGACAAATGGGGGCATCTACATGGGGGCACTCTTCTTTGGTGTGCTCATGATCATGTTCAATGGCTTCTCTGAGCTTGCACTCACCGTCTTTAAGCTACCTGTGTTCTTCAAGCAGAGGGACCTCCTTTTCTACCCAGCATGGGCCTACACAATACCCTCATGGATCCTCAAGATCCCAATAACATTTGTTGAGGTTGGCGGTTATGTTTTCATAACATACTATGTCATGGGGTTCGACCCAAATGTAGGCAGGTGAGATTGATGGGGATTCTCTTTTTGGTTAACAACTGCGCATCTTGTTTTGATGCTGTTTGGAAATGTTCTGACAGTACCTGCTATCCATCAACCAGGTTCTTCAAGCAATATCTTCTTATGTTAGCAATCAATCAGATGGCGGCATCACTCTTCCGATTCATTGGTGGAGCAGCAAGGAACATGATTGTTGCGAATGTCTTTGCATCATTCATGTTGCTCATTTTTATGGTATTGGGCGGATTCATTCTAGTAAGAGGTAAATATTCATCCTTCTTGCCTAATAGTCCTTGACAATACAGATTTTTTTCATATGTAAGCCTTCCTTCTTTTGAACTTGCAGAAAAAGTGAAGAAATGGTGGATTTGGGGCTACTGGATCTCCCCACTAATGTATGCACAGAATGCCATCTCAGTGAATGAGTTCTTTGGTCACAGCTGGGATAAAATATTGAATAGCACAGCCTCAAACGAGACCCTTGGAGTGCAAGTCCTGAAGTATCGCGGAGTGTTTCCAGAAGCAAAGTGGTACTGGATCGGTTTGGGTGCAATGCTCGGGTACACTTTGTTGTTCAATGCTCTCTTCACTCTTGCCCTTACATACCTGAAGGGTGAGTACATGCAGAACTAGTTTGATCATTTTTCGTGGATTTGGTTATTATCTATTCCTGAGAACGGTTTCATCTTGGGGTTTTCCAGCATACGGTAACTCCCGTTCGTCGGTATCTGAAAACGAACTGAAGGAGAAGCATGCCAACCTGAACGGTGAGGTTCTGGACAATGATCGCCTGGAATCACCAAGCAATGATGGGCCGATACGAATGAACACTGGAAATGACTCAGCAATAGTCGAAGAGAATTCTAGTCCCATGCAAAGGGGAATGGTGCTTCCATTTCTCCCGCTTTCACTCACGTTTGACAACATCAGATACTCTGTTGACATGCCACCGGTAATTGATAAAAAAATGCTTCTGTTACAGTATCATCGTAGGTCATTGTTGTAGATCCTAACCATGAGTACGAAATTTGTTTCAGGAAATGAAAGCACAAGGCGTAGTTGAAGACCGATTGGAGCTCCTCAAAGGTGTTAGTGGATCTTTCAGGCCAGGGGTACTGACTGCCCTGATGGGTGTCAGTGGTGCTGGCAAGACTACTCTGATGGATGTGTTGGCAGGGAGAAAGACAGGTGGGTACATTCAAGGAAACATCAGCATTTCAGGATACCCGAAGAAACAAGAGACCTTTGCACGCGTATCAGGATACTGCGAACAGAATGATATCCACTCTCCGCAGGTGACAGTCTATGAGTCGCTGCTTTTCTCAGCGTGGCTCCGTCTCCCTGAGGATGTTGATTCAAACAAAAGAAGGGTCAGTCAACCGAAATAGCAATTATTAGCTTTAGTTAATACACGATCGACTGTTTCTTACCTCTGTGTATGCAGATGTTCATTGAGGAGGTGATGGAGCTTGTGGAGCTCAAGCCTCTGAAAGATGCATTGGTTGGTCTACCGGGAGTGAATGGTCTGTCAACTGAACAGAGGAAGAGGCTGACCATTGCTGTGGAGCTCGTTGCTAATCCTTCTATCATTTTCATGGATGAGCCAACCTCCGGACTTGATGCCCGAGCAGCCGCAATCGTGATGAGGACAGTGAGGAACACTGTTGATACTGGTAGAACTGTGGTTTGCACGATTCATCAACCTAGCATTGACATATTTGAAGCATTTGATGAGGTGAGTGAGATTTCACAGCGGAGATTTCTACCAGCTTTCCTGTGGACATTCTGTACTGTAGAAGTGTGATCTGCACGATTCATTAGCCTGGCTTGACCGCTTGATTATGGCTGGTTGTCCAAACCTTGAATTATGCCCTGAGATCTAAACTTCCTGATCAATGCTTGCAGCTATTCCTGATGAAGCGAGGTGGAGAAGAGATCTATGCTGGTCCATTGGGCCATCATTCTGCAGACTTAATCAATTACTACGAGGTAAACCAATGTTACAAGAATTTGAATATTACCCTAATCTAATTTGCTTACTGATAAGCCCATGGTTTTGTTTTGCTCAGGGCATTCATGGGGTCAGCAAAATTAAAGATGGCTACAATCCGGCAACATGGATGTTGGAAGTGACAACGATCGGTCAAGAACAGATGCTAGGCATTGATTTCAGTGACATATACAAGAAATCTGAACTCTACCAGTGAGTAACTTACTTGCCATCCTAGACATAGTCATTTGGAATCACATTAGATGGTCAAGGAAACATAGTTATTTTAGGTATGCTACAGATAAAGTAACTTGGCATACTACAGATAAATAGGTACTCCCTCCGTAAACTAATATAAGAGCGTTTAGATCACTAAAATAATGATCTAAACGCTCTTATATTAGTTTGCAGAGGGAGTACTAGATTTATTTATATGGTATGTCAAAACCTTAGAAGTTTGCTACAGGTAACTCAGCATACTAATACAACTAAGATATGATAACAAACTGAAGGACTACCCGGTTGTAACATACTAATGCTCTTTGACTTGGACTTAGATTTGCAAAGGCAGACTTCCAATAGGCCAGGCCAGCTTTCCTTTCTCCAATGCATTTTTGCTATGGCAGATGTAGATGTAATATTGGTATGTTACCTTTTGCAGGAGAAACAAGGCATTGATAAAGGAACTAAGCCAACCCGTGCCGGGTTCAACTGATCTGTATTTCCCTACCCAGTACTCGCAGTCTTCGGTCACACAATGCATGGCTTGCCTGTGGAAGCAGAACCTGTCATACTGGAGGAACCCTCCTTACAATGCTGTTAGGTTCCTTTTCACTACTGTGATTGCTCTCCTCTTCGGCACCATCTTCTGGGACCTTGGTGGCAAAATGTATGTCATGACACACACATCCTATATAGCAAGCAAGCAGCCAAACCTTTGAAACTTTATTTATCTCTTGCTTCTTATTCCAGGAGCCAGTCACAAGACTTGTTCAACGCCATGGGGTCAATGTATGCTGCAGTGCTGTTCATCGGTATTATGAACTGTACTTCGGTTCAACCAGTGGTGGCTGTGGAGAGGACAGTCTTTTACCGTGAAAGAGCAGCCGGCATGTACTCAGCATTCCCGTACGCATTTGGCCAGGTGAAAGTTGTTCTCCTATTATTCAAAGTTCCAGGTGCTCATGCTCTAAGCTGGTGGTTGCATTACTGAGAGCCAGAGTCTGATTAGTGTTAAAACTTCTCTATTGCAGGTTGTCATTGAACTCCCATACACACTCGCTCAGGCTACCGTATACGGAGTCATAGTTTACTCGATGATTGGGTTTGGGTGGACAGCTCCTAAATTCTTCTGGTACCTCTTCTTCATGTACTTCACGCTGCTCTATTTCACATTCTACGGCATGATGGCTGTTGGCTTGACACCCAACTACCACATCGCCTCAATCGTCTCGTCAGCATTCTACGCCATCTGGAATCTCTTCTCAGGTTTCATCATCCCCCGACCAGTAAGTGCCATCACCTTTGGCAGTCCACGTCTACTCCTTTTTTCAGCATTTCCTAGCTTAACTATTCCCCGTTTTACACTGAAACAATGTGCAGAAAGTTCCAATCTGGTGGAGATGGTATTGCTGGGTATGCCCCGTAGCGTGGACACTGTACGGGCTGGTTGTCTCACAGTTCGGCGATGTCACAACGCCGATGGAGGACGGCACTCCCGTGAAAGACTTTATAGAGGGCTACTTCGACTTCAAGCACAGCTGGTTAGGTTATGTTGCTACGGTGGTCGTGGCGTTCGCGGTGCTGTTTGCCTTCTTGTTCGGTTTTGCCATCATGAAGCTCAACTTCCAGAAGAGGTAGATGATGACGATATGAGGCATGTTCTAGAAAGAAATGCATTAGTTGCCCGCAAATATGAATCGATGTGTACATATCATTTGACCACATGGAATGTTTAGGTTCATTAGTTATCTTGTACTAGTACATCATAGAGGTCTATCTTTTGGAAAACATTTTGCACCGCGCGAATGCTTGTTTTGGTAAACAGAATATATTAATATCAAGATGATATCAAGTACACCTGGCTTCTACAACAACTCAATACCACGAGCAACTTGAGACATGATGATGCACACATCCAAATTATTACTAGAAGGAGAAAAGAACAAAAAAAAAGATCTTAAGTGCAACAACTCAATACCACGATCAACTTGAGACATTGATGATGCACACACCCAAATTATTACAAGAAGGAGAAAATAACACACAGAAAAACCAAGATCTTAGGCACGTAGTAACCAAAGACATCAACCACTACGGTGATCCACAAGATGTTACTTTCTTCGGAGCCTTTAAAGACAGACTTGGATCCATCACTCCTACCCGCGATCCTTTGCAACTTCACAACCTGGTCTTAAGCACTGATGATTTACATGATCTAGAAGTTCCTTTCAACAAAGAGGAGATTGATTTGGTTACTGAACAGATGCATGCTGACGAAGCCCTTGGACCAGATGGTTTCACAAAAGTTATCAAAGCTTGTTGGCACATTGGACTATCAGGGTCATATCAATATGGAGAGCATCAATTATTTCTTCATCACTATGATCCCTAAGAAAGATAACCCTCTCCTCCCAGGGGACTTCACACCTATCTCACTTCTCAACTGCGTACTGAAAATTCTCACCAAACTTCTGGCCAACACAAAGGACCATTCTTAAATTGGTGCATAAAAATCAATATGGATTTCTGCATAGCAAAAGTATCCAAGATTGTCTGGCATGGGCTTTTGAATATGTGCATCAATGCCATCACACAAAGATTGAAATGGTGATTTTGAAAAGGCATTTGATCTGCTTGACCATAACACTACCATGGAACTACTTACCGCCAAAGGATTTGGACAAAGGTGGATGACATGGATTAGTATGATTCCGATACTGGTTTCTCTTCTGTACTGCCTAATGGTAACGGAAAACCTGGAAAACAATTTTTGTGCACGAGAGGTGTCAGACAAGGATATCCACTTTCACACCTCCTATAGTCTACTTTCAATGAACACATGCACACTCATTTGGCTGACTCCCCTTTAAGACATACATCTTGTCATCATCCAATTATTCAGTATGCATATGACACATAGATTATTCTCCCTGCTAAAGATGAGGGCATTTTACATGGAAAAAACCTTCTGAAATATTATGCTGATTATACTGGTTGAAGGTCAACTATTACAAATCTTTGTTGGTGCCCGTTAATCTCTTTACACAAAGAACTTAGTTTCTGGATGATTTGCTTGAGTTTCAAGGGGGTAAACTTCCATTCACATGCCTTGGGCTTCCTCTAAATACCAAAAGCCCAATCTCTCTGCACAAAGGACTCAATTTCTGTCTGCTTTGTTTGAGTACCAAGGGTAAAAACTTCAATTCACATACCTTCCGCTTCCTCTAAATACCCAAAAGCCCAACACTGAAAACCTAATCCCTATGCTGCAAAGGATTGAGAGAAGGCTCTCTAGCTGCTCCACACTTTTATCCTATGGAGAAAAACGAGTACTTATGAAAGTTGTGTTAGCTAGTATACCAACCTTTACGATGTGTTGATTTGCATTGCCCATGTCAATAATTGAGTAGATCCTACCTAAAGCACTGTTTCTGGAGAACATATGGGATGGAAGGTTGTGCACTTATAGCATGGGATAAAGTTTAAAACCTAAAAGTTAGGGAGGTTTGGGTGTGTCGGAATTGATTACCCATAACAAGGCACTTATGATGAAGCACCTTCAGAAATTCATGAACCAACAAGATCTGCCCTGGGTTAGTATTATTTGGGAGTCTTACTACTCACATGAACCACCAACTTATAGAAAAAATGGATCTTTTGGTGGAAATCTATTATTAAGATCCTCCTCTCTATAAACAAATTGCCTCTTGTGATGCTGGTAATGGCAAACTGTTTTGTTTTGGGAATACCAGTGGAGGCAACAACAATTGACACTCTCATATCCAGAATTGCACTTCTTCAGTTATCAGGACATGGTCTTTCTTCATAAAGTCATGGGACATGAACACTTTGAAGATTTATTCAATAGACCACTTTCCACTCAAGCATACACCCAATTCTTGTTGCTTCAGACTTTCCTTCAGGAAAGACGGGTTTTGGCTCATAATGACAAATGGATCTACCCTTGGGGCCATACTTACTCTTATCAATAAAATGTATACACATCTCAAGGGACCAGATAAGGCTCATAGCATGTTCACTAAACTCTAGAAATGTGGTGCTATGCTCAGCCACAAAGTCTTCTTCTGGATTGTACTTTTCCTCAAAGTTGCTAGTAGAAGAGCATGCCCAATAAGAACATACACATCTCATTC
The DNA here is from genome assembly GCA_963921465.1 of Triticum timopheevii. Classification (NCBI taxonomy): domain Eukaryota; kingdom Viridiplantae; phylum Streptophyta; class Magnoliopsida; order Poales; family Poaceae; genus Triticum; species Triticum timopheevii. The sequence goes on from OY997266.1 coordinate 322,438,469, forward strand.
TTTGATGAAGTTCATCTCACTCTTGTGGAACTTCCCACGACTATTGGTTTGGATATTGTCATCATGGGCTGCTAGAGCATATGGACTCAACGAAACGATAAAATCTTCAAGAATTCTTGAACTCGAACTCCTAGAGCCACTCTCAAAGAATTGCTCAAGTTCACATTGTTGCGTGTGAAACCTCAGAAAGCTGACGAGCTCAAGAATATATATGTGATAAATCCAATTAGATAATATATTATTCCTTATGTGCCCTAGAAAAGGAAACTGTTGAGCTATATACTCTTTCCTTATTTTTGTCATTATTTGCTTTTGTAAATACTACTCATATTAATAGAAATTTTTCTTATAACGATTAATCTATGGTTTCAGGGTAAAAAAACACTTCTGTGACAACACATGGGCTGCAAGAAGGTACTCCAAAAGCAACACCTTCAGGATGATAAAGACACACAAGTGTCACCATCATTAGTTTCGGTCAAAGACTAGATCCCGAGTTTTCACCCTGAGAGCAAAATTGAGCAAATTTCATGTAATGCCTTCAACAAGGTAACGAAGTCAAAACATTGACATTGCCAGGTATGACTGACAAAGGTCAAACCAAGGTTTCTCACCTTGAAAACTGTTGGGAAACGTTGCATGGAAAAAAATTCTATGCACACGCAATGACTATCCATGGAGATACATAGCAACAAGGGGGAGAGTGTGACTACATACCCTCGTAGACCATGAGCGGAAGGGTTTCACAACGCGGTTGATGTAGTCAAACTTCTTCATGCTTCAACCGATCAAGTACCGAACGCACGACACCTCCGCGTTCTGCACACGTTTAGCTCGGTGACGTCCCTCGCCTTCTTGATCCAGCAAGATGTCGATGTAGTAGATGAGTTCCGTCAGCACAATGGTGTGGTGACGGTGATAGTGAAGTGATCTCCGTAGGGCTTCGCCTAAGCAATACGAAAATATGACCGAGGGTGTAAACGGTGGAAGGGGGCGCCGCACACGGCTAACAATTGATCTGGGTGTGCTAGGCGCCCCCCACAAATATATAGGTGGGAGGGGGAGGGGGGAGGCAAGGAGGTGCCCCAAGTAGGACCGAATCCTACTTGGGCTCTGCTACCTCTTGAGCACTGCGTTGGTTTTCCCTTGAAGAGGAAATGGTGATGCAGCAAAGCAGCGTAAGTATTTCTCTCAGTTTTAGAGAACCAAGGTATCAATCCAGTAGGAGGCTCCTCAAAAGTCCCACGCACCTACACAAACAAACAAGAACCTCGCAACCAATGCGATAAAGGAGTTGTCAATCCCTTCACGGTAACTTCCGAAAGTGAGATCTGATAGAGATAATAAGATGAGATAAATATTTTTGGTATTTTTATGATATAGATTGAAAAGTAAAAGATGCAAATAAAAGTAGATGGAAAACTTATATGATAAAAGATAGACCCGGGGGCCATAGGTTTCACTAGTGGCTCTCTCAAGATAGCATAAGTATTATTGTGGGTGAACAAATTACTGTCGAGCAATTGATAGAAAAGTGCATAGTTATGATAATATCTAGGCATGGTCATGTATATAGGCATCACGTCTGTGACAAGTAGACCGACTCCTTCCTAGATCTACTACTATTACTCCACACATCGACCAACTCCTGCCTGTATCTAGAGTATTAAGTTCATAAAGAACAGAGTAACGCATTAAGAAAGATGACATGATGTAGAGGGATAAACTCAAGCAATATGATATAAACCCCATCTTTTTATCCTTGATGGCAACAATACAATACGTGCCTTGCTGCCCTGCTGTCACTGGGAAAGGACACCACAAGATTGAACCCAAAGCTAAGCACTTCTCCCATTGCAAGAAAGATCAATCTAGTAGGCCAAACCAAACTGATAATTCGAAGCGACTTGCAAAGATAACCAATCACACATAAAAGAATTCAGAGAAGATTCAATTATTTCTCATAGATAAACTTGATCATAAACCCATAATTCATCGGATCTCGACAAACACACCGCAAAAAGAGTCACATCGAATAGATCTCCAAGAAGATCGAGGAGAACTTTGTATTGAGATTCAAAGAGAGAGAAGAAGCCATCTAGCTAATAACTAGGGACCCGAAGGTCTGTGGTAAACTACTCACAACTCATCGGAGAGGCCTTGGAGATGATGTAGAGGCCCTCCATGGTCGATTCCCCCTTCGGTGGAGCACCGGCGAAGGCTCCAAGATGGGATCTCGTGGATACAGAAGGTTGCGGTGGTGGAATTAGGTTTTCGTGGTGCTCCTCGATGGTTTCAGGGTACGAGAGTATATATAGGAGGAAGAAGTATGTTGGTTGATGCTCGAGGGGCCCACGAGGGTGGGGGGCACGCCCACCCCCAAGGGGCGCGCCGGGCACCCTCGTGGCCGCCTCGTTTGTTGCTTGACGTCCACTCCAAGTCTCGTGGTTTGCATTTGTTCCAAAAAGATCGCTCCCGAAGGTTTCATCCCGTTTGGACTCCGTTTGATATTCCTTTTCTTCAAAACATTGAAATAAGCAAAACAACAGCAATTCGGACTGGGCCTCCGGTTAGTAGGTTAGTCCCAAAAATGATATAAAAGTGTAAAGTAAAGCCCATAAACATCCAAAACAGGTAATATAATAGCATGGAATAATAAAAAATTATAGATACGTTGGAGACGTATCAAGCATCCCCAAGTTTAATTCCTGCTCGTCCTCGAGTAGGTAAATGATAAAAATAGAATTTTTGATGTGGAATGCTACCTAGCATATTTCTAAATGTAATTTTCTTTATTGTGGCATGAATGTTCAGATCCAAATGATTCAAAATAAAAGTTCATATTGACATGAAAACAATAATACTTCAAGCATACTAACAAAGTAATCATGTGTAGAGACCCGACCTCAAGCGGTCAAGTCTCTGTGTTTCAGTGTCATCCCTGGATCAGTAATGCTGACACACACAGTACTCGGAGGATTTATAACAGAGTAGCAATCACACACTTATTACATCGAATGTCTCAAAAGAGAACTTATTACAATAATATGGCTTAAGGCCATCTAATGCGATGACAGCGGAAGGCTTGGAAGATAAAGTGAGTCCATCAACTCCAACGGCATAGCTGAGCTGCACGGCAACGACCTAACAAACCTTACTCCTCGTCTGAAAAGTCTGCAACATAATATGTTGCAGCCCGAAAACGGGCCAACACATGGAATATGTTGGCAATATAACACAGTAGAGCAAGAACAGGATAATACTATCACTACATGCATATTTGGCTGATGGAAAGCTCTATAGTTATATTTTTGCGAAAAGCAAATTTTTCCCTACAACAAAGGAATAAATTTTAATTTAACTATCATGGTGGTTGAAACATTGAGAAGGTATAACCCCAACTCAATCCCAATTAAAGTAATTAACAACCCAACAATATTAATTAAGAGTGATGAGATACATGTGATAACCCAAGTACTAGAGACTCAAGATTTGTCCATAATCGGGGACACGGCTAACCATGATTAGATTGTACACTCTGCAGAGGTTTGTGCACTTTTCCCCATAAGACTCGATCGCTTCCCTTGGATTTTCTCGCACTGCACGGTGTTTGAGAAACGGATGAACGAGACATAGTTTTTCAGAAACATTAACTCCCTACTCCGGGTAGACCATACCAAACCTACAAAACCCACTACCTGCTGATCTACCTCTTCAAGAGCTTCACATAACTTACTCAACTATGCTAGAGCCCATAATAGCTTGTGGCTGCACACGGAAGTTTCTAGCATGAATCATCTCAGTTCCCTTTAAGCCTGGGTGGCGGTCCATAGAAAGATCACACGGGTACCTCGGGATTTCCAAAAAAAATACAGACAACACTGGGTTCCCCAGGTGCCTCAATCCACCCAGATGTTAATTTAAGTTGCCACCTTAAGTTGAACCATTAATTAACAATCTCACATCTGTCATGGATTCACTCAAACCCCAAACCACGTCTACGAGCATAGCATAGCAATATAAGCAACGCGTAGAAGTAACTCCCACGGGTTTGATAGTAACAGGGCAATAGGTTCTACCTCAACAACTACTTCCCAACCCACAAGTTAATGACATCCTAATCATGCAGTGTTTGAGGATTGAACTAATGCAATAAAAACTGGGTATGAAAAGAGTATGATCAATGTGTTACTTGCCTTGCTGACGATCCGCGAATCCTAGAGACTCGTAGTAACACGCTTCGCACTCCGGGAATTCTATCGCAAACAAACAATAACATACATAAGTAACAAGCAAAGATGCACAAGCAAAACTTCAAATAAAAGAGGTTGACCAGAAAGTTCAACTTAAGAACTCCGGTTCACAAAAAAATCAAATCAAACGGAGCAACGAAACTCAAACGGCGAAAGAAACAAGATCTGTTTACTAATCTGAACTATGGTCAAATTTTATAATATCAAAATCTTGTTTAAGTTGATTAAACAGAAAGAGGGTCTCGAGATGAAACTCTAGGCGTTTGAATCGCCTGATTCCGACTAACGAGCGAAAAGATAAACAAAGACTAAAATTGTATCAGGAATCACGATCGAAAATAATCGTAGATAAATCCGATAAAAGAAAACTGACGAATAGACTAACGAACGAGCGTTTGTTATCTGTAACTAACGGAAGAAAACCGTTCGTTAAAACAAACGTACGGACGAGCGTCCGCTAATTAGAAGAACCGAGAAAAACCGGTGAACCGATGTAAAAAAACCGAACTAGAGTTTCTAAAAAAGCCGGCCATTTTTTTTTAAAACCGGCGGCTCGGATCCGGCGTGGTACCTCCGGCGAGGGGGCTCCGGCGAGGCGGGGTTGGGCAGCGGGGCTCGGCGGCGGCTCGGCGCGGGTGGCGGGAGGCGGCGCGGCTCGGGGCGGGCTGCGGCGACAGCGGTGGTTGGTGGTGGTGGGGGCTCGGGGGGGGGGTATATAAAGAGGGGGGCGGCGGTTTGGAGGAGGGGCCAAGGCGGCGGCGGTGGAGTCCGGCTCGGACTCCTTGTCCGAGTTGACGGCGGCGGCGCGCGCGCGAGGAAGGCAGCGGCGCGGCGGTTGGGCCGGCCTGGCTCGGCTGAGCTTCGGCCCAGTCGGGCGCGGGAGAGTTTTTTTTAAATAATTTCGCCGGCAGAAATAAAATCCTAGAAAATAAAATAAAAACCTAAAAATGCCAAAACAAAATTTCGCCGTCTAAATAAAATATTTAGAACGAGATGAACATTTTCTTGGCCCTAAAATGCAATTTTGAAAACATGCAATTTTTTCTAATGCAAATAAACTCCAAATAAACTCAAATAAAATCAAATAAATGATTTTAACATGTTCCTCCAATATTTCAATTGTTTTGGAGAAGTCATATTATCTCCTCTCATATGTTTTAATAAGAAATATTTTTCAGAGAGAAAAATAATTAAAATAAAAAATCCTCGTTTCACTATTTGATAGGAATCAAATATGAAAACCGAAAAATCCCCAACTCTCTCCGGGGGTCCTTGAGTTGCTTAGGATTTCGAGGATTGCGAAACGAAAATGCAATAAAATATGAGGTGCAAGAATGACCTATGTATAACATTCCAAATTTAAAATTTGGGATGTTACAAACCTACCCCCCTTAAGATGAATCTCGCCCTTGAGATTCGGGTTGGTTAGAAAATAGGTGTGGGTGGTCTTTGCGAAGATCATCCTCCCGTTCCCAGGTGGCTTCATCCTCGGTATGGTGGCTCCACTGAACTTTGCAAAACTTAATAACCTTGCTGCGGGTGACTCGGCTGGCAAACTCAAGAATCTTCACTGGCTTTTCCTCATAAGTCAAATCACTGTCCAGCTGAATTGCCTCCAAGGGTAATGTATCTCTTAACGGTGTATCGACCATCTCAGCATGACACTTCTTCAGCTGTGAGATGTGGAACACATCGTGAACTGACAGTCCTTCAGGTAACTCCAACTTGTAGGCAACTTCTCCCATCCGTTCCAAAACACGATACGGTCCTACAAATCTCGGAGCTAACTTTCCCTTAACTCCAAAACGTTTCACTCCTCGCAAGGGTGATACTCGCAGGTATGCTCTGTCTCCAATTTCATAAGTTACCTCCTTGCGTTTCGAGTCTGCATAACTTTTCTGCCTGGACTGAGCAATCTTTAGTCTATCTCGAATCAGCTTAACCTTCTCTTCAGACTCCTTGATCAGGTCTGGTCCAAACAGTTGTCGGTCTCCTACCTCATCCCACATCAACGGCGTTCTGCACCTCCGTCCATACAGAGCTTCGAACGGTGCCATCTTCAAACTGGCCTGGTAGCTATTGTTGTATGTGAACTCTGCGTAAGGCAAATTGTCATCCCAACTAGATCCATAATCTAGCGCTTAGGCTCTCAACATATCTTCCAGTATCTGGTTGACTCTCTCGGTCTGTCCATTTGTCTGCGGGTGGAATGCTGTACTAAACTCTAATCTCGTACCTAAGGTTTGGTGTAACTGATGCCAAAACTTTGAAGTAAACTGTGTTTCTCTATCTGATACAGTGGTCCTCGGAACTCCATGCAGACATACAATCCTGGACATATATATCTTGGCCAACTTTGCACTTGTATAGGTTGTTTTCACTGGGATAAAGTGAGCCACTTTGGTCAAGCGATCAATTACTACCCATATTGAGTCATATCCTGCTTTGGTCCTAGGTAGTCCGGTGATAAAGTCCATGCCAAGTTTATCCCACTTCCATTCGGGTATCGGCATAGGCTGTAACAGTCCTGCTGGCTTCTGATGCTCTGCCTTCACTCTCTGACATACATCACATACGGCTACATACTCGGCGATATCCTTCTTCATACCAGTCCACCAGAAACGTTCCTTCAAATCCAAATACATCTTGGTGTTTCCGGGGTGTATCGAGTATGGTGAGTCATGAGCCTCCTGAAGTATTAACTTCCCGATCTCTGGGTTATTGGGCACATAAACTCGGTCCTCAAACCATAAGGTATCGTGCTCATCCTCGCGAAAACCTTTGGCCTTTCCTTTGCTCATCTTCTCCTTTATCTCGGCAATTTCTTTGTCCTCCTTCTGAGCTTCTCGAATCTTGTTCAACAATGTCGACTGAACCTCCATTGTTGCAATGAAACCTCTAGGAACAATCTCCAGTCGAAGTTCCATGATATCCTCAGCTAACTCCTTCGGCAATCCCTTACTTTCAAGGATATTAGCATAACTCTTCCGGCTCAGAGCGATGGTTAGGGGTATCTGGTTGCACCATCGGCTAGCCATATACTCTGCTCCAGGCGAGCTCACTAAAAGAGGGGTCCTAAGGGTTTGGGTTGGTAGTTTAAACTTCTCCACGAATCCTCTTGATATGTATGAATGCGATGCACCAGTATCGAAAAGAACAAGAGTGGTAAGTGACTTAACCAAAAACTTACCTATTACCACGTCCGGCTGCTCTTCAACCTCCTCCACGTTAACGTGGTTCACTTGTCCTTTGTTGAATAGATTAGGCTTTTTCCCAGCGCTCCCATTTCCGTTTCCATTCCTTCCTTCAGGGCAATCATTGGCATAGTGCCCTGTCTTCCCGCACTTAAAGCAAGTAACTTGACTAAGGTCTCTTTTGGCGGGTGTGGCTGGATTGGAGCGATTCTGATTGTTGTTAGCTCCGTTCCCATTTCCATTCTTAGCACCATTGTGGTTATGCGATCCTCCTCCAGTGTGGGTGTGACCTCCATGGTTATGAACAAGTCCTCCTGAATTCGGGGTTAAGCAAGGCTTCTATTGAGCTCCTGAGTTATACTTCCCTTGTCCATACTTCCTCTTACGGCTCTCAATCTGCTGCTGCTTCCCTTGATCATAAGAGCCTTATCTACCAACTCCTGGTAGTTGTTGAAGGTTGCTACCATCAACTGCATGCTCATCTCATCATTCAGCCCTTCCATAAACTTCTCCTGCTTCGCGGCATCTGTGGCCACATCATTAGGGGCATAGCGTGATACTTGCTAAAATCATCCACGTACTGAGCCATAGTACGGTTCCCCTGGTGTAAGTTGCGGAACTCCCGCTTCTTCATCTGCATAGCTCTAGTTGAGACATGGGCTGTGCGGAAAGCTTGCTGAAACTGGTCCCAAGTGACATTGGCTATAGGAAAAGTAGCCGTGTAATTCTCCCACCATGAGGCTGCTGTTCCATCCAATTGGTGTGCGGCAAAGCGCACCTTCTCCGCATCTGTGCAACCCGCGGTGGTCAACTCCCTTCCAATACGGCATAGCCAATCATCAGCAACTATTGGCTCGGTGCTACTGGAAAACACCGACGACTGTAACCTTAGAAAACGGGCTAGGTTGTCCACTGGCGGCGGGTTATTGTTGTTGTTGCCCTGGTTCTGAACTAGCAATTGCATCAAAGCATTCTGCTGCTGGATCAACTGGGTGAGCTTCGGTGGGAAAGCAAAACCGGTGTCACGTCACGGAGGCATCTGATGGGTTTAGATGGAAGAGATTAGAATAGAAAAAGGTCTAACGATAAAGCACTACCCATATGCACATGAGACGGACACAATCATTTCACTCAATCAATCAAGCAAGGGCATACAAACGGTCTAGAACTATCGCAAAAGTGCTCAACTACTACTAAATACATGGGGAAATACTACTAATATATGGTGGTCATCTAGAAATTTTGATCGGTGGAAGACTCCGTGATGTCTGCTCCAGCTTCATCTTCAAAGTCATCATCACTAGGATCAGAATCGGTGTCGTCGATGATGATGTAGTTGTCCGGGCAAGTGGGGTCGTCGTCTTCTTCTCCCGGTGCTGGTCCTCCCATGAATACTTCAATCTTCTTAACCAGGTCGTCGTTTTTCTCCAGTAGTGTCTTGATTTCCTCCTCATACCCATCACGTGTAAACTTGAGTTCTTCCTCCAGCTCAATGATCCTAGTCTTCTCGTTCTTCAATTCCATCATGTCTGCACACATCTGGTTCTCCTGACGTCGAATGTGCTGGTTTAGCTCCTGGATAAAAGATGCAATGGATCTATCCTTCCTGGTGCCGATTACTTCCCATTGCTCATCTTGGCGCCCACATATTTGATAGATAGTGTCCTTAAGTTCCCTGTTGTAGACTTCTCCAATGCGTCCCATGGTAATGTGGGCTGCCATGCTCTTGCCTAGACTCCAGGTGGGTGCTTCGAAAGAAAATTCTATGGGTTTAGAAGTTGGCGAGAACGTCCTTCCTGGAACTTGTACTTGAATCATCCAGCGCTCCTCTTCTGGTAAGGTGGCGTTGTACGTCCTGGTGAAACTTGGTATTCCAATATTCAAGTACCTAGTGACTTCCTTCAAGTGGCGTCCAAAAGGTGTGTCCTCATCCGGTTGCGCAAACTTGTTCTTCATCTCCGTCATCCTAAAGAGTAGGAAATGGAGAGGAGTCAGAAATGAGTAGAGAAGAGTGACCTATGGTTTATCTTAGTGGTCGTGTCCTACACTCAGCGTGTGCTCTGATACCATCTTGTAGAGACCCGACCTCAAGCGGTCAAGTCTCTGTGTTTCAGTGTCATCCCTGGATCAGTAATGCTGACACACACAGTACTCGAAGGATTTATTACAGAGTAGCAATCACACACTTATTACATCGAATGTCTCAAAAGAGAACTTATTACAATAATATGGCTTAAGGCCATCTAATGCGATAACAGCGGAAGGCTTGGAAGATAAAGTGAGTCCATCAACTCCAATGGCATAGCTGAGCTGCACGGCAATGACCTAACAAACCTTACTCCTCGTCTGAAAAGTCTGCAACATAATACGTTGCAGCCCGAAAACGGGCCAGCACATGGAATATGTTGGCAATAGAACACAGTAGAGCAAGAACAGGATAATACTATCACTACATGCATATTTGGCTGATGGAAAGCTCTATGGTTATATTTTTGCGAAAAGCAAATTTTTCCCTACAACAAAGGAATAAATTTTAATTTAACTATCATGGTGGTTGAAACATTGAGAAGGTATAACCCCAACTCAATCCCAATTAAAGTAATTAACAACCCAACAATATTAATTAAGAGCGATGAGATACATGTGATAACCCAAGTACTAGATACTCAAGATTTGTCCATAACCGGGGACACGGCTAACCATGATTAGATTGTACAATCTGCAGAGGTTTGCGCACTTTTCCCCACAAGACTTGATCGCTTCCGTTGGATTTTCTCGCACTGCACGGTGTTTGAGAAACGGATGACCGAGACATAGTTTTTCAGAAACATTAACTCCCTACTCCGGGTAGACCATACCAAACCTACAAAACCCACTACCTGCTGATCTACCTCTTCAAGAGCTTCACATAACTTACTCAACTATGCTAGAGCCCATAATAGCTTGTGGCTGCACACGAAAGTTTCTAGCATGAATCATCTCAGTTCCCTTTAAGCCTGGGTGGCGGTCCATAAGAAGATCACACGGGTACCCCGGGATTTCCAAAAAATAAATAAATACAGACAACACTGGGTTCCCCAAGTGCCTCAATCCACCCAGATGTTAATTTAAGTTGCCACCTTAAGTTGAACCATTAATTAACAATCTCACATCTGTCATGGATTCACTCAAACCCAAAACCACGTCTACGAGCATAACATAGCAATATAAGCAACGCGTAGAAGTAACTCCCAAGGGTTTGATAGTAACAGGGCAATAGGTTCTACCTCAACAACTACTTCGCAACCCACAAGTTAATGACATCCTAATCATGCAGTGTTTGAGGACTGAACTAATGCAATAAAAACTGGGTATGAAAAGAGTATGATCAATGTGTTACTTGCCTTGCTGACGATCCGCGAATCCTAGAGACTCGTAGTAACACGCTTCGCACTCCGGGAATTCTGTCGCAAACAAACAATAACATACATAAGCAACAAGCAAATATGCACAAGCAAAACTTTAAATAAAATAGCTTGACCAGAAAGTTCAACTTAAGAACTCCGGTTCACAACAAAAATCAAATCAAATGGAGCAACGAAACTCAAACGGCGAAAGAAACAAGATCCATTTACTAATCTGAACTATGGTCAAATTTTACAATATCAAAATCTTGTTTAAGTTGATTAAACAGAAAGAGGGTCTCGAGACGAAACTCTAGACGTTTGAATCGCCTGATTCCGACTAACGAGCGAAAAGATAAACAGAAACTAAGATCGGATCAGGAATCACGATCGAAAATAATCACAGATAAATCCGCTAAAAGAAAACTGATGAACAGACTAACGAACGAGTGTTCGTTATTTGTAACTAACGGAAGAAAACCGTTCGTTAAAACGAACATACAGACGAGCGTCCGCTAATTAGAAGAACCGAGAAAAACCGGCGAACCGATCTAAAAAAACCAAAGTAGGGTTTCTAAAAAAACCGAACGGTTTTTTTTAAAAAACGGCGGCTCGGATCCAGTGCGGTACCTCCGGCGAGGGGGCTCCAGCGAGGCGGGGTTGGGCAGCGGGGCGGCGGGGCTCGGCGGCGGCACGGGCGGCAAGCGGCTGCAGCGGCGGCGTCGAGGCGCGGGCGGCGGGAGGCGGCGCGGCTCGGGGCGGGCTGCGGCGGCGGCGGTGGTTGGTGGTGGTGGGGGCTCGGGGGGGGGGGGGGGGGAGTATATAAAGAGGGGGGGGGGCGGCTTGGATGAGGGGCCAAGGCGGCGGCGGTGGAGTCCGGCTCGGACTCCTCGTCCGAGTCGTCGGCGGCGGCGCGCGTGCGAGGAAGGCGGCGGCGCAGCGGTTGGGCCGGCCTGGCTCGGCTGGGCTTCGGCCCAGTCGGGCGCGGGAGAGTTTTTTTTTTAAATAATTTCGCCGGCAGAAATAAAATCCTAGAAAATAAAATAAAAACCTAAAAATGCCAAAACAAAATTTCACCGTTTAAATAAAATATTTAGAACGAGATGAACATTTTCTTGGCCCTACAATGCAATTTTGGAAACGTGCATTTTTTTCTAATGCAAATAAAATCCAAATAAACTCAAATAAAATCAAATAAATGATTTTAACATTTTTCCTCCAATATTTCAATTGTTTTGGAGAAGTCATATTATCTTCTCTCATATATTTTAATAAGAAATATTTTTCAGAGAGAAAAATAATTAAAATAAAAAATCCTCGTTTCACTATTTGGTAGGAATCAAATATGAAAACCGGGAAATCCCCAACTCTCTCCGAGGGTCCTTGAGTTGCTTAGGATTTCGAGGATTGCGAAACGAAAATGCAATAAAATATGAGGTGCAAGAATGACCTATGTATAACATTCCAAATTGAAAATTTGGGATGTTACATCATGTCTTCTCAAAATAACATGGTTAAATAAAGTTATCCCTACAAAATCATATAGTATGGCTATGCTCTATCTTCATCACACAAAGTATTTAATCATGCACAACCCCGATGACAAGCCAAACAATTGTTTCATACTTTAGTATTCTGAAACTTTTTCAACTTTCACGCAATACATGAGCGTGAGCCATGGACATAATATTATATGTGGAATAGAATGGTGGTTGTGGAGAAGACAAAAAAGGAGAAGATAGTCTCACATCAACTAGGCGTATCAACGGGCTATGGAGATGCCCATTAATAGATATCAACTGGAGTGAGTAGGGATTGCCATGCAACGGATGCACTAGAGCTATATATGTATGAAAGCTCAAAAGAGGAAACTAAGTGGGTGTGCATCCAACTTGCTTACTCACGAAGACCTAGGGCATTTTGAGGAAGCCCGTCATTGGAATATACAAGCCAAGTTCTATAATGTAAAATTCCCACTAGTATATGAAAGTGACAACATAGGAGACTCTCTATCATGAACATCATGGTGCTACTTTGAAGCACAAGTGTGGTAAAATGATAGTAGCATTGTCCCTTCTCTCTTTTTCTCTCATTTTTTTATTTGGCCTTTCCCTTTTTTTATTTGGCTTTTCTCTTTTTTTTACAAAGTCCGAAGTCTCATTCCGACTTGTGGGGGAATCATAGTCTCCATCATCCTTTCCTCACTTGGGACAATGCTCTAATAATGAAGATCATCACACTTTTATTTACTTACGACTCAAGATTACAACTTGATACTTAGAACAAGATATGACTCTATATGAATGCCTCCGGTGGTGTACCGGGATATGCAATGAATCAAGAGCGACATGTATGGAATTATGAAGGTGGCTTTTACACAAATGCGATGTCAACTACATGGTCATGCAAAGAGCAATATGACAATGATGAGGCGTGTCATAATAAACGGAACGGTGGAAAATTGCATGGCAATATATCTCGGAATGGATATGGAAATGCCATAATAGGTAGGTATGGTGGCTGTTTTGAGGAAGGTATATGGTGGGTGTATGGTACCAGCGAAAGTTGCGCGGCACAAGGGAGGCTAGCAATGGTGGAAGGGTGAGAGTGCGTATAATCCGTGGACTCAACATTAGTCATAAAGAACTCATACACTTATTGCAAAAATCAACAAGCCATTGAAAAAAAGTACTACACGCATGCTCCTAGGGGGATAGATTGGTAGGAAAAGACCATCGCTCGTCCCCGACCGCCACTCATAAGGAAGAAAAACAATAAATAAATTATGCTCCAACTTCATCACAAAGAGGTTCACCATACGTGCATTCTACGGGAATCACAAACTTCAACACAAGTATTCTTTAAATTCATAATTACCCCACTAGCATGACTCTAATATCACCATCCTCATATCTCAAAACAATTATCAAGCATCAAACTGATCATAGCCTCCAATTCACTTCCTATGATAGTTTTTATTATACCCAACTTGGATGCCCACCATTCTAGGACCAATTTTATAACCATAGCAAATAGCGTGTTGTTCTAAAAGACTCTCAAAATAATATAAGTGAAGCATGAGAGATCAACAATTTCTACAAAATCAAGCCACCGCCGTGCTCTAAAAGATATAAGTGAAGTACTAGAACAAAACTATCTAGCTCAAAAGATATAAGTGAAGCACATAGAGTATTCTAATAAATTCTAAATCAAGTGGGTCTCTCCCAAAAGGTGTGTACATCAAAGATGATTGTGGTAAACTAAAAAGCAAAGACTCATATCATACAAGACGCTCCAAGCAAAACACATATCATGTGGTGAATAAAAATATAGCTCCAAGTAAAGTTACCGATAGACGAGGATGAAAGAGGGGATGCCTTCTGGGGCATCCCCAAGCTTAGGCTTTTGGTTATCCTTTAATATCTTGGGGTGCCATGAGCATCCCCAAGCTTAGGCTCTCGCCACTCCTTATTCCATAGTCCATCAAATCTTTACCCAAAACTTGAAAACTTCACAACACAAAACTCAACAGGAAATCTCATAAGCTCCGTCAGTGAAAGAAAGAAAAACCACCACATAAGGTACTGTAATGAACTCATTCTTTATTTATACTGGAGTTAAACCTACTGTATTCCAACTTATCTATGGTTCATACCCCCCGATACTAGCCATAGATGCATCAAAATAAGCAAACAACACACGAAAAACAGAATCTGTCAAAAACAGAACAGTCTGTTGCAATCTGTAACTTTCGAATACTTCTGGACCTCTAAAAATACTACAAAAATAGGAAGTCCTGGTAAATGTGTCTATTGATCTAAAGAAAAAAGAATCAACGCAAAAGCACATTTCTGTGATTTACTAAACTTATTCTCGTGCGCACAAAAGTTTCTGTTTTTCAGCAGAATCAAATTAACTATCACCGTAGGTTATCCTATAGGTTCTATTTGGCACAAACACTAATTAAAACATGAAACCACATCTAAACAGAAGCTACTCCCTCCGTCTAGGTGTGTAAGTCATCTTACAAAAACCAAATAATCCCAAAACACTTAGGCGCGATGCATTAACTTCTACCTCGTTTCTTGTTTCTTGACATATCAACTAATAAGAGATAAGGGGTGTGCATGCTTTTAATGACTTGAGACTATCAAACACAACATGCAGTGGTTAGTTCATTACATGTAATACTATTAATTATCAAATAAACATTAACGTCTCTCGTTTTCCCCTCCTCCTTGGTCGCGGTGCACAGCCTAAGATGACTTACTCACCTAGACGGAGGGAGTAGATGAAATATTTATTACTAAACAGAAGCAAAAAGCAAGGAACTAAAATAAAATTGGGTTGCCTCCCAACAAGCGCTATTGTTTAACGCCCCTAGATAGGCATAAAAGCGAGAATAGATCTAAGTAGTGCCATCTTTGGCATTCAATTCATCAACAGAGCACTTATAATCCTTAGGAGTTTCTTTCTTTTTAGCAATGATTAAGCTCCTAGGAAAGAAATCAAGAAGTTCGTTTGTAGCAAAAGTTTCCTTAATGATAGCGAGAAAATTGGGATGAACACTTATTGATTTGAGATCGGCACTTTCCTTACTAGAAGATTCACCCTTATTTTTAGGAACATACATAACCTTGGCAATTTTGGTAGGAGGAGTTGGGGTATTTTTCACAGATGAAGATGCAGACCCTAAGTTGGTAATAATGTCCTCTAGTTTACCAATTCTTGTAGAATCTAGATCTATTCTTTCATTAACTATAGGTTCTTTTTCTTTAAAAAAATTCAAAGTAACTCCAACCCTAGATCCATATTGGGTAATTTGATTGTGGATATTTTTATCCAAATTTTCAATTAACTCAACAGTGGCAACTTTATTTTCAATAATTTCAAGCCTTTGCATCACATGTTCCAAAGTTAAAACAATTCCATTAACCAAAAGAGGGGGTGGACCTAACAAATCTAACATGGCATTATAAGCATCAAAAGTATGGCTACCCAAGAAATTTCCTCCGGTAATGGTATCAAGAATATATCTATTCCAAGGAGTAATGCCTACATAAAAATTGCGAAGAAGAACAGAAGTAGATTGCCTCCTAGCAGATCTATTTTGAGCATTGCAAATTCTATGATAAGCATCTTTTAGATTTTTTCCCTCCCTTTGTTTAAAATTAAGAACTTCATGATCGGGAGTACTAACAATGATAGGAGGACTAGCCATGACAATGAAGATAAACTGACACATAAGCACACAAGAGGCAAGCAAAAGAGAGAGGATATTGGGAAAGAGAGGACGAATGGAAAAGAGAGGGCGAATAAAATGGCAAGGTGAAGTGGGGGAGAGGAAAACGAGAGGCAAATGGCAAATAATGTAACGAGAGGGAGATGAGTTTGTGATGGGTACTTGGTATGTCTTGACTTGAGCGAAGAACTCCCCGACAACGGCGCCAGAAATCCTTCTTGCTACCTCTTGAGCACTGCGTTGGTTTTCCCTTGAAGAGGAAAGGGTGATGCAGCAAAGTAGCGCAAGTATTTCCCTCAGTTTTTGAGAACCAAGGTATCAATCTAGTAGGAGGCTCCTCAAAAGTCCCACGCACCTACACAAACAAATAAGAACCTCGCAACCAACGCGATAAAGGGGTTGTCAATCCCTTTACGGTAACTTGCGAAAGTGAGATCTGATAGAAAGATAAGATAAATATTTTTGGTATTTTAATGATATATATTGAAAAGTAAAAGATGCAAATAAAAGTAGATGGAAAACTTATATGATAAAAGATAGACCCAGGGGCCATAGGTTTCACTAGTGGCTTCTCTCAAGATAGCATAAGTATTATGGTGGGTGAACAAATTACTGTCGAGCAATTGATAGAAAAGTGCATAGTTATGAGAATATCTAGGCATGGTCATGTATATAGGCATCACGTCCGTGACAAGTAGACCGACTCCGGCCTGCATCTACTACTATTACTGCACACATCGACCGACTCCTGCCTGCATCTAGAGTATTAAGTTCATAAAGAACAGAGTAACGCATTAAGAAAGATGACATGAGGTAGAGGGATAAACTCAAGCAATATGATATAAACCCCATCTTTTTATCCTTGATGGCAACAATACAATACGTGCCTTGCTGCCCCTGCTGTCACTGGGAAAGGACACCACAAGATTAAACCCAAAGCTAAGCACTTCTCCCATTGCAAGAAAGATCAATCTAGTAGGCCAAACCAAACTGATAATTCGAAGAGACTTGCAAAGATAACCAATCACACATAAAAGAATTCAAAGAAGATTCAATTATTTCTCATAGATAAACTTGATCATAAACTTACAATTCATCGGATCTCGACAAACACCCCGCAAAAAGAGTTACATCGAATAGATCTCCAAGAAGATCGAGGAGAACTTTGTATTGAGATTCAAAGAGAGAGAAGAAGCCATCTAGCTAATAACTATGGACCCGAAGGTCTCTGGTAAACTACTCACAACTCATCGGAAAGACCTTGGAGATGATGTAGAGGCCCTCCATGGTCGATTCCCCCTCCGGCGGAGCGCCGGCGAAGACTCCAAGATGGGACCTCATGGATACAGAAGGTTGCGGTGGTGGAATTAGGTTTTCGTGGTGCTCCTCGATGGTTTCAGGGTATGGGAGTATATATAGGAGGAAGAAGTATGTCGGTTGATGCTCGAGGGGCCCACGAGGGTGGGGGGCGCGCCCACCCCCAGGGGGCGCGCTGGGTACCCTCATGGCCGCCTCGTTTGTTGCTTGACGTCCACTCCAAGTCTCCTGGTTTGCATTTGTTCCAAAAAGATCGCTCCCGAAGGTTTCATCCCGTTTGGACTCTGTTTGTTATTCCTTTTCTTCGAAACACTGAAATAGGCAAAAAAAACAGCAATTCGGGCTGGGCCTCCTGTTAGTAGGTTGGTCCCAAAAATGATATAGAAGTGTAAAGTAAAGCCCATAAACATCCAAAACAGGTAATATAATAGCATGGAACAATCTAAAATTATAGATACGTTGGAGACGTATCAGGCTCCTCCCAAGCCGCGCACCTGCCTGGCATATTTGTCGGAAGGGGAAGGAAAGAGGGGGGAGAGGGAAGGAAGGGGAAATCCTATTCCACTCTTTCCTTTCCCTTCCCCTCTTTCCTTCTTCTCTTAGGATGACCCATATGGGGGGTGCACCAGCCCCTTGTGGCTGGTGCGTTTCCCCTCTTGGCCCATAAGGCCCATATCTTTTGCCGGGGGTGCCCGGAACCCCTTCCGGTGACCCGATAAGTACCCGGTACCCCCGAAACGCTTCTGGTGTCCGAACACCATCATCCTATATATAAATATTTACCTCTCAACCATTTCACGACTCCTCGTCATGTCCGTGATCTCATCCGGGACTCCGAACAACATTCGGTCACCAAATCACATAACTCATATAATACTATATCATCATCAAACGTTAAGCGTGCGGACCCTACGGGTTCGACAACTATGTAGACATGACCGAGACACCTCTCCAGTCAATAACTAATAGCGAAACCTGGATGCCCATACTGGCTCCTACATATTCTACAAAGATCTTTATCGGTCGAACCATTATGACAACATACGTAATTCCCTTTGCCCATCAATATGTTACTTGCCTGAGATTCGATCGTCGGTATCTTCATACCTAGTTCAATCTCATTACTGACAAGTCTCTTTAATCGTTCCATAATACATCACCTCGTGACTAACTCCTTAGTCGTTTTCTTGCAAGCTTATGATGTGTATTACCGAGAGGGCTCAGAGATACCTCTTCAATACCCGGACTGACAAATCCTAATCTCGATCTATGCCAACTTAACAAACACCTTCAAGGATACCTGTAGAGAATATTTATAATCACCCAGTTACGTTGTGATGTTTGATAGCACATAAGGCATTCCTCCAGTATCCGGGAGTTGCATAATCTCATAGTTAAGGAATATGTATATTACATGAAGGAAGCAATAGCAATAAAACTGAACGATCATTATGCTAAGCTAACGGATGGGTCTTTTCCATCACATCATTCTCCCAATGATGTCATCCCATTATCAAATGACAACTCATGTCAATGGTTAGGAAACCTTAACCATCTTTGATCAACGAGCTAGTCTAGTAGAGGCTTACTAGGGACACGGTGTTTGTTTATGTATTGACACATGTATTAAGGTTTCCGATCAATACAATTCTAGCATGAATAATAAACCTTTATCATGATTAAGAAAATATAAAATAACAACTTTATTATTGTCGCTAGGGCATATTTCCTTCAGTCTCGCACTTGCACTAGAGTCAATAATCTAGTTCATATCGCCATGTGATTTAACACCAATAGTTCACATCGTCATGTTATTAACACCCATAGTTCACATCACCGTGTGACCAACACCAAAGGGTTTACTAGAGTCAATAATCTAGTTCACATTGCCATGTGATTAACACCCAAATAGTACTAAGGTGTGATCATGTTTTGCTTGTGAGAGAAGTTTAGTCAACGAGTCTGAGACATTCAGATCCGTATGTATATTTGCAAATTTATATGTCTACAATGCTCTGCATGTTGCTACTCTAGCTAATTGCTCCCACTTTCAATATGTATCCAGATTGAGACTCAGAGTCATCTAGATTAGTGTCAAAGCTTGCATCGTTGTAACCCTTTACGACGAACCCTTTATCACCTCCATAACCGAGAAACATTTCCTTAGTCCTCTAAGGATAATTTTGACCACTGCCTAGTGATATACTCCTGGATCACTATTGTACCCCCTTGCCAAACTCATAGCAAGGCACACAACATGTCTGGTACAAAGCATGGCATACTTTATAGAACCTATGGCTGGGGCATAGGGAATGACTTTCATTCTCTTTCTATCTTCTGTTGTGGTCGGGCTTTGAGTTTACTCAGCTTCACACTTTACAATACAGGCTAGAACTCCTTCTTTGACTAATCCATTTTCAACTCCTTCAAAATCTTTTCAAGGTGTGTGCTTTGTGAAAGTCCTATTAAGCGTCTCAATCTATCTCTATAGATCTTGATGCCCAATATATAAGCAGCTTTACCGACGTCTTTTATTAAAAAACTCTTATTCAAGTATCCTTTTATGCTATCCAGAAATTCTATATCATTTCCAATCAACAATATGTCATCTACATATAATATTAGAAATGCTACAGAGCTCCCACTCACTTTCTTGTAAATACATGCTTCACCAAAAGTTGTATAAAACCATCTGCTTTGATCACCTCATCAAAGCGTATATTCCAACTCCAAGACGCTTGCACCAGTCCATAGATGGATCGCTGGAGCTTGCACACTTTGTTAGCACCTTTAGGATCGACAAAACCTTCTAGTTACATCATATACAACTCTTCTTTAAGAAATCCATTAAGGAATGCAGTTTTGACATCCATTTGCCAGATTTCATAAAATGTGGCAATTGCTAACATGATTTGGATAGACTTAAGCATCGCTATGGGTGAGAAAGTCTCATCGTAGTCAACTCCTTGAACTTGTCGAAAACCTTTTGCGACAATTCAAGCTTTGTAGATAGTAACACTACCATCACCGTCCGTGTTTATATAGACACCGGAGGGGCTTAGGGTTGTACAAAGTCAGTTTTACATAAAGGAATAATATATCCGCACACGTATACTTGCAATCCACGCATGTGAGAGTCCCCACCAGACACAAGAGGTAATCTTCTGTCTTGTTTCTTGACGGCCCATCAGTACAACCCAAATCAATAGACCGGATGCCCGAGGACCCCCTAGTCCACGACTCCCACAATAGCCCCTTGACCAGTCTTCAATGATGATATATTCGACGCTCAGATTGTCTTCGACATTACAAGGCGGATTCCTTAAAGAATACACATCGGCTTTCCTCTGTAAAAGAATTGTATCCGGTTTTTCATAATAAACACAACCCTTAGCCGCAAAGGTAGGATTAAAAAAAATTAAGAATAGTGCCCTTTACTGATAACTTTTACGACGAAGCGTGAGACTTGACCCTTCAGCATTTTGAACCATTTTCACACCGCGCGTTTCATGTTTCGAGGCCACACCTCATTGGCACGTCCCGTCAAAACAGAGATCGTGCCCAGTTAATACGGGATTGCATATCAATGATATTTGGGTAATCCAACCGTTTGTGGCGCACGCCTTCATTGGGAATAGGCGAGATTCAAGGCACGAGTGGGGGGCGGTTGGTATTGTTACTGCTTATAATAGGGCAAGGGACCCCCACTTTCCTCCCCACGCCTTCACATCTCCTCAGCCTCCCAATCTCCCAAGCTCTCTACGCCCGCAAAGTCTCCGTCTTTCTCACCACTAGCACCACCTACTCCGACCATGGCCGGAGCTGGCTCCAAAGGCAAGTGGGTGGCCTCCTCCTTGACGAAGAAGGAGATAACAGATCTCCGGAGTGCAGGATACCTCACCGCAGACATCAAGCACCGGCTTCCCCCTGAAGGTCAAGTCATTCCCACTCTGGAGCCCGGCTAACGGGTCATCTTCCTTCCCCACTTCCTTGGAGGTTTAGATTTTCCACTCCACCCGTTCATCCGCGGACTCATGTACCACTACGGGCTAGATTTCCATGATCTAGCCCCGAACTCATTCCTCCACATATCGTCGTTCATAGTCGTGTGTGAGGCTTTCCTCCGTGTCCGCCCACACTTCGGCCTATTGTAGGACCTTGAGAAGAGGTGTCTAGAGGGGGGGGGGGTGATTAGACACTAAGTATCAAAATTGCAGTTTTTAACTTCTTTAAGTTTATGTGGAGTTTAGGCACAAGTTTACCATTCACAATACATAACAAGCAAGCATGCAAAGAGTATATGAGCAGCGGAAAGTAAAGCATGCAACTTGGAAGTATGTAAAGGGAAGGGTTTTGGAGGATTCAAACGCAATTGGAGACACGGATGTTTTTGTCGTGGTTCCGATAGGTGGTGCTATCGTACATCCACGTTGATGGAGACTTCAACCCACGAAGGGTAACGGCTGCGCGAGTCCACGGAGGGCTCCACCCACGAAGGGTCCACGAAGAAGCAACCTTGTCTATCCCACCATGGCCGTCGCCCACGAAGGACTTGCCTCACTAGCGGTAGATCTTCACGAAGTAGGCGATCTCCTTGCCCTTACAAACTCCTTGGTTCAACTCCACAATCTTTTCGGAGGCTCCCAAGTGACACCTAGCCAATCTAGGAGACATCACTCTCCAAGAAGTAACAGATGGTGCGTTGATGATGAACTCCTTGCTCTTGTGCTTCAAATGATAGTCTCCCCAACACTCAACTCTCTCTCATAGGATTTGGATCTGGTGGAAAGAAGATTTGAGTGGAAAGCAACTTGGGGAAGGCTAGAGATCAAGATTCATATGGTAGGAATGGAATATCTTGGCCTCAACACATGAGTAGGTAGTTCTCTCTCAGAACTGGTAAGTTGGAAGTGTAGGTTTGTTCTGATGGCTCTCCTCTCGAATGAAGAGGAGGTGGAGGGGTATATATAGCCTCCACACAAAATCTAACCGTTACACACAATTTACCAAACTCGGTGGGACCGAGTCAACAAACTCGGTCGGACCGATTTAGCAAATCTAGTGACCGTTAGGAATTTCGGTGGGACCGACATGCAACTCGGTAGGACCAATATGGTTAGGGTTAGGGCATAACGTAATCTCGGTGAGACCGATTACACAAACTCGGGGTGAGACCAATTTTGGTAATTAGTTAACCAGAGAGTTGGTCAGGTAAACTCGGTGGGACCGATTACTCAAACTCGGTGGGACCGATTTTGGTAATAAGTTAACCAAAGAGTTTGCATTGTAATCTCGGTAGTACCGATTGCTCAAACTCGGTGAGACTGATTTTGGTAATGGACATACACAGAGAGATTACAATCCCATCTCGGTGAGACCGAGATCCCTATCGGTGAGACAGATTTGCCTAGGGTTTGTGGCAGTGGCTATGACATCTGAACTCGGTGGCGCCGGATAGAAAGAATCGGTGGGGCCGAGTTTGACTTTAGGTTTAGGTCATATGTGTGGAAGTGGGAAAGTAGTTGAGGGTTTTGGAGCATATCACTAAGCACTGTGGAGCAAGAAACTCATTAAGCAACACCTCATCCCTTCTTGATAGTATTGGCTTTTCCTATAGACTCAATGTGATCTTGGATCACTAGAATGTAAAATGAAGAGTCTTGAGCTTGAAGCTTGAGCCAATCCTTTGTCCTTAGCGTCTTGAAGGAGTTCCCACATCCTTTAGTCCATGCCACTCCATTGTTGAACTTATCTGAATACTAGATAAAAGTGTTAGTCCAACAAGAGATATGTTGACATTAATTACCAAAACCACCTAGGGAGCACTTGTGCTTTGAATCTCCCCCTTTTTGGTAATTGATGACAACATACATCAAAGCTTTAGATAAAGATATAAAGAATAGCAAGTAAAGCTTTGGAAAGACATGTAACAAGCATAGGCTCCCCCTACATGTATGCAATCATGTGAATATGGAATATAGAAGCATGTGAGAGCGTAACCATGATAGAGCAGGCAATGCTTTACATGTATCTTGGCCATATGCATCAGAGAAAAGAATATTAAAGAAAATACCTTCATGCCCATGAGTCCTTCTTGCAAACAGTATGTACATCAGCAAGAATTCCTCATACACATGATTGTGATGCATATACTTACCTTGTAGTCTTGAGTTGGCTTAGGATGGAATGAACCTGCGTAAACAAGGTTAAATAACACAGGTACCTCTACTAGCCAGAGCAAACAGAAGAAACCACAAGAATACCAAGACTGGGATGACATGTAGAGAGTGAGTACTAAGTACCACATTGGATTAGACATGTCCCCAAGAGTAAAGGTATGCAATGAATTTAAATGATTTTCTTTCCCTTAGATGCCTTGCTCCCCCTGAATCTAGCATGGGATACTGGAGAAGATAGGGAACATAAAATCAGAGCTGAAAGATATAAATGAACAGAGCTAATGCAAATAAGCACATATGAACATGTCTTTCCCCTCAAGAAGACATGTGGTATCTCTCCTCTTGAACACCAAGCATCTGGGATCCTTGAGAAATACTTTCTACTTGAGTATTCTCTCCCCCTGGAGATCTCTTTCTCCCCCTGAGGAGGTGATACTCTCTCTCTCTGATGTGATCTCTCTAAGTGATAAGCTTTGATGTGATCTCTCCCCCCCTTTGACATCAATTTCCAAGAAGGGTTCAATCCTTGAGTCACAGCACAAAGCATTTATAAAAATGTGATGCTTGTAGAGGACAAGATTCATTGAGTGGAGCTGGATCAGAAGAAACACAGAATAAGTGGCAAACTGTTTTTCCTGTTGTGAAATTGGTGGCACCGAGTGGTGTGTTTCGGTTGTACCGAAAGGATTCGGTTGGACCAAAAACAACAAATCGGTGAAACCGATTTCATCGCGGAGAAAACACTTGTCACCTCAGCTCACTAGACTAGTAAGATCTCACAAAGATTTGCAAGGAATTTACTGAATGATATGCAATGAATTGGATGCAGAAAATGCAGAGCAAACAGAAAGAAATCTAGATGAAGTTTTTTTTGAAAGGGGAAACAAATATGCATGAGACAATTGCAAAAACACAGAAAAGAACACAAGAGAACTTCATCTAGAGATGGTCGGCGACAAAGTCACCAATGTTAGAGTATATTGACTTAGGAGTCAAGTGAGATCACTTGATCATAGGTCATACTCATCGTTTAAGCTCAAAATGGGGTTGCCATTTTTCGTTTAAGCATCTTGATGTATTCACATCTTTTCGAGTTGCTTTAGCTCATGACTTGGAGTAAAGCTTCTCTAAGATGGAATAACATACCTTGGGTGGTGGTGTTGAACATGTAGTTGAACTTGTGTGGGTTGCTCAAGGTTGATGTAGCTCATCAAGAGTTGGGAGCACCACTTGGAATTTGAGTCCATCTACCTACATGGGTTAGTTCTTGCAAGGAAGAGCACTTGTGTATCCAAAAATGACAATCATGAAGCTCAACATAGAATTTGTCAAAGGATATGTTTGAATGGTTCCGTGCTTCCTTGTCTTCAACCACCATAGTGTAGAAACTTGGTGATGTAGAGATTGCTCAAGATGTGAGTAGATTACAATCTCATGGAATTTGATTCAACCAAGTACCTACATGGGTTATATAACATGCAAGATGCAAATATATCCAAGACATAAGATCTTCATCATAAGAGAAATATCAAGGATTAGTCATAAGCTCATGTCTTGCATGTGTCCAATGGAGTTTCTACTCCAAGTTTGAAGCATCTATGATGTTCAATTCTCCTCTCAACCTGCAAAACACTTTCTCATCAAGAGGTTTAGTGAATATATCTGCTAATTGCTTTTTGGTGCGAACATGCTTAAGATTAATGTCACCCTTAGCAACATGATCTCGAATGAAATGATGACGAACTTCAATATGCTTAGTTCGAGAATGTTGTACGGGATTATGACCAATTTTGATAGCACTTTCATTGTCACAAAGCAATGGAACATGTTTCACATATATCCCATAATCTTTAAGAGTTTGGGTCATCCAAAGTAATTGAGCACAACATGAACCAGCGGCAATGTATTCCACTTCGGTGGTGGATAAGGATACCGAGTTTTGTTTCTTGGAGGACCAAGACACAAGAGATCTACCAAGAAATTGACAAGTACCCGAAGTGGACTTTCTATCAAACTTGTCTCCGGCATAGTCCGAGTCGGAGTAGCCAAAAAGATCGAAAGAGGCCCTCTTAGGATACCAAATGCCAAAATTTGGTGTATGGATTAAGTATCTCACTATCCTTTTCACGGCCTTAAGATGACATTCTTTAGGAGCAGCTTGATATATTGCACACATGCACACACTTAGCATGATGTCGGGACGTGAAGCACATAGATATAACAATGAACCAATCATAGAGCGATAAACCTTTTGATCAACCGGTTCACCATCTTTGGTCAAATCAAGGTGTCCACTAGTAGGCATGGGTGTAGTCATACCTTTGCAGTCTTGCATATTGAACTTCTTGAATAGGTCCTTGGTGTACTTCGTTTGAGAGACAAAGGTACCTTCCTTAGTTTGCTTGATTTGCAAACCAATAAAGAATTTGAGTTCACTCATCATAGACATCTCAAACTTCTCCGACATTAGCTTCCCAAACTTTTCACTAAAATGAGGGTTAGTTGAACCAAATATAATATCATCAACATAGATTTGGCACACAAATAGTTCTCCATTAACCCTTTTAGTAAAAAGTGTGGAATCAATTTTCCCAATTTCAAAGCCTTTTACAATGAGGAACTTGGTCAAGCATTTATACCATGCTCTAGGAGCTTGTTTAAGACCATAAAGGGCTCTGTGAAGTTTGTAAACATGATTTGGTTTCTTAGGATTGACAAAGCCGAGAGGTTGCTATAAACTTCCTCCTCTATTTCACCATTTAGAAAAGCACTTTTAATGTCCATTTGGTACAACGTGATATCATGGTGATTAGCATAGGCAAGTAAGATGTGAATGGACTCAAGTCTAGCAACGGGAGCGTAAGTCTCACCATAGTCCATACCTTCGACTTGTGTGTAGCCTTGGGCGACGAGACGTGCTTTGTTGCGAACTACTTGTCCATCTTCATCTTGCTTGTTGCGAAACACCCATTTGGTACCGATGATGTTGTGGTTGTTGTCGGGCTTCTCAACCAATGTCCAAACTTGGTTCCTCTCAAAGTTGTATAGCTCTTCGTGCATAGCATTTATCCAATCCGGATCTTCCAATGCTTCTTCGACCTTCATAGGTTCAATGCTAGAGATGAAAGAATAGTTTTCACAAAAGTTAGCTAAACGAGTTTTAGAGCGAGTGATTCTCCCGGTTTGAATATCATTGTACATTTGCTCGACGGGATGGTCTTTAGCGATTCTTGCTCGAACTCGTGAAAGCTTTTGCTTGGTTCTTGGTTGAACTTCTTATTCATCTTGTTCTTCTTCTTGGCCTTCTTCATTTTTGGCGTTGTCGTTCTCTTGTCGTGGTGGAGAAGGAGGTTGTTGACGTTCATCTTGATGCACTTCTTCGTTTTCTTCATCTTGGTGTGTACCACTTGTGGATGCTTCCGTATCAACTCTTGGTTCACCTTGTCGTGAAGTAGAAGCTTCCACTTGGACGGACGAGGTACTCTCCTTCACCTCCGTTGGACGGACCTTGCCAATAGAAAAGTCTTGGATTGCTTCCGAAGGATCTTTGTCTCCTACATCAATTGGCAATTGCTCTACTTGCGAGCCGTTAGATTCATCAAACTTCACATCTACCGTCTCTTCAACCTTTCGGGTGAAATTGTTGTAGACATGGTAAGTGTGAGAGTTTGAGCCATAACCTAGTAGGAAACCTTCATGAGACTTAGGAGCAAATTTAGAACGACGATGCTTATCAAGAATGTAGCACTTTGAGCCGAATACTCGAAAGTATCCAACTTGGGGTTTGTTACCGGTGAGGAGCTCGTATGCCGTCTTGCCGAGTAGCTTGTGAAGATACAAGCGATTTGTCGCATGACAAGCTGTCTCAACCGCTTCTGCCCAAAAGTGCTTCGGTGTCTTGTACTCATCAAGCATCGTTCTTGCCATTTCGATGAGCGTCCGGTTCTTCCTCTCAACAACTCCATTTTGTTGAGGTGTGTACATAGCCGAGAACTCGTGTGAAATCCCTTCTTCATCAAGAAAGGTGTCCATGTTCGCGTTCTTGAATTCCGTTCCGTTGTTGCTGCGAACCTTCTTGATCTTCACCTCAAACTGATTTTGAGCCTTCCTGGCGAAGTTTTTGAAGATCTTTTGGACCTGCGATTTATCATCGAGAAAGAACACCCACGTAAATCTTGAAAAATCATCAACTATAACTAGACCAAAAGAATTTCCACCGAGACTCTTGTAAGCGTTGGGACCGAAAAGATCCATGTGAAGTAGCTCAAGTGGCCTCCTTGTGGTCATGATGTTTTTCACGGGATGCCTTCCTCCAACCTGTTTACCTGCTTGACAAGCACTGCAAAGTCTATCCTTATCAAATATGACATTGTTAACACCAAGGATATGATTCCCTTTAATAAGCTTGTCAAGGTTTCTCATGCCAACGTGACCTAGTCGTCTATGCCATAACCAACCTTTTGAGGATTTAGCAATGAAGCAAGTTTTAGGTTGAGCCTTTTTAGAGAAATCAACAATGTAAAGATCACCTCTACGTATACCGGTAACACTTGGCAATCTATTCAGTAAATAGGACATTGAAACCGAAATCAGCAAGTCTAGATACTGAAAGTAAGTTGTAGCCAAGAGATTCAACGAGCATAACATTCTGAATGGAGCTATCATGTGAGATGGCCACCTTACAGAGGTCAACCACCTTACCCTTTGAGTTGTCACCGAAAGTGACATACTTTTGAGGACTATCATTTTCAGCAAGCTCACGAAACATGTCTTTATCTCCGGTCATGTGATCGGTACATCCACTATCAAGAACCCATTCCTTTCCTCCTGAAATATATCCCCGAAGATTTGCCATAAGACCAAAATGTCTCATTGCATCGTCAAGATCGAAGTCACTATCATCATCCTCATCATAGTATCCATGTTCAACATCGTCATGTGGTGGATCAAGTCCTAGAGAGGGTAATTCGTTAGAGTGAGTTTGACAATGATCTTGCTTATGAATTCTTATAGCTTCGGAAATAATATCACCAATAATTCCAACATCTCCTTTGGCACGCATAAGGTTTGTAAGCTCAAATAGACGATCACCAAACATAGGATCACCAGTATTCATCTTACTCAAAGCAATAGACTTATGGAGAATTTCATCTAGATTTTTCAAGGAATAATTTGGAAAGCGTTCCTCAAGAAATTTCCATATAGTGTAGGCACACTCAAGAGTAGGCAAGTTTCTAATCAAATTTCTAGGAAAGCCTCTAGTGATAAGATTAACAGTTCTAAGATTCCTAATCATGTCAATTGACTCATCAAGAGTAGGATGCATAGGATCAACATGAGGTGCACAAGGGCTAGCAATGTACTTGTTCAAATGATATTGATTGAAAATTACAAGCATCTCAATTGTCCACTCATGAAAGTACTCTCCATCAAGTATAGGCACTCTATGTCTAAGACTCCCCAAAGTAGACTCATC
Source organism: Triticum timopheevii (assembly GCA_963921465.1). Taxonomy (NCBI): domain Eukaryota; kingdom Viridiplantae; phylum Streptophyta; class Magnoliopsida; order Poales; family Poaceae; genus Triticum; species Triticum timopheevii. Next base: position 322,467,513 of record OY997266.1, read on the forward strand.
CATCTTCCTCCAATGGTGATTAAACCAAGGCAATGGAGACCAAAGCTCTGATACCACTTGTAGGACCTTGATAAGAGGTGTCTAGAGGGGGGGGGGGTGATTAGACACTAAGTATCAAAGTTGCAGTTTTTAACTTCTTTAAGGTTAAGTGGAGTTTAGGCACAAGTTTACCATTCACAATACATAACAAGCAAGCATGCAAAGAGTATATGAGCAGCGGAAAGTAAAGCATGCAACTTGGAAGTATGTAAAGGGAAGGGTTTTGGAGGATTCAAACGCAATTGGAGACACGGATGTTTTTGTCGTGGTTCCGATAGGTGGTGCTATCGTACATCCACATTGATGGAGACTTCAACCCACGAAGGGTAACGGCTGCGCGAGTCCACGGAGGGCTCCACCCACGAAGGGTCCACGAAGAAGCAACCTTGTCTATCCCACCATGGCCGTTGCCCACGAAGGACTTGCCTCACTAGCGGTAGATCTTCACGAAGTAGGCGATCTCCTTGCCCTTACAAACTCCTTGGTTCAACTCCACAATCTTTTCGGAGGCTCCCCAAGTGACACCTAGCCAATCTAGGAGACATCACTCTCCAAGAAGTAACAAATGGTGCGTTGATGATGAACTCCTTGCTCTTGTGCTTCAAATGATAGTCTCCCCAACACTCAACTCTCTCATAGGATTTGGATCTGGTGGAAAGAAGATTTGAGTGGAAAGCAACTTGGGGAAGGCTAGAGATCAAGATTCATATGGTAGGAATGGAATATCTTGGCCTCAACACATGAGTAGGTAGTTCTCTCTCAGAACTGGTAAGTTGGAAGTGTAGGTTTGTTCTGATGGCTCTCCTCTCGAATGAAGAGGAGGTGGAGGGGTATATATAGCCTCCACACAAAATCTAACCGTTACACACAATTTACTAAACTCGGTGGGACCGAGTCAACAAACTCGGTCGGACCGATTTAGCAAATCTAGTGACCGTTAGGAATTTCGGTGGGACCGACATGCAACTCGGTAGGACCAATATGGTTAGGGTTAGGGCATAACGTAATCTCGGTGAGACCGATTACACAAACTCGGGGTGAGACCAATTTTGGTAATTAGCTAACCAGAGAGTTGGTCAGGTAAACTCGGTGGGACCGATTACTCAAACTCGGTGGGACCGATTTTGGTAATAAGTTAACCAAAGAGTTTGCATTGTAATCTCGGTAGTACCGATTGCTCAAACTCGGTGAGACCGATTTTGGTAATGGACATACACAGAGAGATTACAATCCCATCTCGGTGAGACCGAGATCCCTATCGGTGAGACAGATTTGCCTAGGGTTTGTGGCAGTGGCTATGACATCTGAACTCGGTGGCGCCGGATAGAAAGAATCGGTGGGGCCGAGTTTGACTTTAGGTTTAGGTCATATGTGTGGAAGTGGGAAAGTAGTTGAGGGTTTTGGAGCATATCACTAAGCACTGTGGAGCAAGAAACTCATTAAGCAACACCTCATCCCTTCTTGATAGTATTGGCTTTTCCTATAGACTCAATGTGATCTTGGATCACTAGAATGTAAAATGAAGAGTCTTGGGCTTGAATCTTGAGCCAATCCTTTGTCCTTAGCATCTTGAAGGAGTTCCCACATCCTTTAGTCCATGCCACTCCAATGTTGAACTTATCTGAAACATACTAGATAAAAGTGTTAGTTCAACAAGAGATATGTTGACATTAATTACCAAAACCACCTAGGGAGCACTTGTGCTTTCACCTATGGCTTGAGGTCTTCAACGTGAAGCCGAAGGTGATCGATGGCAACATGCGGATTGCAGCGGTGCTATGATTAGTAAGCTGCCAAACACCACTTGGCCAAAGGGGGCCTTTGTGGAGACCGTGAAGAGCTGGCAACAGGAGTGGTTCTATATCACCGAGCCGGGCCGTACTAATTGGGCGGTCATTCCGGAGTTCAGATCCGGACCCCCCATGAGGCTCACCTCCTGTAACGCAAAGGGCCTTGACTGGGGTCCCAAACGGAGGTGCTGGTGCTGCAGACGCAGTTTACCAACGTGTTGGGGAAGAATGTTGGTCTCATCAACGTGGTTCAAATCATGCTCTTCAGCCGCATTCTCCCTTGCCAGTGCCGGGCTTCCCCCATGTGGGAATTCAAGCCGGAGGATTCGTAGATGCTACAACACTTCCTTGGCACCACGCACGAGGGAATGTGGAAACTGCTTTTCAAGGTGCAGAAGAGCAGCTGGCCTATGGAGACCGAAGACATTGGCCTCAACGTCGCGTATCCGGCCTCTCCAGTAGGTATTCGATACCTCTGAACACATACCTAGTATATATATATTCAATCTATGCTGAACTCATCAACCCATCTTTCGTTACAGGGCTGGACCAAGAAGTCGGAGCGGATTAAGTGTCCGACTCCACTGCTCGAAAACCCAGTCACTCCTCAGCTGGAGGAGATGCTGGTCCCGACGCCTTATCAGCCGTCGGAGAAGAAGGCCAAGAAAAATAGCAAGGGGCCCAAGAACGGGCCCCGCCGTAAAGGCCCTCCGGAAGCAGTGTCCGGAGAGGCCAAGCTCTCCTCCCGCGAGGAAGACGAGGACGAAGAAGAGGAGGATGATGATGGGGAGGCAGAAAGCGACCCCCTCGAGACAAGGAGGGGAAAAAGGACAACTTCCGAGAACCTGGAGGGGGCGACGCTGAAGAAAGGGTGAGTGATCCTCTTGGACAGTTTAGACACGAAGTCCGAACACACCCGATCGAGCGATTCCTTCGCTACTGCTGCTAACTGAAGCCGATCGAATGGATGAACAGTGAGTGTTGCGGGGGGGGGGGGGGGGGGGTTGGATGAACAGTGAGCGGTGGGGGTGGATGCAGGACCCCGTGGTGTTGCTGTTGGGGAACGTAGTAATTTCAAAAAAATTCCTACGCACACGCAAGATCATGGTGATGCATAGCAACGAGACGGGAGAGTGATGTCCACGTACCCTCATAGACCGTAAGTGGAAGCGTTATGACAACGGTTGATGTAGTCATATGTCTTCACGATCCGACCGATCCAAGCACCGAATGTACGGCACCTTCGAGTTCAGCACACGTTCAGCTCGATGACGATCCCCGGACTCCGATCCAGCAGGGTGTCGGGGATGAGTTCCGTCAGCACGACGGCGTGGTGACGATGATGTTGTTCTACCGACGCAGGGCTTCGCCTAAGCACCGCAACAATATGACCGAGGTGGAATATGGTGGAGGGGGGCACCGCACACGACTAAGGAACGATCACGAAGATCAACTTGTGTGTCTAGAGGTGCCCCTGCCCCCATATATAAAGGAGCAAGGGGGAGACCGGCCGGCCCTAGGGGGCGCGCCAAGGAGGGGGGAGTCCTCCTCCTAGTGGGAGTAGGACTCCCCTTTCCTAGTCCCACTAGGAAGGAGGAAGGGGGAAGGAAAGAGAGGGAGAGGGAGAGGGAAAGAGGAGCCGCGCCCCCCTCCCATAGTCCAATTCGGACTCCCCATGGGGGGGGGAGCGCCACCTCCTGGGCTGCTGCCCTCTCTCTCCCCTCAGGGCCACTAAGGCCCAATACTTCCCGGGGGGGTTCCAGTAACCCCTCCGGCACTCCGGTTTTCTCCGAAATCACCCGGAACACTTCCGGTGTCCGAATATAGTCGTCCAATATATCAATCTTTATGTCTTGACCATTTCGAGACTCCTCATCATGTCTGTGATCATATCCGAGACTCCAAACAACCTTCGGTACATCAAAACTTATAAACTCATAATAAAACTGTCATCGTAACGTTAAGCGTGCGGACCCTAAGGGTTCGAGAACTATGAGAACTATGTAGACATGACCTAGAACTGTTCCCGGTCAATAACCAATAGCGGAACCTGGATGCTCATATTGGCTCCTACATATTCTACGAACATCTTTATCGGTCAAACCGTATAACAACATACGTTGTTCCCTTTGTCATCGGTATGTTTACTTGCCCGAGATTCGATCGTCGGTATCCAATACCTAGTTCAATCTCGTTACTGGCAAGTCTCTTTACTCGTTACGTAATGCATCATTCTGTAACTAACTCATTAGCTACATTGCTTGCAAGGCTTATAGTGATGTGCATTACCGAGAGGGCCCAGAGATACCTCTCCGACAATCGGAGTGACAAATCCTAATCTCGAAATACGCCAACTCAACATGTACCTTCGGAGACACCTATAGAACTCCTTTATAATCACCCAGTTACATTGTGAAGTTTGGTAGCACACAAAGTGTTCCTCTGGTAAACGGGAGTTCCATAATCTCATAGTCATAGGAACATGTATAAGTCATGAAGAAAGCAATAGCAACATACTAAACGATCAAGTGCTAGGCTAACAGAATGGGTCATGTCAATCACATCATTCTCCTAATGATGTGATCCCGTTAATCAAATGACAACACATGTCTATGGTTAGGAAACATAACCATCTTTGATTAATGAGATAGTCAAGTAGATGCATACTAGTGACGTTATGTTTGTCTATGTATTGACACATGTATCATGTTTCCGGGTAATACAATTCTAGCATGAATAATAAACATTTATCATGATATGAGGAAATAAATAATAACTTTATTATTGCCTCTAGGGCATATTTCCTTCAGTCTCCCACTTGCACTAGAGTCAATAATCTAGATTACACAGTAATGATTCTAACACCCATGGAGTCTTGGTGTTGATCATGTTTTGCTCGTGGAAGAGGCTTAGTCAACGGGTCTGCAACATTCAGATCCGTATGTATCTTGCAAATCTCTATGTCTCCCACCTGGACTTGGTCCCGGATGGAATTGAAGCGTCTCTTGATGTGCTTGGTCCTCTTGTGAAATATGGATTCCTTTGCCAAGGCAATTGCACCAGTATTGTCACAGAAGATCTTCATTGGTCCCGATGCACTAGGTATGACACCTAGATCGAAAATGAACTCCTTCATCCAGACTCCTTCATTTGCTGCTTCTGAAGCAGCTATGTACTCCGCTTCGCATGTAGATCCCGCCACGACGCTTTGTTTAGAACTGCACCAACTTACAGCTCCACCGTTTAATAAAAACACGTATCCGGTTTGCGATTTAGAATCATCCGGATCAGTGTCAAAGCTTGCATCGACGTAACCATTTACGACTAGCTCTTTGTCACCTCCATAAACGAGAAACATATCCTTAGTCCTTTTCAGGTATTTTAGGATGTTCTTGACCGCTGTCCAGTGATCCACTCCTGGATTACTTTGGTACCTTCCTGCCAAGCTTATTGCTAAGCATACGCCAGGTCTGGTACACAGCATTGCATACATGATAGAGCCTATGGCTGAAGCATAGGGAACATCTTTCATTTTCTCTCTATCTTCTGCTGTGGTCGGGCATTGAGTCTGGCTCAACTTCACACCTTCTAATACAGGCAAGAACCCTTTCTTTGCCTGATCCATTTTGAACCTTTTCAAAACTTTATCAAGGTATGTTCTTTGTGAAACTCCAATTAAGCGTCTTGATCTATCTCTATAGATCTTGATGCCCAATATGTAAGCAGCTTCACCGAGGTCTTTCATTGAAAAACTTTTATTCAAGTATCCCTTTATGCTATCCAGAAATTCTATATCATTTCCGATCAACAATATGTCATCTACATATAATATCAGAAATGCTACAGAGCTCCCACTCACTTTCTTGTAAATACAGGCTTCTCCAAAAGTCTGTATAAAACCATATGCTTTGATTACACTATCAAAACGTTTATTCCAACTCCGAGATGCTTGCACCAGTCCATAAATGGATCACTGGAGCTTGCACAAAACCTTCTGGTTGCATCACATACAACTCTTCTTCCAGAAATCCATTCAGGAATGCAGTTTTGACATCCATTTGCCAAATTTCATAATCATAAAATGCGGCAATTGCTAACATGATTCGGATAGACTTAAGCATCGCTATGGGTGAGAAAGTCTCATCGTAGTCAACTCCTTGAACTTGTCGAAAACCTTTCGCAACAAGTCGAGCTTTATAGACAGTTACATTACCATCAACGTCAGTCTTTTTCTTGAAGATACATTTATTCTCAATGGCTTGCCGATCATCGGGCAAGTCAACCAAAGTCCATACTTTGTTCTCATACATGGATCCCATCTCAGATTTCATGGCTTCAAGCCATTTTGCGGAATCTAGGCTCATCATCGCTTCCTCATAGTTCGTAGGTTCGTCATGGTCAAGTAACATGACTTGCAGAATAGGATAACCGTACCACTCTGGTGCGGATCTTACTCTGGTAGACCTACGAGGTTCAGTAGAAACTTGATCTGAAGTTTCATGATCAATATCATTAGTTTCATCACTAATTGGTGTAGTTGTCACAGGAACTGGTTCTTGTGATGAACTACTTTCCAATAAGGGAGCAGGTACAGTTACCTCATCAAGTTCTACTTTCCTCTCACTCACTTCCTTCGAGAGAAACTCCTTCTCTAGAAAGGATCCAAATTTAGCAACGAAAATCTTGCCCTCAGATCTGTGATAGAAGGTGTACCCAATAGTTTCTTTTGGGTATCCTATGAAGACACATTTCTCTGATTTGGGTTCGATCTTATCTGGTTGAAGTTTCTTCACATAAGCATCGCATCACCAAACTTTAAGAAACGACAACTTTGGTTTCTTGCCAAACCATAGTTCATAAGGCATCGTCTCAAAGGATTTTGATGGTGCCCTATTTAACGTGAATTCGGCCGTCTCTAAAGCATAACCCCAAAACAATAGCGGTAAATCAGTAAGAGACATCATAGATCGCACCATATCCAGTAAAGTACGATTACGACGTTCGGACACACCATTTCGTTGTGGTGTTCCGGGTGGCGTGAGTTGCGAAACTATTCCACATTGCTTCAAATGTAAACCAAACTCGTAACTCAAATATTCTCCTCCACGATAAGATCAATTTTATTTTCTTGTTACGATGATTTTCCACTTCACTCTGAAATTCTTTGAACTTTTCAAATGTTTCAGACTTGTGTTTCATCAAGTAGATATACCCATATCTGCTCAAATCATCTGTGAAGGTGAGAAAATAACGATACCCGCCGCGAGCCTCAATATTCATTGGACCACATACATCAATATGTATGATTTCCAATAAATCAGTTGCTCGCTCCATAGTTTCGGAGAACGGCATTTTAGTCATCTTGCCCATGAGGCACGGTTCGCAAGTACCAAGTGATTCATAATCAAGTGATTCCAAAAGTCCATCAGTATGGAGTTTCTTCATGCGCTTTACACCGATATGACCTAAACGGCAGTGCCACAAATAAGTTGCACTATCATTATCAACTCTGCATCTTTTGGCTTCAACATTATGAATATGTGTATCACTACTATCGAGATTCAATAAAAATAGACCACTCTTCAAGGGTGCATGACCATAAAAGATATTACTCATATAAATAGAACAACCATTATTCTCTGATTTAAATGAATAACCATCTCGCATCAAACAAGATCCAGATATAATGTTCATGCTCAACACTGGCACCAAATAACAATTATTTAGGTCTAAAACTAATCCCGATGGTAGATGTAGAGGTAGCGTGCCGACCGCGATCACATCGACTTTGGAACCATTTCTCACATGCATCGTCACCTCGTCCTTAGCCAATCTTCGCTTGATCCGTAGTCCCTATTTCGAGTTGCAAATATTAGCAACAGAACTAGTATCAAATACCCAGGTACTACTGCGAGCATTAGTAAGGTACACATCAATAACATGTATATCACATATACCTTTGTGCACTTTGCCATCCTTCTTATCCGCCAAATACTTGGGGCAGTTCCGCTTCCAGTGTCCAGTCTGCTTGCAGTAGAAGCACTCAGTCTCAGGCTTAGGTCCAGACTTGGGTTTCTTCTCTTGAGCAGCAACTTGTTTGCTGTTCTTCTTGAAGTTCCCCTTTTTCTTCCCTTTGCCCTTTTTCTTGAAACTGGTGGTCTTGTTAACCATCAACACTTGATGCTCCTTCTTGATTTCTACCTCCGTAGCTTTTATCATTGCGAAGAGCTCGGGAATAGTCTTGTCCATCCCTTGCATATTATAATTCATCACAAAGCTCTTGTAGCTTGGTGGCAGTGATTGAAGAATTCTGTCCATGACACTATCATCAGGAAGATTAACTCACAGTTGAATCAAGTGATTATTATACCCAGATATTTTGAGTATGTGTTCACTGACAGAACTATTCTCCTCCATCTTACAGTTATAGAACTTATTGGAGACTTCATGTCTCTCAATCCGGGCATTTGCTTGAAATATTAACTTCAACTCCTGGAACATCTCATATGCACCATGACGTTCAAAACGTCGTTGAAGACCCGGTTCCAAGCCGTAAAGCATGGCACACTGAACTATCGAGTAGTCATTAGCTTTGCTCTACCAGACGTTCTTAACGTCGTCAGTTGCATAAGCAGCAGGCCTGGCACCCAGCGGTGCTTCCAGGACATAATTCTTCTGTGCAGCAATGAGGATAATCCTCAGGTTACGGACCCAGTCCGTGTAATTGCTACCATCATCTTTCAACTTAGCTTTCTCAAGGAACACATTAAAATTCAACGGAATAACAGCACGAGCCATCTATCTACAACAAACATAGACAAGCAAAATACTATCAGGTACTAAGTTCATGATAAATTTAAGTTCAATTAATCATATTACTAAAGAACTCCCACTTAGATAGACATCTCTCTAGTCATCTAAGTGATCACATGATCCAAATCAACTAAACCATGTCCGATCATCACGTGAGATGGAGTAGTTTAAATGGTGAACATCATTATGTTGATCATATCTACTATATGATTCACGTTCGACTTTTCGGTCTCCGTGTTCGGAGGCCATATCTGTATATGCTAGGCTCGTCAAGTTTAACCTGAGTATTCCACGTGTGCAACTATTTTGCACCCATTGTATTTGAACGTAGAGCCTATCACACCCGATCATCACGTGGTGTCTCAGCACGAAGAACTTTCACAACGGTGCATACTCAGGGAGAACACTTCTTGATAATTTAGTGAGAGATCATCTTAAAATTCTACCGTCAATCAAAGCAAGATAAGATGCATAAAGGATAAACATCACATGCAATCAATATAAGTGATATGATATGGCCATCATCATCTTGTGCTTGTGATCTCCATTTCTGAAGCACCGTCGTGATCACCATCATCACCGGCGTGACACCTTGATCTCCATCGTAGCATCGTGTCATTACGCCATCTATTGCTTCTACGACTATCGCTACCGCTTAGTGATAAAGTAAAGCAATTACAGGGCGTTTGCATTTCATACAATAAAGCGACAACCATATGGCTCCTGCCAGTTGCCGATAACTTCGGTTACAAAACATGATCATCTCATACAATAAAATGTAGCATCACGTCTTGACCATATCACATCACAACATGCCCTGCAAAAACAAGTTAGACGTCCTCTACTTTGTGGTTGCAAATTTTACGTGGCTGCTACGGGCTTAGCAAGAACCTTTCTTACCTACGCATCAAAACCACAACGATAGTTCGTCAAGTTAGTGCTGTTTTAACCTTCGCAAGGACCAGGCGTAGACACACTCGGTTCAACTAAAGTGAGAGAGACAGACACCCGCCAGTCACCTTTAAGCATGAGTGCTCGTAACGGTGAAACAAGTCTCGCGTAAGCGTACGCGTAATGTCGGTCCGGGCCACTTCATCTCACAATACCGCTGAACCAAAGTATGACATGCTGGTAAGCAGTATGACTTGTATCGCCCACAACTCACTTGTGTTCTACTCATGCATATGACATCTACGCATAAAACCTGGCTCGGATGCCACTGTTGGGGAACGTAGTAATTTCAAAAAAATTCCTACGCACACGCAAGATCATGGTGATGCATAGCAACGAGAGGGGAGAGTGATGTCCACGTACCCTCGTAGCCCGTAAGCGGAAGTGTTATGACAACGCAGTTGATGTAGTCGTACATCTTCACGATCCGACCGATCCAAGCACCGAACGTACGACACCTCCGAATTCAGCACACGTTCAGCTCGATGACGATCCCCGGACTCCGATCCAGCAGGGTGTCGGGGATGAGTTCCGTCAGCACGATGGTGTGGTGACGATGATGATGTTCTACCGACGCAGGGCTTCGCCTAAGCACCGCAACAATATGACCAAGGTGGAATATGGTGGAGGGGGGCACCGCACATGGCTAAGGAACAATCACGAAGATCAACTTGTGTGTCTAGAGGTGCCCCCTGCCGCCGTATATAAAGGAGCAAGGGGGGAGGCCGGCCGACCCTAGGGGGCACTCCAAGGAGGGGGGAGTCCTCCTCCTAGTGGGAGTAGGACTCCCCTTTCCTAGTCCCACTAGGAAGGAGGAAGGGGGAAGGAAAGAGAGGGAGAGGGAGAGGGAAAGAGGGGTCGCGCCCCCTCCCCTAGTCCAATTCGGACTCCCCATGGGGGGGGGGGCGCCACCTCCTGGGTTGCTGCCCTCTCTCTCCCCTCAGGCCCACTAAGGCCCAATACTTCCCCGGGGGGTTCCGGTAACCCCTCCGGCACTCCGGTTTTCTCCGAAATCACCTGGAACACTTCCGGTGTCCGAATATAGTCGTCCAATATATCAATCTTTATGTCTCAACCATTTCGAGACTCCTCGTCATGTCTGTGATCATATCCGAGACTCCGAACAACCTTTGGTACATCAAAACTTATAAACTCATAATAAAACTGTCATCGTAATGTTAAGCGTGCGGACACTACGGGTTCGAGAACTATGTAGACATGACCTAGAACTGTTCCCGGTCAATAACCAATAGCGGAACCTGGATGCTCATATTGGCTCCTACATATTCTACGAAGATCTTTATCGGTCAAACCGCATAACAACATACATTGTTCCCTTTGTCATCGGTATGTTTACTTGCCCGAGATTTGATCGTCGGTATCCAATACCTAGTTCAATCTCGTTACCGGCAAGTCTCTTTACTCGTTACGTAATGCATCATTCCGTAACTAACTCATTAGCTACATTTCTTGCAAGGCTTATAGTGATGTGCATTACCGAGAGGGCCCAGAGATACCTCTCCGACAATCGGAGTGACAAATCCTAATCTCGAAATACGCCAACTCAACATGTACCTTCGGAGACACCTGTAGAACTCCTTTATAATCACCCAATTACGTTGTGATGTTTGGTAGCACACAAAGTGTTCCTCCGGTAAATGGGAGTTGCATAATCTCATAGTCATAGGAACATGTATAAGTCATGAAGAAAGCAATAGCAACATACTAAACAATCAAGTTCTAGGCTAATGGAATGGGTCATGTCAATCACATCATTCTCCTAATGATGTGATCCCGTTAATCAAATGACAACACATGTCTATGGTTAGGAAACATAACCATCTTTGATTAATGAGCTAGTCAAGTAGAGGCATACTAGTGACATTATGTTTGTCTATGTATTCACACATGTATCATGTTTCCGGGTAATACAACTCTAGCATGAATAATAAACATTTGTCATGATATGAGGAAATAAATAATAACTTTATTATTGCCTCTAGGGCATATTTCCTTCAGTTGCCTCTGGATGAACATGACGACCCCGTGGAGGGCTGGATAAACAGTAGACGGTGAAGGGGTGCCCGTGGAGGGGTGGTTGAACAGTAGCCAGTGGAGTAGCATGCGGTGGAGGCTGGATGAACAGGAGCCCGTGGTGGCTGGAGGAGGTCGACGGTAGCCCGTGGAGGCTGGAGGAGGTCGATGGTGGAGATGAACAATATCCCGTGGAGTCCCGTTTTGCGGTACGCCACACCCCTCCCGATGAACAGGACCCCCATTTCGACCGTAGCGCTCCAACACAAGTCCGTTTCGTCCATTTTGTGGTACGCCACACCCCTCCTGATCAACAGGACCCCCATTTCGACCGTAGGAGGTCCGTTTCCTTGGTTTTGCGGTACGCCAGACCCCTCCCGATGAACAGGACCCCGTTTTGAACGTGGCCGGTCGAACACAGGGCCGTTTCCTCCATTCTGCGGTACGCCAGGCCTTGTTTCCATCGCCTGTTCCGTCCAAGCCCTCCTGATGAACACGACGACGCATTCCGTTCCGACACAGCCGGTTGGCTCCCCATGAACACGACGACGACGCTGTTTCTCCGTTCCGACCCAGCCATGTACACGAGCCTTGGCCGTACGTATGCGCAAGTGGGCGTTCGAGACCCCGCCCGTATGTAAACATACGTGGCCGTATTTTCTTTCTTTCACACTGGCCGCTGTACATATGTGTACATGCTACATGCGTGCCTCTACTATGACACGTGCGCACCTCTACATCGACCAGTATATATGTACGTACACGTTCGCGACCAGAATGACAATGCTACGTACGCTTCAACCAGGTGGGTCTCGATTGTTAGGCACTTCCTTGGGTGCGAAGATGTAGCTGGTGGGTCCCAGCAGTCAGGGGGCGAATCGGTTTAGGGGGGCGAATCGGTTTTATTCCAAACACACTTCCTTGCGTGCGAGGATGTAGCTGGTGGGTCCCAGCAGTCAGGGGGGCAAATCATTTTTTCCCGGACGCACTTCCTTGCGTGCGAAGATGTAGCCGGTGGGTCCCAGCAGTCAGGGGGAAACGTTTTTTTTTCGTGAAATACAGTGGCCCGTTCAGTGGGTCCCAGCTGTCAGGTGGAGGAATCATTATTTTCCGTGTAATAAGGAGGCACTTCCTTGCTGCGGCCGTGGACCCAGCTGTCAGCCTCTCCACGCACAATCCACGTCCGATGGAAGTCGTTCCTTGACCATGTTGACCACGCCGCGTCGAGAGCACCACGGCGGTGGACGACGGTGAGGCCTAGGAAGGGGACGACGCGGAGCCGGGGAAGACGCGACAGTGGAAGCCCGCATGGAGAGGAGTAGGAGGGTTCACTGGTTCGACTGTGGTGTGAGGCTGCCGTCGCCGCAGGGCCTGGCCAGCGGTGGGAATAGTAGGGGGAGGTGAGGCCTCCGCGGCAGCACAGCCGGCCACGGGAGGCAGGAGCATGCGGCACGATTGGCGCTGCTTTGGGCGGCTGGAGCAAGAAGACCAGAGGTTGAAGAAGCTCTACGGCCGTTGGATGGACATTGTACGGTCACTTGAGCTAGAATCATTCATATTGACTAAGTTGACAAAGCCCTCCATCCCCATCAACTTAGTTGGCCCACAAGTCATCCTCCCACTAAGGTGGGTCCCAGCTAGCAGGGGGGTATTGATTTTTTTTGTGCGTAATAAGGAGGCACTTCCTTGAGTGCAAAGATATAGCTGGTGTGTCCGACATGTCAGCGGGGGGGAGGGGGGCGTTTTTTTCGCAAAATACAGAGGCCCTTCCGGTGGGTCCTAGCTGTCAGGTGGAGGAATCATTATTTTGCGCGTAATAAGGAGGCATTTCTTTGTGTGCGGCCGTGGACCCAGTTGTCAGCCTCTCCACGTACAGTCCACGTCCGATGGATGTCGTTCATTGACCACGTTGACCAGGCCGCGCCGAGAGCACCATGGCGGTGGACGACGACGAGGCTAGGAAGGGGACGAGGCGAAGCCGGGGAAGACGCAGCAGTGGATGCCCACGCAAAGAGGAGTACGAGGGTTCACTGGTTCGGCTGCGGTGTGAGGCCGCCGTCGCCGCAGAATAGCAGGGGGTGTGGGTGAGTAGAGGGATGGCCTGGCCAGCGGTGGGAGTAGTAGGGGGCGGTGAGGCCTCCACGGCATCACAGCCGGCCATGGAAGGCAGGAGCACGCGACACGACCGGCGCTGCTTTGGGCGGCTGGAGCACGAAGACCAGAGGTTGAAGAAGCACTACGGCTGTTGGATGGACATCGCACAGTCACTGGAGCTAGAATCGTTCATATTGACTAAGTTGATAAAGCCCTCCGTCCCCGTCAAATTAGTAGGCCCACAAGTCAGCCTCCCACCAAGGTGGGTCCAGGCTAGCCGGGGGAGTATTCATTGTTTTGTGCGTAATAAGGAGGCACTTCCGGTGGGTCCGAGTTGACAGCGGGGGAAACATTTTTTCGCGAAATACGGTGGCCCGTCCGGTGGGTCCCAGCAGTTAGGGGGAAATGTTTTTTTCGCAAAATACTGGTGGCCCGTCCGGTGGGTCCCTGCTGTCAGGTGGAGGAATACTTATTTTGCACGTAATAAGGAGGCACTTCCTTGCGGCTGCCGTGGACCCAGCTGTCAGCTTCTCCATGTACAGTACTCTTCCAATGGAAGTCGTTCCTTGACCACGTTGACCACGCTGCGCCGAGAGCACCAGGGCGGTGGACGACGGCGAGGCCTAGGAAGGAAGGGGACGATGCGGAGCCGGGGAAGACGCGGCAGTGGATGCCCACGCGTAGAGGAGTAGGAGGGTTCACTGGTTTGGCTATGGTGTGAGGCTGTCGTCGCCGCAGGGCCTGGCTAGCGGTGGGAGTAGTAGTGGGCGGTGAGGCCTCAACGGAAGCACAGCCGGCCACTGGAGGCAGGAGCAGGCGGTCTCGCCGGCGCTGGTTTGGGCGGCTGGTGCAAGAAGAGCAGCACTTGAAGAAGCAACATGACCGTTCAATTCAAATCCAACGGTTACTGCTGCTATAATTGTTTGTTGACTAAGTTGACAAGCCCTGCGTACGCGTCAACTTAGTAGGCCCACAGGTCAGTGTCCCAATCGGTGCACCCAGATGTCAGTGGGAGGAATAATTTTTTTCGCATAATAAAGAGGCAGTTGATTGCATGCGGCCAGGCCAGCGGAGGGAGTAGGGTGGGCCGGGGAAGCCTACACGGCATCATAGCGGCCCACAAGAGGAGGGAGCAGCCAGTCCTGCTGGCGCTAGTTTAGGCGGCTGGAGCAGGAAGATCAAAGATTGAAGAAGCACGTCGGCCGTTGGATGGACATCCAGCAATCACTGCTGCTAGAATGTGTGTTGACTGACAAAGCCTTGCGTAAACAAGTCAGCCTCGAAATCAGTGTCGTGTATAGCCCATTTGCTATTATTTTTATAATTTTTACTCATTTTCTAATTCATATGGAAATTATTGCAGCCCATTTTCCATTTTTAGAATTGCTGCCTGATACGTCTCCAACGTGTCTATAATTTTTGATTGTTCCATGCTATTATATTACCCCTTTTGGATGTTTATGGGCTTTATTTTACATATTTATATCATTTTTGGGACTAACCTACTAACCGGAGGCCCAGCCCGTATTGCTGTTTTTTTGCCTATTTCAGTATTTCGAAGAAAAGGAATATGAAACGGAGTCCAAACGGAATGAAACCTTCGGGAGCGTGATTTTTGGAACGAACGTGATCTAGAGGACTTGGAGTGCAAGTCAAGAAGAAATCGAGGCGGCTGGAAATAGGAGGGTGCGCCCACCCCTCCTGGGCGCGCCCCTTTCTCCTGGGCCCCACAGGCGGCCACCAACATACTTCTTCCTCCTATATATACCTACGTACCCTGAAAACATCCAGGGAGCCAACGAAAAACAATTTCCACCGTCGTAACCTTCTGTATCCGCGAGATCCCATCTTGGAGCCTTCGTCGGCGCTCCGCCGGAGGGGGAATCGACCACGAAGGGATTCTACATCAACACCATAGCCCCTCCGATGAGTTGTGAGTAGTTTACCACAGACCTTCGGGTCCATAGTTATTAGCTAGATGGCTTCTTCTCTCTTTTTGGATCTCAATACAATGTTCTCCCCCTCTCTTGTGGAGATCTATTTGATGTAACTCTTTTTGCGGTGTGTTTGTCGAGATCCGATGAATTGTGGGTTTATGATCAAGTTTATCTATGAGAAATATTTGAATCTTCTCTGAATTCTTTTATGTATGATTGAGTTATCTTTGCAAGTTTCTTCAAATTATCAGTTTGGTTTGGCCTACTAGATTGATCTTTCTTTCCATGGGAGAAGTGCTTAGCTTTGGGTTCAATCTTGCGGTGTCCTTACCCAGTGACAAAAAGGATTGCAAGGCACGTATTGTATTGTTGCCATCAAGGATAAAAAGATGGGGTTTATATCATATTGCATGAGTTTATCCCTCTACATCATGTCATCTTTCTTAATGCTTTACTCTGTTCTTATGAACTTAATACTCTAGATGCATGCTGGATAGCGGTCGATGTATGGAGTAATAGTAGTAGATGCAGGCAGGAGTCAGTCTACTTGTCGCGGACATGATGCCTATATACATGATCATGCCTAGATAATCTCATAATTATTCGTTTTTCTATCAATTGCTCGACAGTAGTTTGTTCACCCACCGTAATACTTATGCTATCTTGAGAGAAGCCACTAGTGAAACCTATGGCCCCCGGGTCTATCTTTTATCATATAAGCTTTCAATCTACTTTTATTTGCATCTTTACTTTTCGCATCTATATTATAAAATACCAAAAATATATTTATCTTCTCATACTATCTCTATCAGATCTCACTTTCGCAAGTGGCCATGAAGGGATTGAGAACCCCTTTATTGCGTTGGTTGCGAGTTCTTTGTTTTTTTGTGTAGGTGCGCGGGACTTTCGAGGAGCCTCCTACTGGATTGATACCTTCGTTCTCAAAAACCGAGGGAAATACTTACGCTACTATTGCTGCATCACCGTTTCCTCTTCAAGAAAAACCAACGCAAGCTCAAGACGTAGCACTGCCCATTTTCTGGTCAGTACCAGGGTTAAAAAATTAACTAAATTTGTGCGAAATTTTGAAAATTTGCAAATTTTGGATGGGGAACAAAATATTCTAAATCCAAAAATTAGTAGCCATACTAAAACAAATTTAAAAATAAATTAGTACTATGTCATGTTAAATCCAATGAAACACTATAAAATATCAGTGAAGAACAAAAACAAAAAAAGAAACTAATATCCCATTTGCTATAATTTTTTTGGAATTTTCAACCCCTTTGATATTACTTTTAACAGACACTGACCATACTCTTTGGCCAGGCCGGAATGCATCCCTCCTCGTCTTAGGAAGATTTGAAGCCCAGTAAGTCGAAGAAAACAAATAGGCCTAGCTTGGGTATTCTTCAAAAAGAAATACTGGGCTACCTATTTTCCCAAAGAAAAACCTGCTGGGCTGGTCATGTTGTTAGACGGGACACAGAGACCGCACAACCCAGTTTATAGCCTGCTCCTCCAAATTACTACTCAAAAAAAAGTTGTGCAATTCTGTCGTTAATTGACTATACTTTAAAAATGATGTGGGTCCCGGATATCAGCATGGTGGATTAGAGTAAAAAAACGAGGGGTGCATCTGAGTAGTAAAAGAGGCGCTTGCTTGTGTTCGGGAGTGGACCTGGTGGGTCTGTACTGTCATACTCACAACTACAGTTCTCTCCCGATTCACTATGTTGACAGGGACCGTTTAAAAAAAAAACTATGTTGACAGGGCCGGACGGCGGCGCCGCGGCGAGCGCACCAAGGCGGAGGATAAAGTGCTGTCGCCAATGTGCTGGGCTGGGTTGGACATTTTTATTGAAAAATAAAAATGGACCGGAAATATTTACAACATTGACTATGATTTGCATGGGTCCGCTGGTTCAGGAAGAAAATGCTGGAAGAAAGAAGACTGGTCGCTATCTTTGCCTAAGAATAATATCGACTGAATGTAACGACACTATCATAGGAAATAATATCCTCCTGTTCAATCATGAATTTAAAGAAATGGTGCATGAGCATTTAGCTTTATTTATTTATTTACTTATATATGTTTAGGGGACCATGAGCATGTACCTGGGCCGGATTCATGTGAGAGCCTCCTTTCCAGTTTATTATGGGCTCCTCTATTGGGCCTTCATCAGTGGGCTGCATGTTATCAACAAGTGGAAAATGTGTTCCATACAAAAAATAGTATGCGTTACGTACGATACGGGGCACTAAGGAGTGAATCATACAACGACTTCCAAAACATTGTGTTTGTCGTTCTAACAACACATTTATTCAACCAACAGACGAAATATACTACTGATTGTACATTGAAAACAGCAGCAGTAGCAACCAGGGCTGGGGATGCAACAGAAGCAGTAAGCAGGCCAGAAGAGTGAAGACACATCTCTCTCTTCCAAACCAAACATCAGCCATTATTACAAAAGGGCTACCAAAAAAGAAAAGTGTATGCATCAAACTAAATAAAGATCCTACTACACCAAGTGTACGCATCTAACTGACTGGCTCAGTTAGATGTTACTATTTATTAAGGTATGGAGATTGGCTGACGGCTTGAACCAGATGGGTGCCTGACGAGGGAAACTCCAGCCAGCAGGTTGAACTCTGATACTTGCGACCCTCTCTCCTACTTTGGGTTGCAGAGCGTGGCGGCACATATCAGGGTATGGTGCATGCAGAGATGCATGGTATGCTGTGTATACACAGTTTTGCCTGATGAACGAAACCGCTGCCATCATGATCCTTGTCGTCGGTTATCTCCTGGTTAATCAGATAATTCAGTCCTCCAGTCAAAAATTCCTGAAGGCCCAGAGAAGCTAGGATCCTTCTGAAAGACCTTGCAGCGACTGTGATTGTATTTCTCGAAACAACATGTCTGGTACGTGCGAACGATCATCAATCATTCGCCGTCGCCTGATCGAGCCAGGAACCACCTGCAACTGCCATGCCGCTTTTCTTTGAAAGGTTCTAAGATTAGGAAGGGTAGGGACACCAGGCGGCCTACAACATCATATGAAGTTGGAGTCAAATAAAAAAGGGCTCTTGATTTAGTCAATCTTAAGAACAGCATGCTATGAGCATGAATATTTTTTCAGTAATTGTTGATAGTAATATAAGCAAGCCATCATGATATCATAGGAAAGTAACATACTGCTGTAACAGCCAATTGTAGCGATGACTGGAGTAGGCCAGCAATATGTCCAGCCATAGAAGGAGTCGACAGCGTAAATGAAGCCCCTGTGTTCAATGGCACCAGAGAACCATGGAGGATGTATGACCCTGCGATGGATGTCCAGATTTATCCACTTACCGTAGTGACCTGTCAGATAGGCGAGACTGCGGTTGAAGAACGCAATTAGCCTGAAGTCTTTATAATTCGCAGATCTTGTGGGCACTTGGCAGATTACAACCTTGAGCAAATCAAACTTGGTATCATGTTGGCTACTGTAAGATTCCGAGTATTCTGGGCCGCGGTGCCAAAGCAGTGCAGTGTTAATCGAAGGAAGGGGGATCAATCGCCGGGTGTAGACCTCCACGAGCATCCAGCTGCCGCGACCGTCGACAAGCACCATCCAAGACGTGTTCATGCCGACCCAGTACATACCGTTAATGTAGTTGAGGCTGACGGGGATCGGATCGCAGTCAAGGATCGCAGTCAAGGGGGTTGATGCTCGCCACCCTACGATCGTTATGCTGCGTGACACGTCGTTTCTGAAGATCAGGCGGCATCAGCAAGCAAGGAGCTGGATTAAAAAGCTCCGGCCTGAGGGCTTTGAGTAAACGGTACAGCCCCGACGAGCACGCGGTGAGCGGCATGGTACTGAGATTGTCCACACGCGAAACAATGAGCTTGATTACCTCTGTGGGGAGCGAATTCCAGCCACTCTTTCGGCGGACGCTGCTTGGTTCTGCCATTATTAGTGCTTGGGTTTCGGACGAGGGGGGGAGGCGCCTTAGCGGGGATGGAAGATTGGACGAGATTATGTACGGACAAAGATGGAGAAGCGAATATGTGTTGCGGGAAGTGGACAGATGATGATGACTACAGCACGCCGTTTGACTTACGAGACACATACCAGCAGCGTAGGGTCAGATCGATGCCAGACAACTTGCTTGAGTGATCACAGTACTGGTACTCCCTACAGTACCTACTATAGTACTATGCCCTAACTTGCTTGAGTAGAGTAGTAGAGTAGGACTCTGCTCTACTAATAGCACCGGAGGAGTAGTATATTCTAATCTAAAATAGTTACAAACTTCAATGCCCGAGCATGGAACGACTACGAACCGTGCTCAAAGACCGTGTCTATGTGGTGTTTGGAATTATACGCAAAAAAGCAAGATGCCCGTGCATTGCACGGCACACCATCATCACCAACTCGGTTTTTTCTCTACTCCTACTCCTATAAAAGACTCAGTTGGTGATGATGGAGGCGAGGAGGTGTGTTCAGCCGGGCACGCAGCGGACGGCGTAGTACTATTAGATTTGTTATAAACAAAGAAGAGTAGTAGAGATAGACTTAGGGAGGAGCACGAGGTTGTGGGAGATAATGTTGAATGAGGCAAGGCCTTATCTGTAAATGTGGAGAGAGGTGCGGGTATCTTTTGTAAAATTTTCATAGTTGTCTTTCTATCCGTCAGACATAGATCGGACAGTCTATATTACAAGATGGCAGGCATACCATCATCACCAACTCGGTTTTATATAAGAGTAGATATGGATAGATAGAGAATAGGGAGTACTAGTAAGGACACCATCTACTGCTTCGTGTGCTACTCCTGTGCTCCATTCCGCGGCCGCAACGTCCCCTACAGCCACTCCCTCCTGCACTCCATTCGGTGGGCGCTGTTGAAATTTGGGGAGCGCACTCTCGAGACTGCTGGCAGCCACAACTTCACCGATGACGACTTCTTCCCTGACCTCGGCAACCTCTTCCTCAATGACATGGGCGACAACCTCAACGCCAACGGTGCTGCCCCCGTTGCACCGTATGTGTTTCTGTCCTTCCTGTTTGAAATCGTGGTTGAATTCATGTTTCTACTTTGTATCCTACTACTATGCTAGTCCACATGATTAGTTTCATCTATGTTATAGCCATCATGATTTATTTTGTGCTTATTCGGATTAAATCTCGTAGTAACTTGCTCATATATTCAACTGGCACAACGTCCCCTACAGCCACTCCCGTTTCATGGACGGCCTGGTCGATGCCTCCAAGGAGCCCTTCGTCTACTGCTATGAGTGCCCGATGCCGTTTTGGGGCTCGCCGGCGGACATGGTGCATCACCTCATGGATGCATGCAGCGGTCACTACTGGCCCTTGGCGGAGAACATCAAGTACGAGACGGGCTACCCGTTCACCATGCCGGAGTCGCTAGAGGATCACCGCCGCCTGCTAGTCTCGGAGGAGGACGGCAACGTCTTCCTCTTGATCGTGGGCACCGGTGAGGCCCATGCAGGCCGCCGCCCCATCTCTGTAGTGTGCGTCAGGGGCGACGCCGCTGACGCTCATACTGACACGAGGCCGATGTACGGGTGCGTGGTCAGTGTTACTACCCCTCCGGGTCACGTGGGCGGCGAGACCGGCCTCATCAGACGGACTTGGACTCTGCAGAGCTGGGACTTTCCCGCCGATGTGGACTTGGAAAACCCATGGCATCCTTTACCCGCTGATGCGGTGCACAGGGACTCCAAGGAGGTTCACCCGGACATACGCATTATCAAGTTAAATGTTGATCATTAGTCTTCGCTCAATGTAATCCGCTGTCTAAGCATGTGGAGACTTCCATGCAGGATCTTGCTCTATTGGAGTATCGCGCATGAATAAAAGTGTATCCATTTATGGTTTAGTCTAGAATCTTCCACGTATGATTTTTTTACTACAGTACTGGTGAAAGACTTACCATGAACCATTTCTTACATCTCCTCTGCCCCCTTGCAAGTCATCCTGATTTAATCCCTCCGTCTAGGTGTATAAGGGCATGGTTAATATTACTTAATAGTATAGCCAACTGTTGACTATAAGAAAGTGCCATGTCATCTGTAGCCAACATGTATAACAATCGATACTCAAAAACTAATTCTTAAAGATCATTTCTTGCAAAGCACAATAAGTGTTATTTCTTCACAAGTTTTGGATGCAGGTTGAACAGTTGAACGCTTTTGTTTGCAAAAGATACCTTTTTATCTATTTCACCCGGATGTTTGTGAGCTCTAGAGATGAAATAATATCCAAAGAAACCTTTGATACTCGTTACACATGAGATGACCCCCACATCCTTTGTCAAAATAAACAACTCCCCGATCAATGCATTTCACTCTTCGGTGCAATGCACGGGCACCTTACTACTATAGATTAGTACGACCAAAAATTGAACTGACATTATATATAGTACGATATGTTGATGCATGTCACCTAAAATTATATCATTCAAAACTATGTTCAAATACGAATCCAACGATATAGTTTTTGTTGACATGCACTAACATTTTGTTAGTTAAATCTTCAGTCAAATTCAATGGGGGACTAATAAACCACGATCGATGTAGTACAAGTGTAGAGGGCGGCGCTGCACGGGAGTCTCACCTCGCTTGTGGCGCGACAGTAAAGCCGTCATATCACAAAACCCAACCACTACAGTAATAAGTGGCCTGGTAAAATAAACGGACAAGCAACCATCACATCCCTCCGTCTTTTTTGCATTTCATCTCTCTGCATTTACTTTCTCCGGTTCATCTCACACACTCGATCCCTGTCTACTACTCCTAGTATCCCTAGCTACTACTCCTAGGGCCAGTTCTTTTTGCGGCTTAAAAAATAAGCCATCTCTTCCCCAGCTTTTCCCATAAGACTAGTCACAGTGGAGAGTAACATTAAGGCGCCTCACTCATTTATTTGGCCTTCTAAACTACTAGTACTCCCTTCATTTTTATATACAAGGTCACAAACTCAAATTACAGGTACCAAGATAAAAATCAATGTGTGCTTTACAAGTTAATTTATTTTCTCGTTTACCGGGTTAATTAATAGGGTGCATGCACATTAGAAGAAATTGAGTGGCCGTGAGAGAGGAAGTACTAGATGAGTTTGTCATTATCATCCACTACATGCATGCTAGTAATTAAGCCATGGGTTACTAGTACGAGGAAACATCATTAATATTTGTCTCGATTACTGTTGGTGGCCTTCTATAGATGCAAAATGTATTTTTTATAGTGGCCTTGTATACAAAAATGGAGGGAGTACCTCCATCCTCGTTTATTCGTCACCATTGTAATTTGTGGTAAATTTTGACCAAAGATTTAACTAATGAAATGTTAGTGCATGTGACATCACAAACATTTCATTAGTTAAATTTATGATCAAAATTTTACATAGATTACAATGGGGACCAATAAACCAGGATGGAGCTAGTAGTAAAGGGATTACACTACTAATCTAGAAGCCTAAACGAACTGGCCCCTGGTACACCTACTAGTAGTACTAGTACTCAAGTTGGAATTCCAATTGCACGGCACAACTTGTTAGGCAAAAAATTCGATACAGGGTGTAGGAAGCGGTTTAGGAATTTGCATGCCTTTCCGACCAGTGAGATACTTCGTACAAAGTACGACAGAGAAATAACCACATAGAAGGAAGCTAAAAGTAAACAATCAAACGAGCATTTTTCCATTTGTTTTGCATTGAATCATTTGACAAGCTTGACTAGTGATGTTTTTCTACTTTTACAAAAACCGCATCATAATGTTAAAACATGCATTTGCCCGTACATAAGTAATAGTAGTACTCCCTCCGTCTAGGTGTGTAAAGTCTTCCCTCCTACTTGGTCATGGTGCACAACCAAAGATGACTTATTCACCTGGACGGAGGGAGTAGCACAGTCTGCAAGCATATATAGAGAGAGACGTGCAATACTAAAGTTTGTGTTGTATGCACCCACTTATAAAATGCATACGGATACACAAGGTTTCCAAACTTTCCCTCTTACATACTTAATTAACGACGCTAATAATTCCCGAACGTTCGGGATTTATCATTTGCGTCCCAAAACTAATGAGATAACCTTACGAAACTAAATTATACTCCCTACTAAAAGCCACGACGCTCGCAGGAGCACTTGCGGCGCGCCACTAGTGCCCTGGTGCGTGGCCGTTTCCCAGCGCGCCAACACAACACCTCTTCCTCAGCCTCGCAACTCGCGAGGTGCTGATTGGCGGCTTGCCGGCGGGCGAGCGCGATCTCACCGGTGTGCTGATCCGGCGCCAGCAGGTACTCCTCCTCGCTGGAAGCATGCACCAGGTCCACGTACCGCCAAGCGTAGATGAGGCGTTTGGGCCCGACTGCACTCAGGGCTTTGGCACGGGCGTCCTCCGCCACCCTCGTGGCCCTTGCATGAGCCTTCTACTAAAGAGCCAATTGACTGACTCTCTCGGACGCAACATAGAGCTGCCAGGCAGCTTGCCCCGCGGCGCACTTCTCTTCCTCGGCCTTCTTCTCCGCCTCTATTTTGGCGTGCTCTGCCAGCGGCAAAGCCTCCGACATGGCGACATCCATTTCTTTCCAAAGCTCCTCAAGGCTGGGGGGCTCGGCGGGCGGCGCGACGTTCTCCTCGTAGCGGGGAGCCGACGTGCGTGCTGGCGAGATTGGGAACGCCGACGCGTCCACCTCGACGCATCACGGCGAGGAGTGGAACGCTGACGGGTCCTCCTCGACTAGTGGCGGTGAGGAACGGAATGGCGACGCGTGATTGTCCGGGCGGTGCAGTGAGGGGCGGTTAGGGCTTGGGAGGGGCGATGCCATGGTGGTCGACGTGAGAGGGAGGGGAAGGAGATAGCGATGAACGTGAGCGTTCTTCCGAATGCCGTGAGAGGCGCAGTATTTATAACAAGCAATGGCACACCTACGTAAGATATGGACTGAGCTGCACTGACTTAACTGTAGGTCCAGTTGCGTCACTGACATGTGGGCCAGACCCTTGTTGGGCCCATATGTCAGTGACCCAATGCACCTGCAGTTATGTAACTGAAGCACCGTCCCGGAAGATATGTTGCGTGATTAACGTAACAACTAGGTGGGCATATTTGTTGGAGTAAATTACGGGGAGGGAAGGGGTGGAAATATTGCTGGTCACAACGGATTGGACGAGCGTGGGGGGAGGAGAGTCATGCATGCAGATTTTTTTCACACGGGGTGGAGTGGTGGGACCGTCGGAGGGAGAAGGAGAGTTTGGCAGGCATATTGTTTCCACACATGGAGAGGAAAAGATTTGGAGCCGAACGGGCTTCCTGCAGGTATGGGGAACGGTGCATAATAAGTCATCTTGCATGCCGGGCTAGGTATAGTCTCAAGTCATTAAAAACATACACGCCCAACATATGTTCATATTTCAAGGTGCACTAAATTATTGCTTGCGATGATTAAGGCTGGCCATAATGGTGGTATCTTAGCTGGTATCATGCACATGGGAATAGCAAACATGCTGACGTGGCAAAGAATTAAAGAAGAGAGGGGGGTTAGAGTAACTAGTGTTCATGCATGCATTGGTAAACACATTTTTTTGTGAAGAACGACATCATTAGTTGAGTACTTTTGAAGACTTCAAAAACTATTCCACCGCCTCTACTATCTTGCTAAGAGTAGGTGAAAATTTTGAATCGAGCCCTTTAAACTAGAAGGGAGGTAGTAGTACTCTAATAGCTAACCTTGTTGTGATGACAAGATAGGACATGGCACACAGCTAGACGGAGGAACTAGTCTGCATTGTGCATTTAAGTTTTGTTTGAAGTCAATGTACCTCTACTTTCACCAGACTTATAGAAAAATGTATCAACACTCACAATGTCAAATCAATATTTTACACTCATTATAAAACATAGTTCTTATACTCATTATAATCAGTATTGTAGATATTGATATTTTTAGTATAAATTTGGTCAAACACTTTGCAAACAGTTGACGGGAGTAAAAAGGACCAGAGTGAGTATCATGCATGCGGAGTAGGCAAAAAAACTGCTCATTTATAGCCGGTCGAAGTCTCAAAGGGCGCGACCGCACGAGGGAGGCGAAGGTCATGGGAGGCGTGACACTTGACGGAATTAATTGAAGTTACATCCACACGCCGGCATGGCGTGCGAACAGGCAAAAGCTATACCGTCAGGCCTACGATATGGGTCTAGTAGACATGACATCTAGTGGGTCCCGCATAGTTCTCGAGAACTCTTTGGGGGCTTGCAGCCGTTTATCCACCGGGCAAGCCAGCAACCCCACGCCGTTCACACGCCCTACTCGTCCCCGTCTTCTACCTTACAACAGTTTGCTCCCAGTCGTCCCGTCCTTTCACATTAGTTCGCTCCCAGTTTTTTTTGCGGGATACAACAGTTCAACTTCTCCTAACCCTCCTCCAAAATCCATGGCCTCCCAAATCTCCATGGTCACCGCTGAGTACCAGGTTAGAGCCATCACCGGCGATAAGTTCATCGTCATCTACACACATGGATCCGCGACGGTGAAAGCATGACTTGCTTGCTTCCTACGCATGTTCAACAGTTCAACGGATGAGTGGGTCGCTGGGCTAGATGTTGAGTACACCATAGTCCTGGGACGAGAGAAGGATCTAAAGGACGAAGAGAGGAAGAAGCCCGCCATGATCCGGGTTTGCGTACATAACGTTTGCTTGGTCTACCACATATGCCATGCCGACGTTGAGTGCCAGGATTTTAAGAACTTCCTCAAGGATAAAAGAGTGAAATTCATTACTGTAGACTTTAAGAACAACAGGGATGTCCTGCATCGGATAGGTCTCGTTGTAGGCCAGCCCTTCGATCTCTAGAAGGCAAGCCTGATGTCCTCCTCTCAACCTTCAATGCTGACCCTGGCAGCAGCCATGATTGATCCTTCATACGCTAAACTGAAGAAACCACATCACAAGTTTCATCATGCATGGGAGGTGAAGACATTAGATGAAGATCACATCCTGTACGCAGCAATGGATGCCTACCTTTGTTTAAATATCTACAAGGGTTGGATGAAGAAGCAGAGCCCAGTGTCCGGTTCAAGCAAAGAAGCGACGACGAAGAGGAAGAGGGACGAGGACGAAGTCGAGGACATGGACTCGGACTCCGAGTAGGTGGCAGTGCCGTCACTCATGCCGGTTCTACTGCAGTGTCAAGCAGACTAGTTGCTTAGTTTATTTTCAAGGGTGTGTTATGCTGAGGCCCCAGCAGAACTACGTTTATGTTCTTTCTCGTTATTTGAAATCTTTAATACGTACAATAGTACTAGTACTATGTATTACTACTGTTCTTCTTGCAGTTGGTACTACTGCTCGTATCTTCGTGTTCCTACTATACTTAATACGTTCGTACTAGTAGTATAATTTGGGTCAGTCGATTTGTGAAAGAAGTTCAACGGAGCGAAGGAAGAAGACGACAGAAGAGGTGGAAGAAGCCCTTCTAGCCATCCATGTTGCATCAAACGGCTCACAAGAGTCGACTGACCCAAATTGCTCCTTCAGATTGCAGGATCCATGTGGCATTCAAGGTCTCGAAGGTAGATTCCGTGTCCGCACCCGGTTTGCAGGCTCGATGCGCGCGCAACCGGCTTCTGCCACAACAGCCACCATGCGCGCCTCCTCCGCGCGGGCGGAGACGACAATGACATGCTAGTTCCTCATTGCCGGCGTGCTGGAGCACACACTCGTCCTCCTCTTCGTACGCTGCGTGCATAGACGCGGCTCCACTAGCTGCTCGCGTGCTTGGCAGCGCGGCGGCATCGCGAGGAGGGACTGCAGATGACGTGAGCGGGCAAGCCTTCGGCTTCATGGCACAGGGATGGTGGCGACACGGCGGTGATGGGCGAGAAATTGTTGGCTGGAGCAGGCGGGCGCCGACATGCGCAACGGCGGCGGCATATTGATGAGTGCGCGTGTGGGAGCTTACTTTATTTTATATAAGGTTGGTCAAACTTAAAATATAACTGTACTAGTACACGTAAACATTAGATTTAGGCATCACTTTTATTAGTTAGTACCACAACCACGATACAGAATCCTGTGCAAGCGCATGAACCGCGGCCGCGCGGTCGATCGAACAGTGCGTCACCATGTCGCGCTCGAAGGACATCCACCGAACCTTTTTGTGTGTGTGAAAACAATCCCCGAATATTACTCAACTTTTTTTTCCTGGAAAAGTTCTTGATGCTGCAATATTTCCATATATTTGAATTTAGCTCCAGTTCGTGTTTATTTGGATTTGGACGTTTTAGGTGCGCCCTAGTTTTTTTAATACTGATTTTGTGTGTCTGACTGAGAGAGAATGTGTGTATGTGTCCATATGTGTGCTGTGGCGGAAGTGCAATGTGGAGACGGTGTGCATGTGATACAGACATAGAGAGGTGTGAATGTGCAAATGATCATGCATGAGTGAGACATAGACAGATGCCGATACATTGTGTATACATGAGAGAACAGTCTTCTAGTTTACTTGTGTGTGTGTGTGTGTGAGAGAGAGAGAGAGAGAGGAGCATTCGTAACACAACAACCATCTCTGTCGATTCGTCCGTCCCTCGCATGATCGCATGCAACACTTGCATCAACTCGCACATTTTGACACCCTCACCCGGCCCCTGCCCACCTCAAGGCCCACACAATCTCTTCGTGAATACCCATTTCTCTCCTTAGGTTTGTTTTCTCTCAATATCTGACACACACACACACACACACACACACAGAGAGAGAGAGAGAGAGAGAGAGAGAGACATCACAACACACACACACACCCTCCCCCGAGCACACAATTCATCCCCATCCAAGGTTATACGGCGACCACTCTCGCTTGTGCTTCTTTGCACCCCAACATGCACAACACCTCAATCTTCAAAGAGGGCATCGAGCAGATCGAAGACGGCGACCACATCGTGCTAGAGAATGCGGGGCCATTTGGAAGCAGGGTGATGTGACGATGGATGACTAACTCCTCCCCCCACCCTCTCTCTCTCGCACAAAATTAGCAATCCCTCTCTCCCCCGCACAAAATTATCAATCCCTCAACCCACGAGATCCTTCCCCTCTCGTCCATGTTTTTCCAGCTCTCTCATCAAACAAATTGTCTCTTATCCTTCCACGTATACAGAATCCGGATGCACACGCATCTCACATATATTACATGTCTCCATCTTTCTCACAGACCTAACTTCTTCCTCTCTCTTTCTCTCTCTATCTCTCTCTCTGTCTCATTAGTTTTGTCTCCTACTCTCTCATCCACATACATACAATCTTTCCCGCCCTATCTGCTCTATCTTCAAAAGCTCTCTCTGCACGTTTCATTCACACATTGGGATATGTCAAAATGTTGCTTCTATAATGGCTGATGTAGAGTTATGGTTGGTTTTGTTGCATCCTACAAAGTAATAACTATGAAATGCATTTAGATTCTCATTTGACTGGGATTATTTGAGTTTGAGCATGTTGTGAAGTACTATAGACCTTGTATACATCTTGGGATTCGACAATGATTGTAACTATTGAATTGTATAGACCATTACATTCGAAGTCAATAGCCTAATATATTTATTTCACAATTTCAACAAATGATTAGTTCACTACAAACTAAGAAAACAAATGTGTACTCCCTCAGTTTTTATTTAAGTCCGCGTATTAGCATTGGTCAAAGTCAAGTTTTGTAAACTCACAGAAAGCTTATAACAAAAAATATTAACATATACAATAACAAATAAATACCATTAGATTCATTATTGAATGTACTTTCACATCATACATATTTGTTATGGTAAATGTTTATATTTTTCTATAAACTTGGTCAAACTTTAGGAAGTTTTACTTCGGTCAAACCTAATATGCAGAGTTTACTACCACTACTCGCTAGTTGCTTAGACGAATCGCTCAACACGCCACACGGGGAGTTCAGTGTCACAAAATTTTGAGGTCAGCGGGAAAATTTCCCGCGACCCTGATTTGAGCAGTGGGAAGTTACCATCATAGCCTTCGGAACAGGCCTACGGATGACGCTTGGTAGGGGGCCGTTTTCGTAACTTCAGGTTCACCCTACCCAGCCAACCCCACCCCGGCACCCAGAGTAGTAGTACACCTGAATACTCCCCATTTTCTATCCCCACCGCAAAATAGACATCTCCACGGCACCGCAGCCTTCGTGCTCCTCCCCTTTACATCGGCGCACTCGTCCACCACAGCGCATCTGCCTCATCGATGACCTCGTACGCCGCACTGGAGCC
The DNA here is from genome assembly GCA_963921465.1 of Triticum timopheevii. NCBI lineage: Eukaryota > Viridiplantae > Streptophyta > Magnoliopsida > Poales > Poaceae > Triticum > Triticum timopheevii. The sequence continues at coordinate 322,497,471 of OY997266.1, forward strand.
GGTCCACCGTTGTCGTCGTACACGGAGCCTCTTCCCCGGCATCGTCTTCCATGGTCTCGGATCTGCTTCTCGGAAGCCAACGCCAAGCGCAGAAGTACCTCCATCGTGGACAATGAACTGACTCCCATTGCCGACCATGACTCACAGAGGCCGTCGCGACCATCCTTCTCCTCCTCGATTGGTAATGTGTGTATTGAATCACTTAGCAACACATGTGCAGTTCCAATTTTGTTCATACCTACCCTTCAAATTTCCTAGGTGCTATTGTTCCCGTAAAAGTAATTGGTTATAGCCTCCATTGTCCAACAGAATATCAACTTGTAATTGTGCGTCGCTCTTGTATTGCGCTGTGCTTGGGTAGGTTTTTCATCTGCCACCAGTAGTGTGGCAAATGATGGAAATTTTTTAGAACTAGCAAGATGCCCATGCGTTGCACGCATCAAGATGCATTTATATGAGTAGTCTATCTTGTGTGAGAAAAGGATGAATGAGGGAAGGCCTTATTTGCAAATCTAGAGAGGGGTATGGGTATATTTCTGCAAAATTCCCATTTGTTTCCTTCCTATCTGTCAGATATGAATCAGACGGCCTATATTGCAGGATGGCAGGCACACCGTCATCACCAACTCTATTTTTTATACGAAAAAAGTATAGAGAAAAAAAGTAGACAGTAGAGATAAATATTAAATATTAAATATAAAATAAATATAACAGTAGAGAAGAGAGTAGAGATAGCAGAGACGTCGGGAAAGGATCGCGCGCGCGGGAAAAAGCGGCCAGGCGTGCTCTAGTTTTGGCACGCGGCGTCTGGCGTGCTTTATAAAATCCAACGCCCTCCCACCGCTCTGTGCCTTGCCACATTCTCTCTCCCGCTCTGTGCCTCGCCACCGCTTTGTCCCTGCTCTGTGCCTCGCCATCGCTCTCTCCCTGCTCTTTCTTGCCTCGCCGCCGCCGCGCCACCATGCCGCCGCGTTGCCGGGAAACTTGGGGATACCGCGGCGTCCGCGCGCGCCCCTTCGACGGCTTCTCCGCCGAGATCCAGTTCCGCGGGATGCGCCTCGGCCTCGGCAATTTCGACACCGCTAACGAGACCGCCCGCGCATACGACGCGGCGGCATGGCGCCTCCGGTGGCCTCATAGAACATTGAACTTCCCCAACGTGCCGACGCGGGAGCGGGCGCAGGAGCTCGCGCCTTTGCCGCAGCTTAGCACCGACGAGGATCGTCGCGACAACCGGAGACGGGAGCACCGTCTCGGCATCACCGAGATGGACGAGGAAGCCATGGCGCTGTGGCGCCAACAGTTCCCGCAGAACATCATCAACGAGCGCGAGTTCTACGCGCAAAGGAGGGCGGAGTGAGCCGCCTATCGCGAGGACAAGCGTAGGCGAAAAGCGGATGCTCAATTCAATATGAGGCTAGGAGCAGCGTCGCCCTGGGAATCCGACGACGATTGGTATCTTCACGCCTACAGTCAGACGTCGGAGGAGGACATCACTGAGGAGTCGGACGACGAGGAGTAGTTGAATTATCTTTCTTTTGTCTATCTATGCTGAGAACTATCCTCTACTCTCTAGTCTCTACTTCTCGATCTCAGCACTTGTAAACGCTTTTTTAAAGCGTCGCGCGTTGCGATTCTGTTGGAGATGCTCTAACATGGCAGGTGAGTGCTTTAATGTTGCCCATAAGATGCGCGAGTATTACTAGTAGTATATTTTTCTTGCCATGTTGAGATTTTAAAACCACGAGTGCGAATATGCAGAGGAGCAATGAAGACCAAACACAGGATATTGGGGACATCTTCAAGGAGCGTGGCAAGTTAAAGAGGAGTTGCAACGAACCTGTAAAACGAGCTTTGGTAAGTAACACCCTTTCAATTACTTTTGTTTAGCCTCGTGTTCTTCGATGTGTATATGTTGTAGTTTCTGTTTCTCTTAAGCCTGGTGTTCTTCGATGTGTAATAAGAAGAGTCTTAATCGTCCTAATGCTTTCATTTTTAGCTTGATGTAGGAAGTGGGTGTTCTCACCTTGTAGTCTGTTTTTATTTATTTTTTCCTTTTGAATTCACTTCTCCGAGTTCTGTTTATCTGGCTTCTACTAAATGGATCTAGGTTTCTCTGAGTAGTGATCTAAAAAAGAAGTAACTTCATGTCAGGATGCAGTTCCTGCGAGGAGGGAAGTATGTTCAACCTCAAGATCATGTTTCCAAAATGAGGCAGGATTACACACAAGGTGCGAGTTCCCTAATGATGCTAGATTAGACACAAGGTGCAAATTCCCAGATGATGCTGGATTACACACATTCCAGGTGGAGTCGTCAGCTGTTCGTGTCCTCGTGGCATTAGTAAAGGCTGAAAGAAAGCGTGCAACAACCCTTGAGAATGTAGCTGAGTTCCTGAAGAAGCGAAAAGAGCAATCAGATGCTCTCTTCACCCAAGCCAAAGAAGAGATGGAAGAAGCCAGAAATAAGCTAGCAGAGGCAGAGCAGGCTTGGCATCTCCTGCTATCTAAAACTGTTGTCAATACAAAATTTCCTTCATAATTGGTAGGTTCAAATGTTTATCCAGTCAGCATGCCTGTTGTGATGTCCGTGCATCTACTGATGTGGCACAAAATATTTTTTTTGGGTCATGTAATAACAGCAATTACTTTCCAAACAATAACAGACGAAGCATTGGACATGGTATAGTTCACGCGCAAGCCCGACATTCCAAGTTCAACTTCCACATCAAACTCATGTTCACAGATATCTGCACATTCATACATAATGTCCACAACCATGATTCACTTCAAAGCCAAAAAAATGTGAGGAGAGTTATAAATAAAGCAAAACCTCTACTAGTTCCTGCTACTAGTGCGAGCACAACAAGTCAACACCATGCGTAAATTAATTATATTTTAGTCATTTTTTGTGTTCTAAAATGCCTGCCGGCTCGCGGAAGGACGTGTTGCCGGCAATGCGCGGATTCAATGAAGGCAGGCGGGGCAGTCTTAAGGTGGTTGCACGCGGCGAGGAGGCGTGCTCAGTCGGGCCTGTAGCGAGTGTGGCCCTCTTGGCCTGCGCGCCGATTCAATGCCTGCGCTATGAGAGGTCACGTCTGTGTCAGAGCAATCACTCCCTCCAGTCCTTTTTTGTTTGGGTATAACAAAATCTCGTTTTCCATTCACATTTTACAAGTAAAATTCGTGGACAAACTTTGACCAAAAGTACGACGGGGACTAGTAAACCAGAATGGAGGTAGTAGTTTTTTTAATGAAAGAAGGGTTTCCTCTTCCGATTTTCAGTACTGAAAACCAGCATCTAAATCTAAACCATAGTATTTACCCTAGAACTACCAGGTTCAACATCTCGCAACATAAACCCATACAACCATACGCCAAGCAGGTACGTAGTACTATGAATTCCATTTTCGCTCCATACCAATCGTTCTAAAAGCTACTTACTACTTATAACGCGCCATTGAAAATCGGAACTCTTAACCCCGCTAAAAAAAGATATTTTAAACGTGGCTACTCGATCTGTGGCAGCTGGCGAGCCACCGCGCTCCAAGTCGTTCACCTGTGGTCCCGACCATCAACTCCTATGGATCAAATTATCACGCGAGCTGACTATTCCTACAAAGGTGCTCCACCACATACCCGGTACCCGTGAATGCAGCAATTGTGCACCTAGGGTTTTAGGGTTTATTTGTTAACGTCGCCTTTACGTAACACTCATGTGTGCGAGACAGCGAGAGGCCGACTGCGTGCGTGCGCCTCTTCTCTTTGTATATGTACTCCACAGTTTGTCTGGTGTCCAAAATATTATAATAACTACTAGCAATGTGCCAATGCATTGCCACACGATCAAAGTAGATTAATACATATTCACCGATTTGATAGAAAAAAGTCTAGTTTTGAAATACGTATATCACTAAAAATATGTTATGTTTCACTCAAAATATATTCCTTTGGTGGTATTGATGAGATAAGGGAGGAATGTTGTTGGTTTCAAGATTCGAGAAGTGGTATATGTCTAATTTCTACTCTTACTAGCAAGATGCCCGTGCGTTGCACGGAACATCAAGATCTTGTGGGAGAAAAGGATGAATGAGGGAAGGCCTTATCTGCAAATGTGGTGAAGAGTGCAGGTAAATTGCCATATTTTCCTTCCTATCCGTCAGATATAAATCGGATGACCTACATTGCAAGATGGCAGGCCCACCATTATCACCAACTCTATTTTTTATCCATACTCTTATAAAAAGCATTGTCGGTGATGATCGTGTGCCTTCCATCCTTCAATATAGGCCTTCCGATCTATATCAGACGGATAGGAAGGAAACTATGGCAATTTTGCAAAAAGATACCCACACCCCTCTCCACATTTGCAAATAAGGCCTTCCCTCATTCATCCTTTTCCCCCACAAGATAAACTACTCATACAAATGCATCTTGATGTTCCGTGCAATGCATGTGCATCTTGCTAGTTGTTGCAAAAAGCCCATGTGTGTGTGAGAGAGGGAGAGTGGAGGAGGACGGAGTGCATGTGTGACAAAGGCACAAGGAGTGTGTGTGCGATAGGTATCAGCTTAAAATGAGGCGATAGTGTGTGTGTGTGCACGATCGAGAGGGCGTGTCTCATGAAGGGAAGAAAAATCTACATAGATACAAGGAGCGGGAGAGAGACATGTATGCGATAGTGGAAGCACGAGTGTGCGGGTGTATAAACCTATCTAGAGGCTAGTTAGTCGATAAATGTTTGTGAGAGAAATATGAGTCGGGGTGCGAAAGAGAGAGTTTTATGTGTGAGAGAGAGAGACGGTAGTGGGGAAGGGGAGTGGAAGCATGAGTTGTGTGTGTGTGTGTCTGAGAGAGGGGGGGTTGTCTGATCGGTAAACAAATGAATAATGTCAGTCTGGGATGGAGACGAAAAGGAGACTGCAACAAATGTTGTGTCTACAGGAGAGAGAGAGAGAGAGAGAGAGTAATTTTAGTGGTATGAGTCATACGTAGAGACATATAGGGTGTGTGAGAGAATCCCATAGAGAGAAAGACAAAGTGAAAGACGAGTGGAGACTGTGTGTGTGGCGGTGAAAAAGAAAGCTTAGGTACTGAGTGAATCTAAGAACAGTAGAGACGTGAGAGATAATGAAAACCGTGTAATGTATAATGATAGGGAGAGTGTGACACTTCTCAAGGGAGACATCGAGAGACCATGTTTGCAAGGATAGGAGAAACATGAAGTGAGTGTGCGGGTGAGCTGGAGAAAAGAGAGTGATAGCTACCTGAAGGAGCATGTATGCGAGAGAGATGGGCGTGAAAGGAGTGAACAAAAAGGGATTCAAATATTTGAATTCGAGATGATGATACATGTAATCCATACTCGAACCAAAATTGATCTATCAAACATGCATACTCATATGAATTCACGCACATCTATGTTATTTAATATGTAGATATTACAGATCCATACATTTTAGTAGAACATAATTTGTTTAAATTTTTTCGAATTCAACCTTAAGATTTTGAGACCATTGTATTTGTAAATCATATTATACATATAAAGGAGCGGAATTCTTTGTTCTGCTTTTGAAAGTATATATAAAAAATGATGTATATAGAATGTAATTCCAATTGAAAATGGATCCCGCCCGAAAAAAATAGAATACAAACGGGATTCGAATTGAGTTGGCATGGTAAACATGCACTCTGTAAAATTTGAACGAAGCGGGGAAATTCCCAGTAACCGCCCGAAACCAAAATCTGCGAGATGGAAATTACTACTGCCTATCCCTGCCACGCAAAGCCTATCTGCTGGATTTCTATAGGTTTCGATAGGGGTAGGTTTGTAATTTCACCCAAACGTGACATAACCTCCTCTCACCTAGATTCATACACGGTGGGCGCCAAAACATAGTGTGTCCTCGGCCGAAATCGACTCCTCCCCGGTTCATATTCATACACGGTGGGCGCCAAAAACAAACTCTCGTGGGCAAATATTCGGTGTATGCGAGATTACCGTCCTATCCCCAACCGACTAATATTGTTGTGATGTAGGAAATTTGAAACGGGGGCCAAGTTTGTAAATTTCCTCGCATTTGAGACAAGCGCGCCCTGAATACATGGTTCCCCCCTCCTCTCTACCTCCCTTTTCCCCATTCGTACTCCGTGGGCGCCAAAACACACTCTCCACCCCACCCTCCTCCATCCGCCGCCGTCCGCCACCCCATCCACCACCGTCCTCCTCCACCATGCCAGAGCTGATACACCGCCGCCGCTGTCCATTACAAGAGATCGACCTCTCTCATCCACGGCTTTGGATTGGGATCCTTGAATCCCGTCCTCTCGCTTCATCCCCGCCGTCGTCCACCTTGCCGGCGCCGCTCCTACGACCGTCTCGTGCACCGTGCCCCGCCGCCACCGTCTACCCTCCTAGATCTACTTCCATGCCGCCGACAGCCATCGCTACCGCAGCACCGTCAAATTCTCAGCAGATGCATACACGGTGCCGCACTAGAGGCGGTACTCTTTCGTATCTGCTCAACTTATTTATTGCAGCAAGAAAATAGATCGCCACTGCTTTACTCTGATTTCTTATCTTGGTTGCGAAGTTGCCTTTGTCCGGTTTGCACCTTTAGACCCGCCATGGCACGCTCAACACTATACTCCCAATGCTTATGGTTTTCCCCTTTTATATTCCACACTAGTTAAATAACAGTAGACTAAATTTCAAAATTGGGTCAGTCAATTTTTCAGAGCTCGCCGAAGTTCGCCGATGCGAACGAAGGGGCTCGGGTGGTTGTGGGGCCACACCGAACGAAGAAAACTCGACACGGGTGGGGGTTGGGGCGGGGGTGGGGGTGGGGGTGGTGGAGAAACACATGCGGTGGGGGCCGGTGGTCCGGCCGGCGGCCCATGCGGTGTTCTGTATGGGAAGAATCAGAGACGAGGAAGAAGAAGGGTTAGGAGATGTAGGATCTTCATCCAACCGCCTGAAATGGTCGAGAGACAGCTGGGAGTTGCATTCTTAATGCGCTCTGGTTCCTCTTTCGTTCTTCTTTTATATGTACTCTCACCATGGACTACATATGGAGCAAAATGATTGAATCTACACTCTAAAATGTATCTGGATACATTTGTATGTGATCCATAGTGGAAATCTCTACCAAGACTTATATTTTGGAACGGAGGGAGTATGATAGTAGTACATTATCTTCCTTGTACTGAAGATGAGCAGGGACATTTGCAGTTTAGAGGTCTATACGGTCGGTTGTGATGGACACTTTGAGCCTCTTTGATTCGTAGGATTTTGTAAACATAGGAATAGGATTTGTAGTGACCTACCCACTTGAATCCTATAAGAATAGCAAGGAAATGCGGGGAGCTGTGTTGCCTTTGAGAGTTACACTGATATTATTAGTACCGCACCTTTAGTTGAAGAGAACTGGTATCCGAAGCCTTTCTAGCCGTACCGGCAGTACTAGCACATATATTCCAGCAAGTTCCACTTTGCTGATTTTACTCTGATGCTTACGGTTTTCCCCGTTATATCTACACTATGATCTGTGTAGCTGCTTTGTGTCGCACTAGCAGCAGTCCACTCTTGAAGCTAAACACTGCAATGACTTACAAAATTGGCACCAAGGCATTGAGTGCCATTCTGGATGCAATGAAACTCATACGCTCCCCACCTGTTGATTCTTGTTCAGAATATGATCCTAATGACTATTCTAACCTTGAGGAGTCAAAGGCAGATGGCCTGTCCTATTCACCCATCAAGGTGCCTGTTCTAATTTGGCAAGGTTTTATTGATTCGGGTATCTTGCATATGTTGTCTTGCATTTCTTCTACTTTGTTGCACCGCCATCTGTTTAGTTTACTCATCATATATGTTGAGATGCCATGCCCATCCATTATCAATACATATTCCATTTGTCATCATACCATGTTTTTCCACTCAAATGCTGATCTTGTGCATCAGACATCAAAAAGGAAGAGGATGATTGCCGAACCTGAAGGAGCACCAGTAAAGTTCTTGAAAAACGTGGTGGTGCCGGAGAAATCAGACAGCACCCTATTTATATTGGATGTACAACCGGTGACAAAACGTAGGACCGACTCCAGCAGACTGTACCCATACTTCACTGGCCACGCCACTAGCCCCACCACACACGACCCGCACTCCAGCAAAAGGTATACCGATTTCATTTGCCATAGTACCAGCCGTACCATAGAAAAATCCCACTCCAGCAAAAAGTACAGCAAGTCCACCGGCCGAAGACCTATCCCAACTGCTGAGACGGCCAATTCCTGCAGATTGGAACCCCATTCCATTTATTCCCAGTTTAAAAGACAATGCTTTCAATGTTGTTAGGGATTACGTGCATATATTCCCATCATGGGAAGATTATAGTGAAGACAAACACCATTTTCACATCTTCCCGTCCAACTTAGGTGTAAGTGCTATTATTCATGGTTATTATTTTCCTGTTTTCTGCTAATTGAACACATCAATGATTTACATTACATTGTTGTAACTAGGCGAGCGTCAATCTGGATAGTCATGATGAGCAAAACTTGCTTGTGCTTTTCAAGGAAGCATTGTAGCAGTATCGGTGTTACCTGAGGAAATCACACTTTGATGGCAAGTCTATAAACGAATTTCCGGTGAAGTCTCCTGTGCTAAATTTAGAAGACATTGAATGGAAAAACCTTGTTATGCATTGGTCTCGTTCCCAGGATGAGGTACTGTCTATGAAATCACATGACAATTTGAACTTCTAATTTTCCACATGTGCCTTATGGATCTTTTTTGCAGGAAATCTGCTCAAAGAAGAATTCCGGTTTGAAAAGAACGACAGGATATTGCAAATATGCTGCCCGCTGCTTTGCTCTTGTTAGTACCTGTTGTCCTGTATCACTGTACTTGCATACATACCTGGTTCATTATGTGACAGCAGTATGCATGATAGCTTGCTTATCAATTGTTCAGCTCCAAATTATCTGATCTATATGAATGGTTACATTAGTGTAGAATATATCCAATGCCAATGATTTTTTTAGCTCTGCATTGTTCTTGTAAGTACATGTTGTCCTTTATCAGTGTACTTATAATGACAGGTAGTTGTTCATGTACCATCACTCTGCAACTTATTTTCCTTTGCCCTCCATTTTCTACACATCAGATCTATATTTACTCTTACCATAAGGTTGGTACTGAAGAAGTTTAGCTGTGCATTGCTCTTGGTTGTACCTTTTGCATGAATCGTGCACTTACATTTATAGCTACTTGGTTATGTAGCATCATTCTTCATCTTATCTTAAATATTCTCCATTTTTTCATATATTATCTCATCTATATTTACTCTTAACAAAATGTAGAATAAAGGCAATGCTTATGAAGAAGATTCTATGGTAAGCTTCTTGAATTGCGCCCCCATCAGCATGGACAAGGCCTTTAAAGAGCCTGTCTTCACCAATAATGTAAGTTTGTCCTTCTCAAGCCTTCAAACTTTGTTGTATATATTTGGTTGGGCATGACTGCAACAACTGTTTATTTTTGGTGTTTGCATCAAATTGCATGTTTAAAGTTTATTATGTAGTTCATAAAAAAGTTTGTCATTCTCAATTTAAGTTTTTAGCTGTACAACCAAGTTCCTTCTTCATACCATGTAAATTAAACTATGCAGAGCAAGTGATCTTCTTTTGCACTGCATGTATGCTTCTGTTCTTCATCCATAATCTAGTGGTGTGGTGAACCTACCCACTACATCACAATGTCATATTCTGCACTGTCTTAACTATGAACAATGTCATATCATTCTACTATTATTTAAACTGTCTCTTTATTTGCCAATCTGAAATGGGATAAATTGATAGCACACTAACCATTGATACTTATGAGTTCTTGATCTGTAATCCAGTGGTGTTGTGAAGCTGGCAACTCCTTCACAATGTCATTTCCTGCCATGTCTTGACATGAACAATACCATATTGTGTTAATGCAATTTTAAACTGTGTCACTTTATTCGCCAGTAAGAAATGTGATGAATTGTCAGCACTGATACTTTTATGTGCAAAACATGTCATCTGTCTACTTGTTTATCTTTCAGAGTGAGGAAGATATAAGTGTTGAACAAGCGCAGTCTCATCATCTTGCTCAGCTTCTTGCGCTGCAGCTCGCCAGCAGGGCTAACCTTTCTTGAACTCTATTGAAGTGCTGTCGGTTTTGTATATTATTTTGTCGGTGTGTTTATTTGCACTGGTGGCGATCTTTGATGCACAGTGTATGTAATCTGCTGTCTGCTTGTGCTTTATTATCATAGTGGCGAACTTTGATGCTTGGTGGATGTAATATGCCAGAATTTCTTTATTGTATAGTCTAGGTTTTTTCTTATTCACGATGCTGCGGTTATTTTAGTATATATATGATGTCTTCGCAGTAAACCGGCCAAACCATAAAATTATGGTACATAATCGAGCCATCATGCAATCACGATGTATGATCCGCATCACGGGCCCCGTCATCTTGCTCCGTTAAAAGGCCAAAAGTGAACTAGCCCACTAGTAGATTCGGGCCTTTAATAAGCCGAGTAACCCCCGGCCCTCTTTTTGCAAGAAAACTCAATGGGCTTTTAGGAGGCTGAGAAGTAGGTTGGGCCTGAAACGTGCCGAACAGCTCATGGGCCGGCAGCAGCCCGAAATGGACCCCGGCCCATGATTGTGCAAATCAAATTACACGCTTTTAACAGGCCAAAATTGTCTCAGTCCTTGTTTGGCCCAATCAGATATCGGCTGCGAGCAGGCCGGATGCAAATCGGGCCGTAGTTAGACCCAACTATATGACGGGCTTTTAACAGGCCGAAATTAATATAGGGCCGAAATGTTAAATGGGCTCTTAGCATGCCGAAACTAATATCAGGCCGAATTACTAAATGGGCCTTTAGCAAGTGGCCCAAAAGCATAGCGTCCAGTTGACGGGCCAATTTGATATGGGCCATAATTGAGCCCAAAGCCTCTTAAAGGGCCGGACCTGATCTGGGCCGTAATTTGGGCCAGAACATGGTAGGCTTTTAACAGGCCGGATCTCATATGGGCCATTATTAGGCCCGGAACGTGGCAGGCCATTAATGGACCGGATCAAATATGGGCCGGCATTTGGCCCAAAACATGGCAGCCAGTTAATGGGCCGGCCTACTAGGGTCCTCAAAATCTTGTGGGCCTACAGCTAGGCCGGCCCGTTAATGTCGGTGAAATCTCATGGGCCTTTAGCTGGGCCGACCCATTATGATCCACAAGAATCTTGTGGGCCTTTACCTGGGCGGGCCCATTATGGCACACAAAAATCTTGTGGGCCTTTACCTGGGCCGGCCCATTATGGCCTGCAAAATCTTGTGGGCCTTTAGCTGGGCCAGCCCATTATGGACCGCAAAATCTCGTGGGCCTTTAGTTGGGCCGGCCCATTATGGTCCACAAAATCTTGTGGGCCTTTAGTTGGGCCGGCCCATTTAAACTTGATGGGCCAGTCCACGTGTGAACATATCATAGGCGCGTCTCGCCCATTGGATGAGTGACACCTGTGCCAACGCGGACCTGACACATGTCTCCTCCAGCCAATGATGATTTTACACATGGAAAATCCCCATTGGTCGGGGCTGTTAACAGGTTATCGGATCCAAAACCCGACCCGATAGCTTAACGACATTCCGTTACGGTGGATGCCACGTGTCGGTCACCCTTGACGAAAGCACTTCTGTGACGCGCAATTTATCGTCATGGAAGTGGACACTTCCGTGATGATAATTTTGGTAATGTCATGGAACACTTCTACGACAGCACATGTATGACTATCTTGATTCTTTCATAAAATCGTTATGGATGTACATGCATGACAAAAAACACGACCTACTGTGACAAACACGTATCATCACGTAAGTGTATTTTTTGTAGTGATCATAGAGGAACACCGCACCCTTATGGGTGCGGCTATGGAGAAGGTTCAGTCCGCGAAGAGCGGACTGACCGAAGCCTTCCATAGCCTACTAACAGGCTTCGAGGTAAGCGGCTTAATATTCTTCATGAGTATTTTGTATATATATGTGTGAGGCGAAGCCCATGTGTAGACAGTAGCCCCTAAGACTCTGTCCGGATTAGAACAATCCGAATAGAGGATCATCAACAAGTATATAAAGCACTGTATTTTGTTTTCGACAGGCTTCAAAGCTGGCGGCTACTGCCCAGGCCGCAGAAATTGCCGAGCTCAATCAGAAGCTTCGGCTATCCGATGAGGAACTCGACCGTACCAACAAGTAGTTCAACGAAACCCAAGGTATGCGATATTTCAGTATATCCAAAAATTATATTCGTGTGTAGCCAGTTTGAAACTGACTAAGATTGTTATAAATATACTCGTAGTTGGCGCGGCCAAGTTCGAGTCCCTCAAGAGCGCCCTTGCCAAAGCCAAGAAGGAGGCAGAGGCGAGCAAGGTAGCCGTGGACAAGGCGGCCAAGTCTCTAGAGGAAGAGCGAACCACCTGCCGAAAACACGAGGCGTGGGTGGGGGAAGTAGAGTAGGAGCTCAAGGACACCATCGCAAGGTGTGAGTCCTTGGAGCAGAAGAGTTCGGAGCAGTACTCCGAACTCACCAAAGCTCTTGAGAACCTAAAGGAGGCCCGGGTTGATGCCCAGGGCGCTCGCCGTGAGATACAAGAGGCAAAGCAGATTGCGGCTGGTAAGGCCTTTATCATGCAGAGTAGATATAGTAGTAAGAGATATATTTTACTGACCAGAGTTTGGAGTTCTCCAGGCGCCTTCGCTGATCTGCCGGGGAGTATTGCAGATGCCGCTGCATTCTTCCGAGCCGAAGAGGGGAGCTCGACGGCGAAGTTATTCTGGTCACAGTACCTTGCATCGGAACTTCTCGTGCCCCTAAGTGACCAGCGGAAGCAGCTGTCCAAGCTGCACAGGGTGGCTGAGCTGGCCATCAAGGATGTTATAGCCCGCTTGTGGTCGGCCGACTCCATCCCTAATAGTCACTTCGGACTCATGAAGAGGCTAGTGGAGGCGCTTCCTCGGATCGATGCCCTCAAGTGGTCTTCCTGCATTGAAGGTGCCTGGATGGCCTTTGCCCGTTTCAAGGTGCAGTGGGCAAATATGAAGGCCACCGAAATTGCTACCGCAGGGCCACCTGAAGGGAAGGAGCACTGGTGGCCAGAGAAGTACTTTGATGAGGTCCTCGAGGGAGCCTGCATTGTGGAGGGCCATTGTTCGAAGGACGTCAACTTTGAGTAGTTGAGTCCGGTTTGTAAGAGTCATGTAACGAACTCATGGTGTATGATATTTATGATTATGCTTTATTATTAGTTTATCCTCCTATTTTGCTATTTATATGTCTGAAAGTTTACCAGTCGTCGGCGTCAGCCCCCACGTAAATATTACAGGGGTGTTTGGGAACGCATGACAGCACTTAATCCAACATCCTTGTCCAATGTAGGAGGCGTCTTGCGGAGTGAACTAGGCAATCAAACTATGCGGATTTAGCACTTTCACTTAGCCATAAGAGTCCATTGGTGGCGCTAAGTACTAGCCCCTCGTTGCATGATTGGCAATCCGGAGTACGGCGCCTTTGCAACGCGGCTGGTCAAAAACCCAGCCCCTCCTATGACACATCATAAATCGTGAACGATTCATAGTATAACACTAAGTCGCCGGATCGCTAACCCGCTCTCGCTTATCATGATAGTCATTTTTCGGCTTTCTCTACTGAGGTACTTGACCGGACGAACTGGAAATACAATCGCAGTAGTTTTCCCTTTACTACCTTACCCGAACTTGGGGAACGTAAGGTGGCAAACACAGGAGCCGGGCAACCCAACTATAGACCAAAGACATGGTTCGGAGCCGATGCATATAATGCCATATCCGGGACGCTAAAGAGTTCCCTATGGGTATTCGGACTTTAGAAATTTTGCGGGGTCGAATACAGCCCCTCGTATGAAGACCGTGTCAAACCACGTATGTCAGTCGAACATAAGGGGGAGCGCAGATGATAAGGGAAAAAACCAAAAACCCAATCAAGAAGGTGATATCTTTATTGATATGTCGATGAGAGGCAATGTCGTTCAATGTTAAGGTCATATTACATGCCCAAGGGAAAAAAAGGAAAGATTTTACAGAAGGGAAAGTCTAACACATGGCCTAAAATCATAGTTCGGAAAAGAAATTCCGATGATGCCCTGCCGCACGTCTGCGCCTTTTCTCCTTAGTAGTGAGTCCTTTAAGAGGAGTATTTGATGGTTCGAAACGTGCCAACCTTAAAAGGATCTCCCGCGACAACCATCCTGCAAGTAGGGATCTCGATGAACCTGCGGTAAAAGGGAAAGGATATATGCGGTCCAATTATGGTCAAGCCGTGTAGTGGACTTATTTCGAAGTGTGCCTCCGGCGCCGCCCAAGGTATTTTTAGTGCGTAATTATGTACGCACGGTACATAAGCCGCAACCTGGTAGGGCGGTCGGCGGAGGCCGAACTGCTAATCAATGTCCGGATCCATTGATTTATCGCTATTATGTGTGGACCGGACTCGCTTGGATGCGTCGTCGGCTTTATTGGCCGGTGAACTGTTCGGCTTGAGAAAGCTGTTATACACTTTGGCTGCAAGGGCCCCGGTGTGCTCTTCAGTACGGAGTGAGTGCTCCATATTACCATTGACCGTAATAACGCCACGAGCTCCAGGCATTTTGAGCTTCAAGTAAGCATAGTGCAGGACTGCATTAAACCGGGCGAAGGCAGTTCGTTCGAGCAGTGCATGGTAGCCGTTGCGGGAAGGGACGATGTCGAAGATTAACTCCTCGCTGCGAAAGTTATCTGGGGAGCCAAATACTACCTCCAGTGTAATTGATTCCGTGCATCAGGCCTCCACTCCAAGTATCACACCTTTCAAGGTAGTGTTGCTAGGCTTGATTCGTGATGGGTCGATCCCCATCTTACGGACAATATCTTGATAGATCATGTTGAGACTGCTCCCTCCGTCCATAAGGACTCTAGTGAGGTGGTATCTGTCAATGATTGGATCAAGAACCAGGGCGGCCGAACCCCCGTGACGGATACTAGTGGGGTGGTCCCTGCGGTCAAAAGTGATCGGACAGGCTGACCATGGGTTATACTTGGGAGCAACAGGCTCTACGACATAGACGTCACGTAATGCGCGTTTGCGCTCCCTTTTGGGGATATGAGTGACATATATCATGTTCACTGTCTTCACATCGGGGGGAAATTGTTTCTGACCCCCGGTGTTCGGCTGACGGGGATCATCATCGTCTTCGCTTGGGGGCCCTTTTCCCTTATGTTCGGTATTTAACTTACCAGCCTATTTGAAAACCCAACAGTTCCTGTTGGTATGATTTACAGGCTTATCGGGTGTGCCATGAATCTGGCAGGGCCTCTCAAGGATTTTATCTAAACTGGATGGTCCGTCTTTGTTGCCTTTGAAAGGTTTCTTCCTCTGACCGGACTTAGGACCGCTGAATCCAGCATTGACTGTCATATCATCTGCGTCATTGTTGTTGTTATTTCGACATTTGTTTTTATTGCGGCGAGGTTTACCATTGCCATCCCGCACACCAGAGGTGCCGGGGTCACCCGAGATGTTGCTTCTACGAGCCAACCAGCTGTCTTCGCCTGCACAGAAGTGGGTCATGAGTGCCGTTAAGGCTGCCATGGTCTTCGGCTTTTCCTACCCAAGGTGTCGGGTGAGCCATTTGTCACGGATGCTGTGCTTAAAGGCCGCTAAGGCTTTGGCATCTGAACAGTCTACAATCTGGTTCTTCTTAGTTAAGAACCAATTCCAAAGCTTGTGAGCTGATTCACCAGGCTGCTGAATTATGTGGCTCAAGTGGTCAGCATTCGGTGGCCGGACATAGGTGCCCTGAAAGTTAGCCCTAAAAGCATCTTCCAAGTCTTCCCAGGTTCCAATGGAGTTTTTTGGGAGGCTGTTTAGCCAATGCCGAGCTGGTCCTTTCAGCTTTAGAGGGAGATATTTAATGACGTGGAGATCATCTCCTCGAGCCATATGAATGTGGAGAAGGAAATCTTCAATCCAGATGGCCGGATCCGTCGTTCCGTCGTATTGTTCGATGTTTACGGGTTTAAACCCCTCCGAAAATTGATGCTCCATGACCTCATCAGTGAAGCATAGTGGGTGTGCGGCCCCTCTATATCGCGCAATGTCGCGGCGGAGATCTGCTGACATCTGAGTTCGGTTCTGATCCCGAACATAGTAACAGTCATCGCGCCGGCTTCATAGCCATTGTCTCGCGCCGGGGCACGGCCCCTTGATCCGTAGATTGATCTGGTTTGACCAATTTTATTGGCTAGGTCACGTTGCAAGTCGTATGTATATCCCGCGGATACCATCTCCCTGCCTCTTCGGCGAGGGGGTGCGGGTTGGTGTTCGGCTTGATATGCTGCTTTGTCCCGTCCACGTGGTGGTCGGTTTGGTTGATCTGCCTGATTATATTTCAACGGTATTGGTTCAAGGACTTTGTCGTTGAATTGAGGCAGTAGCTTGTGACGGTATCCTGGACTAGGGGGTACTCACCACATCATCTCCTGACCAGATGGATCGGGCCGAGGACCCCCATGGCGGTTCACTCATGGGCCACTTCAGGCAGCCGATGCCGCATACAAGGAGTTTCCAGAAGACTTGGCGCACAAGACGAGGACTCCTTGAAACCCTAGGCCTCCGGTGTTTTATATAAACCGAGGCCAGGCTAGTCAATAGATTATCTAATAATCATTAGAACAATCTCGTGGTAGATACATGTACTCTGTACTACACCCATATGAATACAGTCAAAAGCAGGATGTAGGGTATTATCTCTTCGAGAGAGCCCGAACCTGGGTAAAATCCTGTGTCCATGTTACCATCGCTCCAAGACGCCTAGCTTAGGACCCCTACTACGAGATATGCCGGATTTCACAACGACAGCTTGTGCCTAGGGTAACTTTTGACAGGTCGCTCTTGGCCGTATTCCTCAGCGGCCAGGACCTTAGTCCACCTTTCATTCAACGTGTCTTACTCTTCTTTGAGCTGCTGCTGCTTTCTCTTTAGGCTCTGGGCTGTAGCAATGAGCTTTCTCTTAATGCGTTCTTGGTCGAGGGGTTCTTCAGGGACAATGAAGTCTTTGTCACCGAGGCTAACCTCCTCTTCGCATTCTAGCATGTAGTTGTTGTCCTCCGCATCTTTGTTGTCAACGTGTCCAGGGCTGTATTCACCCTCTTCCCTTTCATCCTGTTCGGGCATGGGTTCGACGGGGTATTTGGGATCTTCGACATCGTCTGGAGTCTTGTTGTCTCTGGTGCCGGTATTACTATCCTTCGCCTAACGCGATCGTGAGCAGCGCCGCTGACGTTGATGCTTTGGTGGTTTATCGACGGGTTTGTCCTCATCTGGGCTCGGGTTATCCTCGTTGTTCTTTGGAGTATCCACCATGTACACATCATAGGTTGAGGTGGCCGTCCAATGCCCCGTAATGGGTGGGACCTAGCTTGGTTCGGTGTCGGCATCGTCGTTCATGCCGTTGATGTCTTCGGACGCATAGTCCAACATGTCGGTTAAGTCTTCGACAATGGCTATCAAGTGGGTGGTGGGTGGGGCATAAAACTCCCCGCTCTCAGCTCCTAGTCCGAGCTGGGTACAGTTGAGGTAAAGCCTCTGTGATGGCGAGAGACTGCATCAGTCCCATTGCTTCATCTAAGAGTGGAAGTGGGACCGAAAACTGCGGATCTACCGAGCTGAGTTCAGCATGGGATGCCTGATCGAGCCCGCTGAGTACAAACCGCGGCAGTTCGGGGTGGTTGCCCACAGCCAAGTCTAAGATTGCATCTGGGTTTTTGGTCAGGAGTTCCGTAAGGGGAAGAAGTCCGGCGGGGCTCAAGCTCCTGTCTTCGGACGATGAAATTTGCCTCGGATCTAAGGCCGAGGTGGGTATGGGAGTTGACCCCTAGACAGGATCTAACAAGGGATCCAAGGAGTCTTCTTGGCGGGGACATGCAGTGGCGGCAGAGGCCGCAAACCCATCAAAGACTAGGTGTCCTCGGATGCCAGCAACGTAGTTCAGGTTTCCAAACCCGATCTGGTGGTCGGGGGCATAACTATCGACCTGCTCGAGGCATCTGATCGAGTTGGCACGAAGCACAAAGCCACCAAACACAAAAACCTATCCAGGAAGAAAGGTCGCCCTGGATGCAGCGTTGTTGTTGATGAAGAGATGAGACATCGATCCTTCTGTCGACGATACAACAGAGCTCTCAATGAAAGCATCAATATCGGTGTCAAAACTGGTAGATCTCGGGTAAGGGGGCCCAAGCCGTGTGTCTGAGGATCAATGGTAACTATGGAGAAGGGACACGGTTCGTGACCTCTTAATGGAGGTAAAACCCTACTCCTACTTCATTATATTCGAGGGTATAGGAGCTACAAGAGTTGATCTACCTCGAGATCGATTCGTCTAACCCTAGATAGCTAGCCTAGCAATGTTGTGATCTTGCCTCCGATCTAACCCTACCGGTTTATATAGACACCGGAGGGGCTTAGGGTTGTACAAAGTCAGGTTTATAGAAAGGATTAATATATTCGGACACCTATACTTGCCATCCACGCATGTGAGAGTCCCCACCGGACACAAGAGGTAATCTTCTATCTTGTATCTTGACGGCCCATAAGTCCGGCCCACATCAATTGTAACGCCCCGGATTCGATGCCCCAGGTGCCCGCCAGTTATTCGTTGTCCTTGCCTTGTCATTTACTGACGTGTTGCATTTTATCATGTCATCATGTGCATCGCATTGGCATACGTGTTCGTTTCTTGCATCCGAGCATTTTCCCCGTTGTCCGTTTTGCAATCCGGCACTCCTATGTTCCCCGGCGCCCCCTTTTACCTCTTTTCATGTGCGGGTGTTAAACGGTCTCGGAATGGACCGAGGTTTGCCAAGCGGCCTTGGTATAGCACCAGTAGACCGCCTGTCAAGTTTCGTGCCATTTGGAAGCCATTTGATACTCCAACGGTTAACCGGGTATCCGCAAAAGCCTCTTTTGTGTGCAGCCCAACACCCCTCCAAAGTGGCCCAAAACCCAGCAAACTCCCCTCCATGCTCTCGGTCGTTCGATCACGATCGTGTGGGCAAAAACCGCACCCCATTTGGACTCTCCTAGCTCCCTCCACCTATATAAATGTGTCTCCCCCCGAAATTCGTGGATGAATCCACCCCTAACCCTAGTCTACTCCTTCCTCTCGCCCGGCGGACATGTTCGCGCGCCGCCGGATGAATTCCGCCGCCGCCCTTGCCCAATCTGGAGCCGCCACTTGTCGCCGCCGCCTCCCACCACCGCGCGGCCCGCCGAGCCCATCGCGGGCCCGTGCGAGCCCGATCGCGCTCGCCGCCGTGCCCCGCGGGCCCGAGCGCCCCGTGCCCGCCCCGCGTCAACCCCCGCTGCCAGCCGTCGTGCCCGGCGGCGGCGAGCGCCGCCGCCGGCACCGCCCTCCGCCGCCTCGCCTCGGCCTCCGCCGCCGGTCGCCTTCCGCCCCCGCCGCGCCTCCAGCCCCGCCGGTGGCCGCCTCCACCTCGACCGGACCTCGCCTTCAGGAGCTCTCCACCACGCCGCCGCCCGGATCCGCCGGCCGACACCCTCGCCGGAGTTCCCCTCCACTCCGGCCGGATCTACCACGGGTGGATGAGATCCACCGGGTTCCCGATCCAACCGGGCGCCTCCCCCTGGACCTCGCCATCCCGCCTCTCGTCGTCCCGTTTTCGTCGGTATAAATTTCTCTAAGCCCCGAGATATTTTGCATTTTCATGTCCTATTCAAGGCATCATAACTCCGCATCCGTGGCTCCGTTTTGGACGTGTAGCATATCAAATTGTTCGTCTCAACGAGTACTTCATTTCATTCCATTGCATCATGTTCATTTGAGTCCATCTTGATGCCCTAATCGTCAATGCAAGAGTGCTATATAATGTTATTTGCTGTCTGTTAACAGAACATGTTCATTTGTCATTTTTGCCATGATTGATGTGTGCATCCTATGAGGTTGATGTCTACATGTGTTTTTATATATGTCATGCCATATTTACAGAGGTTCTATCCATGTATCTTTGTGAGTTGTGTAGTGAGTGCATCAAGCTTGTTAAGTAGGGTACTTGCTGTTACTGTTTTGCTAGGCTGAATCTGTTATTTTGTGATGCCATGTAAACCTGCTGCTACGAGTCATTCTATGCATAATCTGGAGATGTTCACTAAGGATGTTTTGTTATACATGTCTTACTCTATCCAGTAACGCCCCTGGTTGCATTTATAGCTTGCCGTAGGTTGTTGTAATCTTGCTCTAAACTTGCTAAATAATGTTGCTGGCAGCCTGTTAACATGAAGTTCAGATTCGGTCATGTACTTTTCTAGTGATCCATGCACCCTATGAACTTGCTCTTGCCATGGTTAGCTTCATAAACATGTCTTCTTGCTGTTGGTTGCCTTGCCATGCCATGTATTGCTCTGTGGTGAGTGGTCCGAGCTCACCAACATGCCTACTTATTATTGTTCCTGCCATGTATGAATCTGTCATATCTTTTGCCATGTTTACATGGGTGCCATCATATTTTCTATGCCTTTTTGGCTCATGGTCAGTAAGGGACTTTTGTTCTATGTAATTAGTAGATTCATGCCATGCTTTTTTTTGCCATGATAAGTTCCTGTAACATGTTGTTTGATAGCTCTAAACATTGCAACCTGATGTTATTTCTGCAAAGTCTGAAACTGTTATTATTTGCAATCTTGCCATGTGTGTTTGAGCATGTTCTAGTGATTTCTGGAGATAGCTTAGTGTTCATGTTTTGTTATGATTTACCTGTACTTCATGCCCATGCCTTTTGTTATTACGTAGAGATGCTGTAGCATGTATTTTTGGTGCTTGCAATATGCCTAGTTGCTGTTTTGGACAGCTTGTCCTTTAAACTTGTATAGAGTGTATGTGTTGAACCGTTGCTCCGTTTTGAGTGTGCTCTATATGAAACTTGCTTGATTTTGCATGTAGTTTCATGTTATCATGTTGCATCCTTGTCTTGAGGTGTTTGCTTGATGTTTGGATGCATTTAGCATCAATGCAATGTTTAACTTCTTTTGCTCATATCTTCTAGGCCGTAGCTCCAAAACTAATGAACTTTATATGTAACTTGACTAGAATCTCGTGTAGATCATCTTGGTGCATCTTAACTTGCTGTTTAACAACTTGAACATAATGTTTATTCATATCTGGACCAACTTCGAAACTTGCATATGAGGACTTACCGGAATTGTTATATGTTGTTTCCGGCCTCATTTAAACTTGCCTTGATGTGTTGTTCTTGTTTTGCATCATCTCTTGCCATGAGTAGACTCATCTAGCTTTCTCATGCATCATGCTTGGTTGTGCATCATGTCTTGTCTATGTGTGGTGTGTTTACTATGTTGTGTGCTTCTTCTCGATAGTTCCCGTTTCGTTGCGATCGTGAGGATTCGTTCGTCTACGCTTGGTTCGTCTTCGTGGCTTCATCTTCTTCATGGACTCGTTCTTCTTCCTAGCGGGATTTCAGGCAAGATGATCGCTACCCTGGATCTCACTACTATCATTGCTATGCTAGTTGCTTCATTCTATCGCTTTGCTGCGCTACCTATCTTTTGCTCTTCAAGCCTCCCAATTTGCCATGTTCAGCCTCTAACCTTTTTCACCCTTCCTAGCAAACCGTTGTTTGGCTATGTTACCGCTTTGCTCAGCCCTCTTATAGCATTGTTAGTTGCAGGTGAAGTTGAAGATTGCTCCATGGTGGACAGGGTTTTGTTGGGATATCACAATATCTCTTATTTAATTAATGCATCTATATATTTGGTAAAGGGTGGAAGGCTCGGCCTTATGCCTGGTGTTTTGTTCCACTCTTGCCGCCCTAGTTTCCGTCATACCGGTGTTATGTTCCCAGATTTTGTGTTCCTAACGCGGTTGGGTGATTTATGGGACCCCCTTGACAGTTCGCTTTGAATAAAACTCCTCCAGCAAGGCCCAACCTTGGTTTTACTATTTGCCTCGCCACCACCTACTTTTCCCTTGGGAGTAATTAACCCAAGGGTCATCTTTATTATAGCCCCCCCCCCGGGCCAATGCTTGTCTAAGTGTTGGTCCGAACTAGAGGCCTTTGCAGCACCCCATCAGGGAAACTTGAGGTCTGGTTTTAGTTGTACGGATTGCTCATCCGGTGTTGCCCTGAGAACGAGATATGTGCAGCTCCTATCGGGATTGTCGGCACATCGGGCGGCTTTGCTGGTCTTGTTTTACCATTGTCGAAATGTCTTGTAATAAGGGATTCCGAGACTGATCTGGTCTTCCTGGGAGAAGGTATATCCTTCGTTGATCATGAGAGCTTATCATGGGCTAAGTTGGGACACCCCTGCAGGGTATTATCTTTCGAAAGCCGTGCCTGCGGTTATGTGGCAGATGGGAATTTGGTAATGTCCGGTTGTAGATAACTTGACACCTGATCCAAACTAAAACGCATCAACTGTGTGTGTAGCCGTGATGGTCTCTTTTCGGCGGAGTCCGGGAAATGAACACGGTTTCTGGGTTATGTTTGACGTAAGTAGGAGTTCAGGATCACCTCTTGATCATTGCTTGCTTCACGACCGTTCTGTTTGCTTCTCTTCGTTCTCTCTTTTGCGTATGTTAGCCACCATATATGCTTAGTCGCTGCTGCAACCTCACCACCGTACCCCTTCCTTACCCATTAAGCTTTGCTAGTCTTGATACCCATGGTAATGGGATTGCTGAGTCCTCGTGGCTCACAGATTACTACAAAAACAGTTGCAGGTACAGGTTATGCGATGATCATGACGGGAGAGCGATGTTTGCTTGTTTTGGAGTTCTTCTTCTGCTTCTTCTTCAATCGGGGGATAGGTTCTAGGTCGGTAGCCTGGGCTAGCAGGGTGGATGTCGTTTGAGCTTCTGTTTGTGTTTCATCCGTAGTTGGATGATGCTCTTGTGTAATATGATGTTGTATTCGTGTGGAATTGTATGCCTTTTGTATGTATCCCCATCTATTATGTAATGTTGATGTAATGATATCCACCTTGCAAAAGCGTCCTCAAGATGCGCTTCTATCCTTGGTGGGACCTTCGAGTTCCTTTAGGATAGGGTCGCATCTTGGGCGTGACAAGTTGGTATCAGAGCCTTGACCGACCATAGGAGCCCCCCTTGATTGATCATGTAGTTTGGCCGTTGTTGAGTCTAGAAGAAAACTATTTCGGAGTCTAGTTATATCGGAGAGTAGGAATTCTTTTTACTCCTCAGCCCCTTCGTCACTCTGGTGAGGAATCTTGACGTAGGTGTTTTGAATTACTCCTCTTCCCCTTCAAACTTTCTTTAGGATCATGCACTTGGTTTTCGATCATTGATTCTCAGCTCTTTTCATCCGGCGCATTTCTCATCAAGTTGACTCGAGCCTCTTCATTGTTGCCAAGTTCAATCCTGAGTTGTTTTCTTTTCCCACCCGCCCACCTCTTTTCTTCTCGGAACCGGAGTCCGTAATCGAGTATCCTTCCTACTCGTGCGAAGTCTTTGCTTTCTTTCCTCAATGATTTCAACCCGTGTTTTCTCTTCAAGATATTCGTCGATTCCCCCTTCCAGTTGCCTGTGTTTTTTCCCGCCCTCCCACCCCTTTTCTTCCCGGAGTCTGAGCATCTATTCGAGAAGCTATTTCACTTGTGCGGAGCCTCTTCAGGTTTTCCCTCAATTATTTCAACCGGTGATTTCTCGTCTCGTTTGTCATTCTTCAACTCTTTTCTTCTCCGGCGGATTCAATTCCAATTTGCGGTAGTGATTATATTCTTTCCCTCAGCTCAAATATTTCCCGTTGCTCGTTTGCCTCTCGCCTGTTTATCCTTCCGGAGTGTTCAAGAAATCTCAGGAGATTCGTCTGTGTTCGAATTAAATCGAGGTTGCCACCTCATTCAAATATTTCATTTGTTCCGGTGCATCATCTATCTGTTCAACATCCCTTTCCAACGGTATTTTTCTCTTCAATGGGCCCTAACCCACAGGTCTTTTCCCAGGATCTTACCTGACTCTTCTAATTCCCCGGAGTTTTTCTCAATTCTTTTCAAGTGTGATGTAAGAATGGATCCCATCAGTCACTTGCCTTCTCCAAGATCTCTTTCAAATCATTTCATCGTCGGCTCAACCTCTTTGCTTTTCATTCTCCCGGAGTATCTCAGTAGTTTTGGTGGTGTTTCTCGTCATCATTTGAAGACTGAAGAAGAATTTTTCCTCTAAATCTTGTCTGTTCTCTCGAAGTTTCGTGGTTCTAGCTTCATGTTATCAGTCTCGAATTATTCCATTTGTCAGATATTCCTTTGCTTACCGATCCGGAGCATGCCAGGAGTTGTTTTTCCATTTCTTTTCACCGGAGGCCATCTTTTCAGAATATTGCTTCGTTCCAAGTTTTCAGATTCATTCCCCAATTATTCTATATCTGTGCCCCTTCGTTCATCTCAATATTCTTCCGGTGCTTCGCTCAAGTGTTCTTTATCAGCTCATGATCTCCTTGTTCTTTGCATCTAAATCCCCTTTAGCTTATTTGTTCTTCTAATTCTTCCCGGTGATTCATTCTCTTTCATCTGTCATTTTCGAATTCTTACGGTGGATCATTCAAGATTATTTTTCTTTGATTATCATATTAATCCATTCGTTCTTTCCAATCCTACCGGTGGTTCATGAAGACTTTCTCAAAGTTTGCGATATGTCACTTCTTAATCCTTTTCAAGAAGAATAAGTAATATGCAAAATCCATTGCTTGTCATCAATTTAATTTGATGAAGGTTAAGCATACGATAAATCTTATTCTTATTTCCTCAAAGTGAGTAATCCCATCCTTCGGAGTTTGTTCTTGATGAATATATTCTAGTTTCAAGTGTTTTCATCTTTTCTTTTCCGGAGTTCAAATTTCCTCGGTCATTTCGTCGGAACCTCCATCTAAATCATCGCAAGGCTCATCTTAATTTTTTTTCATCCTTCATTTTATCTCGTCATCCTTTTGTTACCGGAGTTCTTCATGGTGGTTCTTCATGATTTAATTCATTCTTCAAGAGTTCATCAAGATTCTTGTTCAAGGAGTTCTAGTATCTTTTCTTCTCGCATCTCGAAGTGCAATTAATTCTCTGTATTCTTTTGAAGTGGATTTTTGCATTTCTTCGTTCTTCTCAGCTATCCAATCATTTCCGTTTGTGGCCGGTTATCACCTTATGATCTTGAGATGTTACCTATAAGACCACAACAAGCTTATTCTTTTCGTTGTTGATTTTCTCAACAACTCCATTCAATCCTTCCTTTCAAAGATGCTTTCAATTTCATTCGTGGCACGAGTTGTCATATTATTATCCATTCTTTTCATTCAACTCTTTCAATTCTTTCCGGAGGTTTTGTGTCATGTCTTCATCAAGTATACTTCCATCCTCTCAAGCTCGTGTTCTTTTCCTCCATGTTTCAGCCAGAGTGCTGCCTAAATCCTTTCAGCCGTATTCGTTTCTTACCTCGTTCTAACCGGAGTGGTTTCATAGTCTATCTTGTTTCCACGAGCATTCGATTCTCGTCATATTTTCCGTTCATCTTTTCTAACCGAGTGCTCTTGATTCTTTGCTTCTTCTCTTGAGTTCTTGTTTCACCTCATCCCTTTTTCCCTTCCGTCTCGGTCCTAAGATCTTGGGACGAGATCTCTTGTTAGTGGAGGAGTGTTGTAACGCCCCGGATTCGATGCGCCAGGTGCCCGCCAGTTATTCGCCGTCCTTGCCTTGTCATTTGCTTGCGTGTTACATTTTATCATGTCATCATGTGCATCGCATTGGCATACGTGTTTGTTTCTTGCATCCGAGCATTTTCCCCGTTGTTCGTTTTGCAATCCGGCACTCCTATGTTCCCCGGCGCCCCCTTTTACCTCTTTTCATGTGCGGGTGTTAAATGGTCTCGGAATGGACCGAGGTTTGCCAAGCGGCCTTGGTATAGCACCGATAGACCGCCTGTCAAGTTTCGTGCCATTTGGAGGTCGTTTGATACTCCAACGGTTAACCGGGTATCCGCAAAAGCCTCTTTTGTGTGCAGCCCAACACCCCTCCAAAGTGGCCCAAAACCCAGCAAACTCCCCTCCATGCTCTCGGTCGTTCAATCACGATCGTGTGGGCGAAAACCGCACCCCATTTGGACTCTCCTAGCTCCCTCCACCTATATAAATGTTTCTCCCCCCGAAATTCGCGGATGAATCCACCCCTAACCCTAGTCTACTCCTTCCTCTCGCCCGACGGACATGTCCGCGCGCTGCCGGACGAATTCTGCCGCCGCCCCTGCCCAATCTGGAGCCGCCACTTGTCGCCGCCGCCTCCCACCACCGCGCGGCCCGCCGAGCCCATCGCGGGCCCGTGCGAGCCCAGTCGCGCTCGCCGCCGCGCCCCGCGGGCCCGAGCGCCCCGCGCCCGCCCCGCGTCAACCCCCGCTGCCGGCCGCCGTGCCCGCCGCCCGCGAGCGCCGCCGCCGGCACCACCCTCCGCCGCCTCGCCTCGGCCTCCGCCGCCGACCGCGCCGGCCACCGCGCAGCGCCCCGCCGCCGGTCGCCTTCCGCCCCCGCCGGTGGCCGCCTCCACCTCGACCGGACCTCGCCTGCCGGAGCTCTCCACCACGCCGCCGCCCGGATCCACCGGTCGGCACCCTCGCCGGAGTTCCCCCTCCACTCCGGCCGGATATACCCCGGATGGATGAGATCCACCGGGTTCCCGATCCAAACGGGCGCCTCCCCCCTGGACCTCACCATCCCGCCTCTCGTCGTCCTGTTTTCATCGGTATAAATTTCTCTAAGCCCCGGGATATTTTGCATTTTCATGTCCTGTTCAACGCATCATAACTGCGCATCCATGTCTCCGTTTTGGACGTGTAGCATATCAAATTGTTCGCCTCAACGAGTACTTCATTTCGTTCCATTGCATCATGTTCATTTGAGTCCATCTTGATGCCCTAATCATCGTTGCAAGAGTGCTATATAATGTTATCTGCTGTCTGTTAACAGAACATGTTCATTTGTCATTTTTGCCATGATTGATGTGTGCATCCTATGAGGTTGATGTCTACATGTGTTTTGATCTATGTCATGCCATCTTTACAGAGGTTCTATCCATGTATTTTTGTGAGTTGTGTAGTGAGTGCATCAAGCTTGTTAAGTAGGGTACTTGCTGTTACTGTTTTGCTAGGCTGAATCTGTTATTTTGTGATGCCATATAAACCTGTTTTGTTATACATGTCTTACTCTATCCATTAATGCCCCTGGTTGCATTTATAGCTTGCTGTAGCTTGTTGTAATCTTGCTCTAAACTTGCTAAATAATGTTGCTGGCAGCCTGTTAACATGAAGTTCAGTTTTGGTCATGTACTTTTCTAGTGATCCATGCACCCTATGAACTTGCTCTTGCCATGCTTAGCTTCATAAACATGTCTTCTTGCTGTTGGTTGCCTTGCCATGCCATGTATTGCTCTGTGGTGAGTGTTTCAAGCTCACCAACATGCCTACTTATTGTTGTTCCTGCCATGTATGAATCTGTCATATCTTTTTCCATGTTTACATGGGTGCCATCATATTTTCTATGCCTTTTTGGCTCATGGTCAGTAAGGGACTTTTGTTCTATGCAATTAGTAGATTCATGCCATGCTTTTGTTTGCCATGATAAGTTCCTGTAACATGTTGTTTCATAGCTCTAAACATTGCAACCTGATGTTATTTCTGCAAAGTCTGAAACTGTTATTATTTGCAATCTTGCCATGTGTGTTTGAGCATGTTCTAGTGATTTCTGGAGATAGATCAGTGTTCATGTTTTGTTATGCCTTACCTGTACTTCATGCCCATGCCTTTTGTTATCACGTTGAGATGTTGTAGCATGTTGTTTTGGTGCTTGCAATATGCCTAGTTGCTGTTTTGGACAGCTTGTCCTTTAAACTTGTATAGAGTGTATGTGTTGAACCGTTGCTCCGTTTTGAGTGTGCTCTATATGAAACTTGCTTGATTTTGCATGTAGTTTAATGTTATCATGTTGCATCCTTGTCTTGAGGTGTTTGCTTGATGTTTGGATGCATTTAGCATCAATGCCATGTTTAACTTGTTTTGCTCATATCTTCTAGGCCGTAGCTCCAAAACTAATGAACTTTATATGTAACTTGACTAGAATCTCGTGTAGATCATCTTGGCGCATCTTAACTTGCTGTTTAACAACTTGAACATAATGTTTATTCAGATCTGGACCAACTTTGAAACTTGCATATGAGGACTTACCGGAATTGTTATATGTTGTTTCCGGCCACATTTAAACTTGCCTTGATGTGTTGTTCTTGTTTGCATCATCTCTTGCCATGAGTAGCCTCATCTAGCTTTCTCATGCATCATGCTTGGTTGTGCATCATGTCTTTTCTATGTGTGGTGTGTTTACTATGTTGTGTGCTTCTTCTCGATAGTTCCCGTTTCGTTGCGATCGTGAGGATTCGTTCGTCTACGCTTGGTTCGTCTTCGTGGCTTCATCTTCTTCATGGACTCGTTATTCTTCCTAGCGGGATTTCAGGCAAGATGACCGCTACCCTGGATCTCACTACTATCATTGCTATGCTAGTTGCTTCGTTCTATCGCTTTGCCGCGCTACCTATCTTTTGCTCTTCAAGCCTCCCAATTTGCCATGTTCAGCCACTAACCTTTTTCACCCTTCCTAGCAAACCGTTGTTTGGCTATGTTACCGCTTTGCTCAGCCTTCTTATAGCGTTGTTAGTTGCAGGTGAAGTTGAAGATTGCTCCATGGTGGACAGGGTTTTGTTGGGATATCACAATATCTCTTATTTAATTAATGCATCTATATATTTGGTAAAGGGTGGAAGGCTCGGCCTTATGCCTGGTGTTTTGTTCCACTCTTGTCGCCCTAGTTTCCGTCATACCGGTGTTATGTTCCCAGATTTTGTGTTCCTAACGCGGTTGGGTGATTTATGGGACCCCCTTGACAGTTCGCTTTGAATAAAACGCCTCCAGCAAGGCCCAACCTTGGTTTTACCATTTGCGTCACCACCACCTACTTTTCCTTGGGAGTAATTAACCCAAGGGTCATCTTTATTATAGCCCCCACCGGGCCAATGCTTGTCTAAGTGTTGGTCCGAACGAGAGCCCTTTGCAGCGCCCCCTCAGGGAAACTTGAGGTCTGGTTTTAGTTGTGTGGATTGCTCATCCGGTGTTGCCCTGAGAACGAGATATGTGCAGCTCCTATCGGGATTGTCGGCGCATCGGGCGGCTTTGCTGGTCTTGTTTTACCATTGTCGAAATTTCTTGTAAACCGGGATTCCGAGACTGATCGGGTCTTCCTGGGAGAAGGTATATCCTTCGTTGATCACGAGAGCTTATCATGGGCTAAGTTGGGACACCCCTGCAGGGTATTATCTTTCGAAAGCCGTGCCCGCGGTTATGTGGCTGATGGGAATTTGTTAATGTCCGGTTGTAGATAACTTGACACCTGATCCGAACTAAAATGCATCAACTGTGTGTGTGTAGCCGTGATGGTCTCTTTTTGGTGGAGTCCGGGAAGTGAACACGGTTTCTGGGTTATGTTTGACATAAATAGGAGTTCAGGATCACCTCTTGATCATTGCTTAGTCGCTGCTGCAACCTCACCACCTTACCCCTTCCTTACCCATTAAGCTTTGCTAGTCTTGATACCCATGGTAATGGGATTGCCGAGTCATCGTGGCTCACAGATTACTACAACAACAGTTGCAGGTACAGGTTATGCGATGATCATGACGCGAGAGTGATGTTTGCTTGTTTTGGAGTTCCTCTTCTGCTTCTTCTTTGATCGGGGGATAGGTTCCAGGTCGGCAGCCTAGGCTAGCAGGGTGGATGTCGTTTGAGCTTCTGTTTGTGTTTCATCCGTAGTCGGATGATGCTCTTGTGTAATATGATGTTGTATTCGTGTGGCATTGTATGCCTTTCGTATGTATCCCCATCTATTATGTAATGTTGATGTAATGATATCCACCTTGCAAAAGCGCCTTCAAGATGCGCTTCTATCCTTGGTGGGACCTTCGAGTTCCTTTAGGATAGGGTCGCATCTTGGGCGTGACATCAATAGACCGGATGCCCGAGGACCCCCTAGTCCAGGACTCCCATAGTCGCCGATCACCGGGCAGATCCACCAAAGTCCACACTTTGTTCTCATACATGGATCCTATCTTAGATTTCATGGCCTCAAGCCGTTTGTCGGAATCTGGGCTCACCATAGCTTCTTTATAGTTCGCAGGTTCATCATGGTCAAGTAACATGACTTCAAGAACATGATTACCGTACCACTCTGGTGCGGATCATGCTTTGGATGACCTACGAGGTTCTATAGCAACTTGATCTGAAGTTTCATGATCATTATCATTAGCTTTCTCTATAGTTGGTGTAGGCATCACATGAACAGATTTCTCGTATGAGCTACTTTCCAAATTGAGAGAAGGTACAACTACCTCATCAAGTTCTACTTTCCTCCCACTCACTTCTTTTGAGAGAAACTCCTTCTCTAGAAAGGTTCCATTCTTAGCAACAAAGACTTGCCTTCGGACTTGTGGTAAAGGTGTACCCAATTGTTTCCTTAGGGTATCCTATGAAGACACACTAATTTGATTTGGGTTCGAGCTTATCAGGATGAAGCCTTCTGACATAAGCATCGCATCCCCAAACTTCAAGAAACGACAGCTTAGGTTTGTTGCGAAACCATAGTTCATACAATGTCATCTCAACGGATTTTGACGGTGCCCTGTTTAATGTGAATGCATCTGTCTCTAATGCATAACCCCAAAACAATAGTGGTAAATCGGTAAGAGACATCATAGATCGCACCATATCTAATAAAGTGCGGTTACTACGTTCGGACACACCATTACGTTGTGGTGTTCTAGGTGGTGTGAGCTGTGAAACTATTCCACATTGTTTTAAATGAATGTCGGTGTACGAAAGTAGGGGCTCTGCTTTTAACCCCTTTACTTGTGCACGTGCAGTCAGAGCCTCCCGCCACGGCCACGCACAGACACGGCAGGAAAGGGAAGCCGGAGAGAAGCCGAAGCCACGTGGACCAACGAAGCAATGACAAGGACCAAGGCCGTGAAGATCAGATGGACGAAGCAGGTTTTCCCGGCAAGGACCCTTGCCGGGGCAGCCTCAGCGGCCCCGACAAGACCCTTGCCGGGGCAGCTCGCCCATGCCAACCGAGCGAGCCACCCTTGAGCCCACCAATGCTAATGCATTGGGACAAGGCTCGGGAGGCACCTCCGTGGTGGCATGCAGATCTTTGTGAAGACAAAGAATGCTCAAGACCAAATAAGGATAGGAAGGCAACCATCCTCACCGAAGAAACCCACAAGACCCCCGGCAAGATCCTTGCTGGGGAGGCCAGCGCGCCATGGCAAGGCCCTTGCTGGGCCACCCGACAAGGCCCTCGCTAGGCGCACCGGCATGGCCACTGCCAGGCCCACACCAGCCAAGTCCTCACCACCGTTCGCATGCAGCTGCCGACCCAACCAGCTGGGCAGGCACCTGCGTGGTAGCATGCAATCCTTCATGGAGGCTCCACCACCGCGCCACCTCAGCTGCCTGCCTGCCTACATCGCACCGCATGCATCGCTGGCCAGGGCGCGTGTCGAAGCGAGGAGGAGCGACGACGGACGGGACGGGCCTCACCCCCGTCCCCGATAAAGCGAAGGGACACCTAAGCCCCGCATTAAATGCGTCTTGTCCTGTAATACTAGCGATAAACTCGCAATGCTGTAGCACTTTCCACCTCCTGTGTGCCACTGTGGCAGCCCCTTTCGCCTATAAAAGGAGGCCCATGGCACACAGAGAAAGGATTCGGCTCCTTCGAACCCCACAACACCTGGAGCTAGTTCAAGAGCTCAAGAACACTAAATACATCCACCAAAGCAGGATCGTAGGGTTTTACGCATCTTTGCGGCCCGAACCTGGGTAAATCCTTTTGTGTCGTCTGTTAGTCCCGCTCTCCTCATGATCCCCGTGCCCCGCAACCGAAGAAAGGGATTCCAGTGATCCCATAGGTGTCGTTTTCCACCGACATCTTTGGCGCGCCAGGTAGGGGGACGCCATTGTGAGAATCTGGCCTAGCGATCGACCTAGCGGTTCTCCATCGCCACGGCTCCTGCGGGGAAGGCAACACTGCCCGCCGGCAGGAAGGACGCCGGGGCAGCGAGGAGAGAGCTAAGTCATGCTGAATTTTAAGTTTGTCTCCTTAACTATAAGGTTATTATCCTCGACAGTTTGGCCTTTGTATGGAGAGCCTGTACGCAGAGGGGCCCTCCTGCGATCGGCAACGCCCTTGTTCTGTTCGAGTCTGGTTAACAGCTCAATCGGCCGCATCGGGGGCGGCAGGGTAGCCTTTCGCCATCGGCAACGCTTTCGGTTCTGACTCGAGTCAAACTCGACAGATCGAGCAGCCGCGCCAAGGGCGGTAAGGTGCTTTGCCCAGCAACAAGCACACCCTGCAGGCTAATAAGAATCCAACCTCAAAGCGCCGCCCTAGGTTTACGTTCCGGCAAGCTTACCCAGTTGACGTGGGGTGGACATACAAAGAAAAATCAAATGGGAAAATAGCATGCATAGTTTCAGGGGCATCACAGAGTTATATTACACAAATTGCCGCCATAGTTCTAACTAAAGATAGCATTGTCTTGGTCATGAACCTGCAGCGGCGACGAAGAACGTGATGCCTAGTCCCGGCGCTGGCCCTCCACCCTCTTGATTTTGTCGATGCGGCTGAGGATGGGCTGGATATGCTCAGTGAGCGCCATGATGTTGGCATCCTCCGGCAAGCTCTTCAGCATGGCTCCAAAGTCAAGGTCGGGGTGCCAGTGCGCGATCTTGGTGAGCACCCTGGTCATGGTCCCCCGGCAGAGTATCCGGGATTCCTCGGGGAGGGAGGCCGCCCGGTTGGAGTGAAGCCGCTTCAGGGCGCCGACGACCTTCTCGAAGTATATGGTCAGGTTGGCGTTAGGGCTCAGGCTCGCTTCAGGGGTGTACCCCATCTCCGGCATCCCCATAATGGCCAGCTGATCAACGGCCGAGTTTGCAACGGTGGCAAAGCGCCCGAGCCGGCGTTTCTCGCCCGCCTTGTAGTCCTTGAGGTTGGCGGTCTCGTTCCTCAGCAGCTGCTTCTCCGTCTCCAGCTCCTTGGTCAGGAGCCCCTCCCGGGTCAAGGCCCCCGACAGCGTCTCCTCGAGCTCTCCTAGCTTCAGCTTGAGATCTTTGATGGTGGCGTTGGCCTCGGAGAGCTCTCCAGACTTGCTGATGACCTTGCCCTGCGCCATCGTCAGAGCACCGTTGAGCGTGTGCTTCTCCTGGGCCAGCTTCAGGGCCTACTCCTCCAGCTCCTTCACCTTGCCGGCGTGGGCTTCAGCCAGGGCATTGAGCGCCTCTTGATGCCTCTGCTCCAGCTCCTAGGTCTGCTGCAGGACGAGCTTGCCCACCTCCTCGTCCTTGCCGTAGAGCGTGGCCGCAAGTTTCTCCTCGCGCTCGGCAAGGTCCTCCTCCTGGGTCTTCAAGGCGGCCTCGTGCTGGGACCGAATGGCATCGGCCTCGTCGGCCAACTTCTTCGCCGTCTCCTGGGCCTTCTCGATGTCGGCCAGCTTCAGGGTGAGCTCCACCTCACGGCTGGCCAGCTCACCCTGGGCGGACTTCAGCTCGTCCTGAGCCTGGCGAAACCAGTCCTGCGCCTCGGCGACGCGCCCCCCAAAGTCCTACTCCATCTTCTCCACCACCGCTGTCCTGGACTTGGCCTTGTCCAGGCGAGCGCGATGGAGCGCCTGGAGCTTCCGGAAGCTGGCGCCCATGGCTTGGAGCAGCAACTCCTCCTGGGAGCCGGCGCCACCAACGCCCAGCTCGTCAACAACCTCGAGCCTGGCGGTGGCAAGCGCCTCCTCGTCAAACACCTCTCCCTCAAAGGCAGCCCTGGTGCCCGACGTGCCAAGGAGATGGACGAAGAGGTCGTCGCTGACCCTCAGGTACCTGCCAGAGCCCGAAGCGGCGGAGGAGGAGGGCAGGTCTCCAAATGCCCCCTCCTCGGCAGTGGCCTTGCCGGCTCCCTCGGCAGGCCCCTTGCCGGGCTCTTCGGTGGTACCCTTGGCGGCGCCCCTGGCCCCCTCCTCGGCAGCGATCTTCTTCGCCTCTGCCGCGGCATCCGCGGAAACATCCTTGATGGTGGCGTCGACGTCCTCTGAGGAGAGGCTTGGACGCCATGAAAGAGATAGGACGGAGCCAAGATCGAAGGTCAATAAGGGAAAAGAAGAATGCAAGCGGAAGTGGAGAGCGAGTGGCTTACGCATGCTGGGACAAGAGACGGAAGCCCCTTCTCCACCAAGGTCTGGCGTCGAGGCAAAGCCACCGGCGCCTGCATTATCCTCCCCCTCCTCCGTGTGCACAACCTCGGTGCTCGGTGTCCTTGCCGGGGACGCCCCTTGCGGCAGTGTAGTCGACGGGGGCGGCACGATCGGAGAAGCCCCCTGTGGCTCCCCTTGGTGTTGCTCCTCTCCTGCATCCACGGCACGGTTAACACTGAAGCATCACGCACGACACACGTTGATCAAAGGTGGGTGGTGGACTCACACTGAGGGCAGGGCCGGGGGCTGCTCTCTGGGCTGCTCGACACCACCAGTGGCATATTGGAGGTGCCTGCCAGGGGCTGGCCGCTCGCTGAAACCCTGGACCTCTTGATCCTCTGGGCCAGCGTCTCCACATCCTTGCAAGACGAAGACAGGTAAGCAACGCCATTGGGGGGAGTGCAAGGAATGAAGGAGCAAATGAGAGGCTTACTCTTCGTTCTCTTCCTCCTGCTCCTCTGTTGTTTTCCTCTTCCGCCTGGGGCTGAGAGGCCCGAGCTCTCTCTCCGGGCTGAGAGGCCCGAAGTCAAACAAGTCACCCCCAATCCCTGCACCGATGTTTGCCAGCGAGGGGGGAGGTGATGGCGTCTGGGCGCGCTTGGACGACAAAGAAGCAGGTGTCCGCTTCTTCGACGCCACGGCTTTCGCCGTTTTCTTCATCGCCACCACCCTCGTCTGGCGCACGGGCGCCTCCTGGGCTTGCCACAGCTGCACGGCCCGGTCGAGGCGGACCGGCTCGCCGGAGGTGGCCCGCCGCAGGACCCGCCTCTTTCCGATGATCGGAGGATCGGTGGTTGTGGTCCTCTCCTCCTCGCCCTCCTCCTCCAACGACCCATCGGTGGCATCCTCGACAAGGGGAGCCCCAGTGTCGACACCGCTGGCCTCCCAAGCGGCTGCTGCCCACCGGGCGAGCTCCACCTCCTCCGCCTCCGCCGCGGCCTTGTCCACCACGCCGCCGGTGCTGCTGGCCTCCTTGACGAGCTTTGCCTCCTCCTCGGCAAGCCTCGCCTCCTCCACCCTGGTGGCAATATAGTCCAGCTCCACTGGGGAGGTGTCCTGGATGAGCCGTGGCTCGTCCGTGATGTATATCTCGTGCAGAGTATCGAAGAACTCCTGCACCACAAGCTCGTCCAGCTCAACCCAGTTCGGGTCGAGACCATGTGCGTTGAAGAGCGGCATCATGGCGATGATCTCGTTCCGACGAGAGTTGTTGCTCAGAGGGACCACTCCCGCCGGCAGCTCGAAAAGAGGCTCCTTGTCGACCTTGCCGGCCTTCGCGGCGGCCCTGGCGAGCTTGCCGGATCACTCGACCTCGCCCACGTCGTCGACCTCGAGCTGGAAGATTCACTGGTAAAGATGGGCATGCCGCAGCACCGTCAGGTTGTTGTCGAGGCCGGGACGGAGCCTCATGATATCGGCGGCGTTCACATAGAGCCAGGCCGGCCTCCCCTTGTCGTGCAGAGGGGCAATCCGGCAGCGGATGAAGTCCGGCCCAATGATCTCGAGGGTGAGCCCGGCCTGGGTGAGCCGAAGAATCCTGGTGATGGCGATCGTGAGCTTCGCGTCGTCAGCGTCGACACCGCCCCAATCACCGCCACGGACCGGCGACTTCTGGCGAACCTCGCAGAATGCTGGCGGGTCCCTCTCCTCAATCCAGCACCACCGGCCCCGCCATTCTTCCTACCTCTCCTTCATCGCACCGTCCGGGTACACCCCCTTAGCCCTCGAGATCCAGGCGACACAACTAGCAATGGTGCCCCCTTTCTGGATCCGAGGGGAGAAGTAATGGCAGAAGAGCGCCGTGCTGGGGTACACCCCGACGAAGCCCTCGCAGAGATGGGCGAAGAGGGCCATACACGCCACGACATTCAGAGTTAAATCTAGAAGGTGGAAGCCATACGTGTGCATGATGTCCTTGAAGAAATCGGAGAAGGGGGGACAGAGCCCGCAAGAGAAATAGTCGATGAAGAAAGGGTATCGATGCGGGGAGGGCCCAGCGCTGGCAGGAACGACGGTCATGGCCGGATGCCCCGTCTTCATGCCCACAAACACTTGAACATCTCCCGAAGCTCGGGCACGCCAACCGTCGAGGGGAAGTAGGCGGACTGCGCCCGCCGTGCCACCAGCTCGCTCTCCGGCTGCTCCGACGCGCCGGCATCCTTCACCGCTCCCTTGCTCTTGGTGGACTTAGGCACCATGGCGACAGCGGAAGGCGAAAAAGCAGAGGATGGCGGAAGCACGGTGGCGATGGGCAAAAGAAAAGAGGCTCGGGAAGAAAGGGGCAGCGGTGTGCAGGGAAGGGGTAAAGTGAGCAGTGCGCCTGCGGTTATTCCTTTTTATGGGGAAGGCACGGGCCGCCTCCTTTCCCATTAACTGCATGCGACGCATGCGTGCCGGTGCTGTCCCATGCATGCCTCCCACGTCATGCGCGTGCACGACCCCCACGTCGCGCGTTCAATGCGGGTCATGGGGAAGCGCAGCGGACGGAACAATGGCCGCGGTAAAAATCCGCCCCAACTGCCCCCGCACCGTTCTGGGCCTGGCCCAACAACGTACTGCGCTTATGTGTGGCCCAGGCCCGGCGGCTCCTGTCGGTGTACAAAAGTAGGGGCTTTGCTTTTGACCCCTTTACTTGTGCACGGGTAGTCAGAGCCTCCCGCCACGGCCACGCACACACACGGCAGGAAAGGGAAGCCGAAGAGAAGCTGAAGCCACGAGGACAAACGAAGCAACGACAAGGACCAAGGTCACGAAGATCAGATGGACGAAGCAGGTTTTCCCGGCAAGGACCCTTGCCGGGCCAGCCTCAGCGGCCCCGGCAAGACCCTTGCCAGGGCAGCTCGCCCATGCCAACCGAGCGAGCCACCCTTGAGCCCACCAATGCTAATGCATTGGGACAAGGCTCGGGAGGCACCTCCGTGGTGGCATGCAGATCTTTGTGAAGACATAGAATGCTCAAGACCAAATAAGGATAGGAAGGCAACCATCCTCACCGAAGAAACCCACAAGACCCCCGGCAAGATCCTTGCCGGGGAGGCCAGCGCGACACGGCAAGGCCCTTGCCTGACCACCCGGCAAGACCCTTGCCGGGCCACCCGACAAGGCCCTCGCCAAGCGCACCGGCAAGGCCACTGCCAGGCCCGCACCAGCCAAGTCCTCACCGCCGTTCGCATGCAGCTGCCGACCCAACTAGCTGGGCAGGCACCTGCATGGCAGCATGCAATCCTTCGTGGAGGCTCCACCACCACGCCACCTCAGCTGCCTGCCTGCCTACATGGCATCGCATGCATCGCTGGCCAGGGCGCGTGTCGAAGCAAGGACGAGCGGCGACGGACGGGCGGGCCTCACCCCCGTCCCCGATAAAGCGAAGGGACACCTAAGCCCCACATTAAATGCGTCTTGTCCTGTAATACTAGCGATAAACTCGCAATGCTGTAGCACTTTCCACCTCCTGTGTGCCATTGTGGCAGCCCCTTTCACCTATAAAAGGAGGCCCATGGCACACAGAGAAAGGATTCGGCTCCTTCGAACCCCACAGCACCTGGAGCTAGTTCAAGAGCTCAAGAACACTAAATATATCCACCAAAGTAGGATCGTAGGGTTTTACGCATCTTTGCGGCCCGAACCTGGGTAAATCCTTTTGTGTCGTCTGTTAGTCCCACTCTCCTCATGATCCCCGCGCCCCGCAACCGTAGAAGGGATTCCAGTGATCCCATGGGTGTCATTTTCCACCGACAATGAAGGCCAAACTCGTAACTCAAATATTCTCCTCCACAATCTGATCGTAGAAACTCTATTTTCTTGTTACGATGATTCTCCACTTCACTCGGAAATTCTTTGAACTTTTCAAATGTTTCAGACTTGTGTTAAAATAAGTAGATATACACATATCTGCTCAAATCATCTGTGAAGGTCAGAAAATAACGATACCTGCTATGAGTCGCGGACCGCATACATCGGTATGTATTATTTCCAATAAGTCATTAGCTCGTTTCGTTGTTCCGGAGAACGGAGTTTTAGTCATCTTCCCATAAGGCATGGTTCGCAAGTATCAAATGATTCATAATCAAGTGATTCCAAAAGTCCATATGCATGGAGTTTCTTCATGCGCTTTACATCGATATGACCCAAACGACAGTGCCACAAATGAGTTGCACTATCATTATCAACTTTGCATCTTTTGGCATCAATATTATGAATATGTGTATCACTATGATCGAGATTCAATAAACCATTAACATTGGGTGTATGACCATAGAAGGTTATATTCATGTAAACAGAATAACAATTATTCTCCGTTCTAAATGAATAACCGTATTGCAATAAACATGATCTAATCATATTCATGCTAAATGCAAACACCAAATAACATTTATTTAGGTTCAACACTAACCCCGAAAGTATAGGGAGTGTGCGATGATGATCATATCAATCTTGGAACCACTTCCAACACACATTGTCACTTCACCCACAACCAGTCCCTGTTTCGATTTACTAATCTTAGCAACCGAACTTGTATCAAATACCCAGGGGCTACTACGAGCACTAGTAAGGTACACATCAATAACATGTATATCAAATAGACCTTTGGTCACTTTGCCATCCTTCTTATCCGCCAAATATTTGGGGTAGTTCCGCTTCCAGTGACCATTTCCTTTGCAGTAGAAGCACTCGGTTTCAGGCTTAGGTCCAGCTTTGGGCTTCTACATGGGAGTAACAACTTGCTTGCCATTCTTCTTGAAGTTCTCTTTCTTTCCCTTTGCCCTTTTCTTGAAACTAGTGGTCTTGTTTAATCATCAACACTTGATGCTTTTTCTTGATTTCTACCTTCATTGATTCAACATCACGAAGAGCTCGGGAATCGCTTTCTTCATCCCTTGCATATTATAGTTTATCACGAAGTTCCAGTAACTTGGTGATAGTGACTAGAGAACTCTGTCAACCTCTATCTTATCTGGAATATTAACTCTCACTTGATTCAAGCGATTGTAGTACCCAGACATTCTGAGCACATGCTCACTAGCTGAGCTATTCTCCTTCATCTTTTAGGCGAAGTACTTGTCAGAGGTCTCATACGTCTCGACACGGGCATGAGTCTGAACTACCAATTTCAGCTCTTGGAACATCTCATATGCTCCGTGGCATTCAAAATGTTTTTGAAGGCCTGGTTCTAAGCCGTAAAGCATGGTGCACTAAACTATCAAGTAGTCATCATATTGAGCTAGCCAAACGTTCATAACGTCTGCATCCGCTCCTGCAATAGGTCTATCACTTAGCGGTGCATGAAGGACATAATTCTTCTATGCAGCATTTAGGATAAACCTCAGATCATGGACCCAGTCTGCATCATATCTACTATCATCTTTCAACTTAGTTTTCTCTAGGAACATATCAAAAAACATAGGGGAGCTACAACACGAGCTATTGATCTACAACATAATTTGCAAATACTATCAGGACTAAGTTCATGATAAATTAAGTTCAATTAATCATATTACTGAAGAACTACCACTTAGATAGACATCCCTCAAGTCATCTAAATGATACGTGATCAAAATCAACTAAACCATGTCCGATCATCACGTGAGATGGAGTAGTCTTCAATGGTGAACATCTCTATGTTGATCATATCCACTATATGATTCACGTTTGACCTTCCGGTCTCCAGTGTTCCAAGGCCATATATGTATATGCTAGACTCGTCAAGTTTAACCCGAGTATCCCGCATGTGCAAAACTGGCTTGCACCTGTTGTATTTGAACATATAGCTTATCACACCCGATCATCACGTGGTGTCTCAACACGAAGAACTTTCGCAACGGTGCATACTCGGGGAGAACACTTATACCTTGAAATTTTAGTAAGGGATCATCTTATAATGCTACCTCCATACTAAGCAAAATAAGATGCAAAAAGATAAACATGAAATGCAATCAAAATATGTGACATGATATGGCCATCATCATCTTGTGCTTTTGATCTCCATCACTAAAGCAACGTCATGATCTCCATCGTCACCGGCTTGACACCTTGATCTCCATCATAGCGTCGTGGTCGTCTCACCAACTATTGCTTCTACGACTATCGCTACCGCTTAGTGATAAAGTAAAGCAATTACATAACGTCTGTATTTCATACAATAAAGCGACAACCATATGGCTCCTGTGAGTTGCCAATAACTTCTACAAAACATGATCATCTCATACAACATCTTTATATCACATCATGTCTTGACCATATCACATCACAAAATGCCCAGCAAAAACAAGTTAGACGTCCTCTACTTTGTTTGTGGCAGGTTTTACGTGGCTGCTACGGGCTTCTAGCATGAACCGTACTTACCTATGGCACAAAAAAACAACAATGATTTATCAAGTTTTCTATTTTAACCTTCACAAGGACCGGCCGCAGTTAAATTTGATTCAACTAAAGTTGGAGAAACAGACACCCGCCAGCCACCTTTATGCAAAACTAGTTGCATATCTGTCGGTGGAATCGGTCTCATGAACGCGGTCGTGTAAGGTTGGTTCGGGCCGCTTCATCCAACAGTACTACCGAATCAAAATAAGACATTGGTGATAAGCAGTATGACGATCTCTGCCCACAATTCTTTGTGTTCTACTCGTGCATATCATCTATGCATAGACCTGGCTCTGATGCACTATTGGGAAATGTAGCATGCAATTTCAAAAAAAATCCTATGCTCACGCAAGATCTTTCTAGGAGATGCATAACAATGAGAGGGGGAGAGTATGTCCACATACCCTCGTAGACCGAAAGCGGAAGTGTTAACTTAAGTGGTTGATGTAGTGGAACGTCTTCTCGAATCAACCGACCAAGTACCAAACATACGACACCTTCGAGTTCTGCACATGTCCAGCTCGATGATGTCCCTCGAACTCTTGATCCAGTAGAGGCACGAAGGAGTCGATGAGTTCCGTCAGCACGACGTCCTGGTGAGGGTGTTGGTGAAGTGATCCGCATAGGGCTTCACCTAAGCACTACGACAATATGACCGGAGGAGTAAACGGTGGAGGGGGGCACCGAACATGGCCAAGAGACAACTGTTGTTCTTTGGGGTGCCCCCTGCCCCCATATGTAAAGGAGGAGAGGGGAGGCCACCGGCCCTAGGGGTGCGCCAAGTGGGGGGAGTCCAACTAGGATTACGAATCCTAGTCGCCCCCTT
The DNA here is from genome assembly GCA_963921465.1 of Triticum timopheevii. NCBI lineage: Eukaryota > Viridiplantae > Streptophyta > Magnoliopsida > Poales > Poaceae > Triticum > Triticum timopheevii. Next base: position 322,539,135 of record OY997266.1, read on the forward strand.
CCTTTCCAACGGAGGGGGGAGAGGGAAAGAGAGGGAGAGGGAGAAGGAAAGGAGGGTCGCGCCCCCTCCCCATTGTCCAATTCAGACTCCCTTGGGGTGGGCGCCACCTCTTACAGCCTGCCTCCTCCTCTCCACTATGGCCCAATAAGGCCCAATACTTCCTCGGGGGGTTCCGGTAACCCCTCGGTACTCCAAAAATACCCGAACCTCTCGAAACCTTTCCGGTGTTTGAATATAACCTTCCAATATATCAATCTTTACCTCTCGACCATTTCAAGACTCCTCTCATATCTGTGATCTCATCCGAGACTCCGAACAACCTTCGGTCACCAAAACACATAACTCATATAATACATATCATCATCGAACGTTAAGCGGGCGAACCCTATGGGTTCGAGAACTATGTAGACATGACCGAGACACCTCTCCGGTCAATATCCAATAGTGGAACTTGGATGCTCATATTGGTTCCCACATATTCTACAAAGATCTTTATCGGTCTAACCGCAATGTCAACGTACGTTTTCCCTTTATCATCGGTATGTTACTTGCCTAAGATTCGATCGTTCGTATCCTCATACCTAGTTCAATCTCGTTACCGGAAAGTCTATTTACTCGTTCTGTAGTGCATCATCCCGTAACTAACTCATTAGTCACATTGCTTGCAAGGCTTCATATGATGTGCATTACCGAGAGGGCCCAGAGATACCTCTTCGATACTCGGAGTGAGAAGTTCTAATCTTTATCTATGCTAACCCAACAAACACCTTCGGAGATACCTGTAGAGCATCTTTATAATCACCCAGTTATGTTGCGATGTTTGATAGCAGATAAGGCATTCCTCTAGTGTCCGGGAGTTGTGTAATCTCATAGTCAGAGGAATATATATTTGAGACGGAGAGAGCAGTAGCAATAAAACTGAATGAGCATTATGCTAAGCTAACGGATGGGTCTTGTCCATCACATAATTCCACTAATGATGTGATCCCGTTTATCATATGATAACTCATGTCCATGGCTAGGAAACTTAACCATCTTTGATTAACGAGCTAGTCTAGTAGAGGCATACTAGGGACACAGTGTTTTGTCTATGTATTCACACATGTATCAAGTTTCCGGTTAGTACAATTCCAGCATGAATAATAAACATTTATCATGAATAAGTAAATATAAAATAACAACTTTATTATTGCCTCCAGGGCATATTTCCTTCATAGAGGTGGGAGGGGGAGGAGAGAGGTAAGGAGGTGCCCCAGGTAGAACTGAATCCTACTTGGGCTCCTCCTAAGCCGTGCGCCCCCTGCCATATTTGTCAGAGGGGAAGGAAAGAGGGGGGAGAGGGAAGGAAGGGGGAATACTATTCCACTCTTTCCTTTCCGTTCCCCTCTTTCCTTCTTCTCTTAGGCCGGCCCATATGGGGGGCGCACCAGCCCCTTGTGCTGGTGTGTTTCCCCTCTTGGCCCATAAGGCCCATATCTTTTGCCGGGGGTGCCCGGAACCCCTTCCGGTGACCCGATAAGTACCTAGTACCCCCCAAAACACTTACGATGTCCAAATACCATCGTCCTATATATCAATCTTTACATATCGACCATTTCGAGACTCCTCATCATGTCCGTGATCTCATTCGGGACTCCGAATAATATTCGGTCACCAAATCACAAAACTCATATAATACTATATCGTCATCGAACGTTAAGCGTGCGGACCCTATGGGTTCGAGAACTATGTAGACATGACCGAGACACCTCTCCGGTCAATAACCAAGAGAACCTGGATGCCCATATTGGCTCCTACATATTCTACGAAGATCTTTATTGGTCGAACCGTTATGACAACATACGTAATTCCCTTTGTCTATCGGTATGTTATTTGCCCGAGATTCGATCGTCGGTATCTTCATACCTAGTTCAATCTTGTTACTAGCAAGTCCCTTTAATCATTCTGTAATACATCACCTCGTGACTAACTCCTTAGTCGTTTGCTTGGAAGCTTATGATGTGTATTACCGAGAGGGCCCAGAGATACCTCTTCGATACTCGGAGTGACAAATCCTCATCTTGATCTATGCCAACTCAACAAACACCTTTGAAGATACTTGTATAGAATCTTTAAAATCACCCAGTTATGTTGTGACGTCTGATAGCACACAAGGCATTCCTCCGGTATCCGGGAGTTGCATAATCTCAAAGTCAAAGGAATATGTATATGACATGAAGAAAGCAATAACAATAAAACTGAACAATCATTATGCTAAGCTAACGGATGGGTCTTGTCCATCACATCATTCTCCCAATGATGTGATCCCATTATCAAATGACAACAACTCATGTCAATGGTTAGGAAACCTTAACCATCTTTGATCAATGAGCTAGTCTAGTAGAGGCTTACTAGGGACACAGTGTTTGTTTATGTATTCACACATGTATTAAGGTTTATGATCAATACAATTCTAGCATGAATAATAAACCTTTATCATGAAAATGGAAATATAAAATAACAACTTTATTATTGCCTCTAGGGCACATTTCCTTCAAAGACTCCAGTTTTGGTACTAAAGTAGCACCACGAAAACTCAACCACTATGTGTTGTCGCATTTGCTTGACCACCAATGTCATTCCTTCTATCCTTGACGATGCCGAACACAACAAATGCCCATACGCATGTATGCGTCGTGTCCTAGACCACTCAGCAACGAATATGCATAAGCCTCATGCAGAAGGGCAACAGAACATGACATCTCAAAAAGTCTTCTGCTTGAATGTTGGGCTTTCCAATCACCACACACACAGAGTCAAGCTTCAAAATACCGTATATGGGGTTCGTATCGGTTTGGCTTTGACATATCGGATGTCGGATATCAGCTGATATATCGGACGATATGTAGATATATCGGAGAAAACATGGATACTTGTTTTTCATTATTCTTGTTCAGAACATTTATTTTAAGTAAACCAAATGTATGATGTCAATGCTTTAACATGAAACTTTTAGATTCCTAGTTTATTAACTTGTTGATTAAGAAACCATTAAGGAAAGATTCACAAAATCCTTACTCTATGATTACTAGTAAAAGGTACATGCTTCGCATGTCAAAACACTCAACATATTTGTTCATTAGATGTAGTCTTAAAAAGTAATGCGTAGTGGAAACATATTTGCAAATACCAAATTAAAGTACCATGAGTACTATTTATACTGCTTACACATGTCATTATTCTCACGCTTATCATCTTTTGTTTGGTATATTATTGACTTTGGAGAGACCCCAACTACTGGTTATGGTTGAGAAGAGGAGAAACATTGAGAGGGGTAGAACTTGAGTCTCAGGATGAGGATAGAATGTTTTAGAAGTAATGAGAAATGTCTAGATTGTTCTGACCAGTGGCTACACAGAGGCTGGAGTACACATGGCACAATCAAGTTCAATAGCGGAGCGATCCAACGGTTAGAAGTGCAAGGATTTGCCAAGTATCCACCGTCGGATCGGGTGCATCTAACAACTCACATTTAAAGTTATTCCCATACTATATAGGGGTATAGAAAAACAATACGATATACATGCATTTGTATGAAACATTGTGCATGACTTTGATAATATATAATGAAGTTGTAAATGCATAATCTTATTTCAAATAATTGTTGTCATCTACGCATCGTTCTATATTGTTGGACATATCAAGCTAGATATCGGCCATATCGATCGATATTTCAATCCTTATCGAATAATATGTTTGAAAATGATATTTACAAAATGATCGTTTATACCGATATAGCCCAAAAAGTGATATATCAAACTATATATCGGTCGTATCGGCCTAGATTTAAAAGCTTGCACACAGTTCTGATGCGACCAGAAATTATGCTTGTATGACCTTGCTAACAGGCGAGGATGGACCGCCAGTCATCACTGAAACCCAAGTTAAGTTGCCCCTTTATCGGACCCATTTCATCCTCATCAATGCCAGTCGACGAACTTGGGAAAAGGGAACCCCCTTTAAAATATCCCTTCCGTTTTCCAGCTGCAACGATGTTCGCGCATCTACCCCAATCTGCACACTGGCTGACATGAATCCGCAGTACCCAATCTTAGATCGGGGCACAACCGTACCGTGAGTCACAACCGTTGTTGTGGATGTCATCTCCATCTTCGATTATTTTTCCGGCACCTCGCATGTAGGCGCAACCACTGTTGCCCCAACATGTTTATCATGCAATTAATATAATATGAAATATGAATATCAACGCTAACCATATAATTGATATTCTACAAATATCCATATGTAATTAATTCTACCAAATGTCAACACGATTGCATCGTATGCATTTACTAGTTTGAAAAACACCACATGCTCCCTAGTGCGTGATGGATCGGCCACGTTGTCATATACTAGTTTGAAAAACACCACATGCTCCCTAGTATGCTATGGGTCGGCCACGTTATCATATACACCCAAAACTAACATCAAAGAAATTTTAGACAGTAATGGGAGCACCTCTCCAGCGCCTTAAGCGCCCAAATCTCTCTACTATTAAAGGGGGATTGAACGTCGTGATGGTTCGACCTCGTTCGTTCCCCCCTCCCTCGCTCGATCCCCCTTTCCCACACGCACGCAGCAGCCCGCACGCACGCAACAGCCCAGCCCACGCACGCACCAACTCAGCCTACGTACGAAAAATCACCAACTCAGCGCCCACAAACAGCGCCCACAAAAAAAAATCAGCCCACGTACGAGAACCCACGTACAAGAAGTCCATGGAACCCCACGATCACGCCCAGTCAATAAAAAAACAGCTCCGCAACCCACGAACGAGGATGAGGTCCATCGACCAAAAATCAAACTTCTTCGACCCGCAAGCGAACGCCAGTTCTTCCTGGCGTACGAGCTCCATCAAGACGCCAGTTCTTCCTGGCGAGCTCCATCCACACGCGAACGCACGCCGCCAAAACAGAAACGCCGCTTCAATCGTTGTCCGGCCACATCGTTCGCACGCGAACTGTGGGAGCTGCAGCCTCTGCTGATCGCGCAGCCTTGCATGCCGAACCACAACCAGGGCGTCCAAACACAACCTCCGCTCGACGGCTATTGCTGCGTCATCTCCTGAACCCGCCTACCGTCTTCTTCCTCTCCGGCGGCAATGGACGGATATCCACCTTTGTTATGTTTCATGGTGCCCGAACTCCCTAGGTTTGCCATCCTGACCTGTTTCAGCAAGCAAAGTAACTTCATAATGTTAGTACTCAGATTGCATCTTTAACTTTTACTCCAACTACATTGAACAAGTTCTGGCATCCCAAAGTTAAAAAATCTACCACAGTTAAGTTCATATATATATTGGAGACCCACAGTTATGTCATATCATTTTTGTAATGCAAAAAGACTGCATGTTTATTTTAGTAAGAAGAACATGTGAAACTGTCAAAAAAAATCTAGGAAATTCTGAAATTGCAGTATAAGATTAGGTAACCTCAGACCATGTTTAAGATAACGATAAGATTTTTCTTCATAAATGCCAACACCGACCGTCCACCTTTCTCATATATTTTGCTTCCCTTCCAACATATCCAGCTATCTCACGTATTGGAAGGGGTTGTGTTTGACTGCAATTTTGTACAGCGAGAGTAAGCCTGAAATCAGACATTTTCCTTCATCTCTGAAGTTTAATAACATCAATTTAGGATCAGCAAAATGCTCACGGAGTTGCAACACATGGTTTTTGTCGAGAAGCATCAGCCAAATGCTGCAACCATTTTACTGGCTTGACATTTTCTCTCCATGTCAGAGTAGACATGTAAGCATATTCACAAACATTTTAGCAGCATGGTTGAGAACAATCAAATATGGAAATACATGTGCAAATAGGTACACTAAAGTGACAATTTCGGAGTCTCTATCCGCACATTAAGTACAAGTACTGAAAACCCAATGAAAGTTGCATTGCTTAGCCAAAGTTGTACCATATCCATATAGCAAAAAAAATGTACCATATCCATATTAGCTCAACACAAATGCAGAACTAAGGAGAATAACTTCAGGTGAGGAGTTAAATTAAAATACTAAGGTATGCTTCACATACGTATTCCAGATGCAGCAGTTGACCATGAAGGTATGGAATTTCTGCTGAGTCAAAACCATCATTGCTGGAAAGAAGAAGAGATCAGGAAGGAACGCTGATGTTGCAATGAACCGGACCCTCATAAACAGATCAAAATCAATGAGCAATTGAGCATAACAATATAACGTAGCACAGAATAAGGCAACACCAACCTGACCAGTCCAAATCGACCATGGACAAGCCTGAAATTGTTGAACGGCACTTCATAATGTTAGTACTCAGATTGCATCTTTAACTTTTACTCCAACTACATTGAACAAGTTCTGGCATCTCAAATGTGGCAACTATATATCACTTATTCCCCAAAGTTATGTCATATCAGTTATCCCACCTGTTCTGTTCCCACAGTTAAGTTCATATATATTGGAGACCCTCCCACATCTAAAGTTCATTTTGGTAATGCAAAAGGACTGCAGGTTTATTTTAGTGTGAAAAACATGTGTTGAAACTGTCAAAACAAATCTAGGAAATTCTGAAATTGCAGTATAAGATTAGGTAACCACAGACCATGTTTACTTTTACTGGATTCTAGAAGAATCGTAAATGAAACATTACATCATGGGAACAAACATGCCTCACGATAGGAATAGTGATAGAAGGAAATACTTTCATTTAAGCTCACCTCCAGAATCCTTTATATTCCAGATTGTTTTAACGCGACATAATACAGAATCTTGTATAGTCTTTTTTGCACCACGTGGAGACAGACATCTTTCTCTCCACTCCTTCCCCTCCACCTTCATTCTTCTCGCCATGTTTGAGTCCTCTTTTTAAAAAATTGAACTTCTACAAAAGCTTGCACTTTATAAATTGAAATATACAAACTCCAGCCATCAACAAATAATAGCACAATCATTTTACTTTGGAAGAAAACCATATGCGAAGAACATGTCTATGAAAATGAACAAGTGAGTCCTAAAAGCCTGTTAAATGAGTCACCAGAGGTCATATCATTTTTGTAATTCAATTCATATCATTTTTTAATGCAAAAAGACTGCAGGTTTGTTTAAGCTTCTATACGACAGAAAGATGTCACAGGACAGAGAGCATCTCTATGATAAAGGAAAAAAAGGTATGTGTATGCCAATCACATGTCTGCACATAAGGTATTCAATAAGCTTCACAACTTAACTTACATTAATCTTATCAGTTGTCGAATATGAGAGGACACCCAGATCACAACTCACGAATACACACCGACCACCATCTGGTTTTTTCATACGCGAACAAACAGGCACTACTAACTACAGTGTTTCATCTTCCGATGATGATGACAATGTGCCCACGCAACTGCCTATGATGATTCCTATAGCCGGCAATCTCAAGGCCTTTCAGCCAGTGCCGCATGTGGAAACATCAATCGGTATCGCCCTTACACACGACTTTTTTTCAGTTTGCATTTATACATTTGTTAAAACAAAATGGTTCTTCAGGAAATCATTCTCGTGAAGGCACTTACTATGATCACCATGCATCACTTCGAGGAACAGAGAGAAGCATTGATCATAATATTGGTACAGACATAGCACTTGGACTCAACACTGAAGACAATGTCCCCGAGCACATTGCTTCAAACGATATCATTAAATCAGATAGAAAACAGAAAAGGCGAGACCAATATATAGCACGGCGAAATAGATTAACACCTGAACAGAAGGAGGAAATCAATGCACGTCGCAGAGAAGCTAGGAAAAAAACAGAGGAGGAGAGGACTGCCCATCAAAGAGAAGCCAGGTAACGAATGACACCAGAGGAGAAGCGACAGAGTAACACCCTTAGAAGGGTGGCCTACCAAAATATGTCAGTCCATGAAAAGCAAGAGACAAACGCCCGCCGAAGAACACGTCTGCAAAACATATCACCTAAGGAGAAGCAGAACATGCTAGCTCAGCGCAAGAAGAGACTCACGGCTAGGCGCAACACCCCTTGCGCTGAATCCATCGCAATGCCGCGCCCTGATGCAGATACCTTAGCTACACCCAACCTGATGTCGAGCACTCATGCGTTGGCATTCAGAGAATCCGAAGCTTCAGCTCCTGCCCCTGCCCCCCGGTTTGCGAGTAAGGCTGGGAACAACTTCGAACCAGACAGTAATCCTTCCATCTTTACTCTACTTGTTGTGTCCATGTGCATTGAACCAGTATTTAATGGCTCCAAAACGGTGCAGGCGAGTACCTTAGTCGTACCCTGGATGATAATGATGCCCCCAGCGAACTCATAAATCCCTCGCAGCAAACCAATGGTCACCAAATAGACGACCAGCAGAATCAAGCCCGTGAGCAGAGGCAGGAGAGCAGAGCACAGCGTAGGGCTCGGGAGCGAGCTCACAAACAAAGTATTAGAGCAAAGAACATTCAAGGGAGTGCCTTAAAACGAAGAGTGCACGGGAAAAGCATACCAGAAGGTGAGAAGTCAGCGTTGCTAGATCGTCGTAATGCAAGCTTTCAAAAAAGCGGAGGCCCCCAGGCCCAGATGCAAGTACCTTAGATGTGAACAGAGCAGCAACAAGCTCAGAAGCACCGCCCACAGGAGTTGCTTCACCCGCTTCCTTCCCTTCATCAAGCATGCCATCATACACCATCGGAACCAATGGTAACCCTCTCATGTTTACTCCCCTCCTGGTGTGCACTCACAATAAAAACCATTACTTACCAGCTCAACAATGTTACAGCTGACATGGAGGCCTTCCTTAGCGGCATCATGGACGAGAATGCCCTCTCCGGTGACCTCATGGATGATGAGTACTACCTATTTGCCGGTGAAGGTACTCTGAGGCGCCTTTCGCTGCTCATCCCTCTATATTATTGGTTTATGATGTGCAACCCATCGTGACTTGTTATATCTCCACAATGCTTGCAGCATCCGACACTGATAGCAGGGACCTCGATGAGCCCGTAGAATCCTCCAACACGGGATCTATCGACCTAGATCCTTTCGACTATGTCTACTCGAACATCCCAGATAGCACACACATCCTGAAGCACGCGGGAAACTGCGAGCATTGCAAGGCCAAGAAGTTCCAGTACGAGACCGCCGGCTTCTGCTGTAGGAACGGGGAGATTGAGCTAGCTGAACCTGAGCCTATCCCAGAGCTGATGAGGTTATGGTCAAGCGCGGATGCAGACTCTCGGCATTTCCAAGAGAGCATTCGGTTCTTCAACGGGCACTTTGCCTTCACTACCCTTGGCGTCAGCCTAGACAACAACTACACAAACATGAAGTCCGGGGTGTACACGTTTCAGGCACATGGCACTATGTACCACAAGGTGCACTCGTTCGGTCCAAGATCTTGCCCTGAACATCTGCAGTTGTACTTCTACGATGACGATCCCAGCTTAAGCCATCGCAAGGAGGCCACCAAGCAATTGGACCAGCAAGTTAGTGGACGTCCTGAGGGAAAACCCCTACTCCCAACAGTTTAGGAGTTTGGGTGCCCACAAGGAAAACCTCGAGGAGTACCAGATAGACCTCAACATTGACCAGAAGCTAGACCAATGAAGATACAATAGAACCGTGTCATCCGAGGTGGCTGCAATTTGGGTCGAGGGAAGCGATCTAGCAAACAGGTTCAACCGTAGCATTACACTCTATGGGGACAACAACGAGAAGTATAGTATACATGCCACAGATGGCTGTTATGACCCGCTCTCGTATCCCCTCTTTTTTCCAAGGGGGGAGCTTGGTTGGCATCCAAATATCCCTAAGCACAATGTCCCTTGGGAGGTTGCACAACAACCAAGAGGAAACCGTGATAATGATTCAGGTGCGCCTAGTTGTTATGCTTATATGCCAGAAAAAGTTCTCTATCCTTCCATATGGTACCTAACCTTCTTCTTTCACGTCTTTCCACAGAGGGGAACAGCCGGTTGTGTGTCTCTGTCAGGGACTACTACTGTTACCGACTACAGACGCGCCCTGCGATATTCAACCCCATACTACACGGAGCACGCCTGTTTCAACAGTGGGGTGTCGACATGTTCATCAAGATTGAGGGATGTAGGCTAAAGTGGATCAGGGACCACCAGAGAGAGATACGTGCCGATCTATACCAAGGCCTTGTGGATAGCATCGCGGTTGGGGAGATGCGGGCGAGCGCTGTTGGGAAGAGGATCGTGCTGCCAGGGACGCATCAAGGAAGCAACCGAGACATGAAGCGGAGGCAGATGGACGCCATGGCACTGGTGCAGACATATGGGAAGCCTGCCATCTTTTTGACTATGACATGCAATCCTAGCTGGGAGGAGATACTGAATAAGCTGCTTCCTGGATAGACACCCCAGGACCGACCAGATCTTGTCGCACGCATGTTCAGGGCCAAGCTGGAGACCATGAAAGAGATGTTGTTCAAAAAGCACATCCTCGGTGTTGTGGTAGCGCATGTGTATGTCGTCGAGTTCCAGAAGAGGGGCCTCCCCCATGCACACTTCTTGCTGATCATGAATTCAAATTATAAACTCATGGTGCCAGAGCAGTATGACCGCATCATATCTGCAGAGCTCCCGGACAGGCATAAGTATCCAGAGCTCTATGCCATGGTCGTGAAGCATATGATGCACGGCCCATGTGGCAATCTTAATCCCAAAAATGTGTGCATGCAAGACTTGAAGTGCAAGAGCAAGTACCCACGACCGTTCAACCAGAACACCTTACAGGGGAAGGATTCATACCCGGTTTATCGACGGCGAGACGATGGTCGTCAGGCTAAGGTCTATCGTCAAATGCTGGATAACAGATGGGTCGTGCCTTATAACCCTTATCTGTTGCGGATGTTCAACTGCCACATAAATGTCAAGGTGTGCTCCAGCATCAAGGCCGTCAAGTACCTTTACAAATACGTATACAAGGGTCACGATCGAGCTTCATTCAACATTGACCAGCCTGACAGCAACGGGGTTGTAGACGAGATTAAAAGGTACGTTGATGCGAGATGGGTTACTCCACCGGAGGCGATGTGGAGGATATTCGGCTTCAACCTTTCTGAGAGTTTCCCGTCGGTCCTACAGTTGCCGCTTCATCTCCCTAATATGAATAGTGTCACGTTCAAAGCAGGAGAGGACCTGATCGATGTCGTCGCCCGTGATACTGCATCTAAGTCAATGCTGACAGAGTATTTCCTCGCTAATCAGCAGCACGTGTGGGCTCGGGATATCCTGTACAAGGACTTTCCGGGAAGTTTCACATGGCAGAGACAGAAATACTAAAGGCCGAGAGAAAAGCAGCACCAAGTAGGTCGAATCGTGTCAGCCCATCCAGCCGAGGGGGAGCAGTACTTTCTGCGAGTGCTGCTTAACCACGTACTAGGCAAGACATCCTTCGAGGACCTGCGGACCGTGGACGGAGTGCTATGTGATAGCTTCCGTGAGGCTGCCGAGAGATTGGGCTTTATTGAGGCCGACAACACGCTTGACGAGTGTCTTATAGAGTCAACACAGTTCGCGATGCCAGCCTCACTTAGGAGGCTCTTTGCAACTATCTTGGTATTCTGCGAGCCAGGTGACGTGCGCGGTCTATGGGATAGGCACCTAGACGCGATGTCTGATGACTACCGTTGAACACACGCGTGCTCAAAGGCAGTGGAGCAGATGGTGTTGCTTGACATCAGGGGCATGCTACAGTCCATGGGAAAAGACATAGCGTTGTTCCCTCTTCCGGACATCGACGAGACCTATGACACTACTGGAGGTGAGGCCAGAGAAGTCACCGAGGAGTCCGCCATCGAGGTTGACGCAAATGACACTGATTTGGCGTCCTCGCTAAACCCTGAGCAGAGGCTTGCATACGACGAGATACTGGCAGCAGTTGATGCTGGTGATGGTGGTGTATTCTTTGTCGATGGCCCGGGAGGCACCGGGAAGACCTTACTATATAGGTCACTTCTCGCAAAGGTTCGAGGCGAGGGCAAGATTGCACTAGCTACAGCGACATCAGGCGTCGCGGCTTCCATCATGCCTGGAGGAAGGACAGCCCACTCGAGGTTCAAGATCCCACTCAGCATTGAAGATGGGGGGTCGTGCAGCTTCACGAAGCAAAGTGGGACGGCCAAGCTCCTGCACATGGCTTCACTCATCCTATGGGACGAGGCCACCATGACAAAGCGGCAAGCGGTTGAGGCACTAGACAATAGCATGCGGGAGATCATGGGCCGACGGGACCGACCATTCGGGGGAAAGACAGTCGTGTTCGGTGGGGACTTCAGGCAGGTGCTTCTGGTCATCAGGAAGGGGTCACGGGGTCAGATAATCGATGCTACCGTGCGGAGTTCGTACCTTTGGAACGGCATGCGCCAGCTAAGGCTCGCCACCAACATGAGGGCGCATAACGACCCGTGGTTCGCAGATTACTTGCTACGGGTAGGTAATGGGACGGAAGAAACTGACGAGGAAGGCAACATAAGGTTCTCCGAAGATATTTGTGTGCCGCCAACAGGAGACGCGCTGACCTAGAGAAGCTAATCGACCATGTATTTCCTGCTCTGGACGACAACATGGCTGATCCAAATTACATGACATCTCGAGCGATCCTCTCCACCAAGAACGACAACGTTGATAAGATAAACACGCGCATGATAGAGCGTTTCCAGGGCGAAGAGAAGATCTACCACAGTTTTGATATTGCAGAGGATGATCCACACGGCTATTATGCCCCCGAGTTCCTGAACAACCTGACTCCCAACGGGCTGCCTCCGCATGCGCTCAAACTAAAGATAAATTGCCCCGTTATACTATTGAGAAACATTGATCCAGCTAATGGGTTGTGTAACGGCACAAGGCTTGTGGTCCGGGGTTTCCAGAGGAACGCCATCGACGCAGAAATCGTGCTAGGACAACATGCTGGTAGGAGGGTGTTCCTTCCTCGGATACCTCTCTGCCCATCCGATGACGATATATTTCCTTTAAAGTTCAAGAGGAAGCAGTTCCCTATTAGGCTCAGTTTTGCCATGACAATCAACAAGGCGCAAGGGCAGACCATCCCGATTGTCGGGGTGTACCTACTGGACCCGATATTCTCTCACGGTCAGCTCTACGTCGCATTGTCTAGAGCCACCGCAAAGAGGAATATTAAGATTCTCGCCATCAAGGACAATGGCAACGGTAAGGGTAAGGGCAAGGGCAAGGGAAAGGAACAAATCAAGAATTCAAATAAGCGAAAAAGATCTGAGCCCTTTTTAATGACCATGAAGAACATAGTCTACATGGAAGTCCTTAGCACATGAATTTGCTGGATCAAATTATAGCAACTCAAGGTATAGTATGTTCAATTATGCATTATAACCACATAACTATATTAGATCTTAATGCACACTAACCCGAGTTTGTTGCTACATAGTACTCAAGGGAGCATAGTCAGTTTTCAGAAACCATGATTATTCCTTTAGCGACATCTGCCCGTACTATATATACTTGCTCGAAGATGCACCTGTTTAAGCTGGAAATAACAAGAGATAGCGTGAAATTCCAAACAGATGCAGGAGGAAGATGCTTGGACAGTGACTTTCTAAAGAAGAACAAAAACACTAAGGTATCATATTTCTTTCTAAGGCATATGCTTTTTAATATGGTAAATACCTGAGGCATGTAATATCATACAGCAATAAAAAACTGGCTTAAACTTCAATTGCATAGAATCTCTCGTTAGAAATACATGGATTTGAAACTATGTTTCTGATATTTTATGAAGAACCCAAACTCAAGCTGAGTTTGCCATCAGTGAGCCCCTCACATCTCTACTATCTCTATTATTGAAGGATTTAGCACACAGGTGTCCTTAAATTCTAACACGTTCTTAAACTTCAATCTCAGGCCTCAAGATTCATTGCAGACGGTGATTCCAAAGTGCCATGTACAGGATTAGAAAGATCAACCCTTAAAATATTCAGCAAGAGCATTGTGCTCACTGCTGAAAGAGTTATATTAGACTCTGAATACAAGCACCGCTAATCTGCGAAATGGCAAGGACCTCATTTGCGAAAAGATGCAGACCCAGCTTTGCATTTTTTTTACAATTGGTACATCAGTATGATTGTCATCATTAGAGAGTGATGACTTTTATGTCAAGTTACCTTTCATAAATATGTATGATTCTCTCATTCAGTTTTACTTTGTTGTAATGCATTGTGTGTGTATGCGGGGGTACAATTCGAAATTTGATCAGGATTGGCATGTCGACTCTCCAGGAAAAGGAAGCTTAGCCTCTTTGACCACAGTTTTTTTTTGCAAGTTTCAAGCCATGCCTTTCTGAATAGGAAGGACTAAAATGGTTTATAGAAAAACTACTAAAACTCACTTTTCCTGTTGTACTAAAACCAAGTTTTACTTGTTCTGATCTTTGCACCGCGCAAGAATCACAAGAGGAGGTGGCGAGGTGCGGCGGCGCCATGAGGACCCGCGTGTGCACGCGCGTCGGCACGCCGCAGGGCGTCGGGGCGCTGCTCCTCGTCGGGGGCGCGATCGCCGGTGCCGCCGTCGTCACGTGGCGGCGCCACGGTGACGGAAAGGGCGCCAAGAAGGACCGCCGCGGCAAGGAGGACGACGTTCTGGATGGCGGGGTCGTGGAGAAGGAGCAGCAGAAGTCTGATCAATCTGATGAGAATCTGGGCAGGGAGGTTAGAGAGGTTGAAGCTGATGGGTTGGATGGTAAGGAAGTAGAGGAGCTTCAAGAGATTCAGGAGCAGGTGGATGAAATTCTTGCTGATGAATTGGATAGCAAACCTACAGATAATTTGGATCCAAACGCAAGCCAGGAAAGTGCCGAGATCATTAATGATCCGGACAGTGAAGATGTGAAGAATCCTGACCAAAATTCAGTGAAGAGCTGCGTTGAGAATGAGGTCACACCAAATGCCACCGAAGGTGTGAAGAATTCCGATGAAAGCTTTCTTCCCATCAATAGCCCGGAGATCACCCATGAAGAACATATCGGGCACGGCCATGGCAGTGATCAACAGACCTCATCAACACAGATGACAGCGCATCAGTCACAGATCTCAGAGCAACTGAAAGTGGATACCATGACCGAAACAGCAACAGTGGAGAATGTGTCGAAGTAGAAACCGCCTGCACAAGAGCGAGTCGCGCCCATCAACTCACCCGCGTGTCCTTCACTGCCAGCTCTGTTTAAACCAACAGAGAAGAAGAGACCAGCGAACACGGGGTGGAATGAGACAGGGATGAAGCTTGGATAAGATGGCGGCAGCAAGAAGGCAGCATCAAAGGGTGTAGCCGTGGTGACCATGGATCGTAGAGCTGCTTCAATGGCCATTCTCGCCATCATCTTTGCAGTGACCATTGGAGTAAACGTCGTCGTGCGCTTGTACTCCACTTTGCGAGCGGCATGATCATGTTCAGATGAACTTGCACCATGGTTGGGGCGAGCCATATGGTTTGTTCTCCGCATGAAAAAAGCGGAGCTTCTTTGGTCAAGTGCGAATGCTACAGTTGCCAGGGTCTGGTGTAGTTGCATGCACCGGTGAAAAATCCCACAGAGTAAGAATAATAAGGCTGATGCTACCATGGCATTTTAGTTCGTCATTTGGTAGTAGTCCTGATGTAGGAACTAGGAACCAGTTCAGTGTGTCTAATTGTCTTCAAATCTTCAGAATATTCAAAAAAAAGTTTTACTTGTTCTGCCCCTAAAAAATCTATACTTTTTTACGCTAGCTAATTTCAGGTTGTTAGACCTTCAAACGAGTTTACGGAAGCATAATTGGCTAAAATTCTGAATCCAAACAACCCTGAGAAAAAGTTGTATCCTCATCTCACGAAATAAACAACTTAATCCTAACCGTATACATATTACTAATCATCTAGCAAGCGTTCAAACTGTGTACATCCAACACAGCTACCAATGCAGAACGTGGAGGGAGAGGGGGGAGCCGACGGTGACAAGGTAAGAAGATCCGTGGGCACCTTGATTCTGACGCAGAGGGAGGGGAGTAGAGCTCGGTGGCGAAGAGAAGCCGTCGGCATCGTCGTGCACCACGGAATCCACTCCTGCTCGATCTCCGCCCATCCGGGCGAGCACGGCTTGCTACAGGGTCTCCTCGCGCTGCACGGCGTGCGCCTGTTGCCGGGCGTTGCCACCAGAAGATTCCGACCGGTGGCACCATCGCAGCGGAGTGGCGCGGGGTGAGGGACGCGGGGCAGGGGCGCCGCGCGGTGGATGCCGCCGCCCAGACTGCGCGCGCGTCCGCGAGAGCGCTGCCCCCCAGATCTCGCCGGACATCAGGGAGTGATGGGGGCGGGTGTGGGAGGCTCGCGACGGCGCAGCAAGCGGTAGGGATGGTGCGGAGGCGGGGGGTGGGAAGTTGGGCTGGGATGTGTGCCTCGCACCACACGGTGTGCGGATGCGCGCCGTGATGCGCCGGCGGCTGCACAGAGGATGAGGGAGCTTGGTGGCTAGCTGAAGGGGAAAGGGGTGAGCCGTGAGAAGAAAGTGAGACTGAGGGCATCTCCAGATTTTTTTTCGCCTCCTGGGGGGCTGCCGGCGAGAATTTTTGCCTAGGTGTCAAAAAATTTCCACTCGTTGTCTCCCCCACCCCCTCATCTGTCTCTTCTCTGCTCGGCCATGGAGGTGGAGGCGGCATGGCGTGCCTAAGTCCGCTGCCCCGCCATCGCGTTCGACGCCGCCCCGGCCACACGGGCGCGGGCGTGGCGAGCTTCGCGTCTGCTCTGCTCCGTGCGTCCGCCCTCGAGTGCGGCTCCGCCCCGCTCTGCCGCGCCGATGCCGCACCGATCTGGCCGTCCCCGCTCGCGCGCTACTCCGCCCCGCGCATCGCCTAGCCGCGCCGGAGAGGTCGTTCCCGACGACGTTGCAGCGCGCGCCGCAGGCCACGTGGGACCATCGTCACGGGCTCGCGTCCGACTCCCTCCACGTCTCCAACGCGGTCCCGCCTGTGCCATTCGTGAGCGACCGCGCCCATCACAGCAGCGCCTCGCCCTGATCGTTGACGGCGTGGGCGCGCGGCGAGACACAACGCCGCGCGAGGAGCAGCCAGGCACCGCGCCGGTCGCGTGCTCGCGCGCCTCCGGCGCCGAGCCGCCCGAGCGGAGCACCTCGACGAGCACCGGCACGGCGCCCGAGCGGAGCACCTCGACGAGCGTCGTCCGGCCCCGCCTACGCCATGAGGATGGAGCCTAGGAGGCAGCGCGATGGCCGGAGACTAGGCCATGGTTCGGGGAGGCGGCGCGACGGCCGGAGACGAGGCCGTGGTTCAGGGAAGCGGCGGACGCCGGCGAAGTGCGGGGCTGGGGGCAGCGGCAGCGCTGAGAGGACGCGGGCCGGCGTGGGCGGAGGCGCGGCGAGGCATGCCGGAGTGCAGGGCTAGGAAGGAGGAGGGGTCGGAGGAGAGGGGCGCGGCGCCTTGGGCGGCGGGGTCGGGGCCTCGTCGGCTTCGAGGGAGCTGCAGCTGGTGCGCTTCGAGGGAGAGAGAGAGGTGGAAGCACGTGGGTGGGCCAGCGAGGAAAAGTCAGAGGAGAGGAGGGAGACGCTGGCAGGTGGGGCCATCGCCTAAAACGGCGAAATTAGGCCTCCCAGGAGCCCCCCGGTGCGTTGGGTGTCGCATGCGGTCGCCGGCGCTGTTTTTTGCTTTTCCCGGCGAAAAACGAGCACTTGGGGGCACGAGTGGGACATTTTTTGTTCGCCGGCGCCCAAAAAGTGGCTTGGGGAGGCTTCTTGGGAGCCCTAGTGGAGATGCCCTGAGAGTCACCGATGTAGAATACTTCAGTTTTTTGTCGCAAGGCTCTATATTTTATATATATTGGAGTAGCATATACTCACATCGTCCCAAAATAAATATCCAATCTTAGTACAATTTTGTATTAAAGTTAGCACTCTCTCCGTTCGGAAATACTTGTCATCAAAATGAATAAAAGAGGATTTATCTAGACTTATTTTAGTTTTAGATGCATCTCTTTTTATTCATTTTGAAGACAAGTATTTTCGGATGGAGGGAGTATAAAATTGAGACATTTATTCTGGGTCAATGGAATAGAACCGAGGTATTTAGACGGATGTCAGGGCTATCAAAAATCTTAGATGTAGGCTTTTTAACATTTTATTTTGCATGTTGCATATGAATTATGATACTGCTCCCTGGAAAAAAATTATACCTCTATTTAAATCATAGTTGTATATATGAATTCCAGGAGGTCCAGAGATGTCCAAAAAACACTTTTGTAGGTATGCATTCAGGCGTATAATACTTACTAACACAGAGATAATCTTGATATATAGAATTGACTAATGATAATTGATAGAGTTAAATACACTACGGGTGTCCTAACTTGTCCGGCGCGGTTAGTTTGGTGCCTAAACTTGACAAAAATGATGTCGTAACTTGTCTGGGCGTTCAAATACGGTGCCTCTGGACGTATGCCGCCGTATCGAGTTCCTGCGTGGCATTCCAGTCTGTCGCTGGGCCACATGTCAGTGGTTGCCTACGCGCGTTGTGAGCGATGCATGTTGTATTTTACAGGAATGCCTCTGGATTTTAATTAATTCTCGCAAAATATACCCCTTGATTTTAATTAATACTTGCAAAAAATACCAGGAAGTCAGCGTACAGGGACTTCGAACATGGGATATGTCGTTGCCTGACAATCGAGCGGACCAGGCGGCCACGGCCTGGTTTGCGCTTAATTATCAGCAAGCAATTTATATAGATGATTGTACGTATGGCTCTGCATATGCTTCTACTGGAGCAATTTTCTTTTTATTTATTCCAAGTTACTATCTTGTCTTTCTTCGAGTGATGTTTCTGTTTAGTTTTATGATACATAATTTTTTCCATGAGAAAAAATAAAATAATTATCAAGAAAGCTCGCCGCATGTAGCACAGATAGTAGACATTGGTTATGTTTATTACGCATGATTGTGTGTTTCAATTTGCAAGTGTAGTTATCACGTACTTGGTTTGTATCTACTATGTAGATGACTGTTTTGTCACGTTTGTTTGTATCTATGGTGTTTTAAGGGATGTACTAATTTCACGGATGATTTAGTTATTATCTATATTTAAAAACAAGTTTGTCCATGTCCTTGATTTTAATTAATACTTGCAAAAAATACCAGGAAGTCAGCGTACAGGGACTTCGAACATGGGATATGTCGTTGCCTGACAATCGAGCGGACCAGGCGGCCACGGCCTGGTTTGCGCTTAATTATCAGCAAGCAATTTATATAGATGATTGTACGTATGGCTCTGCATATGCTTCTACTGGAGCAATTTTCTTTTTATTTATTCCAAGTTACTATCTTGTCTTTCTTCGAGTGATGTTTCTGTTTAGTTTTTATGATACATAATTTTTTCCATGAGAAAAATTAAAATAATTATCAAGAAAGCTCGCCGCATGTAGCACAGATAGTAGACATTGGTTATGTTTATTACGCATGATTGTGTGTTTCAATTTGCAAGTGTAGTTATCACGTACTTGGTTTGTATCTACTATGTAGATGACTGTTTTGTCACGTTTGTTTGTATCTATGGTGTTTTAAGGGATGTACTAATTTCACGGATGATTTAGTTATTATCTATATTTAAAAACAAGTTTGTCCATGTTCATAGATTTTGAATTACCTTTGACATTATTCTTTTGTCGAAATATATTCCATAAAAAGCACTCATTTAAAATATCCAAGTCCATGCTATGACTTTGTTGAGTAATCTTTTCACATCATACTTCGTATGTCCGTGGCAACGCACGGGCATTCAACTAGTTCTAGTAAAGCACACAGGGTGCGGGCCCTAGTAAGCCGCTTCGCCTGTTAGTTTTGAAAAAATTGATTAATCCAAAAAGGTTCACAAAGTGAAAATATATGATCATGAGTTAGATTTTTTTTGTTTGAAAAATTCAAAGAATGGTCGTGGGTTAGAAAAATGTTCACGAATTTCTTTAAAAAAGATCATGAGTTTGAAAATTGTTGGCGAATTCAAAAAAGTTCATGAATCAAAATTTTGTATGAATTTGAAAAATGTTCATGAATTTTAAAAATTACGTATTTTTAAAAACATATTCATGAATTTGAAAAGACTATACCAATAAAAAAATCCAAAGGGGCAGAACCAACTGATCTCAGCCATCAAATCATGTCAATCCACGACTCATATTGCTCTAATGGTGAGCGTTTAACATGTTTAACGTGCAATTAATGTTGTACCAAATATGAATATCAATGCTAATTCCATACTTAACATGTCGTACTCTCTCAGTAAAGAAATATAAAACTTTTTTAATCACTATAAAATATACTATTAAGATTTTTTTAGATCACTACAAGAAACATACATTTCTTTATAGTGGGCATAGTTAGTATTCTACCTAATATAAACATGTAATAATTACCTACGAAATATGAATGTGCATTTACTAGTCTATGGAAAACACCACATGCTCCCTAGTATATGACGGATCGGTTCCAGGAATAGATCTCGTTCTTAGATTGAGACAGCTCGTCTCGCCCAGCAAATCCACGCGCTGCCGCCTCCAACCCTATCCGACCCCTCCCCCACCGCCGTCGGCTCGTGCAGCCGGGCCCTCATCCCTTCGGCACAGTGTGGGGCTGGCATGGGACAACATCCTCGCGCGGATGCACGCAACTATTTATGGCGGCGCGGCGCGGCTGTGCCCAGGGCGACCGACGGCAGCTCTCTGGCACGGAGGTGTGGGTGGATGCACATCCACGGCAAGGCGGGGCATGCCGGCGCGGGGCGACGGTGGTGAGCTTCTTCATCTAGATCTAGATCGGGGGGCTCCTCCGGCCTGCTGCTCGTGGGCGGCGCGGGCCGAGGCGGCATGGGCCTGCCATTGCCGGTGGTCTCGGCTACTGGAGGTGGTTGGCACGTGGTGTGCCATGGTGGGGTTGTCCGGTGACGATTGCGGCTCAAGTAGCCTAGTCCGGGGGCACCGATGGTGAGGATTGGTGGGGCGGCAGTGCTCAGTGCTGGGTGTCGGCCTCCCGCCGGTGGCGCTGGGTGGTGGCAACGGGCCACCTTCCCCTGGCTCTAGGACAAAGGCATGGCTGCGAGTTGGGGCTCGTTCTCAGGCGCATCTGGAAGGGCTCGGGGTGAATTGGAGTTTGCGCTCTGGGTAGTTGTGCTTGGGCTCAATCTGGGAAGTGCCCGTGGGCGTAGAGGTCCCTCTCCTCGCGTGTACGATGGACGTTGGTGGTGGTCGAGGCTTCGCAACGCTGTCGGGCAGATTAGTGTCAAGGTCCACGGACATGGTGTCATGCGAGCGCGCTCGGGGACGGCCGTCGGGAGTCATGGGGTAGTGTATCCCCGGTCCACCGGGACTGGCTAGAGACGCAGGGGTGGGTACCTCCTAGTGTGGAGGCGTCGACCCATACTCGGTGACTGATACCGGGCTAGGTGTGAACAGAGCTCCCTTTTACTCCTCCTTCCGAGGTGGATGCACCGTGACGTGGATGGTTTGTGGGAGCCTTGGACATGGATCCCGGGGTGGCGGCCCTGGACGGTGGTGGTGATGGCATTCTCTCTTGGTCGTGTAGGCGGCGAGAGGTGGTGCAGCGGGTGGCTTAGACGCGCTCTTTGTCTCTGACGACAGCGACGCTCGCGAGCGCAGTTATCTTCTTGAAGACGTCGTCATGGTGCTCCTCTCCGTGTCTGGGTTCCTGGTGAAAACCTATGTCTGTTCAGGACTCGGTAAATGCGACGCTTAGCACCATTCTCCCTCCTGGAGGCGTTGTCGTGGAACTTAGGTGATATAAGGCTTAGTGTGGTGTTGTTCTCAGTGCGTCATGTACTCTATTTCGGCAACATAGTCACGTGCGTCGTGGGTGATCCGGTTAGCCTAGGATTGGCATTGTTTTGAGGGCTACCTCATCCGTTTGTATCATCCGATCGTGTACTCTGTTTGATTGGTGTTTTATATATAAAGTGGGGCGAAAGCCTGTTTCGAGCATGACGGATCGATCATGTTGTCATAGACGCCCAAAACTGACGTCAAAGAAGTTTCAGACTGTACTCCGGGAGCTCCTCTATGGTGCCTTAAGCGCCCAAATGCTAGTAAAGCAAACATGGTGTGCGTTCATTTCTGGTTTGCACTACATCAGGCGGATTAAGCTGGCTCGCCCGTTCGCCCACGAGTTGTGGATCATTCATTTGCCCCTCCCGCTCACTAGGTTTTTTGTTGGTCCGCTCTCTAAAAAAATGGTCCTTTTTTGTTAGTTTTGAAATGTTTGATGAATAAAAATAACTTCATGTATTCAAAATATATGTCACCGATTTCACTTTTTTATAAAATTCAAAAAAATCATTGGAATATAAAAAAGTTCACGATTTTTTTTAAAAATCTCAAATTTGAAAAATATTAGTGAATTCAAAAAAGGTTTATGAATTTAAAAAATTCACAAATTTTAAAAAGTTCATGAATCTTAAAAACGTTCGTAAATTTAAAAAATGTTCACAATTTTGAAAAAACATGATGCCTTTAGAAAATGTTCACGAATTTTATTTATTTATAAGAATTTATAAAATGCTCATGGAGTTGAAAATATGTTAAGAATTTTCAAAAATGTTCATAAACTTTATTAAAAGGTTTCCATTTTGAGAAACTGAAAATGAGAGAAAAGAAAAGATTTAAAAAGTAGAAACCTGTATGGAAAGTCGGCTGAAAAAACAGAAGAAAACACACGGAGAAACCGGCCCAGAAAAACGAGGGGAACCTTGGAAACCAATGAGAAAAATATGGGATGAGGCTGTGAGCGTTATGTACCAAATAGCTGCTATTGGTGCATAAGCGCCAAATAGAATTTGGGGTGTTTGGTTTTTTCTAGAGAGTTAGGTCACACTCAAAAGAAATCAGAGGGCTATGCCTAGGAAAAAGAGAAACACACATTTCGTTTAGAAAAAAGGAAATACGATTTCTAGGGTCACTAAATCTGATGGTTCTATCATGGAGTATAAGTCTAAGATGAGTGGCATGGTGACTAATTTATCTGTGACCTTATACTGGTCTAAAGTGGTAACAGGTAAGTGAAGCAACTACTACAGGCCGTGATGTGCAAGGTTACTAATGCAAGGTTGTTTAGTTCTAGCCACATCTTGTCATACTCCTCACCTCCAGTTCGGTAAATATGATCGAGTTAGGTGTGTGTTTAACTTCAGCCAGACCCGAGGCAAGTTTCTTTTTGTGAGAAATAGGGCTCACATGTTAAAGAAACAAAAAGTGTGGCAAGATTACCATAGGCACGCCAAACTGTTGCTAAGAATTTCACCACCTAAGATAAGGCAAGTGTAGCCAAAATAATGAGGCAAACTTTGAAAAAAATCTAGCCAAATAGGCCATATATGACCAAGGAAGGGAAGAAAACACTATTTTAGATGTTCTCAACGAAGGCATTAGGAGAAGAATGATTCCTAACACATGTTTATCAGAGATATTGGAGTTCATGAGGGGCGATCACACAACCGATACAGAAGATTCTACAAGGAGAGGATTGTGTGGAAGCAATAAATACTACTGCAGGATGCTGCTAACGCGACACTATAATCAGAGACCCCTCGACGCAACTGTGTGCGATGCATTGATCTAAAACGGTGATGTAATAAAATAGCCAAAAATGATTTGAAGCGTTTGCAACGGCGGAGATTTCAAACATGATTCATATTATGGTTGCGTGTGCGATGCGTGGAATATAGTTGATCCATACGAACTGTTTGCGATGAGCCAGAACAACAGAAACGAGCAGCCATGTCAAGGTGTGTGCGATATACGACATACAGTTCGCTTGGATGAACTTTTTGCGATGATCGATTTGAACACAAAGGATTTAGCGTAACAAGATGTGTGTGATACCCGGCAAATAGGTTGGTAATCAGAATTGTGTACGATCATTATAGACAGCGCATACGATTTTTTTGTGAATTGTGTGCTTGATAGGGCACACAATTGAAGAAATCATCCCGTGGGCTTTAATGTAAAAGATCTCTGTCGAATACATATTGCTAACCGTCTGCGATGAGATTAACAGGGGAAACAAAGATAACGAATTAATATGAGCAAACAGAAACATAGATATATACAATCTGCTTAATTTAGTGTTTCTTCTTGTTGTTGTTGTTGGATGGCCCCGCGACGCTTCTTGCCGCTGGCCGCTAGCTTTTCATCACCGCCGCTGTCATTATCACTGTTGCTGCCATCGTCGTCCTCCTCCTCGTTCGACCACTCCTCATCATCATCATCGTCGTCCTCCAACAGCTCCTCGTCCGTCTGGTTATCGTCTGACGACTTGGGAGGTGGCTTCCCTTTCATGATCCGGATAAAATCAAGGTTTGGGCTCGACGCCAGACTCATGGAAGACAAGCGGGGTGATTCCGATGTTGACCTATCATCGGGCGTCAGACTGCTGGCGGAACTGTCATCCTTGCTGTCGCTCGACATGGCAGCGGTACATATACAAACCGCGAGAAAGCGAGATTGCAGAGTGTGTGCAAGTGCGTAGCGCGGCCTGCCAAGATGATGAATATGGTGGACACTTAAGCGGGGTATGCAGAGAAGAGGAATGCCAATTGAAGCAGGGGATTGACGTATTATCTAATTGCCTTGGCAGGCAGTTAGAATACTGATATAATCAACCGCAATTATGTGTACACAGTCGCTCCAAATTCCCAACGTTGCGCAATTCTTAGTGTGATAATTACACACACGTGTTGGAGCGTCCAAATATGAAACAAGCATTTTTCATACTCCCTCCGTATGGGCGACCTAGGTGGGGGGATAACGAGAGAACTTGATGTTTATTTGCTAATCAATACCATTGTGTGTAGAGAATTGACCATTGCATGTTATGATAAGTAGTCTGAAGTCATTGAATGCATATAAGCCCCATGACTCCTATTGGTCGATTCCTTTTTTCAGGGCAAAAACAGGGAACGAGTTTTGGGATTATTTGGTTTTCTTAGTGAGACTTATGCACCGGTACGAACGGAGTAGGACAGTTGGCAAGCAATAAATTGAGCTCTTCTTATTGATGAAGCCAGTAATAATCAAACAAAACCCCTAATCATCATTGCAAACAGCGCATAGAAGATGGCTAATGCGACAACCACAACTACACATGCTAGTTCCTTCTTGTCTCTTGCTTTCGTCTGTTGCTTGTGGTTGATTCTTTCTTGCTTCATCGTACAAATTGTACACTCAAGATCAGTCAGTTTCTTCTTCAGCGTTTGGTTATCTTCTGTAAGCTTGGTGATAACACTCTGAGCCCTGCCATGCCATTCTTCATCCAGCCAGTTAACAAAGGCACAAGCCTCATATCCCTGCCATTGTTAAATAGTATTCATGATGAGTGGCGGCATTAACTCAACTAAAATGATAAACCTAGCACTAACCTCTAAGGGGAACTGAGAAACTATCTGCCTATGTCGAATCCCTCCATGCATACACGTCGAGCGGGAGTGTGTCCGTGAACACAACTCAGCGAAAGCACAAGTGCTCCCTGGGTGATTTTGGTAATTCATGACAACATATCTCTTGTTGGACTAATACCTTTACCTAGTGCATTTCAGATAAGTTCAAAATTGGAGTGGCATGGACATGGACAAGAGGATGTGGAACCCCTTCAGGATGCTAAGGACAAATATTGGCAAAAGCTCAAGACTCTACATTTTCATTTCAGTGATCCAAGATCACATTGACTCCATAGGAAAGCCAATACTATTAAAAGGGGATGAGGTGTTGCTTAATGGCTTGCTTGCTCAAAGTGCTTAGTGATATGCTCCAAAAAACCCTCAGCCACTTTCTCACATCCACATATGTCCTAAACCTAAATGTCAAACTCGGCTCCACCGACTTGGTCTATCCGGCACCACCGAGTTTCATCATATTCAGCCACTGCCAAACCCTAGTTACTTCGGTCTCACCGATGGGATCTCGGTCTCACTGAGATGGGCTTGCAATCTCTCTGTGATCTGGTGCAACACTTTCGGTCTAACCGAGTTGGTGCAGTTGGTCCCATCGAGTTTGCCTGACCAATCCTCTGTTTACTTATTACCAAAATCGGTCTCACCGAGTTTGAGTAATCGGTCAAACCGAGTTGAGGTTTTACCCTAACCCCTGCACATCGTCCCACCAAGATGACTATGTCGGTCCCACCGAAAATCCTAACATTCACATTTTGAACTAAATCGGTCTGACCGAGTTTGCTGATTTGGTCCCTCCGAGTTTGGGAATCTGTGTGTAACTGTTAGATTTTGTGTGGAGGCTATATATACCCCTCCACCCACTCTTCATTCGTGGAGAGAGTCATCAGAACAAACCTACACTTCCACTACTCATTTTCTGAGAGAGAACTACCTACTCATGTGTTGAGGCCAAAATATTCCAATCCTACCATATGAATCTTGATCTCTAGCCTTCCCCAAGTTGCTTTCCACTCAAATCATATTTCCACCATAGCCAAATATGTGTGAGAGAGTTGAGTCTTGGGTAGACTATCATTTGAAGCACACGAGCAAGGAGTTCACTGAAAACACACCATCTATTACCTTTTGGAGAGTGGTGTCTCCTAGATTGGTTAGGTGTCACTTGGGAGCCTCCGTCAAGATTGTGGGGTTGAACCAAGGAGTTTGTAAGGGCAAGGAGATCGCCTACTTCGTGAAGATCTTCCCAAGTGACGCAAGTCCGTCGTGGGCGATGGCCATGATGGGATAGACAAGGTTGCTTCTTCGTGGACCCTTCGTGGGTGGAGCCCTCTGTGGACTCGCGCAACCGTTACCCTCCGTGGGTTGAAGTATCCATCAAAGTGGATGTACGATAGCACCACCTATAGGAACCACGCCAAAAATCTCCATGTCTCCAATTGCGTTTGCACACTCCAATCCCATCCCTTTACTTTCTTGCAAGTTGCATGCTTTACTTTCCGCTGCTCATATACTCTTTGCATGCTTGCTTGAATTGTAATGTATTTTCTTGGAATTGTGTATCACCTCAACTTGAAAATTTTAAAAACTGTCAACTTTGGTTGTTGAGGGTCTAATCACCCCCTCTAGACACCTCTTCTCGATCCTTTCAATTGGTATAAGAGCTTTGGTCTCCATTGCTTTGGTTTAATCACCATTGGAGGAAGATGGATGAGTCTACATTCGGGAGTTTTAGATGTAGAGTGCCTATGCTTGATGGAGAATTCTTTAGTGAGTGGAAAAATGAGATGCTTGGAATTTTTCATGAATATCACTTGAACAAGTACATTACTACTCCTTGTGAACCCCTTGTTGATCCCTTGCATCCTACCCGTGATGAGTCTCTTGACATGATTCACAATCTTAGAACAATCAATCTTATCACTAGAGGCTTGCCTAGAAATTTGATTGGTCACTTGCCTACTCTTTATTATGCTTATACTATATGGAGATTTCTTGAGGAAAGATTTCCTGACTATTCCTTGAAAAACCTAGATGAGATTCTTCACAATTCTATTGCTTTGAATATGATGAATCCCAATGATCCTAAGTTTGGAGATTGTTTATTTGAGGCTACCAATCTTATGCATGCCAAAGGAGATGTTGGAATCATTAGCAATATTATTTCTGAAGCTATTAGAATTCATAGAGATGAACATTGTCAAAATCATATATCTAGTGAATCACTCTCTCTAGGAAATGATCATTTGCAAGATGATGTTGAACATGGATACTATGACGAAGATGATGATAATGACTTTGATCTTGAAGAGTCTATGAGACACTTTGGTCTTATGGCTAATCTTCGTGGCTACATGGCTGGAGGAAAGGAATGGGTCCTTGATAGTGGATGTACCGATCACATGACCGGAGATAAAGGTATGTTTCGTGAGCTTCTAAAAACGGCAGCCCTAGAAAGTATGTCACTTTTGGTGACAACTCAAAGGGTAAGGTGGTTGGCCACGGTAAGGTGGCCATCTCACATGACAGATCCATACACCTCGTTGAATCCCTTGGCTATAATATGCTTTTTGTATCTAGACTAGCTGACTTTGGTTTCAATGTCCTATTTACTAAAGTAGATTTCCAAGTGTTTCGAAGAGATAATCATAAAATGGTCTTTACCGGCATACGTAGAGGTGATCTATACATTGTTGACTTCACTAAAAAGGCTCAACCTAGGACTTTCTTAATTGCTAAATCTTATAATGGCTGGTTGTGGCATAGACGGTTAGGTCATGTGGGCATGCGAAACCTTGACAAGCTTATTAAAGGTGATCATATCCTTGGTGTTAAAGATGTCATATTTGATAAGGATAGACTTTGCAGTGCTTGCCAAGCAGAAAAACAGGTTGAAGGAAGCCACCCCGTGAAGAACATCATGACCACGAGAAGACCGCTCGAGCAGCTTCACATGGATCTCTTCGGTCCCAACGCCTACAAGAGTCTCGGTGGTAACTCGTTTGGACTAGTCATAATTGATGATTTTTCAAGATTTATGTGGGTGTTCTTTCTCGATGATAAATCGCAGGTTCAAAGGATATTCAAAAACTTCACTAGGAAGGCCCAAAACCAATTCGAAGTGAAGATCAAGAAAGTTCACAACGACAATGGAACGGAGTTCAATAATGCTAATATGGACACCTTTCTTGACGAAGAAGGTATCTCACATGAGTTCTTGGCTATGTACACACCTCAACAAAATGGAGTTGTTGAGAGGAAGAACCAGACGCTCATCGAAATGGCGAGAACGATGCTTGATGAATACAAGATGCCAAAACACTTTTGGGCAGAAGCGGTTGAGACAGCTTGTCATGTAACGAATCGTCTATATCTTCACAAGCTACTCGGCAAGACGACATAAGAGCTCCTCACCGATAACAAACTCCAAGTTGGATACTTTCGGGTATTCATCTCAAAGTGTTACATTCTTGACAAGCATCGTCGTTCGAAATTTGCTCCTAAGTCTCATGAAGGTTTCCTACTCGGTTATGGCTCAAACTCTCACACTTACGGTGTCTACAACAATTTCACCCGAAAGGTTGAAGAGACGGTAGATGTGAAGTTTGATGAATCTAACAGCTCACAAGTAGAGCAATTGCCAATTGATGTAGGTGACAAAGACCTTCGAAAGCAATCCAAGACTTGTCTATCGGCAAGATTCACCCAACGGAGGTGAAGGAGAGCACCTCGTTGTTGGAAATATGCCCTAGAGGCAATAATAAAATGGTTATTATTATATTTCCTTGTTCATGATAATTGTCTATTGTTCAAGCTATAAATGTATTAACTGGAAACCGTAATACATGTGTGAATACATAGACCACAACATGTCCCTAGTGAGCCTCTAGTTGATTAGATCATTGATCAATAGATGGGTATGGTTTCCTGACCATGGACATTGGATGTCATTGATAACGGGATCACACCATTAGGAGAATGATGTGATGGACAAGACCCAATCCTAAGTATAGCACAAGATCATGTAGTTCGTTTGCTAAAAGCTTTTCTAATGTCAAGTATCATTTCCTTAGACCATGAGATTGTGCAACTCCCGGATACCATAGGAATGCTTTGGGTGTGCCAAACGTCACAACGTAACTGGGTGGCTATAAAGGTGCACTACGGGTCTCTCCGAAAGTGTCTGTTGGGTTGGCACGAATCGAGACTGGGATTTGTCACTCTGTGTGACGGAGAGGTATCTCTGGGCCCACTCGGTAATGCATCATCATAATGAGCTCAATGTGACTAAGTAGTTAGTCACGGGATCATGCAATATGGAACGAGTAAAGTGACTTGCCGGTAACGAGATTGAACGAGATATTGGGATACCGACAATCGAATCTCAGGCAAGTAACGTACCGATTGACAAAGGGAATTGTATACGGGATTGCTTGAATCCTTGATATCGTGGTTCATCCGATTAGATTATCGTGGAACATGTGGGATCCAACATGGGTATCCAGATCCCGCTATTGGTTACTGGACAGAGAGATGTCTCGGTCATGTCTGCATGATTTCCGAACCCGTAGGGTCTACACACTTAAGGTTCGGTGACGCTAGAGTTGTTATGGGAATTAGTGTGCAGTTACCGAATGTTGTTCGGAGTCCCGGATGAGATCCCGGACGTCACGAGGAGTTCCGGAATGGTCCGGAGGTAAAGATTTATATATGGGAAGTCCTATTTTGGCCACCGGAAAATGTTCGGGATTTTTCGGTATTGTACCGGGAAGGTTCTAGAAGGTTCCGAAGTGGGGCCCACCTGCATGGGGGGACCCACATGAACGTGGGTAGTGGGGGCAAGGCCCCACACCCCTGGTCAAGGCGCACCAAGATCCCCCCTTAGAAGGAATAAGATCATATCCCGAAGGGATAAGATCATGATCCCTAAAAAGGGGGGATAACAATCGATGGGGAAGGAAATGATGGGATTTCTTTCCTCCCACCTTTGCCAACGCCCCAATGGACTTGGAGGACAACGGATGGCTTGAACAGCCTCTCTAGGAAGATGTTGGGAGGGACGGCATCGCGCTTTGCGCCAATGCGCGCCAATACGTTTGCTGGCTGGTTGTTATCCCGGGCTATATGGTGAAATTCGAGCCCTTCAAACCGAGCTGACATTTTTAGAACGGCGTTGCGATAAGCTGCCATTTTCGGATCCTTGGCATCAAAGTCTCCATTTATTTGGGATATCGCGAGGTTCGAATCCCCGCACACCTCTAAGCATTGAATGCCCATGGAGACTGCCATCCGGAGGCCGTGTAGAAGGGCCTCGTATTCGGCTGCGTTGTTGGAGTCCGTATACATTATCTGGAGTACGTATTGAACCGTATCTCCGGTTGGGGACGTCAAAACAACGCCAGCCCCTAGACCAGCCAACATTTTGGAGCCGTCGAAGTGCATTATCTAGTTGGAATATGCGCCGTACTCTTTAGGGAGTTCGGTTTCAGTCCATTCGGCGACGAAGTCGGCCAAAACTTGCGAGTTAATAGCTCACCGTGGATTATAGGTTATATCGAACAATAGGAGCTCAATGGCCCATTTAGCAATCCAGCCCGTCATGTCGCGGTTGTTTATAATGTCGTTAAGAGGTACTTCGGAGGCTACTGTTATCGAACACTCTTGAAAGTAGTGTCGCAGCTTTCGGGATGCCATGAACACCGCGTACGCTATCTTTTGATAATGCGGGTACCGTGACTTGCATGGAGTTAGGACAGTGGACACATAGTAAACTGGTTTTTGAAGGGGAACTTGTGTCCGTCCGCTTCTCGTTCGACAACAAGCACTGCGCTCACAACTTGATGAGTTGCTGCTATATATAATAGCATTGGTTCGCCCATGTTGGGTGCGGCCAGGACCGGGTTTGTTGCCAATATGGTTTTTATTTCTTCGAGTCCGGCCGTGGCGGCATCCGTCCACTCGAAGTGTTCGGTGTGTCGGAGGAGGCGATAAAGAGGTAATGCCTTTTCTCCTAAACGGGAGATAAAGCGGCTCAGAGCCGCCACGCATCCCGTCAATTTTTGTATTTGTTTGAGGTCCTTTGGGATATCCAATTGTGACAGAGCTCGGATCTTGGCTGGGTTTGCTTCAATTCCTCTACCGGATACAATGAAGCCCAAGAGCTTTCCGGCTGGTACGCCGAAAACACATTTTTCCGGGTTAAGCTTAATGTCATATGTTCGGAGATTGTCGAACGTGAGCTTCAGATCATCTACTAGAGTTTCGACGTGCTTGGTTTTGACGACCACATCATCCACGTATGCCTCCACTGTTTTGCCGATCTGGTTTGCCAGACATGTCTGAATCATGCGCTGATATGTTGCGTCGGCGTTTTTGATCCCAAAGGGCATTGTGTTGAAGCAGAATGGGCCGTATGGGGTGATGAATATCGTTGCGGCCTGGTCGGGCTCTGCCATCTTAATTTGGTGGTAGCCTGAGTATGCGTCGAGGAAACACAATGAGTCATGTCCTGCGGTAGCGTCGATAATTTGATCGATGCGGGGGAGTGGGAAGGGATCCTTTGGGCAAGCCTTGTTGAGGTCCTTCAAATCGACACATGGGCGCTAGGATTTATCCTTCTTTGGTACCATCACCAGGTTTGCTAGCCAGTCCGGATGTTTTATATCTCTGATGAATCCGGCCTCTAATAATTTGGCTAGCTCCTCTCCCATGGCCTGTCTCTTGGGTTCATAGAGATGCCAAAGAGCCTGCTTGACTGGCTTGAATCCTTTTAGGATGTTTAGGCTGTGCTCGGCCAGCCGGCGTGGGATTCCTGGCATGTCTGAAGGGTGCCAGGCAAAAATGTCCCAATTTTCGCGTAGGAATTCTCGTAGTACGGCGTCTACATCAGGGTTTAATCGTGCCCTGATGGAGGCCGTTTTTGTAGGGTCCGTTGGATGGACTTGGAATTTGACTATTTTGTCTGCTGGTTTAAAGGAGGTGGACTTGGATCTCTTAGCGAGTATCACATCATCCCTATTCACCGTGGAGCGCACCGCAGTGAGTTCCTCGGCCGCTAGGGCTTCGGATAGTGCCTCAAGGGCCAGTGCGGCTGTCTTATTTTCGGCGCGGAGTGCTATGTCCTGGTCACTAGCAAGAGTGATGATTCCGTTGGGCCCGAGCATTTTGAGCTTCATGTACCCGTAATGGGGTATAGGTTGAAAAATTGTGAATGCCTCTCGCCCTAATAGAGCGTGATATCCACAGCTGAACGAGGCCACTTGGAACGTGACCTCCTCGGACCTGTAATTATCCGGCGTGTCGAACACCACATCCAGTGTGATTTTTCCTATACAGCATGCTTCCCGATTGGGGATTATTCCTCTAAAGGTTGTGCTGCTTCGCTCAATGCGGCTCCAGTCTATTTCCATTTTTTTGAGGGTTTCCTCGTAAATGAGGTTCAATCCGCTGCCACCGTCCATGAGTACCTTGGTAAGGCGAAAGTCGTCCACTATTGGACTGAGGACCAATGCGGTTGGTGCTTGGGCTGTTCGGAATTTAGGTTCGTCACTGGCATTAAAGGTAATGGCCGTGTCACTCCATGGGTTTATCGTTGCTACTTGGTAAACTTCGGTAAGGCTGCGGAGTGTTCGTTTCCGCATATTATTTGATGCGAAAGTCTCGAAGACTGTTAATACCGTACTGGTATCCTTGGGCTGGTGCTCTGGAGTTAGAAGCTCTTCGCCACTTTTGGCCACCTGCCGTAGTATCCAACATGCTCTAAGGCTATGAGTTGGAGTAGCGCCCTCTGTACTATGAATTTTGCAGGGTCCATTGAGCCATCCTTCCAATACAGTTCCATGCCCTATAGAGGGTTTTTGCTTTTTGGTATTTAACCCAGGTGCCTGGTGATGATGCACCCTTTTATTTTGGACTGGGGTTGTATTCAGGGCTGGATTGTCCCAAAAATTGATTTCGGTTTTCCAGGCGCTTTCCATCACGCAGTACTTTCGCACTATGGACGCCAAGTCAGCAAAGCGTGTAATTTCACGACGACTTACAGCGTTTAGGATTCCCTTGTCCGTGCAATTATTGCAGAAGAATGAAATTGCGTCCTCCTCGCGACAGTCCTTTATCCTGTTCATAACAGGAGGAATCTGGTCTAGTAATGGTGTACTATTTCTACGGTCTCTTGCCGGATTTGCGATAGATCGCTTATGTTTGGGTGGGCGGGTGGTATTAAATTTGGAACCCCGTCCACTTTAAAACTCAGGGGCCAAGTAGTTTCCGAACTTGGAAGCTTGGGTACTTGGATGTTGTCCGATGAATCTAGTCCGCTGCCTGACTTTAGGTTCAGGGCTTGAGTAACATCCTCCCCTCCGCGGGAATCTGGCATGGAGTGATCGGTAATCCGGACATAGCTAGTACTTAAGATAGAAGAAGGGTCGCCGTATTGTTCCTCTACCACAGCAACGTGGTGGGTAACCTGGGGAGAGTTGATCTCTCTCAGATCGGGTTTAAGCCCAATCAGATCGTAGTCTGTAGCGACTCCCAGGACGACGATGCGATCCAAGAGCTCGTTTAAGGAAGAGTGCTCCATCAGATCTAACTGCTCGACGAGTTCCGAGCTGATGTGAAGATTGCTTTCGATGACCCGAGAAGTCATCGTTGGCACGGTGGCCGGACAGGCGGTCATAAGAAAACCCCCTAGCCGGAGAGTTTGGCCGATAGCCAAAGCTCCATTAGCACCAGTGCCGTCTTTAAAGACGGGATGAGGCATCCTTCCTGATGGCGACGGCACAGAGGAACTCTCAATGAAAGCACCAATGTCGGTGTCAAAACTGGCGGATCTCGGGTAGGGGGTCCCGAACTGTGCGTCTAGGCGGATGGTAACACGAGACAAGGGACACGATGTTTTTACCCAGGTTCGGGCCCTCTCGATGGAGGTAAAACCCTACTCCTGCTTGATTGATATTGATGATATGGGTAGTACAAGAGTAGATCTACCACGAGATCAGAGAGGCTAAACCCTAGAAGCTAGCCTATGGTATGATTGTTGTTCGGCCTACGGACTAAAACCCTCTGGTGTATATAGGCACCGAAGAGGGTTAGGGTTACACAGAGTTGGTTACAATGGTAGGAGATCTACATATCCGTATCGCCAAGCTTGTCTTCCATGCCAAGGAAAGTCCCATCCGGACACAGGACGAAGTCTTCAATCTTGTATCTTCATAGTCCAGGAGTCCAGCCGAAGATGATAGTTCGGCTATCCAGACACACCCTAATCCAGGACTCCCTCACCCCTAATCCAGGACTCCCTCAGTAGCCCCCGAACTTGCCTTCAATGACGATGTAATATCTAGTTTATGTATTCGGCTTTGCAAGGCGGGTTCTTCATCATACTCCGGATTGATGATAGTCCAGTTTTGACCTCCATGTTCTGCCTTTACAATTCCTTCTTGTTGTCACCTCGATTTCCATGCGCTGGGCGAATGCGAACAGTCCATAATAATCTTTTACAAATAAGCCCCTTACCATGCAAGGGTGGCATCTATATAAGGAGGTTAGATCCCGAATGCCATCCAGATCGCGCAAGGATCATCAAAGCCAACCACGAAAACTTCAAAACATGGCCAATGCTCCTAGCTCTTCCTCGCGCCCTCATGGCCCATAGGTGGGTGATTGGCGAAGCTGCTCCATGTCTCACCTCTAGCTGAATCGACTTCAGACAAAGGGATATCTCCCTCCCACAGATCTAGTCTCTGTGCGGGCGGGATTGGCCTCGATTGGCAATGACGTGCTAGCATAAAATTTCCCCAACCCTAACAAGGAGGATAGGGTGTGCTTCGTCTCGTTTCTTCTTAGGGGCTTAGGATTCCCCATCCACCCGTTCCTCAAAGGTCTATTGAAATTCTACGGGATCCAGCTGCGCAACCTCACCAGGTTCTATCTTGCACATTTCTGGTTTTGTCGCTCTTTGTGAACTGTTTTTGGGCTGCGAGGCTCATTTTTCAATTGTGGAGAAAGTTCTTTTGCCTTGTCCCTCGTTCCCAAGGGGGTTCCATATTTTAAGTGGGCAGCACCGAAGTATGGCACATAGCCGGATCAGGGTACCTCGTCGGAACTCCCAAGACAAAATCCAAAGAATGGACTTTGGAATGGTTTTATATTGAGGATGTTCCCCTTCCAGACCCAGTTCGGGGTGGACTTCCCGAATTCTCCAGTGCTCCTTTGAAGAAATGCTTCAATTGGCGCCCCCGGAGCCCCAAGCAAGAAGACAGTGCAGAAGTAAAGAGGTTAGTTAGCAAGTTCAGGGTACTTGGCCATTGCGATGAAGCAATGCATCCAGGCCCTTCAGTCTAGAGTGAACCGTTTATGGTGTTACAATGGAACGGACGACGCGTCTCATTAAAAGGGCGAGGGCCCAGATACCCCAGCGGCTCTGGCCGCCATTCTGGCCGATCTTTATATGGGGGAGAAAGAAGAATTCACCCATTTAAATTGTCGGGAAGGTTTCTCCATGTATAACCCCATTGAATGCGTAAGTTTTTGATTATCAGCATTGTCCTACCTCATTATTGAGGTGTGCTAATCAAATTGTTCTGGTCGTCTTAAAACAGACATGGAGGAAGGTGGTCGAAAATGTTCATTGTCCCCCCCACAGCCAGAGGACTATGCTCGTAATGAAGACCCCGACTTCCGTGAGGATCCGGATATTTTTATAGAGTTTGATGATGGAGTCTTTTATCAAGCAATCCCTGAAGGCTCAGAAGTGGCTATTATGGCTGACTACTCCGGCCTTCTCCCTTTTTCCAAGGTAAGTACTTGGAAATCATCCTCAAAAAAGGATCCCCCCACTTGCGTCTCACCATCACACTGAATCGTGCTTCATAGGATCAGCACTCAGCGAGCCGCACTCCATCGAGGGCGGCCTCTAGGAAGGTAGCATCTACGCAGGGTGAGCCTTCAAAATGAAACAAAACCGGGAGCGCCATCGAGCCCCCTCCTTCAACAAAGAGGTATAACCTTTAATATGTGCCTATGCAAAAGACCAGATTGTCATATTTCTCCATCCATCTTATCTCAGGAGGAACACATGGTGAACCATGTACGGAGGCCCAGTTAGCCGGTCATCAACTAATATAGCACCGGACTCATCAAACAGGACGAGAGCTAACACAGATGCAGCGCCGAATCATCCACCTCATGAGGATGCGGATGACGTATCCGTCACAAATTCCGAAGTGGAGAGCATGATGATTCATCGACGAATAAAAGAGACCATGCATGCTCCAGTTTTTACTGAGCAGGAATTCACTACCCTCAGCTCCATGGAAGCATATATCCGAGCCGCCCGGGACAGACTTGCCGGAGTTGCCCACCTATTTTCAAAAGATATGAAGGTATAATTTGTGTAAATTTAATAGATATATGCCAGTATCCCCCGAGACTTGAAGCGGTTAGATCAATCGATTTAAGGATCGTTATGACTGCAGGTTCTCAAAGAGAAGAACAACACGCTGTCCTAGGAGCTTGAAACGAGCCAGACAAAGGTAAATGCCGCCACCATAGAGATAGAGGAAATGAAGAAATTCACGATGACCATTGACCAAGAGAACAAACTGGAGGAGGAAAAGGAGAAGCAAGCCGAAGAGAAGAAGAGCTTAAAGGCTCAATTATCAGACGCACAAAAAGAGAATAAAAGGTTGAAAGGCGACATATTCGGTATGACCTTTGAACCATCCAAGGGACTCATATCGTTCGGTAATTCGGAGTATTATAATGCTATTCTTGCAGGTCTGCTAACTGGGCATCATGAAGAAGAAGTTTCCGGATTCCGAGGCGACTTGTAAAAGAGTTGTCCGTAATTCATGAGCGACAGACTGCATAATAAAGGTTCGTATCACAAGTGGCAATATAAAGTGAAGTTCTTTTGCATTAAGATTTCGTGCATCCAACCATAAAAGCACATGACAACCTCTGCTTCCCTCTGCGAAGGGCCTATCTTTTAATTTCTGTCTTATGCAAGAGTCATGGTGATCTTCACCTTTCTTTTTTACATTTTATCCTTTGGCAAGCACCTCATGTTGGAAAGATCCTGATATATATATCCAACTGGATGCAAGTTAGCATGAACTATTCTTGTTGACATTACCCTTGAGGTAAAAGGTTGGGAGGCAACACTATAAGCCCCTATCTTTCTCTATGTCCGATTAAAACTCCATAACCATAAGTATTGCGTGAGTGTTAGCAATTGTGAAGGACTAAATGATAGTTGAGTATGTGGACTTGCTGAAAAGCTCTTATATTGACTCTTTCTGATGTTATGATAAATTGCAATTGCTTCAATGACCGAGATCATAGTTTGTTAGCTTTCAATGAGGTTTCTGATTCATACTTGATACTAGATCATCGATGGCGCGCATTGTTGTGCCCATCTTTTTATAATGTTGATTGTTAAGGCTTGATGCAATTATCTGCAGCCTATCTGTAAGTTAAAATAGTAGTAGTCCTACCAATCGTATACAATAAGGTGTTTGATGTCTATTTTTTCTGAAGAGATACTCTTGCTAAAGAAAACAACTTAGCACTTTGTTTGTGTATTTATTTATAAAATACAAAGCTGCTCAAGTCATGGGTAGCTAGTAGGTACAACAAACTTCGGCTACGGATCAGTAGATGACCCTATGATGAGAGAGAGAGAGAGATATGGAATAACATACCATGCGAATCTGCACGTTTAAGATTTTTTTCTTCTCACCATTCTTGATCTGACAAGCATGGTCAGCAAACTAATGCCATAAATTTCCTGTAGATGGTCAAATAAAAGTATAATAAGTAAACGAGAAGGGCCTATGTAGGAAAAAAAAGTAATCTCATCGATGAAAATATAGTGGTGAAATAGAAAGCATCAGTCAGATGGATCATAATACACTGCTTGTAAGTGGTAACATTTGAATGGGGTCAAAATGGAATTAAGCTTTTCTTTCATACAGTGAAAGTAAAAAAAGTAGGTCTCACATTGGTAGATCCCAAGACATGTTTGAAGACGGTGAGAGTGGAACATATTGGTTCCTGTGTGTCCAATAACCCAACACAGGTTTTAAAAGGTAGATACCTCGAGCAACCCCTGAACCATCAAAGGAACCAGATGCTGAATAAATGCAATCTGGAGATCATGTTACAGCTGTTAAAAAGATGCCCACTTTTCACATCATAATTGGAACAAACTTGATTCAACCTACAAATATATTCAGATAAAAAAAACTAAATTTCAGTGTACAAACACGTAAGTTCTATTAGACTGAAAAAATCAACAAAAGCATAAGCCAAAATTCTGTTTCGGTGATATTCCGTAACTCTAAACCTAGTAATCAACCAATAGCAGAAGGTACATATGCTCATTCTTAGCCACAACTGAGTAATAGAACACTAAGTGATCTGTAAATGCTCTTATGTTTCTTTGTAGAACATTCACTTGAGTAGTAAACATCAGAGCTTGTCAAACTCAAAATATTGTTTCTGAACAATTGCTATCAACGAGCTTAGATAGGTGGTACTCTATGGAGACACCTCATAGAAATGTCTTGGACTAAGTTTAGAGAATTTATTAGAACATGCCATAAGCCCATGATGACATACAATTTATGTGACGGATGATTACGAATTTTGGGCGACCACGGACTAATTACATTGGAACTGCACATGAACAAATCACCATACTGAAGAGCTTTAATACAATATGATATAATAATAATATTTAGATAAGAAATTAGTTAGAGAGGATCTGAACTCTACCAAGCCAATAAGAACATTGACTTCGAACCCAAGTTCATAAGAAATTGGTTGGGAGGAGTTCTAGTACAGGTAGCCTGAAGATTTATTGTCCCTTCCAACGTGTTCGAGTCCAGCATGGAACAGATCGCTGCAGTGGTATTATGAAGAGATCGCTGCAGATATACCCATCAGCGAGCGGAGAAGGTGGAGCAATAGTGGGAGTGGAGGCGACGTGTTGCACTCCCATCGTGGTAAGGTGGGTGGCGGGGTGGTGTGCTGTCCTCCTCCTCTGTGTCCTACTCCTAGTGACTCTTGATGAACCAATATTAGCCCAATTTAAACCACCATGCATAGGACAATTAGGTGCAAAAACAAGTCAATTGTGTTTATTTCCTTAATAAGCAGAGCTTGAATAACAATGAAACATGCACCTGATCACTGCAATAGAAAACATCAGGGCATTAGTTCTCGTTTTATTCATGAGAATTATTTCAATGCACCCAAAATAAAATTTCATGAGAGAGCTATTAGCCGTACCGGCTGCTGTAGAAGTTACAGAAATCACTCGATGTGGATGATTCAAGACAACCATTAGTCCGTTTCAAAACTGTAGGTGCAGAAATCAGTCGATGTGCATGATTCGAAACAACTATTAGTCTGTTTCGAAACTGTAGGTGAGTATTTATAATCCCCCATGGTAATTCAATTATCTCAGCTTGTTGTATATCTTAACAAATAATTGAACTTCTAGTACAATTTTGTACATCACGATGGAGAAAGAGGAAAAAAAATTAAACCATTATAGCAAAGAAAGAAAGAGAACAGACACAGCCAGAGCTCTTCACCTTTCTCCTGAAGTGGGTTTTCTAGGTGGAAGGCCCACGGGTGGTCGGATTATCAGGAAGCGGCAGGGGGCACACCATCTCCTATTCATCCATGGATCCTCGCCCTAACCCCCTTGTAACTACGCGCCCAGCAAGATAAACGGAAAAAGGCGAATTACAAAGGGCTTTGGGGAACAGAGATAAAGGAAGGTGAAGAGCTTGCATTCACCTCATGCAAACCTGACTCTGTATCCTATCAGTCAGGCACAGCCATACCCGCCGAAGGAAGAGCCCTTGTGTCCACCGGGAGGAGATTCCGCGACCATGTTGATGTGGTGTCGGCACGACGTTGAGAGACTCCACGCAGCATCCCGCGCGAGCATCGGGCACCCACATCCTGTGCGTCCGCTGGATTCCTCGTGCTGGATCTCCTCGTGGAAGACGGGAAGACGGCGCGTCGCCCGCAGCCCGATCTGTTCCTCTCTCGAGCGCCACAGGTAAGAGAAGGGAGGGCAGCTAGTACTGGGCTGTATGTGCTTGATCGTGTAAATGGGCTGTCCGGCCCAGTGTATGAGATTGCTCGGTTTTTTCTTCTGGAGTAGCAGCCCCTTAGGATTCCCTCAAAAAAAATCAGCCCCTTAGGACAGCGCATCCAGTGGCCAGAAACGTCCACATCATAAAAACGGACGGCCGAAAATATAAATCGCTGAGAAGGCTCGCTTTAGGTGCGGTTATACTGTCCTAAATTGTGAATAGATTGTTACTTGAGCATAAGAAATCATATGACAAAATATATTTATGTTGCTGTTATAAGAATGATCATGATGCCCTCATGTCCGTATTTTGTTTTACCGACACCTCTATCTCTAAACATGTGGACATATTTTTCGATATCGGCTTCCGCTTGAGGACAAGCGAGGTCTAAGCTTGGGGGAGTTGATACGTCCATTTTGCATCATGCTTTTATATCGATATTTATTGCATTATGGGCTGTTATTACACGTTATGTTACAATACTTATGGCTATTCTCTCTTATTTTACAAGGTTCACATGAAGAGGGAGAATACCGGCAGCTGGGATTCTGGGCTGGAAAAGGAGCAAATATTGGAGACCTATTCTGCACAGCTCCAAAAGTCCTGAATCTCCACGAAAGTCATTTTTGGAATTAATAATAAATATTGAGTAGAAGAAGTACCAGAGGGGGCCCACACCCTGGTCGCGAGGGTGGGGGCATGCCCTACCCCCTGAGCGCGCCTCCCTACCTCGTGGGCCACCTGGCAGCCCTCTGGTGCCCATCTTCTGCTATATGAAGTCTTTTACTCTGGAAAAAATCATAGGCAAGCTTACAGGACGAAACTCCACCACCACGAGGCGGAACCTTTGCGGAACCAATCTAGGGCTCCGGCGGAGCTGTTCTGCCGGGGAAACTTCCCTCCGAGAGGGGGAAATCATCACCATCGTCATCACCAACGATCCTCTCATCGGGAGGGGTTCAATCTCCATCAACATCTTCACCGGCACCATCTCCTCTCAAACCCTAGTTCATCTCTTGTATCCAATCTTTGTACCGAAACCTCATATTGGTACCTGTGAGTTGCTAGTAGTGTTGATTACTCCTTATAGTTGATGCTAGTTGGTTTATTTGGTGGAAGATCACATGTTCAGATCCTTAATGCATATTAATACCCCTCTGATCATGAACATTAATATGCTTTGTGAGTAGTTACGTTTGTTCCTGAGGACATGGGTGAAGTCTTGCTATTAGTAGTCATGTGAATTTGGTATTCGTTCGATATTTTGATGAGATGTATGTTGTCTCTCCTCTAGTGGTGTTATGCGAACGTCGACTACATGACACTTCACCATTATTTGGGCCTAGAGGAAGGCATTGGGAAGTAATAAGTAGATGATGGGTTGCTAGAGTGACAGAAGCTTAAACCCTAGTTTATGCGTTGCTTCATAAGGGGCTGATTTGGATCCATATGTTTCATGCTATGGTTAGGTTTACCTGAATACTTCTTTTGTAGTTGTGGATGCTTGCAATAGGGGTTAATCATAAGTGGGATGCTTGTCCAAGAAGGGGCAGTACCCAAGCACCGGTCCACCCACATATCAAATTATCAAAGTAACGAACGTGAATCATATGAGCGTGATGAAAACTAGCTTGACGATAATTCCCATGTGTCCTTGGGAGCGCCTTTCTCTATATAAGAAATTGTCTAGGCCAGTCCTTTGCTACAAAAAGGATTGGGCCACCTTGGTGCACCTTATTTACTTTCATTGCTTGTTACCCGTTACAAATTAC
This sequence comes from Triticum timopheevii, assembly GCA_963921465.1. Lineage (NCBI taxonomy): Eukaryota > Viridiplantae > Streptophyta > Magnoliopsida > Poales > Poaceae > Triticum > Triticum timopheevii. The sequence continues at coordinate 322,581,516 of OY997266.1, forward strand.
CTTATCACAAAACTTTCTGTTACCGATAATTTCAGTGCTTGCAGAGAATACCTTACTGAAAACCGCTTGTCATTTCCTTCTGCTCCTCGTTGGGTTCGACACTCTTACTTATCGAAAGGACTAGGATAGATCCCCTACACTTGTGGGTCATCAAGACTCTTTTCTGGCGCCGTTGCGGGGGAGTGAAGCGCCTTTGGTAAGTGGAACTTGGTAAGGAAACATTTATATAGTGTGCTGAAATTTACCGTCACTTGTTACTATGGAACATAATCCTTTGAGGGGCTTGTTCGGGGTATCTTCACCCCGACCAGTATAGCAAAGAGTTTCTCCTCAACCTACTGAACCTACTGAAAATGTTTACTTTGAAATTCCTTCGGGTATGGTAGAGAAACTTCTAGCTAATCCCTTTATAGGAGATGGAACACTGCATCCCGACTTACACCTAATCTATGTGGATGAAGTTTGTGGATTATTTAAGCTTGTAGGTATGCCCGATGATGTTATCAAGAAGAAGGTTTTCCCTTTATCTTTGAAGGGAGATGCATTGACATGGTATAGAATATGTGATGATATGGGATCATGGGACTACAAACGATTGAAATTGGAATTTTAGTAGAAGTTTTATCCTATGCATCTTGTTCATCGTGATCGTAATTATATATATAATTTTTGGCCTCGCGAAGGAGAAAGCATCGCTCATGCTTGGGGGAGGCTTAGGTCAATGTTATATTCATGCCCCAATCATGAGCTCTCAAGAGAAATGATTATTCAAAAATTTTATGCTTGGCTTTCTCTCAACAATCGCTCCATGCTCGATACTTCTTGTGCTGGTTCCTTTATTATGAAGACTATTGAATTCAGATGGGATTTATTGGAAAGAATTAAACACAACTCTGAAGATTGGGATTCCGACGAAGGTAAGGAGTCAGGTCTGACACCTATGTTTGATTGTGTTAAATCTTTTATGGATACCGATGCTTTTCATGGATTTAGCACTAAATATGGACTTGACTCTGAGATAGTAGCTTATTTCTGTGAATCATTTGCTACTCATGTTGACCTTCCTAAGGAGAAGTGGTTTAAATATAATCCTCCCACTGAAGTAAAAGTAGTTGCACCTATTACAGCTGAAGAAAAGACTATCACTTATAATGATCCTATTGTTCCTGCTACTTATATTGAAAGCACCTTTCCCTGTTAGGATAAAGGATCATGCTAAAGCTTCAACTGTGGTTCGTAAGAGTAATACTAGAACATATACACCACCTGAGCAAATTAAAGTTGAATCTAGTATTGCTATGGTTAAAGATCTCTTGGCTGATGATATTGATGGGCATGTTATTTTATTTCTGTGATGCAGCTGCTAGAATTGCTAGACCAGATGCTAAGAAACATAGACCTGTTATAGGCATGCCTGTTATTTCTGTTAAAATAGAAGATCATTGTTATGATAGCTTATGTGATATGGGTGCTAGTGCCAATGCAATACCTCATTCCTTATATAAAGAAATTATGCATGATATTGCACCGACTGAGATAGAAGAAATTGATGTTACAATTAAGCTTGCCAATAGAGATACTATTTCACCAATTGGGATTGTTAGAGATTTTGAAGTCTTGTGTGGGAAAGTTAAATATCCTGCTGATTTTCTTGTTCTTGGTTCTCCACAAGATGACTTTTGTCCCATTATATTTGGTAGACCCTTCTTGAATACTGTTAATGCTAAGATAGATTGCGAAAAGGATGTTGTTACTATTGGTTTGAGGGATATGTCTCATGAGTTTAATTTTGCTAAATTTCGTAGACAACCCCATGATAAAGAATTGCCTAGTAATGATGAAATTATTTGTCTTGCTTCTATTGTCGTGCCTTCCACTGATCCTTTAGAACAATATTTGCTAGACCATGAAAATGATATTTTTACGAATGAAAGAAGGGAGATAGATGATGTATTCTTTAAACAGGGACCAATTTTGAAACACAACTTGCCTGTTGAAATCCTAGGGGATCCTCCTCCACCCAAGGGTGATCCCGTGTTTGAGCTGAAACCATTACCTAATACCCTTAAATATGCTTATCTTGATTAAAAGAAGATATATCCTGTTATTATTAGTGCTAACCTTTCAGAGCAGGAAGAGGAAATATTATCGAAAACTCTGAAGAAGCACCGTGCTGCTATTGGATATACTCTTGATGATCTTAAGGGCATTAGTCCCACTCTATGCCAACACAAAATAAAATTGGAGGAAGATGCCAAACCAGTTATTGATCACCAACGATGGTTAAATCCTAAGATGAAAGAAGTGGTAAAAAAGGAAATACTAAAACTCCTCGAGGCAGGTATAATTTATCCCATTGCTGACAGTCAGTGGGTAAGCCTTGTCCATTGTGTCCCTAAGAAGGGAGGTATTACTGTTGTTCCTAATGATAAAGATGAATTGATCCCACAAAGAATTATTACAGATTGTAGGATGGTAATTGATTTCCGCAAATTAAATAAAGCTACTAAAAAAGATAATTACCCTTTACCTTTTATTGATCAAATGCTAGAAAGACTATCCAAACATACACATTTTTGCTTTCTAGATGGTTACTCTAGTTTCTCTCAAATACCTGTGTCAGCGGAGGATCAAGAAAAGACCACTTTTACTTGCCCTTTCGGTACTTTTGCTTATAGACGTATGCCTTTTGGTTTATGTAATGCACCTGCTACCTTTCAAAGATGCATGATGGCTATATTCTCTGACTTTTGTGAAAAGATTTGTGAGGTATTCATGGATGATTTCTCCGTTTATGGATCTTCTTCTGATGATTTTTTGAGCAACCTTGAACGAGTTTTGCAGAGATGCGAAGATACTAGTCTTGTTTTGAATTGGGAGAAGTGCCACTTTATGGTTAATGAAGGCATTGTCTTGGGGCATAAAATTTCCGAAAGAGGTATTGAAGTTGAAAAAGCTGAAGTTGATGCAATTGAAAAGATGCCGTGTCCCAAGGACATTGTCGGTGTTCTGGGAATGGGGGTCCCTAGACTTGCCTGCCTACGGCTCGAGGCGTGGCTCCAACAGTGGCCCAGTACGGCCCGTCTTCGTCAACCAACACTCAAGACCCTCGCAAGGGGCCATGCCTCGCGGGGAGGACGACACAAGACCTCCGTAGGAGCGGCCTTGCCAGGAAGGCTCGTGAGGGGGCAGAGAGATCAAGGCAAGGGGTACCTCGCGAGGTTCCCGTGAGGCAAGCCATGATGACCAAGGCCAGGCGGGCGTTAGGCAGGCGCCAGCATGCGTAGTGTCCTTGTTTTCCCTTTGGTGCTAAGGGGGCAAGTGTAGGCGCGGAGTACCGAGGCACCAGGCAAAGGTTTCCCTATCGGTGCAACAAGACCAAGATCAGCAGGACGGAGGTCATCGTGGAGCCCAAGACGGCGTCACCACCAGCGCCTTTGACAGGCGAAGACCACCTTTAGTCAGGATAGCTTGTACTAGCTGCCCCCTTTCAAATTGGCCGTTGTTGGATCCCTTCCCGCTCAATATTTGGGAAGAGGACCAGGGCCTCTATAAATAGGACTAGCCACCACAGTAGAGGGGGAGATCGATTCCTCCCCGAGAAAACCACCAAGCACAAGAGCACCTCTCCTCAGGAGGCTGTTCTTCCCTTGTACTGTTCATCATCGGACCAAGAGGCAACCCACCACCACCACACAGGAGTAGGGTATTACACCACGACAGTGGCCCGAACCTGTATAAATCTTGTGTCTCTTGTGTTGTGAGTTCATCGAGCTAACTTAGGGATCGCGGCGAGGCTGAGAGCGAGATTCAGTAAGGGGAAATCTTCGTGCGCACCCTAGTGTTCGAACCTCAAGGGTTTTGCCAGAACCCTAAATCTGACATTTGGGGCGCCAGGTAGGGGTGCGCCGGAGCTTTTCCTTCCGTCGGCCCACACTCCGCCAACACCGCACTTCGCCCTCATGGCGGACATTGCACCTCCGTCCCCGGCGACCGATGCTAGTGCTGGGGCCAGGGGGCTCCGAGCCTTGGACCCCGCCTTACGGAGGGTGCAGTGGCCGCCCAATTTCAATTTCGAGCCAGAGATGCCGCCGCGCTATGAGGGCACGGCAGACCCGCTAGTTTTCCTGCTGACATATGAGGAGGCCATCCTCAAGGCCGGGGGTGACAATAGGGTCATGGCCAACTGGCTTCCCATGGCCCTCATCGGCGTCCCCCGCGCTTGGTTGCTCAACCTGCCGACATCTTCCGTGGCCTCCTGGGAGGAGCTGTGCGACCTCTTCCTCGCCCACTACGTGGCGCCGGCGCCCCCGGTTCTCGCAACTCTCCTGGGCGGCTCGCAGGCGCCACCCTCAGACCGCCACGCCAAGCCGTTCTTTCGCCAGATCAGCACCGCCCTCACGCAGCAAGGGGCTCCCCCGGCTTGGGCGGCGCCCAAGGCTGACCCGACCTTCGACTCGAAAGATCACCCCGTCACAACCGCCTGCTCGGGTGCGCTCCCGATGCTCTGCACGCCCACCACCTGCCAAGTGCCCGTCACCAAAACCCTCATCGATGGTGGTGCCAGCTTCAACATGCTCTCGATGGAGGCCTTCAGCCTCCTCCATGTACCGCTGGAGCAGCTCCGACCCAGCAAGCCCTTCTCAGGCGTCGGAGGCGGTTCCTCCAGTCCCCTGGGGCAGATCCGCCTCCCCGTGACCTTCGGCACCCGTGACAACTACCGCATGGAGCTGGTCGACTTCGACGTTGCTCACATCAGCCTCCCGTACAACGCCATCCTCGGATACCCTGCCCTGGCTCAGTTCATGGAAGCAACCCATCCGGCCTATAACCTCATGAAGATGCCCGAAAGCAAGGGCGTCGTCACCATAGCTGGGGATACCAAGGAGGCTCTTATGGCGCTCAAGCTCGCCCTCAAGACCACCGCGGCAGCGCAACCCGCCGACGCGGTCGCCTCCAAAGCCAAGGAAGCTGCACCGACCAAAAAGAAGCAGTTGTTCACCCAGGATAAGGCGGAGACCAAGCAAGTGCCGGTTGAAGAAGACGGGTCCTCGGAAGCCACCTTCACCATAGATGCTGGCCTCGACCTCGACCAATATAAGGCGTTGGTGAAGTTCTTGTGCTCGAACAAGGAGGTGTTCGCATGGGAACCCAAGCAGCTAGCGGGGGTCCCAAGGGAGGTGATTGAGCATCACCTGAATGTGTGCCCCAATGTATGCCCAGCAGAAGGCGAGGCGGCTGTCCACTGAGAAGCAGGCCTTCATCGTCCAAGAAACACGCAAGCTGGAGGCAGCAGGTGTTATTGGCGAGGTTCGCTACCCAGAATGGCATGCGAACCCAGTTGTCGTGCCAAAAAAGGGGGAAAGGAGCGCATGTGCGTTGACTTCACCAACCACAACAAGGCCTGCCCCCAAGATCCGTTCCCACTTCCTCACATAGATCAGATTGTCGACTCCACCGCTGAGTGCGACCTGCTGTGTTTCCTGGATGCGTTTTCGGGTTATCACCAGATCAAGATGGCGGTAGAAGACGTGGAGAAAGCAGCCTTCCTGACCCCATGTGGGGTATACTGCTACACTTGCATGCCGTTCGGGTTGCGCAACGCGGGCACGACCTTCCAACGGCTGATGCAGATTGCCTTGGGCCGGCAGCTCGGGGAAGAACGTCGAGGCTTACGTCGACGACATTGTGGTGAAATCTTGGGAGGCAAGGACCTTGATCCAGGACTTGGAGGAGACCTTCGCGAGCCTCCCCCAGGTAGACCTGCGACTCAACCCGGAGAAGTGCGTGTTCGACGTCCCTTCTGGCAAGCTACTGGGTTTCGTCGTGTCCCACAGGGGGATCGAGGCCAACCCGGAGAAGGTCAAGGCGATCGAAGACATGAGTCCATCGCAAACTCTCAGAGAAATGCAGAAGCTCTCCAGTCACGTGACCACGTTAGGACGCTTCATCTCCAAGATGGAGGAGCCTGTCCTGCCGTTCTTCAAGCTTATGAATAAAAGAGGCCCATTTGAGTGGACTCAGGAGGCCGACCAAGCGTTTCAAGACCTCAAGAAGTACCTGACCAGCCCTCCCATGATGGTGGCGCCGTGCCCTCTCGAGCCCCTGGTGCTCTACCTTGCCGCCACTCCCTACTCTGCTAGCGCAGCCCTGTTGGCGGTTTGGGAGGAGCGCCAGGCTAAGGCCGCGCCCCGCCCAGCTACGGCCTCAGCCAGGGCAACACATGACCAGGAAAGCCAACTGCAGCAAGGGACCAAGCTCAGCTGGACGATGCCCCCGAGGCTGAAGAGGCCCCACCAAGCGACCTTGTGCTGGGGGCTCCATCATCTTAGGAGGCACCTCAACCTCTGGAAGACGCAGGCCACATCAGTGCCCCCACCCTCGTCGAGCATCCCCTATACTTTGTCAACACGGTGTTGCTGGATGCAAGAGTGCGGTACCCCATGCCTCAAAAGCTCTTACTCGCGCTCTTGGTGGCTTCGCGCAAGCTGCGGCACTACTTTCAAGGTCACCCCATCAAGGTCGTCTCGGCCTACCCGTTGGAAAGGGTACTCAGGAGCCCCAACTCCGCTGGGAGCGTCGCCGAATGGAACATCGAGCTGCAGGCGTTTCAATTGGAGTTCAGCACAACCAGGGTCATCAAGGTAGCCGCACTTGCTGATTTCGTGGCTGAGTGGACACACGCACCAGAGCTCAAGACAGGCGAGGATCAGTCTCTCTCCCAGGAAGTGAGGCACCAGATGGCCGGGTCATGTATTTCGATAGTGCCTTCTCGCGGCAGGGCGCTGGGGCTGGCGCAGTGCTTATATCACCCACTCAGGACAAGCTCTACTACGCCGTACAACTTTGTTTCCAGCATGGTGAGAAGGTCTCCAACAACATAGCAGAGTATGAGGGCCTCATAGCAGTCCTGAAAGCTACAGCAGCACTGGGAGTGAAGTGCCTCATCATCAAGGGCGATTCACAACTCCTCGTCAACTTCTCTAACAAGGTGTACGAGCCGAAGGACGAGCACATGGAAGCATACCTCGCAGAAGTACGCAAGATGGAGAAGCAGTTCTGGGGGCTAGAGTTGCAGCATGTGCCCCGCGGCACCAACCAAGAGGCCAACGACATCGCCAGGAGGGCGTCCAAGTGGCTGCCCTAGGAGCCCAGCATTTTCGAGGAGCGACTCTTCAAGCCGTTGGCAGCACCGCCGCTGTCAAGCATGGCACAGCCTCGGGAAGAGCTCCCTCAGCCACCTGCCACCAGGTGCCCCCGGCATGTGGCCCGACTTAGGGAGCACGCCTACTCTTGGCATTGGAGCCTTAGGAGGGATGCTGGACCAAGGAATTCAAGGAATACCTGACGCAAGGGATGCTACCGGAGAAAGAGGAGCACGCGGAGCGCGTGGCCTGGTAGGCCACGACCTACTACATCCAAGACGGTGAGCTATACCGGAAACGGCCGAATGACGTTTCCTTACGTTGCATCTCCAGGGAACAGGGGAAGGAGCTGCTGGCCGACATACACAGTGGAGATTGCGTGCACCACTCGTCGTCATAGACCCTCGTCGGCAAGGCATTTCGCAGCGGATTCTATTGGCCTACAACACTCAACGACGCGACCGAGCTAGTGAAGTCCTGCGAGGCTTGTCAATTCCACGCCAAGCAGATCCATCAGCCAGCTCAGGGCCTACAGACAATCCCGCTCTCGTGGCTGTTCGCGGTCTGGGTGCTGGATATCTTGGGCCTGTTCCCTTGAGCGCCTGGGGGCTACCTCTACCTCTACATCGCCATCGACAAGTTCACCAAGTGGGCGAAGGTGGAAGCCGTCCGCACCATCCCAGCCGACTCGGTGGTCAAGTTCATCAAAGGCCTTGTGAGCCGGTTCGGGGTCCCTAACCGCATCATCACCGACAACGGTTCGCAGTTCACTAGCAATCTCTTCAAGACGTATTGTGCTAACCTTGGAACGCAGATCTGCTACACTTCGATGGCGCACCCCCGGAGCAACGGCCAGGCCGAACGCGCCAATGCGGAGGTCCTGAGAGGCCTTAAGACCAGGACCGTCAAGAAGAAGCTGGAGGCCTACGGCAGGGGCTGGCACTTCGAGCTCCAGTCCATGTTGTGTTCCATCCGCAACACGACCACCAAGCCAACGGGCGAGACCCCGTTCTTCCTCGTCTAAGGAGCGGAAGCGGTTCTCCCTCACGAGATCATGCGTCGCTCCGCATGCGTCCTGACGTTTGATGAGGCACAGCAGGACGCCATGCGGGGGATGGACCTCATGCTAGGGGAGGAACGCCACCGTGAAGCCACGCCACGGGCGGCAAGGTACCAGCAGGCGCTGCGGCGGTATCACGGTCGCAGCGTCCGCCCCAGGACGCTCGAGGTGGGTGACCTCGTCCTGAGGCGGGTGCTCTCCAGGGAAGGGCTGCACAAGCTCTTGCCCATGTGGGAGGGCCCATTCAAGGTCGTCCACGTCTCCAGGCCTAGCGTCGCGCGCCTGGAGACCCAGGACGGGGTACCCATCCCGAATGCTTGGAACATCCAGCACCTCCGGAAGTTCTACCCCTGAAGAAAGGCCCGGTGCATTTGAAGAAGGCCTAGTGCCTGTGAAGCTCGCCCGAAGAAAGGCCCGGTGCCTGTGAAGAAGGCCCAGTGCCTATGAAGCTCGCGTGAAGAAAGGCCCGGTGCCTGTGAAGAAGGGCCAGTCCTGTGAAGCTCGTCGCCGGTGACACTCTCACATAATAATGAGTGGGGCTGTACACGCCCCGGGGTATCAGGAGTGCCGCCCTCAAGCCTCGAGGGCTCCCTCCCACGCCCAGTGGCAGCACTGAGCTCCACGCTGGTGAGAAGACTTGAAGACTAGACTAGGTGCCGGACGCGGCTTTTCAATTGCCTTCTGCAGTTGGCTCGCTCTTCCTTGTTTGAACCTTGATTGAAGTTGCTTCTGATGTTCTTTGCAAGCTCGGTTCCATCGCCTCCTGCCTCGGTTTTCCGTCTTCAGCTCTTTATCTGACTTGCTCTCTCTCGCAAGCCTTGCGAGGGGGCTGTACGGGTTCCCTCGTGAGCCCCCTGTTCTTCTGATTTTTGTGAGGCCCTCTCGTTTGAGTTCGCAGCAGGAGCACCCCTCTCAGTCCGTGCCCCTCGGGTATCGCGACACGAAGCGCCGGGCCACGGTCGGCAGCCCTTGTGACCAGGGTTCGGAAAATGATAGTCTCTCAACGAGTTTTTTTGCAGCTCTTAAGGCGCCCGGCAAGGCCCAAAGCAGGCACCTCGTGAGGCGGAAACTACTTCAAATGTACCAAGCTAAGTTGTTCCCACACGCAGACATATAACAACGACACCATGACACATCACATGAACAATAAATGCAGCATGTTAACTAGGAAATCATAGTTTGTTGCACGCCCCCATGGGGCCCCATACTTGTCTCTCTCAATGCAGGAAGGAAGGAAAATAAAACAAAAGCAGCACGCGCCTTGCAGCAGTTCGTGAGGAGGGATCTACGGCGTCCTCCTGAGCTCAGCCAGACCCCACCTCGCGCTTCAGCGAAGCGCGACGACGGGACGACCTGCTGCCACCCTCGAGGCGGGCACGACGGCGTGGCGGTTGATCGTAGCCGCCACTAGAGGAGCTGCCACTGGAGGAACAGCCGTCGTAGCTTGACGAGCCGCGGTCGCCGCCGGGAGCAAGTTCGCCTTCACCCTCGTCACGACCGTCGCCACGACCGAGCACCTCGTCACCGTCGTTGTCTTCAGGGCAGCAACCAATGCGGAGGCCATCTTCTCCGAACACCCTCACGTAGAGGGTCGCATTGCCATCTTACTTGAAGTGAAGGGTGCACCGCCTGCCCAGACCGCGCGCGCGGGATAACGTCTGCCAGCCTCGGGCCAAGGCTGCGTTGCCGGGGACGGAGACCTCCACCGTGACCCAGGAGGCCCTGCTGCAGCAGTCGTCCGCCTGTAGCCAGAGCCCGCCCGAGCCAACAGCCGACAGCTCGCCGACGAAGGAGTGCGGGAGCTCAAGCCAGTTGCCAGCTGGGTTTTTCGACCACACGACGAATTCTGGCAGCACCTCCGCTGAGTGGAAGCATGGCCAGGGAGGCCGCGCGGCCACATCACGCCTTCCTCCACCAACCGGGCTGCCTCTACATGGGCGACCCCCACCACGTTAAGGGCCACCTCCGTGGCCGCAGGGAGCCACGACGGGGTTCACGGAGTGCTTGCGAGGGCGGACGAGCCAGGTCCTTCCTGGCGAGCCTTCCCTTCCCTTTCTCCGCTAGCGAAAGCTTCTTCGCAAGCGCCATGGGGGACGCTACAAGCAACAGAGCGAGGGAGGAGAAGAGAGCGGAATGGGAAGAGATGGGCGACGGGGGCTCTCACCCCTCCTCATTTATAGCCCAGGGGAGACCAACCGTCGACCTCCACGATCACAGGTAATGATAACCCTTTTTGCATGCAGCAGGGACTCGTCAAGTCGGGCAGTTGCTGAGGCAGCGTGGGGAAGTGGAGACGCCCACGTCCAATCAGTCGCCACGCATCGACGAAGGCTGCAGGCTGTTGGGGCCCAGGGTGCTCCGCACTTGCCCTTTGGCTTCGCCGCTAAGCCAAGTCCGAGCGCACCTTGGGCCCGGGGGCTACTGTTAGTGTTTGGGAACGGGGGTCCCCAGACTTGCCTGCCTACGGCCCGTGGCGTGGCTCCACCAGTCACCCAGTATGGCCCGTCTTTGTCAACCAACACTCAAGACCCTCGTGAGGAGCCAAGCCTCGTGGGGCGGACCACACAAGACCTCCTCAGGAGCGGCCTCGCCAAGCAGGCTCGCGAGGGGGTGGAGAGATCAAGGCAAGGGGTACCTTGCGAGGTTCCCGTGACGCAAGCCATGACGACCAAGGCCAGGCAGGCGCCAGGCGGGCGCTAGCGCGCGCAGTGTCCTCGTTTCCCCTTTGGCGCTAAGGGGGCAAGGACAGGCGCGGAGTACCGAGGCATCAGGCAAAGGTTTCCCTATCGGTGCAACAAGACCAAAACCAACAGGATGGCAGGATGGAGGTCATCGGGGAGCCCAAGACGGCGTCACCACCAGCGCCTTTGTAAGGCAAAGACCACCTTTAGTCAGGATAGCTTTTACTAGCTGTCCCCTTTCAAATTGGCCGTTGTTGGGACCCTTCCCACTCAATATTTGGGAAGAGGACCAGGGCCTCTATAAATAGGACTAACCACCACAGTAGAGGGGAGATCGATTCCTCCTCGAGAAAACCACCGAGCACAAGAGCACCTCTCCTCAGGAGGCTGTTCTTCCCTTGTACTGTTCATCATCGGCCCAAGAGGCAATCCACCACCACCACACAGGAGTAGGGTATTACACCATGACGGTGGCCTGAACCTGTATAAATCTTGTGTCTCTTGTGTTGTGAGTTCATCGAGCTAACTTAGGGATGCGGCGAGGCTAAGAGCGAGATTCGGTAGGGGAAATCTTCGTGCGCACCGCAGTGTTCGAACCTCAAGGGTTTTGCCGGAACCCTAAATCCGACAAACATCAAAGGTATAAGAAGCTTCCTTGGTCATGCATGTTTTTATAGGAGGTTCATTAAGGACTTCTCTAAAATTTCTAGGCCTCTGACTAATCTCTTACAAAAAGATATTCCTTTTGTCTTCGATGATGATTGTGTAGAAGCATTTGAAATACTTAAGAAAGCTTTGATTTCTGCACCTATTATTCAGCCACCTGATTGGAATTTACCCTCTGAAATTATGTGTGATGCTAGTGATTATGTTGTAGGTGCTGTTCTAGGACAAAGAGTTGATAAGAAACTAAATGTTATTCAATATGCTAGTAAAACTCTAGACACCGCCCAGAGAAATTATGCTACTACTGAAAAAGAATTCCTAGCAGTTGTATTTGCTTGTGATAAGTTCAGACCTTATATTGTTGATTCTAAAGTAACTATTCACACTGATCATGCTGCTATTAAATATCTTATGAAAAAGAAAGATGCTAAACCTAGACTTATCGGATGGGTTCTCTTGCTACAAGAATTAGATTTGCATATTATTGATAGAAAGGGAGCTGAGAACCCTTTGCAGACAACTTGTCTAGGTTAGAGAATGTTCTTGATGACCCACTACCTATTGATGATAGCTTTCCTGAAGAACAATTAGCTATCATAAATGCTTCTCGTACTGCTCCATGGTATGCTGATTATGCTAATTACATTGTTGCTAAATTCATACCACCTAGTTTCACATACCAGCAAAAGAAAAAGTTTTTCTATGATTTAAGACATTACTTCTGGGATGACCCACACCTTTATAAAGAAGGAGTAGATGGTGTTATTAGACGTTGTGTACCTGAGCATGAACAGGAACAGATCCTACGCAAGTGTCACTCCGAGGCATATGGAGGACACCATGCTGGAGATAGAACTGCGCACAAGGTATTGCAATCTGGTTTTTATTGGCCTACCCTCTTCAAGGATGCCCGTAAGTTTGTCTTGTCTTGTGATGAATGTCAAAGAATTGGTAATATTGGTAGGCGTCAAGAAATGCCTATGAATTATTCTCTTGTTATTGAACCGTTTGATGTTCGGGGCTTCGATTATATGGGACCTTTTCCTGCCTCTAATGGGTACACACATATTTTAGTTGCTGTTGATTACGTTACTAAGTGGGTATAAGCTATTCCAACTAGTAGTGCTGATCATAACACCTCTATTAAGATGCTTAAAGAAGTTATTTTTCTGAGGTTTGGAGTCCCTAGATACTTAATGACTGATGGTGGTTCACATTTTATTCGTGGCGCTTTTCGTAAAATTCTTTCTAAGTATGACGTTAATCATAGAATTGCATCTCCATATCACCCACAGTCTAGTTGTCAAGTAGAATTAAGTAATAGAGAGCTTAAATTAATTTTGCAAAAGACTATTAATAGATCCAGAAAGAATTGGTCCAAGAAACTTGATGATGCATTATGGGCTTATAGAACTGCATATAAGAATCCTATGGGTATGTCTCCGTATAAAATGGTTTATGGAAAAGCATGTCACATACCTCTCAAATTAAAACATAAGGCATATTGGGATATTAAAGAGGTCAATTATGATTTCAAACTTGCCGGTGAGAAGAGGACATTAGCTCACTTGATGAATGGAGAACCCAAGCCTATGAAAATGCCAAACTGTTTAAGGAAAAAGTTAAAAGATGGCATGACAAAAGGATACAAAAGCGTGAGTTTAATGTAGGTGATTATGTGTTGCTATTCAACTCTCGTTTAAGATTTTTTGTAGGAAAACTTCTCTCTAAATGGGAAGGCCCTTACGTTATTGAGGAGGTCTATCGTTCCGGTGCCATAAAAATCAACAACTTCTAAGGCATGAATCTGAAGGCGGTGGACGGTCAAAGAATCAAACATTATATCTCAGGTAATCCTATAAATGCTGAAACTAATGTTATTGAAACCGTAACCCCGGAGGAATACATAAGGGATACTTTCCAGAATGTTTTAGACTCCGAAAAGGAATAGGTATGTGGTACGGTAAGTAAACCGACTGCAAAACAGTTCTAATAGCAATTTTCCTCCGTTTTGGAATATTTAAGAAAATAGGAAAATAAGAAGTAGTCCGGGAAGGACACGAGCTTTCCACGAGGGTGGAGGGCGCGCCCTACCCCCTGGGCTTGCCCCCTGCCTCGTGGGCACCTCGTGTGCTCTCCGGACTCTGTTTTCTTGCATGATACTTCTTTTGGTCGGTAAAAATTCATTATATAATTCCCCGAAGGTTTTGACCGCCGTATCACGCAAATATTCTCTATCTTTGTTTCGAGCTATTTTTCTGACAGATCTAGGGCACCATGACGTCTTCAAGTGCCCCCAAGGACAAGTTTTTCGAGAGGGTCATCAACCCCTACCTCGCGGAGGTGTTGCATCATCCTCAAACCATTGAGATGCGTGAGGGGGTGCTGCACATCCGCGATGTTGCGGGACCAAGGAGTACCGGAAGCGTGGAGATAAAGCTCGAAACAATGGAACAACAAGTTTTCAAGTGCCAAGGGATGGTGGAACGCGGACTCAATGCCAACCAGATGATGATCGCGGAGTTCACCAACAACCACATGTTGGACGCCAAGAACATTGGGGAGACCGTATTCAAGCTTCATGAGAAAATCGAGCACCTCCAAGCCCAGATCTATGACCTGCAAAACCAAAACTGTGAGTATGAATATAGATTCAAGAGGATGAGTTTGGCTGCAGATTTGAGGATCCCGGAGACTCTATCATCCTTCTATGATGGTGATCCTATGCCTTGGAAGACGGACGACAAGCCTACATCATCAACAACTCCATCATCACCACCTCCGAGGAACTAATCACATGGGTATGGGCACTCCCCTTGGCAACTGCCAAGCTTGGGGGAGGTGCCCCGGTATCGTATCACCATCACACTCCTATATTTAACGTTTTACTTGGTTCGACCCTTTTAGTAATATCTTGATCTAGTAGAATAAAGTTTTGGTATGATTTAGTTTTGAGTTTTGCCTTATGATCCCACTATGTAATCGAGTCCATGAGCTATATATAATAAAGATTAGTGTTGAGTCAAGGGCTTTTCTATCTTGCTATGATCTTGAGAAAATAAAAGAATGAATAAAAAGAAATAAAGAGATCATATTGATCTTGTGGAAAGTAATGACTTCACATATAACAGTATGATGATTAAAAGTTGTTGAGAGTTGGCAAACATAGTTTTGGTCATTGTTGCAATTAATAGGAAGTAATAAAGAAAGAGAGGTTCTCACATATAAATATACTATCTTGGACATCTTTTATGATTGTGAGCACTCATTAAAGTATGACATGCTAAAGAGTTGATGTTGGACAAGGAAGACAACGTAATGGGTTATGTTTTCTCACATCTTAATTAAAGTATATTGTCATGGATCATCCAACATGTTGAGATTGCCTTTCCCCCTCATGCTAGCCAAATTCCTTGCACCACGTAGAAATACTAGTGCTTCCAAACATCCTTAAACCCAGTTTTGCCATGAGAGTCCACCATACCTACCTATGGATTGAGAAAGATCCTTCAAGTAAGTTTTCATGTTGCATGCAATAAAAATTGCTCTCTAAATATGTATGACTTATTAGTGTGGAGAAAATAAGCTTTATACGATCTTGTGATATGGAAGTAATAAAAGCGACGGACTGCATAATAAAGGTCCGTATCACAAGTGGCAATATAAAGTGACGTTATTTTGCATTAAGATTTCGTGCATCCAACCATAAAAGCACATGAAAACCTCTGCTTCCCTCTGTGAAGAGCCTATCTTTTACTTTCTGTCTTATGCAAGAGTCATGGTGATCTTCACCTTTCTTTTTTACATTTTATCCTTTGGCAAGCACCTCGTGTTGGAAAGATCCTGATCTATATATCCAATTGGATGTAAGTTAGCATGTACTATTATTGTTGACATTACCCTTGAGGTAAAAGGTTGGGAGGCGACACTATAAGCCCCTATCTTTCTCTGTGTCTGATTAAAACTCCATAACCATAAGTATTGCGTGAGTGTTAGCAATTGTGAAAGACTAAATGATAGTTGAGTATGTTTACTTGCTGAAAAGCTCTTATATTGACTCTTTCTGATGTTATGATAAATTGCAATTGCTTCAATGACCGAGATCATAGTTTGTTAGATTTCAATGAAGTTTCTAATTCATACTTGATATTGTGGATAGATTGTTACTTGAGCATAAGAAATCATATGACAAAATATATTTATGTTGTTGTTATAAGAATGATCATGATGCCCTCATGTCCGTATTTTGTTTTATCGGCACCTCTATCTCTAAACATGCGAACATATTTTTTGATATCGGGTTCCGCTTGAGGACAAGCGAGGTCTAAGGTTGGGGGAGTTGATACGTCCATTTTGCATCATGCTTTTATATCGATATTTATTGCATTATGGGTTGTTATTACATGTTATGTCACAATACTTATGGCCATTCTCTCTTATTTTACAAGGTTTACATGAAGAGGGAGAATGCCGGTAGCTGGGATTCTGGGCTGGAAAAGGAGCAAATATTAGCATAGCTCCGAAAGTACTGAAACTCCATGAAAGTCATTTTTGGAATTAATAATAAATATTGAGCAGAAGAAGTACCAGAGGGGGCCCACACCCTGGCCACGAGGGTGGGGGGCACGTCCTACCCCCCTCGGCGCGCCCCCTGCCTCGTGGACCACTTGGCTGTCCTCCGGTGCCCATCTTCTGCTATATGAAGTCTTTTACCCTGGAAAAAATCATAGGCAAGCTTACGGGACGAAACTCCGCCGCCACGAGGCGGAACCAATCTAGGGCTCAGGCGGAGTTGTTCTGCCGAGGAAACTCCCCTCCGGGAGAAGGAAATCATCACCATCGTCATCACCAACGATCCTCTCATCGGGTGGGGGTCAATCTCCATCAACATCTTCACGAGCACCATCTCCTATCAAACCCTAGTTCATCTCTTGTATCCAATCTTTGTACCAAAACCTCATTTTGGTACCTGTGGGTTGCTAGTAGTGTTGATTACTCCTTGTAGTTGATGCTAGTTGGTTTATTTGGTGGAACATCATATGTTCAGATCCTTAATGCATATTAATACCCCTCTGATCATGAACATGAATATGCTTTGTGAGTAGTTACGTTTGTTCCTGAGGACATGGGTGAAGTCTTGCTACTAGTAGTCATGTGAATTTGGTATTCGTTCTATATTTTGATGAGATTTATGTTGTCTCTCCTCTAGTGGTGTTATGTGAACGTCGATTACATGACACTTCACCATTATTTGGGCCTAGAGGAAGGCATTGGGAAGTAATAAGTAGATGATGGGTTGCTAGAGTGACAGAAGCTTAAACCCTAGTTTATGCATTGCTTCGTAAGGGGATGATTTGGATCCATATGTTTCATGCTATGGTTAGGTTTACCTTAATACTTCTTTTGTAGTTGGGGATGCTTGCAATAGGGGTTAATCATAAGTGGGATGCTTGTCCAAGAAAGGGCAGTACCCAAGCACCGGTCCACCTACATATCAAATTATCAAAGTAATGAACGCGAATCATATGAGCGTGATGAAAACTAGCTTGACGATAATTCCCATGTGTCTTCGGGAGCGCTTTTCTCTATATAAGAACTTGTACAGGCTTGTCCTTTCCTACAAAAAGGATTGGGCCACCTTGTTGCACCTTATTTACTTTCATTGCTTGTTACCTGTTACAAATTACCTTATTACAAAACTTTCTGTTGCCGATAATTTCAGTGCTTGCAGAGAATACCTTACTGAAAACCGCTTGTCATTTCCTTGTGCTCCTCATTGGGTTCGACACTCTTACTTATCGAAAGGACTACGATAGATCCCCTACACTTGTGGGTCATCACCTAGCCAAACAATCAGGAATGTAGGGTATAAACACAGGAGCGAGGCGGCCCAGCTTGGAAAAAACTTCAGTCATAGAGGTGCATATAATGGCAAAAGATGTATATAACAAACAACGTAAACAATGTAAGAAACAAGCTTTTAGTAATAAGCTTCATCAAAGAAGCCCCCAGTTGCAGTGGGGTATGTACATTTAAAGATGTGTACCCCGAACAGTTCGGTCAATCCAAACACACCCTGGGATATTAAGAGGAAAAATAAAAAAGCAGAGGAGAAAAAGGGACCTAGTCAAAGTAAAAAAAAGGTGCTACCGAACTATCCGTTGAATCATCGGAGCCGAGCACCATTCCATGGATTCGGCTCAAGGTGATTATCCGATGCATTATGAAGGCGATAGGCTCCTCCTGTGAGAACTTCATCGACGATGAAGGGGCCCTCCCATCGTGGTTTGATCTTACACTTTTTTCTTCTATGGGAGACACAAGACAAGATCGCCAACATTATATGTCCTGGCCCACACTTCTCTGCTTTGGTATCGCCCGGCCTGTTGTTGGTAAAATGCGGAAAGAGCTTGTGCGATATCGTGCTCCTCTTCGAGGACGTCTAGATCATGCTGCCGAACGAGCTCGGTTTGTCACTCTTCGTACATGCGCACTCGAGGTAAGTCATGAATAATGTCGCAGGGCAGGACAGCTTCTGTGACGTACACCATGAAGAAAGGTGTGTATCCAGTTGTTCAGTTAGGTGTAGTCCGCAGCCCCCAGAGCATGGAATTGAGTTCCTCAACCTAGTGCTTGTCTGACTCCCATAGGGAGCGCACCAGTCGGGGTTTAATGCCGCTCATTATCAGGCCATTGGCCCACTCGACCTGACCGTTTGTTTGACGGTGGTAGAAGGATGCATAGTCGACTTTAATGCCCAATTTAGCACACCAGTTTTTCACCTTATCAGCCATAAAATCGGAGCCATTATCAGTGATGATGTTGTGCGGGACACCGTAGCGGTGTCCCATGCCGGATATAAAGTCAATCACCGGTCCTGCTTCAGCCGTTCTTACTGGTTAGGCTTCTATCAACTTAGTGAATTTGTCCACCAAAACCAGTAAATATTTCTTTTTGTGGCTTCCCCCTTTAAGGGGTCTGACCATATAGAGCCCCCAGACCGTTAAGGGCCAAGTTCTGGGGATTGTTCTTAAGGCAGTGGGAGGCATATGACTTTGATTGGCGAAAAGCTGACATCCCACACAACGTTGGACAAAGGCTTGTGCATTTGATCGGGCATTGGCTAGAAAAATACAGTCCGGAAGGCTTTGCTTACGAGGGCCCGAGCTGCGGTGTGGTGGCCGCCCAGACCATCATGTATTTCAGCCAAGAGTTGTTGTCCCTCCTCTTTGGAGATGCACCTTTGGAGGACTCCGGTAGTGCATTTCTTGTACAGCTCACCTTCATGAACTTTGTAGGCTTTAGAACGTCGAACTATGCGACGAGACTCATTTTGGTCATCGGGAAGCTCCTGCCTATTAAGGTAGGCTAGGAAGGGTTCGGTCCAAGGAGCAATAACGGCCACGATCTCATGAGCAGAGGGTGTTATTTCGGTATCCGAACCCCCGATGATATCTGTATTGTGTTTGGCTGCTGGCGGCGTGATCAGGTCTGTACTAGCGTCTTCGCTCTCGTCCTGCCATACCACGGATGGCCTGAAGAGCCTTTCCACAAAGGTAATAGGCGGGCCGGGGTCACTCTTGGCGCCCATGCGAGCGAGTATGTCTGCTGCCTGGTTACTGTCTCGAGTGACGTGATGATATTCAAGCCCCTCAAACCGAGCTGATATTTTTAATACGGCGTTTCGATATGCCACCATTTTTGGATCTTTTACATCAAACTCTCCTTTTACCTAAGATATTGCGAGGTTTGAGTCGCCGCGCACCTCTAGGTGTTGTATGCCCATGGAGACAACCATGCAGAGAGCATGTAGAAGTGCCTCATATTCGGCTACATTATTGGAGTTCGTATACATGATTTGCAACACGTAGCGGACTGTGTCCCATGTAGGAGATGTCAAGATGACGCCAGCCCCCAGTCCGACTAACATTTTAGAGCCGTCGAAGTACATTATACAGTTTGAGTAGGAACTATACTCTTTAGGGAGCGCGGCTTTTGTCCACTCTGCAACGAAGTCGGCCAACATCTGAGATTTAATAGCTCGGCGTGGCTTGTATGTTATTTCGAATGGTAACAGCTTGATGGCCCATTTAGCTATGCGTCCGGTGGTGTCCCTGTTGTTTATAATGTCATTAAGTGGTACTTCGGATGCCACCATGATCGAACACTCTTGAAAATAGTGCCCAAGTTTTCGGGATGCCATAAATACCACGTAAGCTATCTTTTGGTAGTGAGGGTATCAGGATTTGCATGGTGTGAGGCGCTCCGATACGTAATAGACTGGCATTTGGATGGGGAATTTATGTCCCTCTTCCCCTCGCTCGACGACAAGTACAGTGCTTACTACATGGGGAGTTGGGGAGATATAAAGCAACATAGGCTCACCAACACTTGGGGCGGCTAGGGTTGGGTTGCCTGCTAGTAAGGTTTTTGTTTCTTCCAATCTGGCTATGGTCGCTTTCGTCCATTCGAAGCTGTCGGTGCGCCTAAGCAGTCTATAAAGTGGTAATGCTTTTCCCCTAATCCGGAGATGAAGCGGCTCAAAGCCGCCGCGCACCCTACTAGCTTTTGGACATGCTTTAAGTCTGTTGGTGTAGCCAATTGTGACAAGGCTTGGATTTTAGCTGGGCTTGCTTCAATTCCTCTATGGGAGACAATGAACCCGAGTAGCTTTCCGGCTGGAACGCCGAAGACACATTTTTCTGGATTGAGCCGTATGTCGTATGTTCGGAGGTTGTCAAATGTGCGGCAGAGATCATCCACCAATGATTCGACGTGTTTAGTCTTGATGACTACGTTGTCCACATATGCTTCAACTATGTTGCCGATATGTTTTTCCCAGCACGTTTGAATCATGCGTTGGTAAGTGGCACCAGCATTCTTAAGTCCAAAAGGCATAGTGTTGAAATAGAAAGGTCTGTATGGGGTGATGAACTCCGTTGCGGCCTGGTCGGACTCCTTCATTTTAGTCTGATGGTATCTGGAGTAAGCATTGAGGAAACACAGTGAGTTGTTTCCTGCAGTTGCATCAATGATCTGGTCAATGCGGGGCAACGGGAAGGGGTCTTTAGGGAAAGCCTTATTAAGGTCTTTGAAATCGACACAAAGGCACCTAGATTTATCCTTCTTCGGCACCACGACCAATTTGGCTAGCCAATCCGGGTGCTTGATTTCTCTGATGAACCTGGCCTCAAGTAGTTTGGCTAGCTCCTCTCCCATAGCTTGTCGTTTGGGTTCGAAAAATTGCCGCAACATTTTCTTGAATGGTTTGAACCCTTTGATTATGTTGAGGTTATGTTCGACCAGTTTGCATGGGATCCCAGGCATGTCCGACGGGTGCCAAGCAAAGACCCAGTTTACACGTAGGAATGCGCGTAAGGCGGCGTCTACCGTTGGATCCAGCCGTGCTCCAATAGGTGCTGTTTTATTAGGACGCGTTAGGTGCACTTGAAATTTAACTATTTCATCTACTGGCTTGAAAGAGGTGAATTTAGGTCTCTTGTCGAGAATCACATCATCCTTGTCCACCGTAGATTGTAGGATGGTTAGTTCTTCGGCCACAAAGGCTTTAGATAGTGATTCAAGAGCCGATGATGCGGTTTTGTTTTTAGCATGGAGTGCTTTATCCAGATCACTCGTAACTTTGACTGTACCATTGGGCCATGGCATTTTAAGCTTCATGTACCCATAATGGGGTACGACTTGGAAGTGTGAGAAAGCTTCCCGCACTAGAAGGCGTGATATCCGCTATTGACGGGAACAATGTGGAAGAGCAACTCTTCGGACCTATAATTTTTAGGCATGCCGAATAATACATCGAGTTTAATTTTCCCCGAACATCGTGCTTCTCGACTGGGGATGATGCCTCGAAAGGTGGTATTGCTTTGCTCGATGCGTGTCCTATCGACCTGCATTTTGTCGAGCGTGTCCTTGTAAATGAGGTTTAGCCCACTGCTACCATCCATGAGCACTTTCGTAAGTCGAAAGCCATCCACAATGGGCTTTAGTACTAAAATGGTGGGTGCTCGGACTAATCGGGCCCTAGGTTCATCATTAGTGGTAAAGGTTATTGCCCCGCACTCCATGGGCTCGCTGCGGCTACTTGGTGGACTTCGGCGAGTTTGTGAAGTGCCCTCTTACGCTGATTATTTGAAGAGAAAGTGTCGAAGACTGTAAGGATGTTAAAATCGTCACCTTCTGGAGGGTGTTTCTCTAGAGTGGAGGTGGTGAGGATTGCCTCCCCACTTTTAGCTGCTTGCCGAAGTACCCAACATGCTAGAAGGCTGTTAGTTGAGTCTGTGCTTGGTGTCGCGTGTATCGGACAGGGCTTGTCGAGGAGTTCGTCAAGAACGGACCTGTATCCCAAAAAAGGTTTGTTTTTCTTGCCGACGGGCTTATGGTCAGATGCCTCATGAGGATGTATCTGTTTTGCCCGGGCGGTACACTGCTTGAAGGCGGCAGGTTCCAATTGGGTTTTCTGGGCCTTCCATGTGCTTTCCATCACGTAGTACTTCTGTTTTACGTGCGATAGTTCTGTGAAACTCTGTATGCGATGGCGGTCAAGGGCATTCTGAATTCCCTCACGGTACAATTGCGATGAAAGACCAGGACTGCATCGTCGTTGCAACAATCGTTAATCTTGTTTTTGACAAGTAGGAACCTGGCCCAAAAGTGATGGACCGTTTCTTGAGGTTGTTGTCATACATACATCATGTCATATATGTTTGGAGGGCCTGAATTACTTGGAGAGTATTGATTGTGGTGGGTGGGTGGGCTAAAACTCCAATCCCGACCCAAGATTGTGTCCGGAGCTTGTAAAATCTCCGAGGACACCAGTTCGGGTCTGGTAAGATCCAAGTGCTCCCAAGACGTTATGTCCGAGCCTGAGTTCGGGGGACGCAAAGTCCTGCCCAAAGGAAGGGTATCCGACTCAAGGGATTCGGTGGTCCGAAAATAGCTGGTTTTCAATTCAGGAGAATAAGTGTTTTTGGCTCGTTCCTCAACGACCGCTACCAGGTGAGTGATCGGCAGGAGGATGATTTCCCTCTGGTCAGGTTTAAGCCTGATCCAATCATAGGCCGTTGAAAGCCCTAGGGCGGCGATGCGATCTAGACGCTCGTTTAAGGACGAGTTGTCCGCCAGATCCATCTTTTTAGCGTGTTCGAGACCGATGCAGGGGTGTTTGGTGATCACAGGGGATGATGTCGACTTGACGGCCATGCGGGCACCCACGGTGAAACCGCCAAGCTGGAGGACCTGCCCTGAAGTTAGGCTCCTTCCAGAAGTAATATCGTCGTTGATAGCAAGGCGGGACATAGATCGCTTTTCGTGACTACACAACGGAGCTCTCAATGAATGCGCCATTGTCGGTGTCGAAACCGGCGGATCTCGGGTAGGGGGGCCAAAGCTACAAGTCTAAGGATCAATGGTAGCAAGGGACAATGGGGACACTATGTTTACCCAGGTTCAGGACCTCTACAAGGAGGTAAAACCCTAGTCATGCTTGATTGTATTCTATGAGTATAGGGGTTACAAGAGTTGATCTACCTCGAGATCGTAATGGCCAAACCCTAGCTGTCTAGCCTATGATTATTCTCATAGCCTCTACAGACTAACCCCTACGGTTTATATACACACCGGAGGGGCCTAAGGTTGTACAGAGTCGGTTTGCAGAGGAAGGAAATAGTACACCCGGACACAAACTTGCCGTCCACGCACATTGGAGTCCTACCCGGAAATGGGGGATAATCCTTTGCTTTGTCTTCATGTCCCATCAGTCCGACCCATATTGAACAGACCGGACACCTGAGAACCCCCTAATCCAGGACTCCCTCGGTGGTCCGGCCGGATTTGTGACCAGCCGTGAGCAGAGAGAGAGAGTGTGGACACCTATGTCTTGCTTAGATTTTGAGAGCATGAGAGAGTGAAAGAGAGGAACCGTAGTAAAGCAAAGCGCCGAGGCTCCTGCATTTTGTTGTATCAGCCATTATTAAATTGAATACTTGCGAACCACTATTTTCATTTAAGGTTCAAGTACAAATAAAACTGGATCAATAACGTCCCACCGCGTCCAGGACGCACTATACTGTATCATTCACTTGCGGTCCTCGACCCTCCGTCAAGTTTTTTTTTGACTGGGGACTGCAGGGCTTACACCCCACAGCATTTTATTAAAACCAAGAACAGCAAGTACATAGAAAGGTTCCTTAAGAAAAGGAACAAAACAGAAGAAGAAGATAAAAGAAAACTATGTACAATCTAACCTAAAATAGAAGGAAAATGTAACTATACATGTCACCTCTCAAGGAGGAAGGAAATCAATCCATTTAAGCAATGCCTCCCTGTGTTTTGACTTGATTCTGTGAGCCAAAAGGGAAATGTCATGGACAAAACCATTTCTCCACTGTCTGAAGGTAGGTCTGATAAACCTGAAAGCTTTATCATTTCTGACTTTCCAGATATTCCACCAAGTAAGAAACACCACTTCAGAAAAGAAAGGTTTATTGAACTCCTTCCTAGCATGGCATGCAATCTGAACCATATCCTGATTGTTGGGCCATGAAATCTGCAGGTAATTCCAGACTCTCATGCTGAAGTTACACTGAAAAAACAGATGATTCCTGTCTTCAAGAGTTCTTGTAGGGCAAAGCACACATTCAGGCCCATCATTGATCTTCCACTTCCTGCGCTGAATCATATCCTTGGTGTTTACTCTGTCCATAATGACAAGCCAGGCAAACATTTTGATTGTCATAGTACAGCATGACTTCCATATCCAACATAGCAAGGGGTTAGTTGGAATAGGCTCATGGACCAGATCATAATATTTCTTAGCTGTGTATCCAGATTTCTTTCCATGTTTCCAAAACCAGCAATGCTTAGCATTAGCATCCAAGGAGATATGAGACAATATTCCAGACAGTTGATTTAGCTCCCTATAGGCCATTTCAGATAATGGCAGAGAGAACATGCTATGTAACTCACCAGTTTCCATTACTTCCAGAACAGAAGAATTCTTTTGTATGCAAAATGAGAACAGCCTGGGGAATCTATCCTGAAGTGGAATGCAAGAATTATCCATTTCCCAAGAATCTGACCAGAATAGCAAGGAGTCCCCTTTTCCAACGCATACTGAAGACACAGCCCTGAATGTATCCATTAGCTTACATATGTCCCTCCACCAAAAAGAGCCACACATAGCAGTGTCATGTGGGACTCTCTGATAATAGTAACTGTCCCAGATCAAATGAACCCATGGAACATCAACTTTGTTATAGAATTTATTTAGGAATTTCATTAACAAAGCTTCATTCTGCAGCCCCAGGTTCAGGATGCCAAGCCCACCCTTTAATTTAGGTCTACATACAAGAGGCCATGCAGCCAAAGAGTTCCCCTTTTCCTGACCATATTTTCTCCAAAGACACTGTCTTGTATTCTTTCCAGTTGTTTCAAAATCCCTTGTGGAATAGATAAGCTACAAAGGAAGAATATTGGCAATGAGGAAATGACAGAATTTACCAACTGCAGTCTGCTACCTTGTGGTAGAAACCAGGAGCTAGCAGTCAACCTTCTTTCCATGCAGTCCACAAGTGGCAAAAGGTCCACAATTTTGGGCCTAGTGGTTCCCACTGGCAACCCCAGGTATGTGAAAGGCATCACCCCCAGTTGACATCCAAACTGAGCAGCAAGAGCATTGGCATAATTGGTATCCACATTAATTGGGTACATTGAAGATTTGTGGTAATTAATCTGCAAACCAGTTGCCAGAGAAAAGGAGTCTAGAATAACTTTTAGCACCCCTAACTGAGCAGACTCAGCAGCCACAAACAACAAAGTGTCATCAGCATATTGAACCCTCCGTCAAGTTGAAAACTAGACAAGTCAAAATATCAATTGGGATGCCTCTTTGTAAACAAATGCACTCCTAGCTTAAAAAATGGACTCCTACGTGTACCCACAAGTGGGTGTGAGAGAACTAGTGCGTGGGTGCACCGATTCTCTTCGTGAGAGTACAATATACTACGCCCAAAGAACATTCTCCACAAGAGTAATAGTATAAGTATGTGACGTGTGAGTTAAAATAAAAGGTGTGCGGCGTGTTTTATTTTTTTGAACTTCTGAGGGTAGTGTGTGAAGAGCACATATGTGTGTGACGTCTACCTATAGATAGACGGTGGTGCGAGAGGACTCAGGAGAGTCGTGACTCGTGAGGGTGCATGTATGCGTGAGAGAGAGGGGGCACATATCAATGCAATGCGTGTGTCCATAAATCATATCTGACAAACGTTCGCCACAAGACGTTTCTCGATGAACGCCGTAAGAACCGTTAGATCAGCATCCGTCGGTGTTAGTTTGGCCAAGTCATTTAATAGAACTACCACTCCTTGGACACATAAATCTTCCACGTGAGTGTTAGCAACTACCATATGCTCCTCCCTCCGTTCCAAAATGTAGTGCATATAGCTTTATTAAAAATTTGAACCTCACATACCAGAATGCACATATATAATACCCAATATATATCATTTCATTCATCTTCGAGAGGTAACTATAAAGATGCGGGATGAGTGTACAACAAAAGACCGTCATATCACCTGCAGCAATTTCAACCATCATTTGGTGTGGAGGAATATCATAGGAACTCTATATGATATGTTTTTTATAGGATTTTTCCTTTAGAGCCAATTGGTTCATAGGAATAGTTCATATACTCCACATTTCAAAGGAAAATAAACATGATATCACTTTTATAGCTTTAGAGCCACTTGGTTCATATGAATGGATTCCTATACTCCCACAATTTCAAAGGAAAATAAACATTAGCGTATATTCAATAGAAAAGTTTCTATGATGTGAACCAAATGACATCTCTTTTCTAATCCCTCCTCATAAGAATTGAGATACATGTCATCTCTAGATTCAATAGAAAAGTTCCTATGATCTTAACCAAATGACATCTCTTTTCCAATCCCTACTCATAGGAATTGAGATACATGTCATCTCTTTCCCTACAACTTCCATGTATACATCTTCTATTCCTAAATAGTAGCTAGTAGAACCCACTAGTAGGTATTTTCCTGGACATGCAACTATGGCACAAGAACACGTCATGCATGCAAGTCATAAATCACATTGTTTTTGCACTCTATGCATGCAAGCACCACATCATCAATTCGTGCATGTTACACATAAGTTATTTCTTGCATTAGATTTTGTATTGACAATGTATGTGTTGGTCACGTGCACACATATGTAGTTCACATTCACATTTTTGTTAGCAATATCATTCTTTTAACTACAATACATTTTTTCTCTTTCTATTACATTTTCATTTTAACCATACATTCTCTTCCCATTAGTTATAGATGTTTTTGGAGGAACTTTTATGCATTATTTTGAGTAGCAAATTTCACGCGGCCGCAGGTATAAAAAAATGCGGGCCCCATGTGTCATTGCCTTTCGGTCGAACCTACATCCACAATTTTATGTACATATATCTCCACTGGTCCCCAAATCCAAAATGCTGCCTCGTTCCCATAAAACCAAGTGGCCCACCCGTATTAAGGCGTCGAATTGAACTCAATCCGTCCCCCGTTTACTATGTCGTGGCCCCGCACGTCGTAGTACTCCTACAAACACTACCCAACGCACGCATCATTGGTTTTCTTCAGGAGGATGAGGGAGAAGTGGATTTGTAGTGGAGGCTCCTACCCTAGGGTGCCCTAGATAGCTGCCACACGCATCATTGGTTTTCTCTTTTCTTTATGCTCTTGCGCCCAAGAGTGAAATGATAGTTTCTTCGTCCGTCCAGCTTAATGCGGGAAAGCCGGGGCTTTGTGATTTGACCCCTCATCGCTCATTTACAACTACTGCGGCGCTATGACCGGGGTGCCTCCAAGTCCAACCGCTGCTCCAAACTGTAATTTGGTGCATCGCACGTGGAACAAGATGGTGGATGAGCCACATGTCATCCAAAGGGGTCCTGTTAAGTGTGTCGCCGTTTCGTGTGTGGACTGACCCTGCTTGAGTTGCCACGCCAACATGACAAGAGCAGCCTACCACTTGGTTTTGCTCCTTGATGAATCCCGACTATATTGATCTAAAAAGATACTACTCCCTCCATCTCGATTTATAGGGCATGCACGTAGCTCTAGGTCATCCATTTGACTAACTAAATATGAGTTACTATGTCACAAAAAGTATATCATTGGATTCTTAAGCGGATGTAGTTTCTAAACATATATAATTCATCACATATAATGCATATATAGCTAGTTAAATTCTCAACCTAGAACGACGTGCATGCCTTGTAAACCGAGACAGAGGAAGTAGTAAAAATGAGGTGGTTTTACCGAGTGGTGGGTGGGGGAGCATGGCCTGTCATGCGGTCCCACGTGTATGCGCTACTAGGGAAAAGGCTATACACAGAATCTTAGCAGCAGCGAGGGTTAAAAACCCTCGCTACTGCTACTTACTAGCAGCGCAGGTTTTTAAACCTCGCTACTACTAAGTTGATAGCAGCAGCGCGGGTTTGTAACCCTCGCTACTACTAAGCGGTCTCTACCGTGCCCCCAGGATATGCCATAGTAGTAGCGCGGGTTTTTAACCCTCGCTACTACTAAGTTGATAGCAGTAGCGCGGGTTTTTAACCCTCGCTACTACTAACCCGCGCTACTGCTATCAACTTAGTAGTAGCCAGGGTTAAAAACCCGCGCTACTGCTAATCGTCTGTCATAGTAGTAGCGCGGGGTATGTCCTATTTGTCAAAGTCTACCCCCCCCCCCCCCCCCCCCGTGGACCGCCTTTTCAGTTTAAAAAAAATAAAAGAAAATGATAAAAATGTCAAAAAAATAAAAGAAAATAAGTGATATGTGGTCTAGTTATTGGGAAAATTTACAAATATGAATTTCGACTTTATTTGCAAAATCTCTCTGGAAATTTGTAAAATGGCCATAACTTTTGCATACGAACTCGGATGAAAAAGTTTTTTATATGAAAAATCATCTACTCAAAAAGTTACATCCGAATTTAACGGGGGAACTCGGTTAAACATTTTTAAAATCCTCAAAAGCCTAACAGAAAAAAAGTTACGGGGCTTTTAAGATCTGGAGGCAAAAAAATTCAAAAAAAATCAGTTTTTTTAATTTTTGTTAAATCTGGTCAAACTATGGTCAAACTAATTATTCAAGAATATTAGTGTTACTAAATAATTATTTTAGTTTTTTTGAATTTTGGTCAAATCTGGTCAAACTATGGTCAAACTGTGGTCAAATCTGGTCAAACCGTGGTCAAACTATGGTCAAACTAATTATTCAAGAAATATTAGTGTTACTAATTTTTTAGAACAATAGTTTCAAACTCAAACAGTGAAATGTGTGACTTCATGCTCAAGCTAAATTCCTGAGGTTAATAGGATTGACATCTTACTATTGTCAGGAAAACAACAAGTGCAGACTTGGAAACGAGGGAGAATAGAACCCGGAAGTTAAGCATGCTCAGGCTGGAGTAGTGAGAGGATGGGTGACCGTCCGGGAAGTTAGATGATTTGGATTGATGAGGGGTGATTAGAGATTAAATTGAGCAGCGATGAGGGGTGATTAGAGATTTGAGGTTAAAATAATTCAGAAATTTGAAAATTAGGGAAAAAAATTCAAAAAAAAAAATCGAAAAAATTCAAAAAAAAAATTCAGAGATTACAAATTAGTAGTAACGCGGGTTTCTACCCACGCTACTGCTATACGTTAGCTATAGCGCGGGTTGCACCCGCGCTACTGCTATAAGTTAGCTGTAGCGCCTTATTAGTAGCGCGGGTACCCGCGCTACTAATAGGCCCAAAACCCGCGCTGCTGCTAGGCTTTTCCCTAGTAGTGATGATGTACCAAGGCGATGCGCGTCCCTCTTGAGGCAGAACAATGGTAGAAGCAATACATGGTTTTCTTGAAGGAGATGATGGCGAAGCGGATTCAGCGAAGTGTGAAATAATGGTTGCTTCGTCTGTCTGGGGGTAAGGTGCGGCATTGTGATTTGACGTCTCATTGCTCAGTACTACTACTGGGGCGCTACGACTGGGGTGCGTCCCCTCTTCTGTTCTGCACTAGTATTTGGTGCATGACACGTCGACCCGGTTGCTATATGTCTCACATGTCGGTGAGAGGAAGTACAGAATTCATGAAAGCGAGCGTCTCCACTCTTTTAGTACGATGGAGGAGTACAAGACACGGCTTGGTTTTTTATTGCTTCACGCGATCCATCGATACAAACCCGGACTCAAAAAGGCAAGGGCGGGTCTTTTCCCATGCTGCAGGCAGGGGAGTTTGGCATAGTCTGTTCGAGGCAACGAGGCAGGAAGGAAAACAACCAAATAAAGGTTGAACGACTTAGCTTTGGGGAAATTTGATTTTACGGAGTACGTACCCACTATGGAGGTAGTACTACTTACTAATCCCTCCTTTCCGGTTTATAGGGCTCATCTAAAAAAAAATCATTTTTTCGTTTTATAAGTCTCAATTCTATTAGTAGTACCATCACATGTTTGGATTTCGAGGTGCATTAAATCACCCGATGCAAGCAGTATCAAGAGAAAACTCACCAATGCATGAAGAAGTTCATGGAAATTTAGTGGTCATGCATGCATTCGTTGTAATTAATGCATTGGTAAACATAACTTGTTGAGAAAAATAAGTGTACGAATTACTTGTGCAAACTACGAAATTAATTCCACCACTCACTGTCTACCTTGGTTGGAGAGATTTTGAAATTGAGCCATAAACCGGAAAGGAGGGAGTAGTAAGATAGACTAGGGTAGCTTGCTGCACCATGGACTCCAAGGAAATTGTTGTAGTACTACTCCTATGTACCACTGTACTACTCCTACTAGTTCCTCCATCTAGGTGTATAAGTCACCTTACGAAAACCAAATAATCCCAAAAAACTTAGGCGCGGTGCATTCATTTCTTCTTTCTTGACGTATTGGCAAATCAGAGATGTGGGGTGTGCATGTTTTCAATGACTCAAGACTACCAAACACGACATGCAGTGGGTAGTTCATTGCATGCAATGCTATTAATTAGCAAATAAACATTAAGTTCTCTCGTTTTTCCCTCCTTCTTGGTCACGGTGCACAACCTAAGATGACTTATTCACCTAGATGGAGGGAGTACTAAAAGGCATACATTTCAAACAATATGATAATCTCTCTAACCAAGGTAGGGACGCGGAGTAACAGAGGGAGTAGTAAAATTTTCTCCTCGTCCTGTGAGCCACCGCGCACGTGGGCGAGGGAGCGGGCGTAGGCATAGTAAGCAAGCTTCTCCTTGTCCTACGACTCTGCGAGACACCACGCCCGTGGGCGGGGGAGAGGGTGAGGGAGTCCTGGATTAGGGGGTCCTCGGATGCCCGACCTATTAAACAT
This sequence comes from Triticum timopheevii, assembly GCA_963921465.1. Classification (NCBI taxonomy): domain Eukaryota; kingdom Viridiplantae; phylum Streptophyta; class Magnoliopsida; order Poales; family Poaceae; genus Triticum; species Triticum timopheevii. Next base: position 322,612,479 of record OY997266.1, read on the forward strand.
GGGCCACACTTATGGGCCGTGAAGATAAAAACTGAAGATCATACCCGTGTTCGGGTAGGACTCCCATATGCGTGAATGGCAAGTTTTGGTGTCCGGATATATTATTTCCTTCCTTTGCAAACTGACTTTGTACGACCCTAGGCCCCTCCGATGTGTATATAAACCAGAGGGTTTAGTCCATGGAGGCTATCAAAATTCTCATAGGCTAGACAGCTAGGGTTTAGCCATTACGATCTCGAGGTAGATCAACTCTTGTAACCCGTGTACTCATTGAATACAATCAAGCGGGGCATAGGGTTTTACCTCCTTTAAGAGGGCCCGAACCTGGGTAGACATTATTTCCCCGTCGTCCCTTGTTACTATTAATCCTCAGACGCACAGTTCGGAACCCCCTACCCGAGATTTATCGGTTTTGACACTGACATTGGTGCTTTCATTGAGAGTTCCACTATGTTGTCGATAGAAGGATCGATGGATCGCCTTGTCATCAATAATGATATCACTTCAGCAAGGAGCCTAACTTCAGGACAGGTCCTCCAACTCGGCGGTTTCAACGTGGGTGCCCACACAGCCATCAAGCCGATGGCGCCCCACACGAACGACAAACATCGCCTCCGCATCGGTCTCGAACACTCAGAAAATATGGATCCAGTAGACATCTCGTCCTGAAACGAGCTATTGGATCACATCGCCGCCCCGGGGCTTTCAACGGATTATGATTAGGTCGGGCTTAAACCTGACCAAAGGGAAATCAATCTCCCACCAATCACCCACCTGGTGGCGGTGTTCGAGGAATGAGACAAGAACACTTCATCCCCTAAGTTAAAAACCAGCTACGTTCGGATATCTAAACCCATTAAACCGGATACTCTTCCTTCAGAAGAGACCCCACGTCCCCCGAACTCAGGGTTGGAGTTAGGGTCCGGGGAGCGCTTGGATCTTCCTGGACCCGAACCGGTGACCTCGGAGATTTTACAAGCTCCGAACACAATTCTGGGCCGGAATTTAAGCTTTAGCGCACCCGCCCACCACAATCAATACTCCCAAAGTAATTCAGGCCCTCCAGACATATATGACCTGATGTATGTACTATAGCAACCTCTGGAAATGGTCCATCACTTTTGGGCCAGGTTTCTACTTGTCAAAAACAAGATTAAAGATTGTTGCAGCGACGATGCGGTCTCAGTTTTTTACAACAATTGCACCGATGAGGGAATTCGGAATGCCCTCGACCGCCACCGCATACAGAGTTTTACGGAACTACTGCATGTAGTATGTAAGTACTGCATGATGGAAATCACATGGAAGGCCCAAAAAACAAATTGGGGCCTGCTGCCTTCAAGCAGTGCACTGCCCGGGCAAAACGGGCACACCCTTACAAGGCACCCGATGATAAGCCCGTCGGCAAGAAAAACAAACCCTTTACGGGATACAGATCAGTTCTTGACGAACTCCTCGACAAACCATGTCAAATACATGCGACGCCGAGCACCGAACCAACCCACAGCCTTCGGGCATGTTGGGTACTCCGGCAAGTGGCTAAAAGTGGAGAGGCAATCCTCATCACCGCTACTCCAGAGAGGCATTCTCTGGAGGATGATGATCTTAACGTCTTTACGGGCTTTGAGACCTTTTCAAACAATTGGCGCAAAAGGGCACTCCATGACCTTGCCGAATTTAACCAAGTAACTGCAATGAGCCATGGAATGACGCGGCAATAACTTTCACCGCTGACGACGAACCAAGGGCCCGACCAGTTCGAGCACCCGCCGCCTTTGTCTTAAACCCATTTGTGTACGGCTTCCGACTCACCAAAGTGCTCATGGACGGCAGTAGTGGACTTAACCTCATCTACGAGGACACGCTCAACAAAATTCATATTGACATAGCATGCATTGAGCGAAGTAGTACCACTTTTCGAGGTATCATCCCCAGTCGAGAAGCATGATGTTCGGGGAAAATCAAACTTGATGTAGTGTTCGGCACGCCTGAGAATTACAGGTCTGAAGAGTTTCTCTTCCACATGGCTCCCTTCAATAGCGCATATCATACCCTTTTGTGGCGGGATGCCTTCTCACTCTTCCAAGGCATACCCCATTACGGGTACACGAAGCTTAAAATGCCGGGGTCCAATGGAATAATCACAGTCACAAGTGATCCGGATACAACACTCCGCGCCGAACACAAATCCGGGTCCTTGGCCCTTGAGGCATTATCCGAAGCCCTCACGGTCGAAGAACTAACAACCCTGCAATCCATTGTGGACTAGGATGATGTGATTCTTGATAAGAGACCTAAATCCACCTCTTTCAAACCAGTTGAGGAAATAATTAAATTTTAAGTGCACCCGACGGATCCTAACAAATAGCGTCAATTGGAGCACAGCTGGATTCGATAGTAGATGCCGCCTTACGAGCATTCATGTGTGAAAATTGGGATATTTTGGCCTGGCACCCTTCAGACATGCTCGAGATCCCACACAGTCTGGCCGAACATAGCCTCAACATAATCAAGGGGTTCAAACCGGTCAAACAAACTCTTCGACGATTTTCTGAACCCAAATGACAAGCTATGGGGGAGGAGCTAGCCAAACTACTCAAAGCTGGGTTTATCAGAGAAATCAAACACCCAGATTGGCTAGCCAACCTGGTCATGGTGCCGAAGAAGGACAAGTCTTGGCGCCTATGTGTCGATTTCAAAGACCTTAATAAGGCTTGACCCAAAGACCCTTTCCCATTGCCCCGCATTGACCAGATTAGTGACGCGACCACAGGACATGACTCACTATGTTTCCTCGACGATTATTCCGGATACCATCAGATTAAAATGAAGTAGTCCGACCAGGCCGCAATGGCGTTTATTACCCCGTACAGGCCTTTTCGTTTCAACACTATGCCTTTTGGGCATAAAAATGCCGGTGCCACTTACCAACGCATGATTCAAACATGTTTGGAAAAGCAAATCGGCAAAACAGTGGAAGCATATGTGGACGACCTGGTCATGAAGACTAAACACGTCGAATCATTGGTGGATGATCTCCACCTCACATTTGACAACCTCCGAACATATGACGTATGGCTCAATCCGGAAAAATGCATTTTTGGCGTTCCAGCCGGAAAGCTGCTAGGATTCATTGTCTCCAATAGAGGAATTGGAGCAAACCCAGCCAAAATCCGAGCCTTGTTGCAATTGGCCATACCAACTGACTTAAAGCAGATCCAAAAACTAGCAGGGTGTGTAGCAGCATTGAGCCGCTTCATATCCAGATTAGGAGAAAAAGCAATACCACTTTATAGACTGCTTAGACACACCAACAACTTCGAGCGGACAGATGCGGCTACAACCAGATTGGTAGAATTGAAAACCTTATTAGCAGGCAACCCAATCCTAGCTGCCCCAGGTGTTGGCGAGCCTATGTTGCTTTACATATCCGCAACTCACCAGGTAGTGAGCGCCGTACTCGTCGCTGAACAAGGGGAAGAAGGACATAAATTCCTCATCCAGAAACCAGTGTACTACGTATCGGAGGTCCTCACACCATGCAAATCCCGATACCCTCAGTACCAAAAGATAGCCTACGCGGTCTTTATGGCATTCCGAAAACCCCGACACTATTCTCAAGAGTGTTCGGTCATGGTGGCATCCTAAGTACCACTTAATGACATTATAAACAACAGGGATGTCGCCAGACACATAGCTAAATGGGCCATTGAGCTCTTACCATTTGAAATAACATACAAGCCGTGCCGTGCTATCAAATCTCAGGTGCTCGCCGATTCCGTCGCCGAGTGGACAGAAGCCGAGCTCCCTAAAGAGTATAGTTCATACTCCAACTAGATCCTGTACTTTGTCGGCTCTAAAATGCTAGCTGGACTAGGGGGTGGTGTCATCCTGGCATCCCGTACAGGGGACACAGTCCACTACATGCTGAAAATCATGTATACGGACTCCAATAACACAGCTGAATATGAGGCACTTTTATATGGTTTCAGAATGGCTGTCTCCATGGCCATACGTTGCCTAGAGGTGCGTGGTGATTCAAACCTCGCAATATCCTAGATAAACGGAGAGTTTGATGCAAAATATCCAAAAATGGCGGTGTCGTGGGAAATCCGCGGCCACCTATGGGACCAGGACGACCCCTTGCTGGTTCGACGGGGGGAGTCACGTTGCATAAAGAGCAGACCAACATGGGGTAGCGCGGCAGAGATAACACGGGCGGTTTTACCCAGGTTCGGGCTGCCACGAGGTGTAAAACCCTACTCCTGCTTTGGTGGATTGATGGTAAAAATGTAGTGGTGGTGCGCAGTACACTTGCCCGGCAAGGGTTGCCTTTGGGCAGCAGCGACTATGCGCGTACGGGGGTGCGAGTTCTCCAACTTTCCAACCCCTCAAACCGTTGCCATGGGCCTCCTTTTATAGGTTAAGCGGTCACCACAGTGGCAAATTAGTCATTAGACACTGATAAGATAGTAAAAAGTGCTATCACCTAACTCTCAGGCTGACTGTGCGCATTTAATGTACCGCGTAGCGTCACGTTGTTGGTTGCCCGGCTATCTTGCCAGCTCCACGCACGCTCGCATGACACGTCATAGGACGTGTGTCATCTGTGGGTTCTCTTGGTAGAAAGTGGCTGCCAGGTGGCGAATGACTGCCACTTAATCACTCTGCGGCTTGACACTGATACATCTCCAACGTAACTATAATTTATGAAGTATTCATGCTATTATATTATTTGTTTTGGATGTTTATGGGCTTTACTAAGCACTTTTATATTATTTTTGGGACTAACCTATTAACTTGAGGCCCAGCCCAAATTGTTGTTTTCTTGCCTATTTTGGTGTTTCAAAGAAAAGGAATATCAAACAGAGTCCAAATGGAATGAAACCTTCAGGAGAGTAATTTTTGGAACGGAAGCAATCCAGGAGACCTGGAGTAGACGTCAGGGAAGCTTCGAGGTGGACACAAGGGTCAGGGGCACGCCCAACCCCCTGGGCGCGCCTGTCGGTGTCAAAACCGGCGGATCTCAGGTAGGGGGTCCCGATCTGTGCGTCTTAGGCTGATGGTAAGAGGAAGCAAGGGACACAATGTTTACCCAGGTTCAGGCCCTCTCGATGGAGGTAAAACACTACTTCCTGCTTGATTAATATTGACGATATGAGTAGTACAAGAGTAGATCTACCACGAGATCGTAGAGGCTAAACCCTAGAAGCTAGCCTATGATGATTATGATTGTAATTGTGATCGGCCTCCTAAGGACCAACCTCTCCGGTTTATATAGACACTGGAGAGGGCTAGGGTTTACACGGAGTCGGTTACAAGGAAGGACATACAATATCCGGATTGCCAAGCTTGTCTTCCACACAAAGGAGAGTTCCATCCGGACATGGGACGGAGTATTGAGTCTTGTATCTTCACGCTCCAATAGTACGACCAAAGTATATAGTCCGGCTGTCTGGATAGCCCCTAATCCAGGACTCCCTCAGTAGCTCCTGAACCAGGCTTCAATGGCGATGAGTCCATCGCGCAGTCTTGTCTTCGACATTGCAAGGCGGGTTCCATCCCCGAATACTCCAAAGTACCTGTTACGACGAATAGTGTCCGGCATCCCATAAATGTTGTATTCCTCGGCTTCAGTGCCTCAATAATGACCATCTCCACGTGTCGAGCGAATGCGAGGGGCCGAGGCATTTTTGCATTTGCCACCCCCAATCCTTCGGGCTGACCGTCTATTTGAAGAGACGGGGATTCTCAGATCCAAACCTCACTCTCCCCCCTCAAGCAAGCATCCAACAGAGCGCTCCGGAAAAACCATTCCCACATGGCCGGTCATTGCAGCTCTTCTGCTCGCTCTCCTCGCTCCAAGCCGGGGGACTGGGAAGAGTGTTCAGTTCCTCATAGCCGTTTGATAGAGTTACAAACCCAAGGGTTTCTCCCATCGGCGTTCATGGTCCCCGTCCGAGCCGGAATAGCCACTTATAGCGGAGGGGAACAAGCGGAGGGATCTCCTAATCCATCTCGAGAGGAGCGAATATGCCTCATCCCGCATCTGCTAAGGGGCATCGGGTTTCCCATCCAACTGTTCCTTCGCGGGCTCCTGGAGTTCTACGGCCTCCATTTGCACAACTTTACCCCTGCCTCCGTACTACACATAGCAGGGTACGTTGCCCTTTGCAAGCTATTTCTAGGCTGCGAGCCTCACTTCGGGTTATGGAAGAAGCTGTTCTGCCTTGTCCCCCGCAACCAGGGGGAATCCCTATGTCAAGTGGGCGGGGCCGAAGTATGGCGCATTGCCGAGACCGGATACCTATCCGGCACTCCCAAGAAGGCACCAGAGAACTGGCCTTCAGAGTGGTTTTACATTGATGACGTTCCGCTCCCAGATCCAGTCCGGACAGGTCTCCCCAAGTTCAGTGATGCCCCACCGAGGGCACGTTTAAGCTAGCGCCCCCGGGGCCCCCAAGAGGAGGATACTAGGGAAATACACTTCCTGATGAGCAGGATAAAGTTACTGGACAAGTCCGGACTGACGATAGTCGAGGTTATGGCAATATGCATAATACGGGGGGTGCAACCGCTTCAATACCGGGGGAAGCCCATGTGGCACTTCAACAGGGAAGATGATGCCACCCGCTGTGGCCGTAAGTGTCCGGACTCCGCCACTGCCCTGGAAAGGATATTGTATGATTTATACAAAGGAGAAGAGGAAGAATTCCTCCACATTAAACCGTGGGATGGATTCTCCATGTACAACCCCCCAAACTGGGTAATTCGTCATTCCTTTCTCCGCTTCACTTATTGTGGCGTTCTTCGCTAAGATTACCTGCCTCGATATTTCCGAGCAGGAACTGAGGAGGGCCGTAGAAGGAATTTCCAGCCCTTCCCCGCAGCCAGAGGACACCGGAAGGGCCCTAGATCCAGGACTCGAAGAGGATCTGGATATTACCGTGGAGCTTGTTAACAGGATGTTTTATCAAGCGAGCTGCAATGGCGCCTCAGTGGCCATTATTGCCGACTATCCCGGACTGCTACCTACGTCGCGTGTAAGCCAGGCCGAAAACCCTATCCTCCGAAGAGGACTCCTTTCTGATGTCATGCCTTACCCTTGAAGTGACATGTTTTTGCAGAGACGATGGTCGGAGCGCAGGGCCGATCCCTTAGGGACCCGTCGGCCACGGGCGTCCGGATCGGGCAGGCTCAAGAGGAAGGCAGTAAGGGTCGACACGCCGCTACATAGGTAAGGCAAAAAATATGTGCTGCGATTATGGTATTTTGAAGTATAACGGCGCCCCTTGTGTCCGGCAGGAAGAGGGGTAGCCAGACTATATCCGGGGGATCCCGCCAGTCATGCATCCACCAGCCGGATTACAGAACCGGCTTCGAGAGTGGAAGCTGGAGCAGGGCCGATGCCGCATAGTTCTCTGACAAAGGACACAGATATGCTCTTGACCACGAATTCCGAAGTAGAGAGCGCCATGAATCACCGGCGCCGACGGGCCGTACTTCGGAACAACATCTTTTTCGAAGAGGCGTTTAACGCCTTCAATTCGGGAGATGCATACATCCGAGCTGCTCAAGGCGGGCTTGCCCGAGCAACGGACCAGTATACCAAAGATATACGGGTAAGAAAATTTGATAAGCATGTATAGCAGTAGCCTCTGAGACTTGAAATGGTTGGAACAACTGTTTTAAGGATCAATTTATGCACAGGTCCTTGTAGATAAGAATGAGCAATTGTCTCAGGAGCTGGAGTGCAAGGCCCAGCTGAGAGACACGGTTGCGAAGTTAGAAGAATCCCAGAAGGCCTCATATGGTAACATTTGTCTCAATTGAATGAAGATGCACCAATTAGTAAATGGTTGGTATAACAAGTCTAACAGAGAATTCTGCAGACAATCCCGGAGTGAATCCGGAGGGCGTAAGAGATGATGACTCACATCTCAAAAGGCAGCTAAAGGCTAGCGAGCGCATTCTTATGCAAGTTAGGCAGGAGAATAACAATCTTCAAGATGCCAATGTCCGGCTGGACGTGGAATTAAAAGATGTCCGCGCTCAGCTGGCGGACTCCGTGAAGGAGAACAAAAGGCATCGACGCGGTATTTATGGTAAGTGCTTAGACGAACTGTATTATAGTTCGGCGAGGAAGTATATTGAAAGAACTTTGCTTGCAGGAATGTTAATGGGTAGCCCTGAGGAGGAGATGCCCTCATCTGCAAGTGATTTACTGCAAGACCTCTCACAACTGCACGAGCGAGCTCGGCAGGTGATGCAGGGTGTTGCTCAGGCCTTGTGGCCATCAAGCTTCTTGCTGAATGGCATGGGGGAGCTTGTGGATATGCTTCAAGGAGCACAGCGGCGCTTCCGATTGTGGAAGATGTCAGCTTGTCGGCAAGGTGCAAGAGAAGCCTGGGCTATGGTGAAGACGCGCTACACCAAGCTGGACCCGAACCATATGGCCGAAGTCGGACCGGCGGGGCCCGATGGGCAAGAAATTCCCATGAGTCTGGTATATGACCAGGTAGCGTTAGCCGCCAAGTATTCTCAACAGGGTTGTAAGCTAGATAGCCTGTTGGATGGTATAGAGGAGGAATATAGTCTGTCCAAGTGACTGTGTAATTCAATGGACATAAGTACTCCCTAGCCGGATTAAAATCATTTGTCATGGCAGACCTTTTCGCTTCAGCCCCCAGATCCTACAGTCCGGGGTGTGTCCGAATACCCGCTTAGTTATACAGAACCGGGGTATGCGTGGAAACCAGGCATAGGGGTCATAAGTGCTTGAACAGACAAGTACCAACTAGTTAAGTTATATTACATGGATAGTAAGAAACATCTTCCAGGGAGAATAGTTCCGTTAGTGGTTCCTTTCCCTGGGTACGCATGCGACGATGCACATGTCCGGACTGTGAACAAGGGCGCAGGATACAGAACTTCTGGGGATTTTTGTTGTAATAAATGAATACATCTTTTGTTCACCGACCGAATATTCTCTTAAGGACGCTAGCTTTCAGCTTCACCCAGTCTGAGGTACACATCCGGCTGAACCGGCAGTAACAATCGCAGAGGTGCTCCCCTTATGCCCTAGCCAAATTAACGAGAACGTAGGGCATAAACACAAGAGCCAGGCAACCCAGCTTGGCCACATCTTAAGTCATATCGATGCATATAATGGTGAAGAAAAGGCACATATGGAAAAAGAAACGCATATGTGATGGGCGAAAAGCCATTAGAGTAATTATTTTTAGCTTCCGTATAGGAAGACCCCAGGTATTGCTTACACACATAGTGCGGACAGAGTGATCCGGAAGTCTGTAACGGAGTTTGGCGTTAGGCGTAGAATCTCTGGAGTCTGGCCGTGTTCCATGGGTTTGGCTCGAGTCTGTTATCGGATGCATTACGTAAGCGGTACGCTCCTCCGGTGAGAACTTTGTCATTGACGAAGGGACCTTCCCACTTGGGTTTGAGCTTGTCCTTCTTCTTCTCCGGTAGGCGTAGAACGAGCTCGCCAATATTGTAAGTTTTGGCCCGCACTTCTATGCTTTGATATCATCGAGCCTGCTACTAATAAAATGCGGAGTAGGCTTTTGCAACGTCGCGCTCCTCCTCCAGGGCATCCAAGTTATCCTGCCGATCTAACTCGGCTGCCTTCTCTTCGTACATGCGTACGCGTGGCGAATCATGTATTATGTCGCAGGGTAGTACCGCTTCCGAGCCGTATACCATAAAAATGGTGTATATCTGGTGGTGCGATTCGGCATGGTCCGCAGCCCCTAGAGTACAGAGTCGAGATCTTCGACCCAGTGCGTATCCGACTCTATCAAGGATCGCGCTAGTCTAGGTTTGATGCCGCTCATGATGAGACAATTTGCCCGTTCTATCTGGCCGTTTGTTTGGGGATGGTAGACAGAAGCGTAATCAAGCTTAATGCCCATTTTTCCGCACCAAGTTTTCACTTCATCGGCTGTGAAATTTGAGCCATTATCAGTGATGATGCTGTGGGGGGACACCGTATCGGTGTACGACCCCGGATATGAAGTCTATTACTGGTCCGGATTCGGCCGTTTTGACTGGTTTGGCTTCTATTCATTTGGTGAACTTGTCCACCATGACCAATAAGTATTTTTTCTTATGGCTTCCTCCATTAAGAGGTCCGACCATATCCAGCCCCCAGACCACGAAGGGCCAAGTTATGGGGATTGTTTGGATAGCGGTAGGGGGCATATGACTCTGATTGGCAAAGAGCTGGCAACCGACGCAGTGTTGGACAAGGTCCTGTGCGTCTGCTCGGCCCGTCGGCCAATAGAAGCCTGTACGGGAGGCCTTGCTGACTAGTGCTCGAGCCGCGGCGTGGTGCCCGCCCAGTCCGGCATGGATTTCAGCCAAGAGCTGCCGCCCTTCCTCTTCGGAGATGCACCTTTGGAGCACCCCGGTCGCACTTTTCTTATAGATTTCCCCTTCATGGACTTTGTAAGCTTTAGAATGCCGGACGATGCAGTGTGCTTCATTTTGGTCTTTGGGGAGCTCCTGCCTATTTAGGTAGGCCACGAAAGGCTCAGTCCATGGGGCGATTACAGCCATGATTTCGTGGGCCGAAGATGTTATTTCGGTGGTAGAGCCTCCGATTATGTCTAATGGTTCGGAATCTGGGGGTGTGTTCGGATCCGTGCTAGTATTGCCGGACTCCCCTTCCCATACTACGGATGGCTTGAACAACCTTTCCAGGAATATGTTAGGTGGGACAGGCTCGCGTTTAGCGCCGATGCGGGCGAGGACATCCACCGCTTGATTGTTTTCTCGAGCCACATGGTGGAATTCGAGCCCCTCAAACCGAGTTGGCATTTTGAGGACGGCATTACGGTAGGCCGCCATTTTCGGATCCTTGGCATCAAAGTCTCCGTTTATTTGTGATATTGCGAGGTTTGAATCCCTGCGCACTTCTAGGCGTTGGATTCCCATAGAGACTGCCATCTGAAGACCGTGCAACAGAGCCTCATATTCGGCCGCATTGTTGGAGTCTGTGTATAATATTTGGAAGACGTACTGGACCGTGTCTCCAGTGGGAGACGTCAGGACTACACCTGCTCCCAGTCTGGCCAGCATTCTAGAGTCGTCGAAGTGCATGATCCAGTTAGAGTACACGCCGTACTCTTTAGGGAGTTCGGCTTCTGTCCATTCGGCGACAAAGTCAGCCAGTACTTGCGACTTGATGGCCTGCCGTGGTTTGTATGTTATGTCGAATGGAAGGAGCTCGATGGCCCATTTAGCGATCTGGCCCGTAGCGTCGCGGTTATTTATTATGTCGTTGAGTGGTACTTCGGAGGCCACCGTAATTGAACACTCTTGAAAGTAGTGTCATAGCTTCCGGGATGCCATGAAGACCGCGTATGGTATTTTTTGATAGTGTGGGTATCGGGATTTGCATGGGGTGAGGACTGTGGATACGTAATAAACCGGATTCTGGAGCGGGAATTTGTATCCGTCAACCTCTCGTTCGACAACGTGCACTGCGCTTAAACTTGATGTGTTGCAGCTATGTACAGTAGCATAGGTTTGCCGATATTTGGCTCTATTAGGACCGGATTACTGGCCAATAAGGCCTTTATTTTGTCGAGTCCGGGCACGGCTGCGTCCGTCCACACAAAGTGTTCGGTGCGCCAAAGAAGGCGGTAAAGAGGTAATGCCTTTTCTCCTAACCTGGAGATAAAGTGGCTTAAAGCGGCCATGCATCTAGCTAGTTTCTGGATGTGCTTGAGGTCTGTTGGTATAGCCAACTGCGACAGAGCTCGGATTTTCACCGGATTCGCTTCGATTCCTCTATTGGAAATAATGAAGCCCAGCAGTTTCCCAGAGGGACGCCGAAAACGCATTTTTCCGGGTTCAGCTTGATGTCCTATGTTCGGAGGTTATCGAACATAAGCCTCAAGTCATCTATTAGGGTTTTGACGTGTCTTGTTTTTATGACCACGTCATCCACATATGCCTCCACTGTTTTGCCGATTTGCTTTTCCAGGCAAGTTTGAATCATGCGTTGGTAGGTTGCGCCGACATTCTTAAGCCCGAAAGGCATAGTGTTGAAGCAGAAAGGGCCATATGGCGTTATGAAAGCTGTCGCAGCTTGGTCAGACTCTGCCATCTTTATTTGATGATATCTAGAGTATGCATCAAGGAAACACAGCGAGTCGTGTCCTGATGTGGCATCGATGATTTGATCGATGCAATGGAGGGGAAAGGGATCCTTGGGGCAAGCCTTGTTGAGGTCTTTGAAGTCGACGCATAGGCGCCAGGATTTGTCCTTCTTTGGTACCATTACCAGTTTGCCAGCCAATCCGGATGCTTGATATCTCTGATTAATCCGGCCTCGAGTAGCTTGGCTAGCTCTTCCCCCATGGCTTGCCGTTTGGGCTCGGAAAATCGCCTTAGAGTGTTCTTGACAGGTTTGTATCCTCTTAGTATATTGAGGCTGTGTTCGGCCAATCTGCGTGGGATGCCCGGCATGTCCGATGGGTGCCAGGCGAAAATGTCCCAATTCTCGCGTAAGAAGTCTCACAGTGCGGCGTCCATTGCGGGGCTCAACTGTGTCCCGATGGAAGCTGTCGTTGTGGAGTCCGTTGGATGGACTTGGAATTTGACTATCTCGTCTGCGGGTTTAAATGAGGTGGACTTGGGTTGCTTGTCGAGTATCATGTCGTCCCTGTCCACGGTGGCACGCAGTGTTGTTCATTCTTCGGCTGCTAGGGCTTCGGATAATGCTTCCAGGGCTAGTGCTACAGTTTTATTTTCAGCGCGAAGTGCGACGTCCGGGTCACTGGCTAGAGTGATGATTCCATTGGGTCCGGGCATTTTAAGCTTCATGTACCTGTAATGGGGTATAACTTGGAAGCTTGTAAACACGTCCCGCCCTAAAAGGGCGTGGTATCCGCTGCTGAAAGGAGCCACTTGGAATGTGATTTCTTCGGACCTATAATTCTCCGGGGTGCCGAATACCACATCGAGTGTGATTTTTCCCGCACACCGCGCTTCCCGACTAGGGATAATCCCCCTGAAGGTTGTGCCGCTTTGTGCAATGCGGCTTTTATCAATTTGCATCCTGTTGAGTGTTTCTTCGTAGGTCAAGTTTAGTCCGCTTCCATCAGCCATGAGTACTTTAGTGAGCCGAAAACCGTCAATGATTGGGCTGAGGACCAGAGCGGCTGGCGCTCGGATGGTCTGGAATCGAGGTTCGTCACTAGCATTGAAGGTTATAGCAGTGTCGTCCCACGGATTTATTTTTGCCACATGGCAGATTTCAGCGGAGCTTCGATGAGCTCGCTTACGCCTATTGTTTGAGGCAAAAGTCTTGAAGACTGTTAATACCGTATTGTGTTCTTTAGCGGGATGTTGTCCTGCTTTATGGCTTACAAGGAGATCCTCGCCACTTTTTGCTACCTGCCGGACTATCCAACATGCCCTAAGGCTATGGGTTGGTGTTGTGTCCGGAGTACTATGGAGTTTGCATGGCCCATTGAGCCATTCTTCCAATACGGTTCCCCGCCCTGGGGTGGGCTTTGGTTTCTTGGGGATTGGATCGGCCGACTTACGAGAGCTGGCCCGTTTAGTTCGGACAAAGGTTTTGGTGAGAGCCGGACTATCCCAAAATTCTGTTTGGGTTTGCCAGGCGCTTTCCATCGCACAGTACTTCTGTACTATGGTTGCCAAGTCAGCAAAGTGTACTATGTCACGGCGACTTATAGCATTATTCCTTTGTTCGTGCAGTTTTTGCAGAAAAGTGAGACTACATCCTCCTCGCGATAGTCCTTGACCTTGTTTAGCACAAGGAGGAATCTGGCCCAGTAGCGATGTACTGTCTCCTGGGGCTCTTGCCTGATATGGGAGAGACGGTTTAAGTCCGAGTGAGCGGGCGTAGCTGAATCCAGATTCTGATCCGATCTAGCGCCCAGGGGCATGGGAGCTCCCGAGTTCAACAGCTCGGGATCCGAGGTGCTGCCCAATTTTTCTGGCTGAATACCCAATCCCAAGTCCGGGATCTGGGTCATGTCTTCCCTTGAGCGAGAGTCCGGCTCAGGGAGCTCGGTGATCCGGACATAATTAGTCCTCAAAATAGAGGGATAATCCGCATGTGGTTCCTCCACTACCGCTATCTCATGGGTGGCTGGCGGGGATTTAATGTCCCTTCGGTCAGGTTTAAGCCCGATCCAGTCATAGTCCATAGCGACTCCCAAGACGGCGATGCGATCCAAGAGCTCATTCAAGGAGGAGAGCTCTATCGAATCCATCTATTTGGCGAGTTCCGAATCGATGCGAAGGTTATGCGTGACGACCCGAGAGGCCGTGGTAAGCACGACAGCCGATGGGGCGGCCATGATGAAGCCGCGAAGTCACAGAGTTTGGCCTACAGCCAGCGCTCCCCCAGAGGTAATGTTGTCCTTGACAACGAGACGGGCCATCGAGCCTTCCAGCGGCGGCACAGAGGAACTCCCAATGAAAGCACCAATGTCGGTGTCAAAACCGGCGGATCTCGGGTAGGGGGTCCCGATCTGTGCGTCTAAGGCTGATGGTAACAGGAAGCAAGGGACACAATGTTTACCCAGGTTCAGGCCCTCTCGATGGAGGTAAAACCCTACTTCCTGCTTGAATAATATTGACGATATAAGTAGTACAAGAGTAGATCTACCACGAGATCGTAGAGGCTAAACCCTAGAAGCTAGCCTATGATGATTACGGTTGTAATTGTGATCGGCCTCCTAAGGACCAACCTCTCCGGTTTATATAGACAGCGGAGAGGGCTAGGGTTCACACAGAGTCGGTTACAAGGAAGGAAATACAATAACCGGCTCGCCAAGATTGTCTTCCACGCAAAGGAGAGTCCCATCCGGACACGGGACAGAGTCTTGAGTCTTGTATCTTCACGCTCCAATAGTCCGGCCAAAGTATATAGTCCGGTTGTCCGGATACCCCCAAATCCAGGACTCCCTCAGCGCCCCCCACCCTCGTGGGCCCCTCGTGGCTCCCCTAACTAACTTCTTTCGCCTATATATGCCCATATACCCTAAAAACATCGGGGAGCACAATAGATCGGGAGTTCCGCCGCCGCAAGCCTCTGTAGCCACCAAAAACCAATCGGGACCCTGTTCTGGCACCCTGCCGGAGGGGGGATCCCTCACTGGTGGCCATGTTCATCATCCCGGCACTCTCCATGACGAGGAGGAAGTAGTTCGCCCTCGAGGCTGAGGGTATGTACTAGTAGCTATGTGTTTGATCTCTCTCTCTCTCTCTCTCTCTCGTGTTCTTGAGGTGATACGATCCTGATGTATCGCGAGCTTTTCTATTATAGTTGAATCTTATTATGTTTGTCCCCCTCTACTCTCTTGTAATGGATTGAGTTTTCGCTTTGAAGTTATCTTATCGGATTGAGTCTTTAAAGATTTGAGAACACTTGATGTATATCTTGCCGTGCTTATCTGTGGTGACAATGGGATACTCACATGTCCTATTGATGTATGTTTTGGTGATCAACTTGTGGGTTCAATGAACTTATGCATAGGGGTTGGCACATAGTTTCGTGTTGACTCTCCGGTAGAAACTTTGGGGCACTCTTTGAAGTACTTTGTGTTGGTTGAATAGATGAATCTAAGATTGTGTGATGCATATCGTATAATCATATCCACGGATACTTGAGGTGACAATGGAGTATCTAGGTGACATTAGGGTTTTGGTTGATTTGTGTCTTAAGGTGTTATTCTAGTATGAACTCTGTGATAGATCGAACAGAAAGAATAGCTTCGTGTGATTTTACTACGGACTCTTGAATAGATCGATCAGAAAGGATAACTTTGAGGTGGTTTCGTCACCTACAATAATCTCTTGGTTTGTTCTCCGCTATTAGTGACTTTGGAGTGACTCTTCGTTGCATGTTGATGGATAGTTATATGATCCAGTTATGTTATTATTGTTGAGAGAACTTGCACTAGTGCAAGTATGAACCCTATGCCTTGTTTCCTACCATTGCAATACCGTTTACGCTCACTTTTATCGCTTGCTACCTTGCTGTCTTTATATTTTCATATTAGAAATACCTATATCTACCATCCATATTGCACTTGTATCACAATCTCCTCGCCGAACTAGTGCACCTATACAATTTACCATTGTATTGGGTGTGTTGGGGACACAAGAGACTCTTTGTTATTCGATTGCAGGGTTGTTTGAGAGATACCATCTTCATCCTACGCCTCCCATTGATTGATAAACCTTAGGTCATCCACTTGAGGGAAATTTGCTACTGTCCTACAAACCTCTGCACTTGGAGGCCCACCAATGTCTACAAGAAGAAGGTTGTGTAGTAGACATCAAGATCTTTTCTGGCATCGTTGCTGGGGAGTTGAGTGCTCGAAGGTATCTCTTTAGATCTTACAATCGAATCTTTTAGTTTCTTGTTTTATCACTAGTTTAATTTATAAAAGAAAACTACAAAAAAATGGAATTGAGTTTGTCTCATAAGCTTCATCTTTTTAATATCTTTCGTGAGAATGATGGAAAGGAAAATTGTGCTCAAGTGCTAGAAGAAGAAGTCTATAAAATGTTTAGCACTAAATCTTTGAATGATGAGTATGATTGCAATGTTGTTATTATGAACTCTTTGAATATCCATAGTACTAATGATGATTGCACTAGTCATGATGAAAATGTCTCTTATAAGCATGTCAACTTTTGTGGAGTGCATAGAGTTTGCAAGTACACACCAAATAGGGAAGATAGATTTTGGAAGAGGCATAAGTATTTAGAAACTAAATGGTTGCAAGAAAGGCTAGATGTTTGTGCTGAAAATTTAAAATTTCTTTGCCATACTTGTGAACTTTGCAATGAACATGGTCATTTAAATCTCCAATGTAAATTGTTTCATGATCGAATCGTGTCCAAAAATTGTGATGACTTGATTTCCCTTGCACATTATAATGAACTTAGTTTGCTTTTGGGTTATGAAGAAATGAAACGTATAACTAAGCATATTCCAGAATATAACCTTGAGAAATTCCTTGATATTGATCTAGAGGAAATTTATATGTATTGTGCGGTGAATTGCATTGAAAATCCTTATATTGCCAATTACAGAAAGAAAAGAAAGCAAATAGAAGATGAAGAGAATACTAATGAAAGGGAAGAGACTTCCCAATATCCTCCTATTATTTCTTATGATGAATCAGGTAACGAGGAGGAAGTTTCTATTCAACCAATCTCATTAATAAGGAGCTCAAAAAAGAGGGTTAAACCCACACATGATGTGAAGAAGAAAAAGGAAAGACGGAGAAGCAAAGGTAGAAAGGTATCTGTCCCAAATGATGTTTCTCCTATTACTCATTGTGATGATGATAATTGCTATACTATTGGTTCTATCCATACTATTAATGATGAGAGTGATTATGCTTATGATATGAAAAGGCCCAAGCTTGGGGATGCTATGTTTGATGAGAATGACATGTTTGAGAATATATTTTCTGCAATTAATATTTATCCTAAGCTTGGGGATGCTACGTTATATGAAGATGATATTTTTAGCCTCCCAAGTTTTGATGAGCACATTTATTATGATGATAGCATGCCTCCTATTTATGATGGTTATATTGATGAAAGTGGGTTTGTAAGAGTTTCAACTGTAGGAAGTAATGATCCCCTATTTTGGAGGGTGTTGAATCTTATAATATTTATGAAAGTGGATTTGGAGAGGTCATGACTTTATTTAGTTATGAATCCACTATTTTGGAAGAGGTTTCGATTGATTATGATGAGAACAAAGTTGCTACTTATGATGATTATTGTGATGAAACTTATGCTATAAAAGGTAGTGATGATTATATTTATAAAACTTGTCATGATCATGATTACCCTTTTTCTGAACACTACTCTTTTAATGTGGAAACAATTTATAGTATCCCAGTCTCTTATGATACTCCCACTATTCTGAATGAGAAGAATTATGCTTATGTGGAGAGTAATAAAATTTCTATGCTTGTAGATCATGAAAAGAATGATTTATGTGCTAGTTATATTGTTGAATTCATTCATGATGCTACTAAAAAGTATTATGAGGAAGGAATATATGCTTGTAGGAGTTGCAATGATATGAAGTTTCCTCTCTATGTGCTTAAAGTTTTAATGTTATGCTTGTTTTGCCTTCCTATGCTAGTTGATTATTGTTCCCATAAGTTGTTTGCTCACAAAATCCCTATGCATAGGAAGTGGGTTAGGCTTAAATGTGCAATTCATATTCTTCATGATGCTCTCTTTATGTTTCAATTCTTATCTTTTATGTGAAGCATCATTGAAATCATCATGCCTAGCTAGGGGTGTTAAACGACAACGCTTGTTGGGAGGCAACCCAATTTTATTTTTGTTCTTTTATTTTGCTCCTGTTTAGTAATAAATAATGCATATAGCCTATGGTTAAATGTGGTTTTATGTTTTAGTTAGTGTTTGTGCCAAGTAGAACCTTTGGGAAGACTTGGGTGAAGTCTTTGCGATCTTGCTGTAAAAACCAGAAACTTTTGTGCTCACGAGATTAGATGCCATTTTTACTGGATAGTGCTTTTAGGTTGATTCTTTTTGAAGATGATTAATAGCCAAATTCCTCAGGTCCACCAATTTATTTCAGAATTTTTGGAGTTACAGAAGTATACGTTTGATACAGATTACTACAGACTGTTCTGTTTTGACAGATTCTGTTTTCTATGTGTTGTTTGCTTATTTTGATGAATCTATGAGTAGTATCGGAGGGTATGAACCATAGATAAGTTGTAATACAGTAGATATTACACCAATATGAATTTAGAATGAGTTCACAACAATACCTAAGTGGTGATTTATTTTCTTATACTAACGGAGCTTACGAGTTTTATGTTGAGTTTTGTGTTGTGAAGTGTTCAAGTTTTGGGTAAAGATTCTTTGGACTATGGAATAAGGAGTGGCAAGAGCCTAAGCTTGGGGATGCCCCGGATGGCATCCCCTCTTTCGTCTTCGTTCATCGGTAACTTTACTTGGAGCGATATTTTTATTCACCACATGATATGTGTTTTGCTTGGAGCGTCATTTTCTTTTGTTTTGTTTTCCTTGCTGTTTGAATAAAATCCCAAGATCTGAAATTCTTAAATGAGAGAGAGTCCTCACATAGCTACACAATTATTTAACTACTCATTGATCTTCACTTATATCTTTTTGGAGTAGTTTGTCATTTACTCGTGTGCTTCACTTATATCCTATGAGTAAATGGTTGAATGATTTGAATATCATAAATCTGAAATTATATATGTTGCATATGCTTATCCCATGGGGAGTAATGACTTCACATCTAAGAAGTAGAGGTGGTAAATTTATTGAAGGTTAGCAAACCTTGTATTGGTCACTTGAACATGTCATGAAAGAATATTGAAGGAAGAGAGATTTCACATATAAATATACTATCTCAGACATCTTCTATGATTGTGAGCCCCATTAATTATTTACAAACCTGAGCAAGTTAGTTGAAATTGGACAAGGAAGACAACATATGAGTTATGCTTGGGTATATTTATATAGAAGTTATATTGTTATAGATCCTCCAACATGTGGTGCTTGCTATTTAGAATCCTTTGCTAGTCAAAATATCTGTACTAAGCGGGAATACTACTTGTGCATCCAAATCCCCTGAACCAAGTTTCTTCCATGAGTGTCCACCATATCTACCTATATGCGGTATTTACATGCCATTCCAAGTAAATTTGCATGTGCCAAACTCTAAACCTTCAAATAATAATCTGTTTTGTATGCCCGAATCGCTCATGTAGAGACTAGGGGCTGTCAATATCTTCCATGCTAGGTGGGTTATTCTCACGATGAGTGGACTCCGCTCATCATTCACGAGAAAAATGGCTGGGAACTGGGATGCCCAGTCCTATGATCAAAGATCAAAAACAAATCGCAAATAATTTAAACAAAACTACCCAAGGATTGTTGAAAGTTGGCCGGCACCCGTTGTTTCAGACAAGCCGTGGAGTGTGATTGTTGGTGGAGGGGGAGTAAAATCTTTATCTTTCTGTTTGGGAACCGCCTATAATGCATCTAGTATGGAAGATATTGGGAACTCTTGGTTGTTTTGTTGACAATGAAAGCATACCTCTCAAAATTATTTTCTTATCTGTTTAAAAGCTTCGAGCTCTGGCACCTCTGCAAATCCCTGCTTCCCTTTGCAAAGGGCCTATCTACTTTTTTTGCAAGAGTCAGTAGTATTCCTTCTCATTCCAACCTACTCTTTAGTTGGCAAGCATCATGTAATGGGGAAAGATCTAAGAATATATGGCCATTCAAATATATTGGATCATGAATTATTATTGTTGACAATTATCTATATGATAAGTAAGTTGGGAGGCGAAACATTAAGCCCCTATCTTTCTCTGTGTTCGATTGATGCTATTTGTGCTAAAGATATGCTTTGAGTGGTAGCAATCATGGAAGACTATATGATAGTTGAGTATGTGGGATTTGCTAAATCAAAGCTCTTACATAGACCCTTCCTAAAAATAAGATGAATTGCAGTTGCTTGATGACTGAGAACATAGTTTGCTAGTTTTCAAAAAAGTTTATGGTCTATGCTTTAACATGTGAATAGATTGTTACTTGATCGTGAGAAGTTTTATGAGATGAGCTATTGTTATGACATATAATGATGCTAGAAAAGGTGATTGAAATTATCATTGATCAAACTTATGCACCTACTAGCAGACACACTTCATAAATTATTTCTTTTATCATTTACCTACTCGAGGACGAGCAGGAATTAAGCTTGGGGATGCTGATACGTCTCCAACGTATCTATAATTTATGAAGTATTCATGCTATTATATTATCTATTTTGGATGTTTATGGGCTTTACTAAGCACTTTTATATTATTTTTGGGACTAACCTATTAACCGGAGGCCCAACCCAAATTGCTGTTTTCTTGCCTATTTCAGTGTTTCGAAGAAAAGGAATATCAAACGGAGTCCAAACGGAATGAAACCTTCAGGAGAGTTATTTTTGGAACAGAAGCAATCCATGAGACTTGGAGTAGACGTTAGGGAAGCTTCGAGGTGGCCACGAGGGTCAGGTGCGTGCCCTACCCCCTGCGCGTGGCCCCCACCCTCGTAGGCCCCTCGTGGCTCCCCTGACCGACTTCTTTCGCGTATATATGTCCATATACCCTAAAAACATCGCGGAGCACAATAGATTGGGAGTTCCGACGCCGCAAGCATCTATAGCCACCAAAAACCAATCGGGCCCCTGTTCCGGCACCCTGCCGGAGGGGGCATCCCTCACCGGTGACCATCTTCATCATCCCGGCGCTTTCCATGAAGAGGAGGGAGTAGTTCACCCTCGGGGCTGAGAGTATCTACTAGTAGCTATGTGTTTGATCTCCCTCTCTCTCTCGTGTTCTTGAGGTGATACGATCTTGATGTATCGCGAGCTTTGCTATTAGAGTTGGATCTTATGATGTTTCTCCCCCTCTACTCTCTTGTAATGGATTGAGTTTTCCCTTTGAAGTTATCTTATTGGATTGAGTCTTTAAGGATTTGAGAACACTTGATGTATGTCTTGCCGTGCTTATCTGTGGTGACAATGGGATATTCACGTGACCTACTTGATGTATGTTTTGGTGATCAACTTG
Source organism: Triticum timopheevii (assembly GCA_963921465.1). NCBI lineage: Eukaryota > Viridiplantae > Streptophyta > Magnoliopsida > Poales > Poaceae > Triticum > Triticum timopheevii. Next base: position 322,634,150 of record OY997266.1, read on the forward strand.
TGGGTTCAATGAACTTATGCATAGGGGTTGGCACACGTTTTCGTCTTGACTCTCCGGTAGAAACTTTGGGGCACTCTTTGAAGTACTTTGTGTTGGTTGAATAGATGAATCTGAGATTGTGTGATGCATAACGTATAATCATATCCACGGATACTTGAGGTGACAATGGAGTATCTAGGTGACATTAGGGTTTTGGTTGATTTGTGTCTTAAGGTGTTATTCTAGTATGAACTCTGTGATAGATCGAACAGAAAGAATAGCTTCGTGTGATTTTACTACGGACTCTTGAATAGATCGATCAGAAAGGATAACTTTGAGGTGGTTTCGTACCCTACAATAATCACTTTGTTTGTTCTCCGCTATTAGTAACTTTGGAGTGACTCTTTGTTGCATGTTGAGGGATAGTTATATGATCCATTTATATTATTATTGTTGAGAGAACTTGCACTAGTGAAAGTATGAACCCTATGCCTTGTTTCCTACCATTGCAATACCATTTACGCTCACTTTATCGCTTGCTACCTTGCTGTTTTTATATTTTCAGATTACAAATACGTATATCTACCATCCATATTGCACTTGTATCACCATCTCTTCGCCGAACTAGTGCACCTATACAATTTACCATTGTATTGCGTGTGTTGGGACACAGGAGACTCTTTGTTATTTGGTTGCAGGGTTGTTTGAGAGAGACCATCTTCATCCTACGCCTCCCACAGATTGATAAACCTTAGGTCATCCACTTGAGTGAAATTTGCTACTGTCCTACAAACCTCTGCACTTGGAGGCCCAACAACGTCTACAAGAATAAGGTTGTCTAGTAGACATTAGACACCGCACTGATGAATGATGTGAGTTGTGGTGGAGTGGTCAGGGAGGTGATCTGGCCTCTGCAGGTCCCGGCAGGCCCTGCCGGGACGCCTTGGCCATCTTCTTCTGGGGGTGGCCTCGCCCCTTCCTGGGCTCGCCTGCCCGGTAAGGGAGGCCCCTTTTCTGACAATATCTTGTTCTTCTGGCTTGGTCTTGGTCCCTCTGGTCTGCTTGTTGGTTTCTTCGGCTCTCTTGGTTTCTTGTACTTTGTCTTGGACTGGTGCTTCAATCTTGATCTCGCGCATGTGCATAGTCAGGGCAATAGACCCAGGATTTGTTGCACCGGCATAAGCCCCCGGGCCTGCCCCGAACGCGCTGCCTAGCGCCGTCGGGGTAGGGCCTATCAAGTGCACAGGCAGAGCTGCTAAAGAGGATGGCCACTTGAGATCTTCTTTGCTTCTTCATTAGCCTTGATTTCGGGCCAGTTTCCGGTTTCCCCGCGCGTCGTGCAAAGCCAATAGTTGTGGGGCCGCTATAGGAATGGCTCGTGGATGACTTTAACACACGGGGTAGAAACTGCCAATTCACTCTTCCCAACACGCACTTACCCTTAGATACGTATGCCGCATGCATCGTGTCGTGGGAAACGAACACCTATGGGGCGGGGCCCCTTTCGGTCTGGCAAGGGAGCAGAGGCACAAAGAGCGGATCGAGGCGGAGCACGTGAGGGATTTTTACCCAGCTTCAGAGCTCTCCGGAGAGATAATACTCCTACTGCTGCTTTGCGATTGTATTCTGTTCTTGCTTGAGAGCGTGAGAGTGGTGTAGTTTCGGATGGGTCGAACCCCTTATACGTTGCGCACGGTCCTCCTTTTATAGGCACAAGGGGTCACCGACAGGTGGCAACGCAGTCAAGGGTACAAATGTAAAAAGAGGGGTTGGTACAACCGCCGCTACAGTGCACCCTACCTAACTCTGACGGCAGGGGACAAGAGCATTTAATGCCCGTCCGCATCGCCTAAACAGTGCAGAAAAGCGACCGTTAGGGGCGCCACCGCCTGCCACGATGGCGTTCTCGTCATCTCCACTTGCCACCTCACAGCGCTTGGCTGCACGGCTTCCCGCCACGTGCGCCTGGGATGGTCTCGGCGCGACACGTCGACGGGTGCGCTGGAGCGTGGGTACAGAGTGGTGGCCTCGCCGCGGCAAGCGCCTTGCCGCGGTTGTTGTCTTGCCGTACCCGAAAGCTTGTCGCTCGTCGGGTCTTGCCAGGACGCGCGGCGCGCCACGGCAAGTTCTTTGAAGTGCCTTGGTTGGCCTTCCCGGCAAGCTCCTCTCGCCGGGGCCTTGTCCTTCCCAACAAGCTCCTCTTGCCGGAGTCTTGTCTTCTTAGTTAAAACACTTTGTTCTTGAATGGCATCAATAGGAACTACGGAGGACCTTGGCGGACGCCCGGCAAGCCTTGCCGCGGGACGCTGCAACTGCCCGTGCACAAGTTCGGGATACTAAGGTACCCCTACTTTAGTACACCGACAGGAGCCCCCGGGCCTGGGCCACACACGGTGCCGAGCGCTATTGGGCCAGGCCCAAAACAGGGCACAGGCACACGCGGCCCGGGGTCCACGCTAAGTCTAACTCCGTATCCACCGCGCCCTCCTGTAACGGCATGCGCGTCGTGGGAGAGATCGTGGGTGATTCTTTAATTGAAAAAGGCGTAACGTTCGCCTCCTCCTCTTTATAAGCAGGGGAAACAGGGGCCGTTTCCCCACCTTCGCCACTTGCAGTTGCTTCCTCGGAAATCTCCGCCGCTCCCCTCCGCTTCTCAAAGCCGAAAGAGAGCAGCGCTCCACCGCCCGTCGCCGCCGTCGCCGCCAACGCCCTCGCCTTCCTCCACCGCTTCCGCCATGGCTCCGAAGACCGGGAAGGGTGCGAAGTCAGCCGAGGCGCTGCGCAAAGAGCGAGCACTTTTCCCCCCCGAGCTCACCGCGAAGGAGCTACGGGAGTGGTTCTACCTCTTCTGGTCGATGGAGACGCGGGCGCATCCGCACACGCAGGTACTCTCCGCCGAAGCTTCTACTTCGAAGCGGTGTCCAAAAGGATACTACTTCTTTCCTTTGTTCTTCTATTGCGGGCTCTGCCCGCCCTTTTCCGAGTTCTTCTGTGATATCATGAATACCTACGGGTTCCATCTCCTTGACTTCACCCCCAACGCCGTTCTGACAATGGTGGTTTTCGCACATCTCTGCGAGAACTTCGTTGGAATCCACCCAAATGTTTCCCTTTTTCGCCACTATTTCATCCCCCGAGCCGAGAAAGGAGAGCCCTTAGCTGGCGGGATCGCCTGGATCTCAAGAGTCGGCATGAAGGAGGTGTATCTAGAAGGGGAGCTCCGCAGCAAATGGGAGGAATGGAGAGCGGAGTGGTGTTGGATCGTTGATGAGAACCCGCATCCATTCACCAATTTGCGCCAAGCCCGAGTAGTGCGCGGCGGTGACTGGAGCGCTCTGGCGGCGAACGATGACAAATTGAAGATCGCCACCACCCGGATCTTGAGGCTCAGGGTTGCCGGGCTTACTGTGGGGGCTGTTGGCGCGGATTTTCTTCACCGCCGCATCGCCCCTCTGCAAGAGAGGGGGAGACTCGCCTGGCTCTTCGGGGGTCCGGCGGATATAATGAGGCTGCGCCCAGGCCTCAATTTTAACTTCACCGTCGTGGAGTTGGATGGGACGCTGAAGGAGCTGTTCAAGCACGACCCCAACCATCCCGAGTGGTTCAGGCTGCCGTAGGGCGTCCTCCCGTTGTGCAATAACTCCCAGCTCGACCGCATCCGTGCAATGATGCCGGAGTGCGACTTGCATGGGATTATCCCAACGTGGCAGGAGCCCGCCGACGACGTCGTGCAACAATTCTTCGACAATTTGGTGAAGGTGGCGGTCCGCGCCGACGAGCAGAGGCTTCTCACCCGCGACACCACTGACGATGAGATGCGGTGCATCGCCACCAGGGCGGAGGAGGCGGCGGCGGCCGCCGCCGCGGGCGAGTTTGGTTTTACTCTGGAGGAGGCAGAGGCAGCCGAGGCGGCAAGCCTTGCTGACCGAGAGGATCTTGGCGGGGAGGTCGCTGGCGAGGGAGAGCCCAAAGCCGAAGCGGGCGAGCCTGCCGGGGGCGCAAGTGGCCAGCCATCTTCAAGCAACTTGCCGCAGATGGGGCCCTCAGTGCAGCCCCAGCTCAACCAAGAAGGCGCCTCCGCAGGATTGGTGACACAGCAGGGCGGCAAACGGGCCAACAGCCACCGCGCCGCGGGACACGCTCCACCGCGCCAAGCACTGCTGCCACGGGAGCATCTTACGCCGCACCGGCAACTGGGGTGGGGTCTTCTCGGGCCGCCACTTCCGACCCTGCCGCAGCTCCCGCCAAGCGTCCAAGGGAGCCTACTCCTCCGCCTCGTCGCGCTGAAAGGGTGCCGGACTTTGATATTTCCGCGCTCAGCTCCGACGAGGAGGAAGAAGAGGAGGATGAGTAAGTCTTTTCTTTTCGTCGTACTTATGGTTCTTCAATTCTTTCTGTTTCTTGTCTTGTTTCTGATCTGGCTTCTTCTGAACCTTGTTCCTTTCCAGGACTCTGGCCCAGAGAGTGGCGAAGAGGGCCAAGGTCCCCGTGGTTGTCATCGAGGATGATCCTGCTGTGACAACAGAGGACGCATCCGAGACCACCTTGTCGGACCCGGCAATCTCTCCCCGAAGCAGCCCCCAGCGCAGCCCCCAGCGTAAGTATTTGTTCACTTCCTGTTGTGGGGCGCGCATGGGTGCTCCTTCCTTGCTGATATCTTGTTTATTGGTTTGCTTGTGTAGGAGCAGAGCAGGCTCACCAGGAACAACCAGAAGCTGCCCCTGAGGTGCTATCTGCTTCGACTACGCCGCCAAGGGGTGACTCTCCGGCAAGGGAGCACTCTCCGGAAAGGGAGAGGTCCCCGGCAACGGAGGAGTCTCCGGCAAGGGGAAGCACTAGCGACCCTCCGGTGGTGGTGCCCATGACCGTGGATCCCAGCACTGGTAATTTCCCTTGCTTGAAACTTCCCTTGGATTTTTCTTCTTCTGATATATTTTTTTTGGATATTTGTTTGACTTTTTCTCCCTCTTCCTGTCTTCAGATCCCCCTCCACTGAACCGATGGAGACCGAGGCCACCGGCGAGGAGAACGTGCGCGGCAATGTTGATGAAGCCACTGCCACCAAGGAAGAGGCCGGCGCTGAGGAACCTGCCAACGAAGAGGCCGCCAAGGCTGCTGGTGCTGGAGCCGGCGAGGGGTCCGACGACCGCACTGACGACCCGGGGGCCGCAGGAGCGCAAGGCGCTACGCCGACCGCCGACCCCTCCGCCGCTGACACAGCGCCGGGCCCCGAAGAGCCCCAGCCCGGCGCTTACTTGAAGGCCGGCGAAGGTATCTTCATCAGGCTCCCCTGGGCGTCAAGCTCCAGGGCGCCGGTCGAGGGAGAGGCTTTTGACGGAGAAGTACTCGCCTCTGCTGGGCTGACGGTGGTTGACGCGCCAAGCAGCGGCAGCGGCGAATCTGAGGAGGAGCAGCTGCTCCGCAAGTTGGTGTCGCTCTACCGCGCCCGACAAGCGAAACTGGAGTCCCGGGAAGCGCTTGTCGCGCAGGCGGGAGTGGACATAGAGAAGCATGCGGAGGAGCTCCAGAGCCGCAACCAAGAGGCCCTCCGGTCCATTGCAGAGGAGAGGGCGCAGCTTGCCGAGGCGCGGAAGGCGTTCATCCTTGAGAAGGCTGAAGCCGAGGAGCAGCAGAGGCTTGCCGCAGAGGAGCTGTCCAAGCGGGAAGGTGAGCTGACGCAGAAGAAGGTTAACTTGGACAGCCATGAGGAAGAGCTTGCCGCGCGCGAGCAATCACTTGGCGGGGCCCTCAAGGAAGCGAAGGACGCTACAGCAGCTGCCGAGGCCGCCAAGAAGGAGTTGGAGGTGAGGGTGACGGAGCTAGAAGCCACCCTCAAGACAAAGAATGAAGAGCTTGCCGCGCTCCAGCGTGAGCGAGAGAAGGACGCCCTTGCCCATGGTGAGCTGCAGGGTCGCCTCTCTGAGAAGGGCAGGGAGCTGAACGCTGCCAAGGATGTCAATGCCGATCTCGAGCTGAAGCTGGCCACGCTGACGGAGACGCTGGACGGCGCCAAGAAACGGGAGGAGGACTTGAAGCAGGAGATCAAGGCCAATGAGGCGCTGTTGATGAGGGCCGCCGAAACCCAGAACACCTTCAAGGACACTGTGGAGCTCTGGACGGAGGGCCTCGTCAACATCGCCGCAGTCATCGACGAGGAGCTGGCGCAGCTGGAGCTGGAGGGCTTCGGGTACTCCTCCGACGAAAACCTCCAGCCCAGCGCCAAGCTCACTCTGTTCTTCAAGGGCGTGGCGACGGCTCTCCAGCAGCTCCGGGAAAGAATCCCAAGGCAGCTGGCTGACGAGTCGCGCGCAATCTGCGCCCGAGTCTTGGAGAAGGTGCTGGTGAAGGTGCTCTTCCGCAATCCAGGCCTCAACCTCACCAACGTCCTCAAGAAGCTGCCGGCGGGTGCTGATCTTGAAGAGCTCAAGGCCCTTGTCGCACCCATTGTGGACAAGGTGAATGAAGTCAGGAGGATCGACGGCGAGCGCGTGGATTAGGCTGCCCTTTTTCTCTTTTCCTTGCCGCTGCCATTTATGTTATGAGAACAATTTAGTCAGTGCCACGACAAGCTATCTTTGTAATATAACTTTATCTTGGGCAATATTTGCTATCTTATTTCCTTTACTTGATTCCCTCCTTTGTATGTTTTTGCCTTACGCTTTTAGGGAACTTGCCGGCGCAGGCACCCTTGCCGCGAGCGCTGAGTGCGGAACATCAGCAGCCTGCCGGCGGTGCTGCTTCCGGCAAGAAACCTTGTCGCAACTAGTCGCAGCACACTTAAGTCGTTGAGCGGACTCGAAACCAAGTAAGGGCGCAACTAGCTGCGAGTAGATTCCTCCGCGCACAGGTTTTCCATACAAAGCACGGTCGTTCAAGGAAGATAACTTAAGAAATTTTAAAACTGGTTGTGCTCAAACTTTGGCAACTTAGCTTTTCTGTCGTCTGCGTCCCGGCAAGGCTATACTTCTTTGAACGATGCCTGGTCCACATCATTATCTTCTCCTCCCCCCCGGTGAACTTGTGGGTGAAGGAACCTTCTTTTTGAGAAAAAGAAAAGAGAGAAAATAACGATATGGAGCCTTAAAGCTCGTTATTGCTTACGGGGGGCAAGTGCCGCACAAAGTGTCAGATAATGCATGCAAAAAAGAAAAAAACATGGAATTTTGACAAGATGTGCGGAGCACATGAGCCTTATTTATGCACGGGATCTGCGCCCGGTTTTGTACAAAGGGTTACATGCAACTGCGGCAAGGCTTGTACAAAAGGTGGTTGCCGGAGCAGTTTCCGGCAACCGCGCCTTATGGGTAAAACTTACGAAGATGCTCAATGTTCCAGGAGTTGCTCACCGGAAAGCCATCTTCAGTCTCAAGGCGGACAGCGCAAGGCCTAGTGACTCGTTTCACCCGATAAGGGCCTTCCCACTTCGGCGTCAACTTGTTGGAATTCTTGGCGGATTGAACGCACCGAAGAACAAGGTCGCCTTCCTCGAGACTTCTGGCATTGACTTTGCGGCTATGGTAGCGGCGCAAAGCTTGCTGATATCGAGCAGCTCGTACAGTAGCCCGAAGACAATCTTCCTCAAGGAGCAGCGCGTCATCTTGCTGCAGCTGCTCTTGCTCAAGCTCATCATAAGCGAGCACCCGAGGCGATCCGTATACGAGTTCCGTGGGGAGAACTGCTTCTGCTCCATAGACTAGAGCAAAAGGTGTCTGGCCAGTGGCTCGATTTGGCGTCATCCTGATCGACCAAAGAACCACTGGCAGCTCCTCGATCCAATTCCTTCCGCACTTGTGCAGCCTGTCAAAAGTTCTTGTCTTGAGCCTGCGCAGCACTTCAGCGTTTGCCCTCTCCGCTTGACCGTTGCTTCTCGGGTGAGCAACAGAAGCGAAGCAGACCTTGGCGCCAAGATCTTGGACGTACTGCATGAAGGTGCGGCTCGTGAACTGTGTGCCGTTGTCGGTGATGATCCTGTTAGGGACTCCGAAACGGCAAACAATCGACCTGAAGAACTTGACTGTTGACTGTGCTGTCACCTTCCTCACTGCTTCCACTTCCGGCCACTTTGTGAACTTGTCGATTGCAACATACAAGTATTCAAAGCCCACGACAGCTCGAGGAAAGGGGCCGAGGATGTCGAGCCCCCAGACCAAAAATGGCCAGGATAAAGGGATCGTCTAGAGAGCTTGAGCTGGTTGATGTATCTGCTTGGAGTGGAACTGGCACGCTTCACACTTGGTTACTTGTGCAGTTGCATCTTGGAGGGCCGTTGGCCAAAAGAAACCTTGCCGGAAGGCTTTGCCGGCAAGTGCTCTCGCGCCAATGTGGTGACCACATATGCCTCCATGTATCTCTGCCAACAGATTCTGTCCTTCTTCCCGGGGAATACACTTCAATTTCACTCCGTTGAATCTTCTTCTGTACAGTATGTCGTCGACAAACTGGTACATACTTGATTGCCGGGCTACTTTCTCCGCTTCTTCTTGCTCTTCGGGAAGTTCTCCTGTTTGAAGGAAATGGACAATCTGCTGCGCCCATGCCGGAGCCTGCGGCTCAACGACAAGGACTAAAGGCACAAATGCTGCTGCGGAAACATTAGCTTCTACGGCAAGAACCTGCGGTTCAGCCGGAGCTTGATGTTCCCCGGCAAGCTTGCCGGAGCAAAACTTGTCGGGAGCGTCTGCTTCAACGGAACAAACCTTAGGGCTTGTCGGAGCAGACTGCTCCTCAGCACTCTAGATGTAGAGCTTAGGGACCTTCTTGGCGGCGGCTTCAGGGAGCTCTGCCGGAAAGTAGTCACCAGAAACCAACTTCCTCTTCTTGTACTGTCCAGTTGATGGTGTTACAGATGGTTGAGTCAGCTTGAGCACAAAAATTCCTGGTTCCACAGGTAACTTGAGTGCGGTGCACTTTGACAGGCCATCTGCAATGTCGTTCTGAGCTCTCGGAACATGTTCCATCTGTAGGCCGTCAAAGTGCTCTTCCAACTTTCTCACTTCATCAATGTAGGCTTCCATCAACGGACTCTGATAATCTTTGTTAACTTGGCGGACGACAAGCTGCGAGTCACCCCTAACAATAAGCTTTTTGATCCCAAGGTCTGCCGCGATCCTGAGTCCAGCAAGCAAACCTTCATACTCTGCAGTATTGTTTGTCGCTTGCTCCTTGGGAAAGTGCATCTGGACCACGTACTTGAGGTGCTCTCCGGTGGGTGCGACAAGTAGTACGCCCACACCGGCGCCTTGCAGCGAGAAGGCACCATCAAAGTACATGATCCATTCCTTGCTTGCTTCCTTGACGGGGATGCTCATCTCTGGAGTTTCTTCATCAGGTGTTGGCGTCCATTCTGCTATGAATTCTGCCAATGCTCAACTCTGGATAGTTGAAGTACTCTCAAACTTAAGGCCAAAGCTTGACAATTCCAGTGCCCACTCGACAATCCTGCCTGTTGCCTCTGGATTCTGCAATATCCTCTTCAACGGAAAGCGAGTGACAACTGTAATCTCATGTGCTTGAAAATAATGGCGCAGCTTTCTCGAGGCCATGAGAAGGCCGAAAAGCAACTTCTGCACACCAGAGTACTTTGATCTAGCTCCCTGCAGAAGGGAACTGACAAAGTAAACTGGGCGCTGCACCATTTTCTTCTGCTTCTCTTCTTGTGGCTGCGCAGATTCATCCTTGTCGAGACCAGAGCTTGTCTAGAAAGCCCCCTGCTTGTCGCTGGACGTGCTTGCCGCGGCCGCTGGCTCATCATCCGCCTCCCTTTCCGCTACTAGCGCAGCACTAACCACTTGATTGGTTGCCGCTAGATATAGCAGCAACTTCTCTTGCGGTTTAGGTGCGACAAGTATTGGAGTGGAGGACAAGTATCTCTTCAAGTCCTGCAGCGCAACCTCTGCTTCTGGAGTCCATTTCATTGGACCTGCCTTTTTCAAAATTTTGAAAAATGGCAGGGCGCGCTCAACAGACTTAGAGATGAACCTGCTGAGAGCAGCTACGCAGCCGGCAAGCCTTCGTACATCCTTGACGCGCTTCGGTGCTTCGATCTGCTCAATGGCTTTGATCTTGTCGGGGTTGGCTTCGATCCCCCGCTGAGACACAAAGAACCCGAGAAGCTTGCCGGAAGGGACTCCAAACACGCACTTCTCGGGGTTGAGTTTGAGACTGATCTTGCGCAGATTTGCAAAGGTCTCGTCCAAATCTTGGATCAGAGTTGCTCTGTCTTTGCTCTTGACCACTATGTCATCCATGTAGGCTTCTACATTTTTGTGTAACTGTGGCTCAAAAGCTTCGTGAACTACCCTCGCAAATGTTGAACCAGCATTCTTTAGTCCGAAAGGCATCCGTACAAAGCAGTACGTGCCACACGGAGTAATGAATGCAGTTTTCTCCTCATCTTCTTCTGCAATGAAGATCTGATGATATCCTGAATATGCATCAAGAAATGAAAGCAGATCACATCCTGTCGTGGAGTCGACAATCTGGTCAATGTGCGGCAAGGGAAATGGATCTTTGGGACAAGCTTTATTAACATCAGTGAAGTCAATACAAAGCCTCCATTTCCTGTTCGCCTTGCGCACGACTACAGGATTGGCCAACCACGTAGGATGGAGCACTCCTCTGACCAGGCCTGCTGCTTCCAACTTCTTGATCTCTTCGGCAATGAATTCTTGGCGCTCCACTGCTTGCTTCCTAACTTTCTGCTTGACGGGCCGCACGTGGGGACAGATGGCAAGGTGGTGCTCAATTACTTTCCTGGGAACACCGGGGATGTCGGATGGTTGCCATGCAAACACATCGACATTCGCCCGCAGGAAAGCAACGAGCGCGCTTTCCTATTTAGGGTCAAGCGTGGCACTGATGGTGAAGGTACCACCAGTGTCGTCCTCCTTGGCGGCCACTTTCTTGGTCTCTGGCGGAGTTGCCTTCGCCTTCTTACACTTGCCGGTGGAGCTCGATGGTGCATCCTCGACGGTAGCGCAGCACTCCGAATAGGTGCGCTTGCCGGAGTGGGCATCAGAGCTCTTGCCAGACTTGGTCTTCTTCTTCCCCCCGGGAGCTTCAGCGGCAAGTGATTTGCGATCTGCTGCGGCTGCTGCTTCCTGATAGATCTTGTCGGTGCGGATAAGGGCATCTTTCTTGTCGCCAGGGACAGAGATGACACTTATCGGACCAGGCATCTTGAGCACGTTGTAGGCATAGTGAGAGGCTGCCATGAACTTGGCGAGTGCCGGACGGCCGAGTATCCCATTGTAGGGCAATGGAAAATCAGCAACGTCAAAGGTAACTCTCTCTGTCCTGAAATTCAGCTCGCTGCCAAATGTCACTGGCAACGTGATCTTCCCCTTCGGCTTGCTCCTTCCCGCATTGATTCCTTGGAAGGTACCAGTCTCTTCAAGCTCGCTGTTGGGGATCTGGAGCTTCTTGAGTACCGGAGGAAATCAGATTCAAGCCGGCCCCGCTGTCAACCAGCATCTTCGTGACCTTGAGGTTGCGGATAGTTGGTGAAACCAACATCGGCAAGCACCCGACCGCGGTTATGCGATCAGGGTGATCCTCAACGTCAAAGATGATGGGCGTGCTGAACCACTTCAGAGGCTTGCGTGACTCAACTGGTGGTTCTGCTGCATTTACTTCCCGCACCCATTGTTTGAGCTGGCGGTGCGAAGTATGCAGAGAAGCACCACCGTCAACGCACAGAACCTCTGTTGCTTTCTGAAACTCCTGCTCGTCGGCCTCATCATCCTCCATGTCTTCGTCATCGTCTTCATCTTCATCCTTGTCGCAGCCACGGGGAGGCCTGTCTCCTTGCCGCTGCCTGGCCTTGCCGCGGCGCCCTCCCCGGCCGGGACGCTTCTTGCCGGATCCTCCACCACCCTCTTGGGCCTTCTCCTTGTCGCGTGGCTCGTATTCAGCCTTCTGCAGTTCAACAAGCTGCTCAACTTTCTTGCAGGTCTGGAGATCATGGCCCTTGGTGCGATGGATCTTGCAGTACTGCTTGCCGGAGCCGTCCTGCTTGTCGGCGGCCACCACAGCCTTGCTGGAGTTACCAGCTTTGGCCTTCTCGGCGCCTCCTCCGTTGCCGGACTGCTCGACAACTAGCACATCCTTAGCTTTCCTCTTCTTGTTGTTCCGCCTCCGGTTTTTCCTTGCCGGGGCGGCATCCTCACTGTCAGACCCGCATGTTCCTGTGTTCTCTCCGGGGAGCTTCCTCCCCTCTTCAGCACGTGCGCACCTGTCGGCCAGGGCATATAGCTCGCTGACATCTCTGATCTTGCACATCGCCATCTCCTCCCTCATCCTGCGATTACGCACGTTCTGATGGAACGCACTGATAACCGCGACGGGGTGGACGTCTGGGATGTTGCGCTGCACTTGGCTAAATCTCTAAATATACTTGAGCAGGGGCTCTCCTTCCTTCTGGGCGAGCAGATGAAGATCACTTTCCTAGCCATGGGGCTTGTGGCCGCCTGTGAAGGTGCCGACAAACTGATGACATAGGTCCGCCCATGAGGAGATGGAGTCGTCCGGCAAGTGCATGAGCCAGGATCTGATGTTTGGCTTGAGTACCAGCGGGAAGTAGTTGGCGAGGATCTTCTCGTCGCGCCCCCGGCAGCCTGCACCGCGATGGTGTAGATGCTGAGGAACTCCGACGGGTGCAACCTGCCATCGTACTTCTCCGGTACATCTGGCTTGAAGTTCTTGGTACTGGGCCACTGGACTTGCCGCAGCTCACGAGTAAACGCAGGGCAACCTACCGCGTACGGCAAGTCGCCTGGTTCCCCTGGCGCATGCATGTCGACAGCGGGCCCAGCGCGCTGTTCTGACTGACGTCGCGCTTCTCTTCGACGCTCGATGCATGTACGAGCGTCTTCGTGCTGTCGTTCTTGAAGAACTTGGCGTTGATCGCGACGAGCTCGTGGATCTGACGATGCCATGGAGTCGGTGTCGAGGTTGACCCGGCGAGTCGGCGATCTTGGCCTTCGGGGCGAGGAGTGCACGGTTGTCGCACCCCCACCAGTCTTGTCGCCATCGGCTTGTGCCTGGGCGTCTTGCCGCGGCTTCGACGTACTCGGTTGCCGGGGAGTGTCGCCGTTGGCGAAGCCGATGAGGCTCTGAATGGTGGCCCTCCAATCGTCAATCTTGTCCAGCGCTGGAGGGTAATCTTGAAGCAGTTGGGCTCGGGCCAATGCTTCTTCTGGAGTCTTGGGTGGTGGCGGCGAACGGCGCGAGGAGCAAGATATGCTCGCACTTCTAACAATGTTAGAAGGAGCAGCATCTCGTCCAGGCGACCATGCCGCGCTCGTGCCAGCATGTTGACGTGCATGCTGATCTTGAGAGTCCCGAGATCCACCAGCTTGGCCTTGACCCAATGAACGTATGGTACCGCGGGTACCATGACGTTGTCGGTCCCGTGCCTCCTGAGATGGGCGCGGCGCGTGCACGGACGCCGAGGTCTGCGCGGCCTTGTCCTTGGACCTGGCGGCGGCATGAGCTCCTTCGTCGGCGCCCGTTCCTCCGCCGGCGTCTACCCCACCGCCCGTTTGCTACGGTGGCGGTGGGATCGACGCGGACGGTCCAGCTACCTCCGAAGCCTTCTTCTTCGGTGGCATGTTGAAGATGACAATGAAGAAAACGAAGATCTGGCTCGCGTGAACGCCGGATCAAGTTCACGCAACCTCGACGCCCCCCTACCTGGCGCGCCAAAGATGTCGTGGGAAACGAACACCTATGGGGCGGGGCCCCTTTCGGTCCGGCAAGGGAGCGGAGGGCGCACGAAGAGCGGATCGAGGCGGAGCACGCGAGGGATTTTTACCCAGCTTCGGAGCTCTCCGGAGAGATAATACTCCTACTGCTGCTTTGCGATTGTATTCTGTTCTTGCTTGAGAGCGTGAGAGTGGTGTAGTTTCGGATGGGTCGAACCCCTTCTACGTTGCGCACGGTCCTCCTTTTATAGGCACAAGGGGTCACCGACAGGTGGCAACGCAGTCAAGGGTACAAATGTAAAAAGAGGGGTTGGTACAACTGCCGCTACAGTGCACCTGTCGGTGTCAAAACCGGCGGATCTCGGGTAGGGGGTCCCGAACTGTGCGTCTAGGCGGATGGTAACAGGAGACGAGGGACATGATGTTTTTACCCAGGTTCGGGCCCTCTCGATGGAGGTAAAACCCTACGTCCTGCTTGATTAATATTGATGATATGGGTAGTACAAGAGTAGATCTACCACGAGATCAAGGAGGCTAAACCCTAGAAGCTAGCCTATGGTATGATTGTTGTAATGTATGTTGTCCTACGGACTAAAGCCCTCCGGTTTATATAGACACCGGAGAGGGCTAGGGTTACACAGAGTCGGTTACAATGGTAGGAGATCTACATATCCGTATTGCCAAGCTTGCCTTCCACGCCAAGGAAAGTCCCATCCAGACACGGGGCGGAGTCTTCAATCTTATATCTTCGTAGTCTTGGAGTCCGGCGGATATTGATAGTCCGGCTGTCCGGACACCCCCTAGTCCAGGACTCCCTCAGTAGCCCCTGAACCAGGCTTCAATGACGATAAGTCCGGCGTGCATAATGTTCGGCATTGCAAGGCGGGTTCCTCCTTTGAATAATCCAGAGAAGATCATGAACACCAGGATAGTGTCCGGCTCTGCAAAATAAATTCCACATTCCACCGTAGAGAGAATAAAATGTACACTTAGTTTAATCTGCTGACGTATTATGCGGCGTGACATCACACCGCCACCATGCCTTTGTTTGAATCATTATACCACCTTAGCATGTTTAGCGAAGCGGTTTCCTTGGCACATCTTGTCGAAGCAGAGATCGTGTTCCCCTTATTCCGGGATTCTCATCAATACGTGCGTGGGTAACCCAACCGATCCCGTCGTCACACCTCCTCTATCGAAGGGGAATCCCAAACGGTCACGGAGACGACCCTTGGTATTTTTTCCCCTTTATAAGAGGACCAAGGCTCGCCATTGTTCTTCAATCTCGCATCGAATCTCTTCCCCGCTCCTGGTTCCAGCACCCAGAGCCTCAGATTCGAGCGCTTCAGATCCTTAATCATGTCCGGTTCCGACCTCCGGGGCCGGTGGATGCCCTCCTCCGTCACGGAGGAAGACATATTGAAGCTGCGTGAGGCCAAGTACTTGGCCTACGAGGTTTCGCACAGGTTGCCTATCCAAGGGCAGGCTGTGCCAGCCCTCGAGCCCGGTGAATACGTCGTTTTCGTATCCCACCTCCGTCGGGGTTTAGGCTTCCCGACGGATCCCTTCGTGAGAGGGCTCCTGTTCTACTACGGGCTGGACTTTCACGACTTGGCTCCGGAGTCCATCCTCCACATCTCCGCATTCATTATTGTCTGCGAAGCCTTCCTCCGCGTCATTCCCCACTTCGGCTTATGGTTGAAGACCTTCAAGGTGGAGCCGAAGATGATCGGGGGGCGTCAAGCGGAGTGCGGCGGGGCGACCATAAGCAAAAAGGTCGATGCCCCGTGGCCCGAGGGTTCCTTCCAAGAGGAGCTCGGACCGTGGTAGCAGGAGTGGTTCTATATCACCGCTCCAAGGGGCAGCAGGCAAAAGCCGCCGCCCTCATTCCGCCCGGGACCTCCACGCCAACTGATGTCGTGGGTCAACCAAGGGCTCAATTGGGGGCCGTCCGAAGATGTGCCTTCATTGCAGGGCCGGATTCGAGATCTCCAAGCGAGGGAGATTGACCTGATCAAGGTGATGCAGGTTATGCTAATCAGGCATCTTCTGCCCTGCAAACACCGTCCTCTCCGTCTATGGGAATTCAACCCGGAGGGACCTCGGATTCTCCAACACTTCATGGGTGCGACACCCGTGGAGATGTACAAGTTGTTCTTCGGACCGCAGATGGCGTGTCCGGATTTAGCCGAGGATGCAGGTCTAAGCCGCGATCGCCCGGATACTCAGGTAAGTAGCTCAGAGTCCGGACATTCTGTTTATGTGCCTTTCCAGAGTTCGCCTCCTGACCCTTTGTTCTTTACAGGAATGGGTGGTGCGATCAAGGCTGATAAGGTGTCAGGCCCCCCTCCCAGAGACTGCACAGGAGCCCGTGCTGGTCAGAATGTTGGAGGTTGCGCCCGCAGAAGGGGGCGACGGGGAAAATAGAGGAGCTAATATTTCGCCCAAAGGGGCGACTGAGGAGGGAGGAAGCAAGAACCCCTCCCTTCAGGGGGAGGAGAGGACCGCCTCCGAAGATCCGGAGGCCAAAGCCCCTAAGCGTGGGAAGAGATCTTCCCCGGGGGGTCCGGCGCCCGGAAAGAATCCGGACGCACAATCATTATCAAAGGATCGGCCCTCCAGCGAGCCGTGAGTATGAAAGAGGGAGTTAATTAGTAAGGAAATACCTTCATTTGTGCTTCTGTAGATAACCAAAATATTCATATTGCAGTTCGGATCTGCAGCCTTCTCAGATGAGTTCATCTTCGGGGGACCTTTTTCCGGAGATGATGGAGAGCGATACGCCTCCATCCGCAGCGCCGCCAGATGAGGCAGGCGAACCCGAAGTGTCATCACGGAGGGTATCCCCGAGTCCGGAGGGGCCAGAGAGTTCGGCACCTACTAGTGTCCGGCCAGGAGAACTGAAGAATTTGCTTGAGAGGGCGTCTATTTCAGAAGATCACCGTGCGTTAATGCGTATGGTGATTGGAAGGATTTCGTCCACCAAGAGCGAATTGCGTAATGCCGCCATGAGTTTGCTGGCGGGATTTGAGGTATGCGAGAATGACGCACCCCTTTGTTTTTTAACAGTTTTGCATATAAAAAATGCGCCCTGTATAGATAGTAGCCCCTGGGACTCGGTAGGTTGTCAGAAACAACAGCGTACCGAGGATCGAAATCGAAAGAAATGAACTCCGTCGTTCCTATGCAGGTGGCGGATAGTCCGGGGGCTAACCGGACTAGTGAATTTGCCGAGTTAAATCGGCAATTGGACTTGGCAGATGTGGACATCGCACTTGTCAACAGGCGACTTGATGAGTCGCAAGGTAAAATAGTTCTCCGCAGTCGCTTTATTAAGGGGGTCGAAGCCCTCTTTTGGTAACTTATATGCTGTTTATACAGACGGTGCTGCTGCTGTGGAGGGCCTTCGGGCCGAACTTGCTTGAGCTAAGGAGCAAGCCCGAAGGAGTGAAGTGGCTGCCTCGAGGGCGGCCGAGGAGTTGAAAGCCGAAAAGGCTGCGCACTGCCTAAGCAGGGCCGAGGTGGCCGAATTGGCCATAAAAGTAAAGAATGCTGCCGACCGCAATGAGGCTCTTGAAAAGGAGCTCTTATCGGAGCGGTAAGACCTAAAGAAGGCCACCGCCGAAGCCAAGGATGCCCGCTCTGCAATGCGGGCTATGAAGGAGGAGCTGCGCCAGGCCGGAGAGATCGTGGCTGGCAAGCCTTTTCTGCTGCGTCGCCGATTTATGGATGGAAAGTATGCTCAATTTGAGCGGCTGTGGAGTCCGGAGGATCCGTATATGGACTTAGCTGCAAGTGCGGTTGATGCCGTTAAGCACTTCCGGAGCCATAAGGATCACGAGACGGAAGAGCTATATTGGTCTCAATTCCACAGTCCGGATCACCCACTTCCATTGACAGACCGGTTGGCCGAATGGGCCGAACTAAACAGATTGTCCGGACTTGCCATGACTGACATCGTGGCTCATGTCTGGCCAGAGAGGTCCAAGGCGACGAGCTACTTTGGCTTATTACAGCAATTCCTTGGAGCGGTGTCGCATATAAAGGAGATGAAGCGGTCGGCCTGTATAGAGGGCGCGCGGATGGCGCTTGCCCGTGTAAAGGCGCATTGTCCAGAGATGGACGCCACCGCTGTTGCTGCCCATGGTTCGGATGAAAACCGGCTCCCTGCCGAGCACTATTTCGGGGAAGTTATGCATGGCGCTCATGTAATAGAGTCGCAGTGCTCGAAGAATGTAACGTTCAAATGAACGCATTAGCTTATAAGTCGATGATTATGTTATAACTACTTTTTATACTTGTGCGTCCAAGTAGTAAAACTTCTCCTTTTCGGCCGTTTACGTATACTTGTGTATAACCTGAAAGATGGCAGTCTTCGGCTTCAGCCCCCACGCACATGGTGCTGGGGTGTTCGCAAAAATAGCGCGTTTTCACACTTAATCCGACGTCTCGGTCCTATTATAAGGAGGTGGTAGCATAGCGAACGAGGCAATCCGGACTATAATGCTTTATCACTTTCACTTAGCCAGTGGATCTCGAGGGTGGGGCTACGATATAGCCCCTAGTGGCATCGCCCTTCTCCAAAGTCGGAGCGCGTGTGCCTGACCGGGAAACGGCCCTTCGTCAAAGCGGGGAATTCTAAACATTCCGATAGTCGATCGAGGGCTGACTAGTCTCTCGTTGTATCATGACAGTCAGTTTTCGGCTTTCTCTACTGAGGTGCTCGCCCAGCCGAACTGGGGCACAATCGCAGTAGTTCTCCTGGTGCCGCATTAGCCGATGATACGGAACATAAGGCAGCAAAACACAGGAGCCGGGCAAACCCAACATTTGACCAAAGACATGATTCGGAGCTGATGCATATAATGCCTAACTCGAGACGCCGAACACTCCCTAAGGTGTTCGGTCTTTATAATAATGGGCAGAACGATGCCCTAAGCCCCTACTGTCCAGGTACGGGCATGGTCTTCTGACGCGGCCGATGCCAAAACGTCAGGCTCCGCTTGGGCTATAGAAAGAAACCAAGGGAGAATAACAACAAGAGACAGTAAAAAAGGTGTACGCAGGGTCTTAATCTGAAAAGAATCCTCACAACGGGTCCCTACTGCACGTCTGCGCCTGTGTCTCCGTTGCGCCGTTATCCTGGACGGGTATGCACGTTGTTCATCTGTAAGAAGAGAGGAACGTTCAGTTTTAAAAACAACTTGTGCGAAAAATATTAGAAATATAAATAATTAAAGCGGGGTGTGTATAAACCCGCGGTGATTTGTGCGCGCAGCCCCCTGTGAAGGGGTATGCGGCTAGGGAGCCCCTAGCCTACTGACGCCGGATTCGTCTATCCAAGTCCGGGGTCTTTAAGTGACCCTCGCACTAAAATTACGCCACGCGGTCCGGGCATCTTGAGTGTAAGAGATGCGTAATGCGGTATGGCGTTGAAGCGGACAAAAGCCTTTCGTCCCAAGAGTGCTTGATATTCACTTTCAAATGGGACGATATGAAAAATTAGTTTTTTGCGTCGAGAATTGTTCGGCGATCCGAACACGACTTCTAGTAATATGGAGCCTGTGCACTTGGCGTAATGGCCTGGCGTCACTCCTTTGAAGGAAGTGCGGCTGTGCCGAATTTTGGTAGGGTCTATCCCCATCCTACGGATTGTGTTTGGATATAGCAGGTTTAAGTCGCTGCCTCCGTCCATTAGGACGTTGGTAAATTGCAATCCGTCTATTATGGGATTCAATATCAGGGGGGTCCATGCCGCATTTCGAACGCTTCTGGAATAGTCCAGGTGGTCGAAAGTGATTGGTTTTGATATCCAATCTCTACGGTCTACTGGGTTGGACCGTGCGAAGCTCTTTTTAGAAATTGCCGCACTATTTTTCCGTGGTATCACATGAACTGAGTTTACTGCTTTGACCCCTTGTGGGAAAGTCTTTTGTTTTTCGGTGCTCTGCTAGTGGGGTTTATCTTCTTCGCTTGAAGCGTCGAGCCCCTTGTGTTCGGCATTTAGTCGGCCGGACTGTTTAAAAACACAACAATCCCTGTGGGTGTGATTTGCAGGCCTTCCGGGGGTACTGTGGATTTGACATATCCGACCCAAAATTTTGTTTAAGTTGGACAATTCGTCACTGTCATCCTTAAGAGGCTGTGTTTTATTATTGGGCCGCGAGCTTTTGAATCCGGCGTTGACTGCCGCGCTCTTTGGGCTTTTCTCTTTATTCCGGCGCTGCTCTTTTCTGCGCCGCGATTTTCCGTTTCCATCTCTTATCTCTGATGTACTTGGGTCGCTGGTGCTGCATCGTGCTAACCAGCTATCCTCGCCCGCACAGAAGCGGGTCATGAGGCTTGTCAGTGCGGACATTGTCCTCGGTTTCTCTTGACCGAGGTGCCTGGCGAGCCATTCGTCTCGGACATTGTGCTTGAAAGCTGCTAAGGCTTCGGCGTCCGGACAGTCGACTATTTGGTTCTTTTTTGTAAGGAACCTGTTCCAGAATTTCCGCGCTGACTCTCCGGGCTGTTGATTTATATGAATTAGGTCATCTGCATCCGGAGGCCGGACATAAGTCCCTTGAAAATTTGCTCTAAACGCGTCCTCGAGCTCTTCCCAACTTCCAACAGTATTTTCTGGGAGGCTTTTAAGCCAATGACGGGCTGGCCCTTTGAGCTTGAGGGGTAGGTATTTTATGGCGTGGAGATCATCTCCTCTGGCCATATGTATATGTAGTATATAATCTTCTATCCAGACTCCAGGGTCTGTTGTTCCATCGTAGGCTTCTATGTTTATGGGTTTAAATCCTGCTGGGAATTCATGGTCCAGCACCTCGTCAGTGAAACATAGTGGGTGTGCGGCGCCCCTGTATTTGTGTGTGCAACTATCATCGGACACTTGGCGTGTTGCCTTGCTTCCTGGGGCCTTCTCCTTTGGCCCGTAGATGGATCTGGCTGGGCCATCTATCCTTCCAAGTTCGTTGGTTGGTTTATGTGGGGCGCCGCTGTCAGAATTTGGCCTATCATCTAGCTGTCTATCCGGCCAGACAGCCTCTTTATTTTTGGACGGTGGGGGCTCTATGGCCTCCTCGTCGAATTCTGGTAGCAGCTTGCGCTTCGGGTAGCTCTTTGATTGGTGGCCATTGCCGTATTTATCTGCGGTGTTGAGCACTTTGCTCCATCTCATTCTGAGTGTGTCTTCCGCTATTTTGAGCCTCCATTTTTCCTTCTTCAGGCTTCTTGCTGTGGCGATAAGCCTGCGCTTGAAGCGCTCTTGTTCGTCGGGATCCTCGGGTACGACGAATTCGTCATCGCTGAGGCTTGCTTCGTCTTCGGAGGGAGGCATATAATTATGATCCTCAACCTCTTCATCTGCCGCCCCCTCATGAGGGCTTGCTTCTGCATCCTCCTGCGCTGAGTCTTGATGGAGGTGATTGTCTTCGGCATTCTCTGGAGTATTATTATCTCCTGTACCGGAATTTCCATTCTTGCTGTGGCGAGATTTAGAGCGGCGCCGCTGACGCCGGTGCTTGGGCTGTTTCTTTAAGGGATCTGCCTCCGCTGTTTCTTCGCCGTCCCCATCTTTTGGGGTATCCACCATGTATATGTTATATGACGAGGTGGCCTTCCAGTGCCCAGTGGGCGCTGGTTCCTGTTCGTCTCCAGTATCGTCGTCCATAGCATCGATGTCTTCGGAGTCGTAGTCTAGCATGTCGGTTAGATCGTCGACAGTGGCTACAAAGTGGGTGGTGGGTGGGCTCTGAATTTCTTCGTCGTCCGCATCCCCACCATCCTAGCCATAATCCGGCCAGGACTCTCCTGATAACGAGAGATGCTTTAGTGAATTTAAGATGTCGCCGAAAGGCGAGCATTGGAAGATGTCCGCGGCGGTGAATTCCATAACCGGCGCCCAATCCGGATCGATTCGTAGGGGCGCGGGAGGTTCGGAGTCCGGCGAGGAGTCCGGCGCCTCGGAATCACGAGTTTCGCAGGGGACAAGATTAGTGTTCGGCTCCATCGCCGTGGATGTTGAAGCCCCCGGGGCGGCGTCTATCCACCGGCCCTTGATCTGGGCGATCGGCTCCGGGCTAATGGCCGAAGCGGATCCGTGTGCGGCCACCAAGGCACTGTTCGGCGACAGAGCTAGATCATGCCCATCGTCACAGTGCGGCGCGCTTGGCTGTGGCTCGAGTCCGTCGAGGATCAAGTCTCCGCGGACATCGGCCGTGAAGTTTAAGCTTCCAAATCTGACCTGACGGCCAGGGGCGTAGCTTTCGATCTGCTCCAGATGGCCAAGGGAATTGGCCCGCAGTGCGAAGCCGCCGAATACGAAGATCTGTCCAGGGAGAAAAGTCTCACCCTGGACGGCGTTGTTGGTTGAAGATGCCATCACGCCTATCGGTGACGACACAGAGGAACTCTCAATGAAAGCACCAATGTCGGTGTCAAAACCGGCGGATCTTGGGTAGGGGGTCCCGAACTGTGCGTCTAGGCGGATGGTAACAGGAGACGAGGGACACGATGTTTTTACCCGGGTTCGGGCCCTCTCGATGGAGGTAAAACCCTACGTCCTGCTTGATTAATATTGATGATATGGGTAGTACAAGAGTAGATCTACCACGAGATCAAGGAGGCTAAACCCTAGAAGCTAGCCTATGGTATGATTGTTGTAATGTATGTTGTCCTACGAACTACAGCCCTCCGGTTTATATAGATACTGGAGAGGGCTAGGGTTACACAGAGTCGGTTACAATGGTAGGAGATCTACGTATCTGTATCGCCAAGCTTGCCTTCCACGCCAAGTAAAGTACCATCCGGACACGAGCCGGAGTCTTCAATCTTGTATCTTCGTAGTCTTGGAGTCCGGTGGACATTGATAGTCCGACTGTCCAGACACCCCCTAGTCCAGGATTCCCTCAGGGCCCTCCCATTTGGGCTTGAGCTTGTCCTTTTTCTTGTCCGGCAGGCGTAGAACTAGTTCACCAACGTTGTAAGTCTTGGCCCGTACTTCTCTGCTTTGATATCTTCGGGCCTGCTGCTGATAGAATGCGGAACGAGCCTTCGCGACGTCACGTTCTTCCTCCAATGTGTCCAAGCTGTCCTGCCGATCAAGCTCGGCCTCTCTTTCCTCATACATGCGCACTCGAGGTGAGTCATGAATAATGTCACAGGGCAAGACTGCCTATGCGCCGTATACCATAAAAAATGGTGTGAATCCGGTAGTACGGTTAGGCGTTGTCCGCAGCCCCCAGAGTACGGAGTAGAGCTCCTCGACCCATTGTGTGTCGGATTTAGTGAGTGACCTCACTAGTCTGGGTTTAATGCCGCTCATTATTAGACCATTTGCTCTTTCCACTTGACCATTGGTTTGAGGGTGATAGACTGACGCATAGTCGAGCTTGATGCCCATATTTTTGCACCATGACTTAACCTCATCGGCCGTGAAGTTCGTGCCGTTGTCGGTGATGATGCTGTGGGGGACTCCGTAACGGTGTACCACCCCTGATATAAAGTCTATCACTGGTCCGGACTCTGCCGTTTTGACCGGTTTGGCCTCTATCCATTTGGTGAACTTATCCACCATGACCAATAGGTACTTTTTCTTGTGGGTTCCCCCTTTAAGGGGTCCAACCATATCAAGCCCCCAGACCGCGAACGGCCAGGTAATGGGTATGGTTTTGAGGGCGGTGGGTGGCATATGGCTCTGATTAGCAAAGAGCTGACAACCAACGCATCGCTGGACCAAGTCCTGTGCGTCTGCCCGAGCCGTCGGCCAATAAAATCCTGTACGGAATGCCTTTCCTACAAGGGCCCGGGCTGCTGCGTGGTGTCCGCCTAGTCCGGCGTGAATTTCAGCCAGGAGGTTTCGCCCTTCTTCTTCGGAGATAGACCTTTGAAGGACTCCGATGGTACTTTTCTTATAAAGTTCTCCCTCATGGACCTTGTAGGCCTTCGATCGCCGGACTATGCAGCGGGCCTCATTTTGGTCTTCGGGAAGTTCCTGCCTAAGTAAGTAGGCTAGGAAAGGTTCTGTCCACGTGGCGATTACTGCCATTATGACGTGGGCGGAGAGTGTTATGTCGTCTGCCGAATCACCGGTTGGTGCGGTTTTCTCCGATTTGTAGCTACCGGGCTCCTCTTCCCATAGTACGGATGGCTTGAAGAGCCGTTCCAGGAAGATATTTGGAGGGACAGCATCACGTTTCGCACCGATGCGTGCCAGGACGTCGGCCGCTTGCTTATTATCTCGGGCTATGTGATGGAATTCGAGTCCTTCAAACCGAGCTGACATTTTTAGGACAGCGTTGTGATATGCTGCCATTTTCGGATCCTTGGCGTCGAAGTCTCCATTTATTTGGGATATTGCAAGGTTTGAGTCCCCGCGCACCTCTAGGCGTTGAATGCCCATGGAGACCGCCATCCGGAGACCATGTAACAGGGCCTCGTATTCGGCTGCATTGTTGGAGTCCGTGTACATTATTTGAAGTACATACTGGACTGTATCTCCGGTGGGGGACGTCAGTACGACGCCAGCCCCCAGTCCGGCCAACATTTTGGAGCCGTCGAAATGCATAGTCCAATTGGAGTATGCGCCGTACTCTTTAGGGAGTTCGGCTTCAGTCCATTCGGCGACGAAGTCAGCCAAAACTTGTGACTTTATAGCTCGTCGAGGTTTGTAAGTGATTTCGAATGGTAAGAGCTCAATGGCCTATTTTGCTATCCTGCCCGTTGCATCGCGGTTATTTATAATGTCATTGAGTGGTACTTCAGAGGCCACTATTATCGAGCACTCTTGAAAGTAGTGCCGGAGCTTTCGAGACGCCATGAACACCGCATATGCTATCTTATGATAGTGCGGGTAACGAGATTTGCAGGGGGTTAACACAGTGGATACATAATACACTGGTTTTTGAAGAGGGAATTTATGCCCTTCTGTCGCTCGTTCGACGACGAGGACTGCGCTTACAACTTGATGTGTTGCTGCGATGTATAACAACATTGGTTCGCCCAGAGTGGGCGCAGCCAGGACCGGATTTGTTGCCAGTATGGCCTTTATTTCTTCGAGTACGGCAGTGGCAGCATCCGTCCACTCGAAGTGTTCGGTGCGCTTGAGGAGGCGATAGAGGGGCAACGCCTTTTCTCCTAAACGGGAGATAAAGCGGCTTAATGCTGCCACGCATCCTGTTAATTTTTGTATTTGTTTGAGGTCTTTTGGAATATCCAACTATGACAGAGCTCGGATTTTGGCCGGATTTGCTTCAATTCCTCTACCGGATACGATGAAGCCCAGCAGCTTTCCGGCTGGTACGCCGAAAACACATTTTTCCGGATTCAGCTTGATGTCATATGCTCCGAGGTTGTCGAATGTGAGCCTCAAATCGTCTACTAAAGTTTCGACGCGTTTTGTTTTGACGACTACGTCGTCTACGTATGCCTCGACTGTTTTGCCAATCTGGGTGGCCAGACATGTTTGAATCATGCGCTGATATGTTGCGCCGGCGTTTTTGAGTTCGAAGGGCATCGTGTTGAAGCAGAATGGTCCATATGGAGTGATAAATGCCGTTGCGGCTTGGTCTGCTTCCGCCATCTTGATTTGATGATAGCCAGAGTATGCGTCCAGGAAGCACAACGAATCGTGCCCTGCTGTGGCATCGATAATTTGATCGATGCGGGGGAGAGGCAAGGGATCCTTTGGGCAAGCTTTATTGAGGTCTTTAAAATCGACACAGAGGCGCCAGGATTTATCCTTCTTTGGTACCATCACCAAATTTGCTAGCCAGTCCGGATGTTTGATATCTCTAATGAATCCGGCTTCCAATAGTTTGGCTAGCTCTTCTCCCATTGCCTGTCTTTTGGGCTCGGAAAATCGTCGAAGAGCCTGTTTGACTGGCTTGAATCCTTTTAGGATGTTGAGGCTGTGTTCTGCCAACCTGCGAGGGATTCCGGGCATGTCTAAAGGATGCCAGGCGAAGATATCCCAATTTTCCCGAAGGAATTTGCGCAGTGCGGCGTCTACTTCGGGGTTCAACTGTGCCCCAATGGAGGCCGTCTTTGTTGGGTCCGTTGGATGGACCTGGAATTTTATTATCTCGTCTGCTGGTTTGAAGGAGGTGGACTTGGATCTTTTATCGAGTATCACATCGTCCCTGTTCACTGTAGAGCGCAGTGCGGTGAGTTCCTCTGCCGCTACGGCTTCGGATAGTGCCTCGAGGGCTAGCGCGGCTGTCTTGTTTTCGGCGCGGAGTGCTATGTCCGGATCACTAGCGAGAGTGATTATTCCGCTGGGCCCAGGCATTTTAAGCTTCATGCACCCGTAATGAGGTATTGCTTGAAAAATTGTGAATGCCTCTCGTCCTAATATGGCGTGATACCCACTGCTGAACGAGGCCACCTGGAACGTGACTTCTTCGGATCTGTAATTGTCCGGAGAGCCGAACACCACATCGAGTGTGATTTTTCCGGTGCAGCGCGCTTCCCGGCTAGGGATTATTCCTCTAAAGGTTGTGCTGCTTCGCTCAATACGGCTCCAATCGATTTCCATTTTTCGCAAAGTTTCCTCGTAAATGAGGTTTAGTCTGCTGCCGCCGTCCATGAGGACTTTTGTCAGTCGAAAGCCGTCCACTATGGGACTAAGTACCAGTGCGGCTGGGGCTCTGGTTGTTCGGAATGTGGGCTCGTCGCTGCCATTGAAGGTAATGGCTGTGTCGCTCCATGGTTTTGCTGTTGCTACTTGGTAGACTCCGGCGAGTTCGCGGATTGATCGTTTTCGCATATTATTTGATGCGAAAGTCTCGAAGACTGTTGATACCGTGCTGGTATTGTTGGAGTGGTTTCCCGGAGCTAGAAGCTCTTTGCCACTTTTGGCTACCTGCCGTAATATCCAACATGCTCGAAGGCTATGTGTTGGGACGGCTCCCTCTATATTATGAAGCTTACAGGGTCCATTGAGCCATCCCTCCAGTACGGTTCCGTTTCCCTGATTGGGTTTTTGTTTTTTCATTTTTGCATCTGGGGCCTGAGTATAAGGCGCCCTTTTACTGCGGACTGGGTTTGGGGCCGGATTATCCCAAAATTGATTTTCGGTTTTCCGGAAACCCTCCATCGCACAGTACTTTCGTACAATGGATGCCAGATCGGTGAAGCGCGTAATTTTGCGACGATCAATGGCATTTAGTATTCCCTTGTCCGTGCAGTTATTGCGGAAGATTGATATTGCGTTTTCCTCTCGGCAGTCCTTTATCCTGTCCATAACCAGGAGGAATCTGGCCCAGTAGTGATGTACTGTTTCTGTAGGCTCTTGCCGTATTAGAGATAGATCGCATATGTCTGGGCGGGTGGGTGGAATAAAATCCGGATTCCTGCCCATCTTGAGGCTCAAAGGCCAAGGGGTTTCCGAATTCGGAAGTGTGGTTTGCTGGGTACAATCCAGCGAGTCCGGGGCGATGCATGATTTTAAGCTCAATGCTCGATCGAAGTCCGTCCCCCCGTGGGAATCCGGCATGGAGGGTTCAGGAATCCGGACATGAATTGTTTTCAACACTGGCAAAGAGTTGCCGTATTGCTCCTCTACCACTGCGACGTGGTGGGTGGCCTGGGGAGAGTTAATCTCTCTCAGATCGGTTTTAAGCCCAATCTGGCTGTAGTCCGTAGCGACTCCCAGGGCGGCGATGCGATCCAAGAGCTCGTTAACAGACGAGAGCTCTATTGGATCTAACTGTTCGACAGCTTTAGGGCTGACGCGAAGATTGCTTTCGACGACTTGAGAAGTCATTGCTGAAGCGGCGGCCGGACAGGCGGTCATGAGAAAACCACCAAGCCGGATAGTTTGGCCGGCGGCCAAGGCCCCTCCGGCGAAAACACCGTCTTTGAAGACGGGTGGAGGCATCCGCTCTATCTGTGACGACACAGAGGAACTCTCAATGAAAGCACCAATGTCGGTGTCAAAACCGGCGGATCTCGGGTAGGGGGTCCCGAACTGTGCGTCTAGGCGGATGGTAACAGGAGACGAGGGACACAATGTTTTTACCCAGGTTCGGGCCCTCTCGATGGAGGTAAAACCCTACGTCCTGCTTGATTAATATTGATGATATGGGTAGTACAAGAGTAGATCTACCATGAGATCAAGGAGGCTAAACCCTAGAAGCTAGCCTATGGTATGATTGTTGTAATGTATGTTGTCCTATGGACTAAAGCCCTCCGGTTTATATAGACACCGGAGAGGGCTAGGGTTACACAGAGTCGGTTACAATGGTAGGAGATCTACATATCCGTATTGCCAAGCTTGCCTTCCACGCCAAGGAAAGTCCCATCCGGACACGGGGCGGAGTCTTCAATCTTGTATCTTCGTAGTCTTGGAGTCCGGCGGATATTGATAGTCCGGCTGTCCGGACACCCCCTAGTCCAGGACTCCCTCAGCACCCTACCTAACTCTGACGGCAGGGGACAAGAGCATTTAATGCCCGTCCGCATCGCCTAAACAGTGCAGAAAAGCGACCGTTAGGGGCGCCACCGCCTGCCACGATGGCCTTCTCGTCATCTCCACTTGCCACCTCGCACCGCTTGGCTGCACGGCTTCCCGCCACGTGCGCCTGGGATGGTCTCGGCGCGACACGTCGATGGGTGCGCTGGAGCGTGGGTACAGAGTGGTGGCCTCGCCGCGGCAAGTGCCTTGCCGCGGTCGTTGTCTTGCCGTACCCGAAAGCTTGTCGCTCGTCGGGTCTTGCCGGGATGAGCGGCGCGCCACGGCAAGTTCTTTGAAGTGCCTTGGTTGGCCTTCCCGGCAAGCTCCTCTCGCCGGGGCCTTGTCCTTCCCGGCAAGCTCCTCTTGCCGGAGTCTTGTCTTCTTAGTTAAAACACTTTGTTCTTGAATGGCATCAATAGGAACTACGGAGGACCTTGGCGGACGCCCGGCAAGCCTTGCCGCGGGACGCTGCGACTGCCCGTGCACAAGTTCGGGATACTAAGGTACCCCTACTTTAGTACACCGACACATCACACGGGATAGGTAATGGAGGCGCGTGGTGCGGGAGTGCATAATGGCAAGGGCCCGATTTCCTTGAATTGGTGGAGGAGGGCGTCTGTCACGCATTGTGAAGCCAGCCCCCAGCCCCAACTTGCCTATAAAAGGAGGAGCAGGGGAGGAGTGGAGGCATTCATCCTCACTCCTCTTCTCCTCTGCCTTACTCTATCTTGGATATGCTGGAAGGGAGAGCCTGGGGCTGGCCCCCAGGCTTTAGCCTTGGGTTAATGATGCTGGGCGATGGCGTTAGCGCTCGGGGCATGAGCTTGGTCCAAGTCCAATGTGAAGAGCTCGGGACCGTTGGAAATCCTAGTACGGCCCCTCTCCTTGGAACCGGGGTTGATGTCGATGAGGGGTGCACCTTCCTGCCCGCCAAGGACGGGAGCAGCGCGCCTCTCGCCCCGTGGCCGTCTTGCCCGCTCGGTGTCTCTCTAGAGGGGACATCAGACTGATGTCTTGGCGCTTCTTGGGAGCGGCGGTGATGGAGAGAAAACGAGGGAAGGCGGAGGTGGCGAGTGGCGAAGGGCCAGGTCAGAGTACGATGGCGCGGATGCCTTTGCCTCCGACCGGCGACCTGCCGCCTCGTCTTTCGTCCTCCCCTTCCCTCCCGGCACCATAATCTCCGGCCCATTTGGGCTATAGATGGGGAGGGGGTCTTCCCCGCACCTCGTCCTTTCCTTCGGTGATCTCCTGACCGAGCCCCTGCAGATGGCCCCGCCAGGGCTCGAGTCGGGTCTTCTCGCCGGTGGGGGTAGCCGGGGGCGCTCCGTCCCGCTCCTACACTTCTCCTCCACACCTTCGCCAGCCCCGGTCTCGTTCGGCCACCTCCGGGCGGGCCACGACGGAACCGGGACGGGTTTCTGCCTGGGTGCTTTTATCGTCCTTTCCTCCTTCCACCGCAATGCCTGGGGAGGGAAAACGAAAAGAGGAGATCACAGGGCACTGATCTTTTTTCAACCTTGAATCTTTACGCACTTTCCAAATTTTAATTCAAATAATGTAATCCCTTGTGCCCATGTTTGTGTTCTATAATGCTTGTACTTGTATCATCATGTTAATGAAAAAGATAAACCTTGCCGGGAACTCGTGCATGTATATATCCATGCAGAAGTGAGATACCTCTTTAGTTTAAATAAAAAAGTTTTTGCCAGCAGGCTACCTTGCCGGTACCGTTTTGGTCTGCCGGAGAGCCATATCTGCCGGGTTACAGAGGAAGGGACCAGCCCCCGCTAACTTCCTTTTACCAAAGGCCACTGCGACCATCCTGATCGAAGCAGCGCTCGAGTCATGAATGGGAGCACCTAAGTCTAAGAAGAGGCGGCGAGGTTTTCTAATGCATAAGTTGTAGCTTACAGAACACGAATTGACAGGAGGCAGAACTTATCTGTTTGGCTTGCCGGAGATTGCAGTGCTGGGCAATCTTCCCAACTCCTTGTTGAATCCAAGTTCACGGCAAGAACCTGCAGCTCCATGAAGATGAGAATGAATGCCGGATGCGATCCTATCTATATGCATATGCAAATGCTTATGAAATGCTTATGCAGTGATCTGGACTGCTCATGCATGCATGCAATCTAGGTTGGGGCCCCCCCTACAATGCTTCTTTATTTTCTCTTGCACGGGGTCACCGCCCCGGCTTTGTACAAGGGGCTACATGCAGCCGAGGCTAGGCCTGTACAAACTTGCGAAGATGCTCAATATTCCATGAGTTTTGCAACAGAGTGCCATCTCTGGTCCCCAGACGGACTGCGCCGAGTCTGGTGACTCGTACTACCTGGTAAGGGCCTTCCAACATTGGTGACAACTTGTGTGTACCCTTGGCGGACTGAACGCGCCTAAGGACAAGGTCACCTTCCGCAAAACACCGGGCATGAACCCTGTGGCTATGATAGCGACACGGGGCTTGCTGATAGCGTGCAACACACGTAGCAGCCCAGAGACGGTTCTCCTCGCGTAGCAAAACATCGTCACGGCAGTGCTGATCTTGCACGATTTCATCATAAGCAAGTACTCAAGGAGACCCATAAATGAGTTCCGTGGGGATAATTGCTTCTGCCCCATAGACCAGGGACAAGGGAGTCTGCCCGGTAGCTCGGTTTGGTGTCATTCTGAAGGACCAAAGAACCACCAGCAGCTCCTCAATCCACCGCTTGTCATGCTTCTGCAGCGTATCAAAGGTTCTTGTGTTGAGTCCGCGTAGCACTTCAGTGTTCGCCCTCTCAGCTTGTCCATTGCTCCGGGGGTGTGCCACGTAGGCGAATGAGATCTTGCATCCGAGGGCATGAACATATTGCATGAAGGCGTGACTTGTGAACTGGGTGTCCGTTGTCGGTGATGATCCTTGCCGGAACTCCAAAATGGCACACCAGATCTTTGAAGAACTTGATAGTTGACTGAGCAGTCACCTTTCTCACAACAGTCACTTCCGGCCACTTTGTAAACTTGTCGATGGCAACGAACAAGAATTCAAAGCCCCCAATTGCTCGAGGGAAGGGGCCAAGGATATCGAGCCCCCAGACCGAAAACTGCCATGATAGAGGGATTGTCTAAAGCGCTTGGGCAGGCAGGTGGGTTTTCTTGGAATGGAATTGGCAGACTTCACACTTAGTGACTAGCTCGACTGCATCTTGGAGGGCTGTGGGCCAATAGAATTCTTGATGGAATGCTTTCCCAACTAATGCCCTTGTTCCAATGTGGGAGCCATACATTCCTTTGTGTATCTCAGCCAGTAGTTCCTTTCCTTTTTCCCGACAGACGCACTTCAATTTCACACCGTTAGGCCTCCTTCTGTACAGAGTGTCATCGACAAACTGATACATACTGGCCCTCTGGGCTACTTTTTCAACTTCGTCTTGACCGCCGAGAAGCTCTCCGGTTTGGAGGAAGCGGACAATGTGCCTTGCCCAAGTTGGAGACCGAGGCTCGGCAACGAGGACTAGCGGTACCTCCTCTGCTGCAGGAGCACCAGCCTTGTACGCAGGGTCCATATATGGGCCTGGCTGGAGGGTGGTCTGGCAGGCTGCGAGGAGTTGTTTCCGGCAGGGTCTCTGACGGGAGCGGACGGCTCTATCGGGAGAGGCTTACCAGTGTCCTACTTTCTCCTCTTCCAGGCCATTGTTTCGAGGGATACGGAGGGCTGAGTAAGACGGAGAACAAAAGTTCCTGGTTCCACAGGAAGCTTCTACGCAACACACTTTGACAAATGATCAGCTATGCTATTTTCCACATGGGGTATGTGCTCTGTGTGCAATCCATCAAAGTGCTCCTCCAATCTTCTCACTTCCTCGATGTATGTCTCCGTCAATGGACTTTGATAATCCTTGTTGACTTGCCTCACCACCAACTGTGAATCTCCTTGAATGATCAGTTTCTTAATTCCCAATTCTGCTGCAATCCTGAGCCTAGCAAGGAGCCCTTCATACTCTGCTATATTGTTGGTGGCTTCTTCCCGGGCGAAATGCATTTGGATGACGTACCTCATGTGCTCCCTGGAGAGGGCGACAAGAAGCATGCCAGCCCCTGCACCTTGCAGGGAAAAAGCACCATCAAAATACATAATCCATTCTTGGGGTGATTCCTTTGCTGGGGATAACTATCTCTGTCACTTCCTCATCAGGGGTTGGCGTCCATTCTGCAATAAACTTTGCCAATGCCCTGCTCTGGAGAGTTGATGTACTCTCAATTTTCAAACCAAAGCTTGATACCTCCAAAGCCACACCACTATTCTACCGGTAGCCTCTGGGTTTCGAAGTATCCATTGCAACGGGAAACGAGTGATAACCGTGATCTCTTGGGCTTGGAAGTAGTGGCACAATTTCCTTGAGGCCATGAGAGACCACAAAACAACTTTTGCACGCCAGAGTACCTCGATCTAGCCCCCTATAACAAGGAGCTGACAAAGTACACTGGGCGCTGCACCACTTTCTTCCTTGTCACGTCCTTGGGGTTGTCTTCACTGCCATGCCCACTGCTGTTCTGATCCTTAACTGGCTCTGTCGGTCTCTGTTCACTCTCTGGTTCATTCACTTCCCGCTATGCTATCAAGGCTGCACTGACCACTTGGTTGGTTGCCGCCAAGTATAGCAACAGCGGCTCCTGGGGTTTGGGTGCAACCAGGGTAGTCACAGAAGACAGGTAGGCCTTTAGCTCATGCAAGGCTGCATCTGCTTCAGGAGTCCACTTCATGGGACGTGCCTTCTTCAAAATCTTGACAAACGACAGGGCACGCACGACAGATTTGGAGATGAACCTACTTATTGTAGCAACACATCCCTTCAGGCGCCTCACATCCTTAACTGTCCTTGGCGCTTGGATCTGCTCAGTGGCCTTGATCTTGTCGGGATTAGCTTCGATCCCCCTGTGGGACACAAAGTACCCAAGCAGCTTGCCGGAGGGAACACCAAATACACATTTCTCTGGGTTGAGCTTCAAGTTGAGCTTATGGAGATTTGCAAATGTCTCTTCCAAATCCTGAATAAGAGTTCCTCTGTCCTTGGTTTTGACCATGATATCATCCATATAACCTTCAACATTTTTGTGCAGCTGAGGTTCAAAACCAATCTGGATTGCTCTTGCAAAGGTGGACCCAGCATTCTCCAGTCTGAATGGCATGCGGACAAAGCAGTACGTACCACATTGAGTGATGAACGATGTCTTCTCCTCATCTTCTTTGCACATAAAGATTTGGTGATATCCAGAATAGGCATCCAAAAATGAGAGCAAATCACAGCCTGAAGCGGAATCCACAATCTGATCAATACACAGCAAGGTTAACGGGTCCTTCGGGCAGGCCTTGTTGAGATCTGTGAAATCAATGCACAACCTCCACTTCCCGTTTGCCTTCCGAACCACCACTGGGTTCGCTAGCCATGTGAGATGTAGCACTCCTCTGACCAAATCAGCCGCGTCTAGATTCTTGATCTCTTCTGCAATAAAATGCTGCCTCTCCAAGGCCTGCTTCCGGACTTTCTATTTAACAGGTCTGGCGTGTGGGCAGACAGCAAGGTGGTGCTCGATTACCTCCCTGGGAACACCGGGGATATCGGATGGTTACCATGCAAACACATCGATATTTGCCCGCAGGAAGGCAACGAGCGTGCTTTCCTATTTGTCATCGAGGGTGGCGCTGATAGTGAAAGTACCATCAACGCCAGCCAGCCCCGCTGGGACCTTTTTCACTTGCGGAGCAGCAACTTTGGATTTATTGCTGTGGGAGCACTCCGGCACGTTGTCAACGGCTGTCGTGCACTCGGTGGAGGCACGCCTCCCGGAATCTTTGTCGGAGGTCCTATAATCCTTCTTCTTTCCTTTTCTTTCTTTGGCAGGAACTACTGCCGTTGCTGCCTCTGCCGCGACCGCGTCCCGGTACATCTTGTCCACACAAATGATGGCATCTTTCTCATCTGATGGGATGGAGAGGACTCCCAGCGGCCCAGGCATCTTCAGGGTGTTGTAGGCATAGTGGGAAGCTGCCATGAATTTAGCCAGAGCCGTGCGTCCAAGAATCCCATTGTGCGGCAGGGGCAGGTCAACTACGTCAAACACAATCTTCTCAGTCTGGTAGTTTAGTTCTCCCCCAAACGTCACCGGCAACATGATCCTTCCCTTAGGAAGACTCCTGCCGGGATTATTTCCTTGAAATGTGCCGGTAACCTCTAGCTCTTCCTCTACTATCTGAAGCTTGCTGATAACTGCTGGGGAAATCGGAGTCAGTCCGGCCCCACCGTCCACTAGCATCTTTGTGACCTTGAGGTTGCGAATTGTTGGAGAAACCAACAATGGCAGGCACCCTACCGCAGTGGTACGGCCAGGATGATCCTCTTCGTCAAAGATGATGGGTGTACGAGACCATCTGAGTGACTTTCGGGCCTCTGGCGCTGGTTCCACGACATTGATTTCTCGAACCCACTGTTTGAGCTGGCGGTGAGAGGTATGCAAAGATGCACCCCCATCAACGCACAGGGCGTCAGTGTCCTTCTGAAACTCTTTCTCACTGGTTTCCTCTTCATCCCCTCTGTCACTCTCACCTTCACAGGCTTCTTTCTCCTGGCCCCTGGCGGGTTTTTCTTTACTCCGGAAGGGTTTGCCGGGGCGATTTGCTTCACCACCCCGGCCCTTACTACCAGCGGCATTCTGACTCTTTTCCTTATCACACTTCTCATATTCTGCCCTCTGTCTCTTGACCAACTACTCAACCTGATAGCACTCTTGAAGGTCGTGGCCTTTGGTCCGATGGATCTTGCAGTACGGCACATCACCCTTCCCGGCCTTCTTGGCAGCCGTAGCTTCCCGGAAATCAGCGCACATGGCAGCCTCCTTGCCGGGGACCTCAGCCTTGGTGATCTTGCTGGTACTAGGGGTGCCTGATCCTTCAACAGTCAACATAGCCTTATCCCTCCGCTTCTTACTTTGCTTCTTGATCTTCTTTTGACTAGTTGATTCATCATCATCATCTGAATCAACATTAATGCAATCTTCCTCTCTGGGTAACTTCCTTCCCTCCTCCATCCAGGCACACTTATCCACTAGGCTATACAACTCCTTCACAGTCTTGGGCAACCGCATGTTCATCTTGGAACGGATCCGGCGGTTGCGCACATTGGACTAGAAGGTAGCTATCACAGCTGCCGGATGGATATTTGGAATATTTTTATGAACTTTGCTGAATCTCTGTAAATACTTATGGATGGTTTCTCCTTCCTTAAGCTGAAGCTGCAGATCGCTGGGACGGCCCGGCTCCTGGTGGCCATAAGTGAAGGCACCGATGAACTCATGGCACATGTCTGCCCACGACGAAATGGAATTCTCCGGCAGGTGCATCAGCCAAGACCTCACATTGGACATGAGGGCCAAAGGGAAGTAATTGGCAAACACCTTCTCATCTGTTCCCCCGGCAGCCTGAACAACGAGGTGTAGATGCTCAGGAACACTGCCGGGTTCAGCCTCCCGTCGTACTTCTCAGGTATCACTGGCTTGAACGTGCGAACGAACGGCCAACCTCAAAGGGTAGCGGCCCGCCAACACCGAGCGTGGGCTCTTCAACGTCGGGGCCGCCGCGCCCATCGGCTCAGAGGAGGTTGCCATGGCGCTGCTTGACGACGCACACGTCTCCTCTCCGCTTGTCTTCTTGGGTTCGTTGTTGGCCTGGACGTGCTCGAGGGTCAGAGGAGGCCATCGAGACGTCATCCGGGTGTTGATTCGGTTGCGCTCGTGCTGGCTGCCATGTCAGGGACTGCACCGTGGGGATGGCTTC
The DNA here is from genome assembly GCA_963921465.1 of Triticum timopheevii. Lineage (NCBI taxonomy): Eukaryota > Viridiplantae > Streptophyta > Magnoliopsida > Poales > Poaceae > Triticum > Triticum timopheevii. The sequence continues at coordinate 322,670,088 of OY997266.1, forward strand.
CCCCGTATGGGTAGCAGCATGAGCCGTTGTCATCGCTTGGGGAGGCCGTGGTGTTCCAGCTCGCCGTGATCTCTCGGCTTCGGCAAAACCGAATAGACTTTGGATGGTGGCGCACCATTCGTCCATCTACTCGGCCGCTGGCGAAAACCTCAACAGCAGCTGAGCCCGCGCCATGGCCTCCGAGGCTGTGCTTGGCATAGATGATGATATCATCGATCACGCCATCGCTTGGCTCCGGATGGACCTAGAGGCGGGAGCACTGCGCCCCTGCTGTTGCGGTGCAACCACCTGGATGGCAGGGTGGTGAGGCAGAGGCACTCGAGTGCCAGTGGTTCCGTTGGGCTCAGCGGGCTGGTCGACTCGTCCGGGGGAAAGTGCGCGTTTAGTGGTCGCGCCTGTGACAGGGGCAGCCGGAGGGCAGCGGTTCGCTCCAGACCGATTGCCATCACTGCAGCTGTGCCCGTTGGCGAGCGGAGCGTGGCCGTCGAGGTTTTGCTGATCCTGCTCATCTTCGACGCCTCCTACTCCTGCGCCGGGCGCGGAGGAAATGGTGGTGGTGCTGCCGGTTCCGACCACATCCTGAAAGTGCAACTATCCCTAGGTGGTTTTGGTAATTCATAACAACATATAGCTCATTGAGCTAATGCTATTCCAAGACTATTATTTCAGGAAAGCTCAATGAATGGCATGGCATGGATGATGAAAGTGGATCCCTCAAATTACTAATGACAAATAATTGGCTCAAGCTCAAAAGTTGAAGACTCTTCATTTTATATTTTAGTGATCCAAGATTACATTGAGTCTATTGGAAAAGCCAATACTATCAAGGAGGGATGAGGTGTCGCTTGATGAGCCTCTTGCTTCATGTGCTTAGTGATATGCTCCAAAACCCTCCGCTACTTTCTCACATCCACAAATGACCTAAACCTAAAGCCAAAATCGGTCACACGATTCCTTCTATCCGGTGCCACCGATTTCAAATGTCATAGCCACTGCTACAAACCCTAGGCAAATCGGTCTTACCTATAGGGATCTCGGTCTCACCGAGATGCGATTGTAATCTCTCTGTTTCCCTTCGTAACATTTCGGTCTAACCAAAATGAGCGATCAGTCCCACCGAGATTGCAATGTAAACTCTCTGTTTCCCTTTTGTAACATTTCGGTCTCACCGAAAATAGCAAATCGGTCCCATCGAGTTTACCTGACCAACTCTCTGGAAAGCTTATTACGAAAATCGGTCTCACCGAGTTTGTGTAATCGGTCTTACCGAGATTACGTTATGCCCTAACCCTAACCGAATTGGTCCGACCGAGTTGCATGTCAGTCCCACCGAAAATCCTAACAGTCACTAGGTTTACTAAATCGGTCCGACCGAGTCTGTTGAATCGGTCTCACCGAGCTTGGTGAATTGAGTGTAACGGTTAGATTTTGTGTGGAGGCTATATATACAACTCCACCTCCTCTTCATTCGTGGAGAGAGCCATCAGAAAAAACCTACACTTCCAACTTACCATTTCTGAAACAGAACCACCTACTCATGTGTTGAGACCAAGATATTCCATTCCTACCATATTAATCTTGATCTCTTGCCTTCCCCAAGTTGCTTTCCACTCAAATCTTCTTTCCACCAGATCCAAATCCTATGAGAGAGAGTTGAGTGTTGGGGAGACTATCATTTGAAGCACAAGAGCAAGGAGTTCATCATCAACGCACCATTTGTTACTTCTTGGAGAGTGTTGTCTCCTAGATTGGCTAGGTGTCACTTGGGAGCCTCCAACAAGATTGTGGAGTTGAACCAAGGAGTTTGTAAGGGCAAGGAGATCGCCTACTTCGTGAAGATCTACCGCTAGTGAGGCAAGTCCTTCGTGGGCGACGGCCATGGTGGGATAGACAAGGTTGCTTCTTTGTGGACCCTTCATGGTGGAGCCCTCCGTGGACTCGTGCAATCGTTACCCTTCGTGGGTTGAAGTCTCCATCAACGTGGATGTACGATAGCAGCACCTATCGGAACCACGCCAAAACCATCCGTGTCTCCAATTGCGTTTGAATCCTCCAAACCCTTCCCTTTACTTTCTTGCAAGTTGCATGCTTTAATTTCCACTGCCTATATACTCTTTGCATTCCTGCTTGAATTGTATGATGATTGCTTGACTTGTCCTAAGATAGCTAAAATTTGCCAAACTCTAAAATTGGGAAAAGGTTAAGTTTTTAATTTGTCAAGTAGTCTAATCACCCCCCCTCTAGACATACTTCAAGGTCCTACAAGTGGTATCAGAGCTTTGGTCTCCATTTGCTTTGATTTCCATAGCTTTTGGTGGTCATAGCCATGGTTTCACAACCTAGGAGAGTATGGCGTCTAGTGAGGGAAATTATCACCGTAGAGGTCCTTACTTTGATGGTACTAATTTTGCTAGTTGGAAGCATCAGATGAAAATGCATATTCTCGGACATAACCCCGCCGTTTGGGCAATTATTATTTGTATTGGCTGGCAAGGTGAATTCTTTGATGGGAGAGAACCGAACCATGAAGCTAATGCGGAAGAATTGAAGATGCTGCAATACAACGCTCAAGCTTGTGATATCATCTTCAATGGATTGTGCCCCGAAGAATTCAACAAAATCAGCCGTCTTGAGAATGCAAAGGAAATTTGGGATACTTTGATTGATATGCATGAAGGTACCGACTCCGTCAAGGAATCCAAGTTGGATGTGCTCCAAAGTCATCTTGACAAGTTCAAAATGAAGGATGGTGAAGGTGTCGCTGAAATGTACTCTAGGCTTGCTCTTATCACAAAGGAGATTGCCGGCTTAGGGAGTGAAGAGATGACCGACAAATTCATCATCAAGTAGATCCTAAGAGCATTGGATGGAAAGTATGATACCGTGTGCACATTGATCCAAATGATGCCAAACTACAAAGATCTCAATCCAACGGAAGTCATTGGAAGAATTGTTGCTCATGAGATGTCACTCAAGGATAAGGAGGAACTTCACAACAAGTCAAGTGGTGCTTACAAAGCCTCCAGTGAAGTCCCCGCATCATTAAGTGAGAAACAAACCTTCAATGAAGAATTGAGCTTAATGGTGAAGAACTTCAACAAATTCTACAAGAGTAGAAGCAAAGAAAGAAGCTCCAAGTCAAGGTCTTACAATGACAAAAGATCTTCTAGTTGAGAGCGAAATTGCTACAATTGTGGGAGACCCGGACACTATTCCAATGAGTGTATGGCACCCTAGAAAAGAAGAGAAGATTCTCCAAAAATAAGAAGCAAAAGAGAAGAATCACCACCGAGAGAGAGGAGGAGTAGAGATGATCGTTATGAACGAAGACCCTCACGGAGAAGCAAGGATACGGAAAGGAAGGACAAGTCATCAAGGAGCTACACAAAACAAAGACATCAAGCTCATGTTGGTGAATGGGTATCCGGCTCCAACTCCGACAATCACTCCGAGAGAAGCTATCACTCCGACTCCGATTATAATCAAGATGAAGGTGTTGCTGGTCTAGCACTTGTGTCCACCAACTCCTACGACATATTTGATTCACCAAATGAAGGAATTGGAAGATGCTTCATGGCCAAAGGTCCAAAGGTAACACATCCTGAGTATGTTGATTCCGATAGTGATGAAGATGACTTGCTTGTGGATGATGATTTACTTGTTGACAACTCTAGTGATGAATACTATGATGAAACGTCAATTAATCATGATAATCAAGATAAAACGAATGACAATGATAAGGAGAAGATTGACCTTCTAACTAAAGAACTAAACACTCTTAAGTTAGCTCATGAAGCTATCTTCGAAGATCATCGAGAACTTTTAAGGGCTCATGAGAAGTTACGTTTTGAAAAGCTCAATCTTGAGAAAGAGCATGAGTTCTTAAAGGCAATCAATGATGATCTCCGTAAGAAAAGTTCTTCTTACATTGCCAAGCGTTTATTCTTATCTACTTACATGCCGCAAGTCAAGTCTAGTAACAAGTACAAGAAAGATCCTTCCTCTAGTAGTATAACAATGTAAAATCCAATATTGTTGCTTCTACTAGTTCTCTTGATTCCACTAATGATTCTCTTAGCCAAGTTACACTTGAGAAAGAAAATAACTTATTGAAGGGAATTATAGAGAAAGGTGTTTACAAGAGCCTTGCCGGGAGTAAGCAATTCGAGGAAATTGTACGCAAGCAAGGAAGGCACCGGAAGAATCAAGGTGTTGGTTTTGAACGAAAGTTCAATGCCAATGGAGTTGAGTGGGAAGAAGATCAATACCCCAAGATGAAGTTTGTTCCTCAACAAGAGAAGTATGATCCTACTTCCTTCAAAGGAACACAAGCACAAGATGATCTTCCACCACAAGACCACAAGAACAAAGGCAAGGACAAGCTTCAAGAAGAGATTGATGCATTTGAAGAAGCACCTAAGGCCTCGTTCAAGTGGGTTCCCAAGACTACGTCAAGTTCTACTTCATCAAGTACAACTACAACTCCAAGGATTCCCATCAAGATGATGTGGATTCCATAGAACAAGAACTAGAGAGTTCTTGAGAGTGACTCCGCCAACATTCTTCACTCATATCATTATGGCAAGAACAAGTGCAATCAACTTCCACATCTTGCACTAGTTCAAGGAGTCACAAACCCTCATGTTGGTAAGGCAAGGGACAAGGTAACCTAATGATTTCATGAACATCATCTTGTGTGTGCATCACTCTATGTCTATGGATATTCTTGTTTGTTCCTTGTGGGACTAACCCATGTAGGTAAGTTGAAAGTGCAACTCACTCCAAAGGATTGCTCCAAATGATCTACATCAACATTGAGCATCCACATCTTCAACACCTACATGAAGTCATCATTGACAAAACCCAAGGTTATTTCATCCCTCTAAAAGGGGATCTCACATCTAGGAGGAGCTTAACTCTAAGAATTGAGTCAAAGCAACTCTAATGGTGTGAACACATCAATGCATTATGTAAAAGTGGTAACCCCACTTGAGCTTAAATGATGAGTATGACCTATGATCAAATGTTTTCATTTGTCTCCTAAGTCAATATACTCATATATAGATGACCTAGTCATCGCAAATTGTTTGATAGATGCTAGAATTGGTTGTGCATGTTTTGCCACATATTTCATTTGCCATCTTATTGTGTGAGCATGTTGGTGCATATTTTACTCATTCAAGAACATCCACTTGTTGTTTTGATTGATTGGCTTCTTTTACTTTTTACCAAGTGGATGGACAAGAATGCCTAAGAACCTTCTCTAGCTATCTATGCTTTTCTCGTCTCAAACTCTATTCATGCTACATCACAAAATTTGATCAAGTCAGATTCAAACCACTTTGCGTGAGGAGAACTCGGAGTCCCCGATTCGTCATAGACTTAAACTTCCAAAACTTCTTTGTGATTCTCGGTCTGACTGATTCCTCCATTTCGGTCCTACCGAGATCACTAAGTCGATCTAGGTTTTCAATCTCGGTGCAACCGATTTGAACTTTTCGGTCACACCAAGTTGCTGTAACTGTACACAGTTATGCATCTCGGTGCCACCGAGTTGTTCCACTTGGTCACACCGATAGGATCGGGCTATATATAGTCACGGGCAAAAATTTGGAAATTTCTCCGAACCCCTTCGCCCGCGCAATAGCTCGCTCTGCCTCCAGGGTCTCCGGATCGTCTCCTCGTCGCCAGTCGCCACCGTAAATGGATTTCACCCCCGCCGTTGCCATCGTAGCGATTTCATCGCCAAGCTAGGGTGTGGACTCGATCACTGTGCTATCCTCGTCCGATTCCTAGCACATTGTGTTCTTAATGATTCTTGCCATGATTGAAACACTCCTATCCAGTCAATGCAATCCGTAGATTAGATGAGATTTGAAAATTTAGGGTTAGGTTTCCGCCGAAACCATCTCGGACCCACCGAGTTGAAAAACTCGGTCCTACCGATTTGGCTAATGCCATTGCACTAGTAACTCTCGGTCTGACCGAGAATTGCTAATCGGTGAGACCGATTTTAGGACTTTGTGAAACCCTAGCAGTCTCGATGCCACCGACCTGTGACTCGGTCAAACCGAGTTCATCAGTTTAGGTTCCAAAACTGCTTCGGTATCACCGAGTTTGAAAATCGGTTGATCCGAAATGCTTTCTGTGGAAAACTAAAACTGAATTTTTGAATCATTCTTTTGCAAAAATCTCTGCATTTTGTGATGCTCATCCACTCTATCTCATCTATAACTCTTCACAGGGTCAGCAGTCAGTGTTTGCAGCATGTCAGACCAAAGTGACAGCCAGAACAGGGAAGAAGAGCAGATTCACATGAGTGAGGGCACTAGTCCCCCAAGTTCTTCAGATGATGGCAGCAAAAGCACTCCTAGCAATCTGCCTAAAGCTGCCACCAGGACAAGGAAGAAAAGAACCTTAGATTCTGAGGATGAGGATTATAGAGCAAAAGAGGATGAGGCTACCTCCAACAAGGTAGTGCTCAAAAAGGAGTATGCCTCAGCACATAACACTAAACGTGGACTTAGTAGGAAGGTTCCTGCCAAGAGGACACCTATGCTGAAGGTCAGAGGATCTACCCAAGTGCCAGAAAAGTTTGAACCCAAAGAGGCACCTGCAAAGAGAGTCACAACTTCCAAACCCAAGAAAGTTCCCACTGGAGAAACTATGAAGTTTACCATTGAATCAGAAGATGAAGCTGCTGCTCAGGATAAGAAGAAGAAGAGAGCCAGAACCACTACTGCCCAGGTTCTTGGAAAGCCCTCAATGAGGAGAGACTCTGAAGAGGAAGAAGAGGTTGTTGCACCAGCACCCAAGGCACAAAAGCTTATGGGTGATGCTATTAGATCAGGGGCTGCAACTTCAAAGCCCAAGGAAGCACCCAAAGCTGCCCCAAGGCCAAGCTTGCACCAAAGAGGAATACCAGGAGTATTCCAGCTGCTGAGAAGAACAAGGCCCCAGTGCCTGATGTTGCTGATGAGGAAGATGAAGAAGGACAAGTTCTGAGGAAGCTCAAGCCTAAGATACCAGACCACAATGATGCCCATCCTGTGGCTGAGGACATGAACATCAGAAGAGACTCAGAGTTGAGGCTATGGAGGATGACAGATCCATATGCCGCAAGGAGAAGAACTGCTGTTGATTACAGGTTCCATACAAAGGAACAACAGGACTTCTATGAGACAATCTTGTTGGACAAGAAGCCCATAGTGTGTGATATGAGGTGGGTCGACTGGACCTACATGAAAGACAATGAAGAACACTATCCTGGAGTGCAAGACAGTTTTGTTGCTTATGGAGTTGCAGATTTTGTTGGGCAAAAGCTCACCAACTAGAATGATGAACTCATTATGCAATTCTACTCCACAGCACACTTCTATCCAGATGGGAGGATAGTTTGGATGTCTGAAGGTACAAGGTACCAATCAACAGTTGTGGAATGGGAAAAACTGATCAATGCCCCAAAGGAGAGTGAAGATGACTTGGATGTCTATGCCAAGAAGAAGATGGACCACAATTCCATGGCACACATGTACAAGGAGATCCTAGACAAAGCTGTTGAGACACATAAGTTTGGATCAATCCACTTTCTTCTGTCAGGGCTGCCAACTATCAACTGGATCCTAAGGCACACTCTGTTGCCTAAGTCTGGTGACCACAACATGATCAGAGGGCATGCAATCAACATGTTGCATTTGTTTGATGTGCCATAGAAATTCATGGTCATGAGCCTTATGGTAGAGACCATTAAGAGGACTGCAGCAGATCAGAAGAGGAGTTGTGGATATGCCCCTCAGATTCAGGAGTTGATTAACTCAAAGATGGGCACAGGCAAATATCTATTGGATAAGGAACATTTTCCTCTCTATCCAGATTTTGAGGACAATCAGGTTGTCATGAATGAGAATGAACCATCATCAGTACAAGCTCAAGAGAAGAAGGAGAAGGCAAGGAAGGAGAAGGCTGCCAAGATGCCAACTCAAGAGGAGGCATCTGAGTATTTCTTGAAGAACAAGCAGGAGCAGCTTGGTTACTTGATAGCATCAACTCTGAGGATTGAGAAGGGATTGGCCACTGTCGGTGTCAAAACCGGCGGATCTCGGGTAGGGGGTCCCGAACTGTGCGTCTAGGCGGATGGTAACAGGAGACAAGGGACACGATGTTTTTACCCAGGTTCGGGCCCTCTCGATGGAGGTAAAACCCTACTCCTGCTTGATTGATATTGATGATATGGGTAGTACAAGAGTGGATCTACCACGAGGTCAAGGAGGCTAAACCCTAGAAGCTAGCCTATGGTATGCTTGTTGTTCGTCCTATGGACTAAAACCCTCTGGTTTATATAGATACCGGAGAGGGCTAGGGTTACACAGAGTCGGTTACAATGGTAGGAGATCTATATATCCATATCGCCAAGCTTGCCTTCCACGCCAAGGAAAGTCCCATCCGGACACGAGACGAAGTCTTCAATCTTGTATCTTCATAGTCTTGGAGTCCGGCCAATGATGATAGTTTGGCTATCCGGACACCCCCTAGTCCAGGACTCCCTCAGCCACCCTCACTCGAAATCAGGAGAGCTTGGAAAGAATCATGGAACTAAAATTCCATGATCTATATGGCTAAGTAACTGAGATTCAGTCAGTTGTAGAGCAGCTCCAGGATGACATGCAGGAGAGGCTGGGCAAGACTCCCACTAATGTATTTGCCAGAGTGCCTAGAGCTCAGAGGTCAACTGTTGTGCCTGTGACAGACACCAGAGCCACATCATCTGCACCAGCTACAGCCCCTACAACTCCAGTGCAACCAGCTCCAGCATCAACTCCTCCAGCACCCTCTACTTCAACTGAAGCCTTCGTTCTTGGAGTTATCCGGACACCACCACCTGAAGATCAAGCCTGAGAGTCGATCTAGCACTATGCATTTTCTATGAACTTTTTGGTAACTTGTTGCCAAAGAGGGAGAAAAATGTTTAGATCATAAGCTTCGAGAGAGAGAGAGAGTGTGTGTTTCCTTTATTCTCTCTTGCTTTGGTGGTTAAACTTGTTTGCTTTTGATTGCCTGAGATACTATGCTGTTTTGTGAGACATTGATGATCATGTGTTTGATCATAAGCTACACTTATGCATGTTTGATGATATTATCTTATCTATCCTATGTGATCATTCACTTTGCTTGGTGATGAGTGCATGTATTCAATCTTTATCATTTTGAGAGCTCCACCAAGATGTATGTGACATGGAAGAGTAACCCATGAGCCTAATTCCTTGTGCATTTGCAGTCTAAAGCAAATCTTAAACTATGCACAAATTTAGGGGGAGCTCTTGCTAATCACATACTTCTCAAAGCAACGATGTTTTTAATCTTATTATCATTTGTCGAAGCTTTGATCTATATGTTGTCATCAATTACCAAAAAGGGGGAGATTGAAAGTGCAACTATCCCTAGGTGGTTTTGGTAATTCATAACAACATATAGCTCATTGAGCTAATGCTATTCCAAGACTATTATTTCAGGAAAGCTCAATGAATGGCATAGCATGGATGATGAAAGTGGATCCCTCAAAGTACTAATGACAAAGGATTGGCTCAAGCTCAAAAGCTCAAGACTCTTCATCTTATATTTTAGTGATCCAAGATCACATTGAGTCTATAGGAAAAGCCAATACTATCAAGGAGGGATGAGGTGTTGCTTGATGAGCCTCTTGCTTCATGTGCTTAGTGATATGCTCCAAAAACCCTCAGCTACTTTCTCACATCCACAAATGACCTAAACCTAAAGCCAAAATCGGTCACACCGATTCCTTCTATCCGATGCCACCGGGTTCAAATGTCATAGCCACTGCCACAAACCCTAGGCAAATCGGTCTTACCGATAGGGATCTCGGTCTCACCGAGATGGGATTGTAATCTCTCTGTTTCCCTTCGTAACGTTTCGGTCTAACCGAAGTGAGCGATCGGTCCCACCGAGATTGCAATGTAAACTCTCTGTTTCCCTTTGTAACATTTCGGCCTCACCGAAAAGAGCAAATCTGTCCCAGCGAGTTTACCTGACCAACTCTCTGGAAAGCTTATTACCAAAATTGGTCTCACCGAGTTTGTGTAATCGGTCTTACTGAGATTACGTTATGCCCTAACCCTAACCGAATCGGTCCGACCGAGTTGCATGTCAGTCCCACCGAAAATCCTAACGGTCACTAGGTTTACTAAATCGGTCCGACCGAGTCTATTGAATCGGTCCCACCGAGTTTGGTGAATTGAGTGTAACGGTTAGATTTTGTGTGGAGGCTATATATACCCGTCCACCTCCTCTTCATTCGTGGAGAGAGCCATCAGAAAAAACCTACACTTCCAACTTACCATTTCTGAAAGAGAACCACCTACTCATGTGTTGAGACCAAGATATTCCATTCCTACCATATGAATCTTGATCTCTAGCCTTCCCCAAGTTGCTTTCCACTCAAATCTTCTTTCCACCAACATGCTCGAGGCAAGGAGATCGCCTACTTCGTGAAGATCTATCGCTAGTGAGGCAAGTCCTTCGTGGGCGACGGCCATGGTGGGATAGACAAGGTTGCTTCTTCGTGGACCCTTCGTGGGTGGAGCCCTCCGTGGACTCGTGCAATCGTTACCCTTCGTGGGTTGAAGTCTCCATCAATGTGGATGTACGAAGCAGCACCTATCGGAACCACGCCAAAACCATCCGTGTCTCCAATTGCGTTTGAATCATCCAAACCCTTCGCTTTACTTTCTTGCAAGTTGCATGCTTTAATTTCCGCTGCCTATATACTCTTTGCATGCTTGCTTGAATTGTATGATGATTACTTGACTTGTCCTAAGATAGCTAAAATCTGCCAAACTCTAAAATCGGGAAAAAGTTAAGTTTTTAATTGGTCAAGTAGTCTAATCAGCCCCCCTCTAGACATACTTCAAGGTCCTACACATCCCCAACAGCGTTCGCTCCCTCACGCGTCTCCGTGCCCCCCGCACCGTTAGAGGCCGCGGGTAGTGGAGACTTCGAGGTAGATGAATGAGCTGAAGGAGCTGGTTTGTTCTTGGGCGCCATGCTCGACGGCGCCGTCGAAGATGCAAATGGCGATGAAGGTGATGTGCTGCTCACGTCTTCAGGTTCGCACAACCAAGCCCCCTTCCTGGCGCGCCAAAGATGTCACGGGAAATCCACAGCCACCTATGGGACCAGGACGGCCCCTTGCTCATTCGCAGGGGGGAGTCGCGCTGCACAAAGAGCAGACCAACGTGGGGCAGCGCAGCAGAGATCACACGGACGGTTTTACCCAGGTTCGGGTTGCCGCGTGGCGTAAAACCCTACTCCTGCTTTGGTGGATTGATGGTGGAAATGTAGTGGTGGTGCGTAGTACACTTGCCCGGCAAGAGTTGCCTTAGGGCAGCAGTAACTACGCGCATACGGGGGTGCGAGTTCTCCAACTTTCCAACCCCTCGAACCATTGGCATGGGCCACCTTTTATATGTTAAGGGTGTCGGCGTTCTGGATACGGGGGTACCCAGACTTGCCTGCGTGCAGCCCGCGGCGTGGCTCCATCTGCGGCCTCGTACGACCCAGTTTTGACATCAACAACTCAAGACCCCCGCGAGGGGCCAAGCCTCGCGAGGCCGACGACACCAAGACCTCCAAGGGGATTAGTCTCCTCAGGCTGGCTCCTTTGGAGCGGATATATCTATGCAAGGCTCACCTCGCGAGGTTCGGATGACGTGAGCCATGACGACCAAGTCCAGGAGGGCGCCAGGCAGGCGCCAGCGGGCCCGGTGTACCAGTTTCCTCTTTGGTGCAAAGGAAGCAAGCAGCAGGCGCGGAGTCTCGAGGAAGCAGTCAAAGGTTTCCATTCCTGTGCAGCAAGACCAAGACCGCCAGGACGGTAGGACGGAGGTCATCGTCGAGCCCACCGCAGCTTCACGACCAGAGGCTTTTTCAGGCAAAGACCACTTTAGTCAGGATAAGATGTACTTGTTGTCTTCCTTCAAAATTGGTCATTGTGGGATCCCTTCCCACCTCCATTCGGGAAGAGGATCAAGGCCACTATAAATAGGACCTAGCCACCACCAAGGAGGGGGGTCGGATCCATTCCACTCTCACCAGCTCACCAGCTCACAGGAGCCCAAGAGCACACCTCCTGAGGTTGTTCTCCACTGTACTAGTTCTCAGCCTCTAGAGGCAAATCCACCACAAAGCAGGAGTAAGATTTTACACTTCAAGCTGGCCCGAGCCTGGGTAAAATGTTATGTCCCGTTTCCTTCGAGCTCGATGCATTAGGACGTGAGATTAGTGAGTCGGTATACTGGGGAGGGAGAGATCTTCGTACGCACCACAGAGTCAGAACCTCTCAAGGGTTTGCAGAACTCGTAATCCGGCATTTGGCGTGCCAGGTAGGGGTGCGTCAGAGCATCTCTTCCGTTGATCGATTCGCCACCACTCCACCGCCTCCATGGTTGACACTTCGAGCGCTCACATTGAGCACTGGGTTGTTCGGCCAGCCCAGGCAGCAACGACTGACCAGGAAGATCTCCACTCCGCGCTGCCCGCGGCCCGCGCGCCACCCGACACCGTTGGCCGCTAGCGGCATGGGCTGCCGCTGTCCTCCCTCGTGTCGTGCCGCAACTGCACCACTATGCGATCTTCGAGCTACGCCACGGCGACGGCACCGCACACTGTTCTGGAGCAGGTGAACATGCAAGCCGCACTCATCGTGGCCCGGGAGCTGCTACGATGCAGGCTGGCAGAAGCCCTACTAGAATGGGTCGCCGAGCTGTTGGACGCCACATGCCAAGGAGCAGCACCGTTCTGCACCCTGCCTACATCACAGGCTGTGGCGGGGGCGCATGCTCGCCCCCACCATAACCACATGCCCCCTCCTAGAGCTCCTGGGGGGCTCTCGGCATCACCCATCCTACTCCGACCGCGCCGCCTCAGGGCGAGGTAGACCCGGGAGGTCTTCCCTGTTGGTCGCGCAGGGGCTTCATCCCGCGCCCCTCCGGCCTAGAGCTAGGCCCGGAGGGCAGCGGCATGAGGCATGCGGGCAACGGCTCGGGCGTGGCTAGCCCCAAGGCCTACGTACCAACCGCGATGGATCTGCAATACACGTCAAGGAAGGGCCCTAGCCGGCTCCGCACACCAGGCTGGGTGCTGGAGGCTCTCTGCGAGCCGCCCTAGAGCTTCACCGACACCTTCAACGACGACAATCACTAGGTACAGCCGATACCTTAGGAGCACGATTGCGCTAGCCATGAACCGCAGGTGAACCCAGCCACCGCCGCCACCAGGGCCCCCAGGGTGATGGCCCCGTTGTGCACGGGAGGAGAGCCCTGAGGGAAGCGCGAGGGGAACCCGGGAGCGGGGCCTCCCCGCGCCGCATGAAGCAAGGCGCATCATGAAGGTAGGTCCTCTGTCGGTTAAGGCGCCGGCGAGCCCTTTCCCCCGATGGTGGTCCTACGATCGCCGAGGGCGCCGCCAGCATCCTCCTTGCCCCTTGGTCTCGTCCTGGTTTCCGGACACCCCAATGGTGGTTGAGAGTGTCGCAGGGCGGGCCCTCGTCGGGTGACATGAAGCAAGGCCCTGTGCCTATGAAGATCTCCGCTCGTGACACTCACATAATAATGAGTGGGGCTATACACGCCCCAAAGTCTCCTGAGTGCCGCCCTCGGGCCTCACGGGGGCTCCTACCCATGTCCAAGTGGAAGCACCATGCTCCGCGCTGGCCGTCGACACTGTCCCCCAATGATTATGCCCACATCTAGTGGAAACACTTAGCTCCGTGCTGGTGAGAAGACCCGAAGACTAGCTAGGTGCTAGACACGGCTATTTGCTTTCGCCCCTTTTTATGTAACCCAATTTGTTGTCTCTTGGAAAGAATTTGGAGTTTCGTGTGCTTATCAAAAGAAAAACGGGGGGAACTTTTGTTGACTCGTGTCATTTTCTCGCTTTCTGGCTCCGTGTTTAAAAGCAAGGCTCACGCCTGCCCCCCCCCCCCCCCCCCCCCCCCGCCCGCGAGTGGGGGCTGGGTATGTTACGCGCGCATCGAGCATGTTGGGGCCATCCCCGAAGATGCTAAGGCCCCTCCCGGGGTTCAGGAATACGGCCACTACGCGCATACCTTGTCATGACCCAGCAGCTGGCTCTTTGCAAGGCACCCGGGGTAGGTCAGCAGGCTCCTCGAGAGGCCTAAAACCTCGCGAGCCCACAGTAGGCTCACTTCGGGGAAGAGCACCACTGCGGCATCAGGACCCGCACGAGACCTACAGAACCAAATATAAGTCTCAATGGTTACCCCACTACGAAACCCGCAGGCTCGCTGGGGCACACTCGGGGTCCTACTTCAAAAACATTACATCATTCCATACATCGCAAGGGCCCCCCTTTAAAAATGCTCTCACGCCCCACAAGGCTATGTCTGGAGTTTCTTCTCATACATGTCAAAGTAAAGTAGAAACGCAGGCCTAGTCGGATGCGCCGTCTTCATCATCTCAGTACGCACTATCATCTCCTTCGTCCTCGCCACCTGTGTCGTCTCCTTAAGCCGCAATCATAGCCTTGTCATCCTTGGGAGCAAACTCCGCCACCAAGTCATCCACATTATAGTCCACCCAACTGGCCAGGTTGTCCAGGATGAGCACGGGCACGGGGGTTATCACGACGTTAAAGTCGAAATGAGGATCGCGGTTGAGGCGGTGGCTCAAGACGTGTGAGAACGTGCGACCAAGAAGGTCCCGGCTCCTCTCTTCAACAAGCTCGCGAGCCCTAACGGCCCGATCCTCCAGGCAAGTACGACGTCGGTGAAGAAGCGGAGGTCACTGACGTAGTCGTCCTCATGCGGGTGAGGGGCGCTCTCATCATAAATGGCGCCCAAGGCTCAGTTGGCTCTGACTCTGAGGTCCTGGAGCATCAAGGTGTGCTTGCGCTGCATCGTCCGGTGACGGTTTGCTTCATCTGCGGTCTTCTCCGCAAGAGATGTGACGCCCTTGACCTACTGCCGAAGAAAAGACAGATCGACGCGAGCAGAGGCCAAGGCGGACTCGGAGGAATTCAGGGCTTCCTTGGTGGCTCTCTCGCGCTGCTCCACAGACTCCAACTTCGTCTTCAAGGCAGTGGTCCTGCTCTTAAGCTTGGCCTCTAGGAGCCCCAACTTCAAGCGATATTCGTCCGCAAGAGCCGCGTGAACCCCCACCACCTTCTGGTTGACCTCCTGTTGAACCATGGCCTCCCGGGCAGCAACGACATCCTCAAAAGTGGCCGCCTGACGCTCCGTCACCTCCAGTCGTTCAAGGTCCAGGTTGCGCTCCACAGCGTCCAGCACCAGCCCCTCCTCGCGCTTCTGGATTTCCGCCTTGACAGAAAGCACCTCGCCGGCGACGCAGCCAGGGCGGCCCTGCGCGCTTTAACCTGCCGCTCAAGGGCATCGTTTCAAGCCTGCAGTTCTCGCTCGCGCTCCTTGGCTGCCTCGCGAGGATGGCCAGTGGCTCTGGCCTCCTCCTGAGTCTGGGCACAGGCTGTATGGGAAATTGCAAGGGATGCCTCGGCACTGGCGCTTGCTCGCCCATGCTGAAGGCGTCCAAGGTTGATAGCAACCTTCAGTTGGTACCATCGCGCCAGGCAGAGATTCTCCGTCTCCAGGCGGGCGTTGACGTCAGCAAGCTCTCCTCCAAGCCAAAGTAGCGCACACATCGCCTGGCCAAGAAGCTCGTGGCGGACAGCACTGCGCCCGCGCATGATCTCCAGCGCGTGACCAGGCCCTCCCTCTATGCTGGGGGCTAAAAGAGGGGTGTGGCGCGTCTCGTCTGCCTCCTGCGACGGGCTTGGAGGTGCAGTCCCGCTGCTTGAAGACGAGGCTGACACCGAAGGTTCCCGACTGTCGGTGGTGGCTGACGGAGGAGCGCTTCGCGCCTCCCACACCCCAAGCTAGGCTGTGAAGCAAGAATGATGCAAGCTCCAGGCGGCACCCCCCAGCAGCGTGTCAGCCGCTTGCTTGTCCCCGTGCCTCACGCAGGAGTCGGGCATAGGGGGCTTAGAATCAGGAGCGGGCCTGGGGCCCCCGAGAGACGCCTCCCCTGAGGTCTCGTTGCCGCAGCAGAAGGGACCCTGCGGAGCATTAGTCAGGGAAAGACGTGACATGCAAGAAATCTTAGGAATAAGGTACTCACTCGTCCACGGCTATGTATTTCCTCTGCTTAAGAGGCCGGTAGGCGTCACCATTGCAGCTCGGAAACCCTTTCCTCTTGCGGAGTGCTTCAAGATTCAGGCGAAGCCGGCCGGGCTTCGAGGGGCGATCCCCAGCAGCTGGAGCGCTCTGCAGGGCTCCCTGGGCGGCAGCTTCAGGAGCGCCAGGAGGGACCTACCCCTCAGCCCCCGCCTCGGGACCTCTCCCCCGAGCCCGGAGGCAGTCACCTTAAGGGCATCGGGTTATGCCAGCCCCCCGGTGGCCCCTTCTGGGGCCCTCACCAGGACCTCAAGAGTATCAGCCTCTTGCGCAACCAGTGGCGCCTGACCTCCGGAGGTCGCCTCAGTGGCACCCGGTGGCGTGCCCCCCCCCCCCCCCCCCGCTTCCACATTCGGGGCATGCGCCATGGGGTAGAGAAGGAAGGGAGCCACGAGGATAGGATTCTCACGAGGCCCTCCAAGGCCCGCCGGGCACATCCCCCACTTGTCGGAAGAGGGGCATCTGCTTCACCAAGTCCACCTTGTTTGAGCACTGGTATAGGAGGTAGCCCTCCCCTGGAAGCACGGTAGGCTCTGGGTCACCCGTCAGAAGCTTGAGCACCTTGCACATTGTCTTGGAAGGAAGCACAGGCACTTGGAGCCTCATGGGGTCCTTGGCGCCGGTGAAGGCCCACATAGGGCTGGAATGGCGCTAGAGCGGGGCGATGCGCCACTTGATGAATTCCTGCACCACCATCGGCGCCGTCACCCCGAGATTCTTCAGCCTGGTCAACCGAGTCCAAATGTGGGCAAGACGATGGTCGACAAGCTTCACATGCCCCCAGCCGGAGCTGGGCACCGCTGACGCTTGAGGGGTCAATAGCAGGGGGCTGCGCGTGCCAGCGTCTACAAACAGGCACTGCTTCCGGAACCCCTCTGCATTTGGCAAGAGCTCGAATTCGATCCCTGAGGTGACCGTCGCCGCAACAGCTTGGAAGGCCATGCACCCCGAGAGCTGGCGAGCGTCGACCGGATGAAGCAAGAAGAAATGGCGAAACTAGGCTACAGAAGGAGTGATGCCAACCATGGCTTCACAAAGGAAAGTGAAGATAGCAAGGAGGATGATGGAGTGGGGATCCAGGTGCAACATATGGATCTGGTAGTGCGAGATTATGGCACTGAAGAAAGTGGAGAAAGGGGGGATCAGGCCCATGAAGAGGGCGTGTAGATGGATAGGGACCTCGGTGGCGCTCATGTCACTCGTGGACCAAGAGGTAGGTCGGGCAATCATTGCCTTTCACTCGTTGGAATCGGCGGCAAGAGCTGGGCGAACCTTGGCCAGCCCCTCTCGGTTGATCACCGTCGACCACTCAAGAGTAGGTTCCAAGACCGGCAGGGATTTAGCCGGAGCATGGGATTTCCCCTTCTTCTTCCTCTGCTACGGGGCCATGGCAGAAGCAAGGAGGGGGAAAACACTAACGCCGGATCCGCAAGAAGGATTGCAAGTCGGGGGAGAGAAGGAGCCAAGGCCAAGCGCAACAATCAGTGGGGGCAGACTACACTAGCAACAGGCGGCCTCCAGGCCCGACGGATTTCAAGGCAGCATGGGGAAGTGGAGACGGCCATGTCCCATCAATCGCCACGCGTCGCCCATGGCCGCAGACGGATAGGGCCCGCGGCGCTCCGCACTGTCCCTTTGGCTTCGCCAAGAAACCAAGTCCGAGCGCGCCTTGGGCCCGGGGGCTACTATCGGCGTTCTGGATACAGGACAACCCAGACTTGCCTACCTGTGGCCCATGGCATGGCTCCATCAGCGGCCTGGTGCGGCCCAGCTTTGACATCAACAACTCAAGACCCACATGAGGGGCAAGCCTCGCGAGGCGGACGACAGCAAGACCTCCAAGGGGATCAGCCTCCTCAAGCTGGCTCCTGAGGAGCGGAGATTTCTATGCAAGGCTCACCTCGCAAGGTTCGGATGACGTGAGCCATGACGACCAAGGCCCGGCGGGCGCCAGCGGGCGCAGTGTACCAGTTTCCTCTTCGGTGCAAAGGAAGCAAGCAACAGGCGCAGAGTCCCGAGGAAGCAGCCAAAGGTTTCCATTCCCGTGCAACAAGATCAAGACCGCCAGGATGGCGGGAAGGAGGTCATCACCGAGCGCACCGCAGCGTCATGACCAAAGGCTTTTGCAGGCGAAGACCACTTTAGTCAGGATAAGATGTACTTGTTGTCTCCCTTCAAATTTGGCCATTGTGGGATCCCTTCCCGCCTCCATTTGGGAAGAGGACCAAGGGCACTATAAATAGGACCTAGCCACCACCAAGGAGGGGGATCGGATCCATTCCACCCTCACCATCTCACCAGCTCACCAGCTCCTCGAGGCAAATCCACCAGTAGGAGTAGTGTTTTACACCGCAAGGTGGCCCGAACCTGGGTAAAGTTCTGTGTCCCGTTTCCTTCGAGCTCGACGTGTTAGGCCGTGAGATTTGCGAGTCGGCAGATTGGGGAGAGAGAGATCTTCGTACGCACCCCAGAGTTTGAACCTCTCAAGGGTTTACGGAACCCGTAATCCGACAAAGGGGTCACCAAATTGGCAAATTAGTCATTAGACACTGATAACATAGCAAATTGTGCCATCATACCTAACTCTGTAGGCCGACAGTGCGCATTTAATGCACCGCTTAGTGTCATGTTGTTGGTTGCCGACAAGGCTTGCCGGGCTATCTTGGCAGCTCCATGCCTGCTTGCATGACACGTCATAGGACGTGTGTCATCTGTGGGTTCTCTTGGTAGAAAGTGGCTGCCATGTGGTGAATGGCTGCCACTTAATCACTCCGCGGCTTGACACCGCACTGATCGATGACGTCAGTTGTGGTGGAGTGGTTGGGGAGGTGATCTGGCCTCCGCAGGTCCCGGCAGGCCCTGCCGGGACGCCTTGGTCATCTTCTTCTGGGGGTGGCCTCGCCCCTTGCTGGGCTCGCCTGCTCGGCAAGGGAGGCCCCTTTTCTGACGATATCTTGTTCTTCTGGCTTGGTCTTGGTCCCTTTGGTCTGCTTGTGGGTTTCTTCGAGTCTCTTGGTTTCTTGTACTCTGTCTTGGACTGGTGCTTCAATCTTGATCTTGTGCCTGTCCAAAGTCAGGGCAATAGACCCAGGGTCTATTTCACGGACAGTCGGCATATTGAAACGCCGTATTAAATATTTCGACTCGGTTCGAGGGGCTTGAATTTCATCACATCGCTCAAGACAGTAACCAGGCGGTGGACATACTTGCTCGAATGGGGGCCAAATGCGACCCCATCCCGCCTAATACCTTTGTGGAAAGGCTCTTCAAGCCATCTGTGGTGTGGCCGGAAGAGAGCGGCAACACTAGTCCAGACCTGATAACACCCCCAGATACAGGTATCATCGGGGGTTCGGATACCAAAATAACACCCTCTGCTCATGAAATCATGGATGTTATTGCTCCATGGACCGAACCCTTCCTGGCCTACCTTAATAAGCATGAGCTTCCTGATGATCAAAATGAGGCCCGTCGCACAGTTCGACATTCTAAGGCCTATAAAGTTCATGAAGGTGAACTGTACAAGAAAAGCACTACCAAGTCCTCCAAAGGTGCATCTCCAAAGAGGAGGGATGGAGACTCTTGGCACAAATACATGATGGTCTGGCGGCCATCAAGCCACAGCTCGGGCCCTTGTAAGCAAGGCCTTCTAGACTGGCTTCTTCTGGCCAACGGCCCGAGCAAATGCACAAGACCTTGTGCAACGTTGTTTAGGATGCCAGCTTTTTGCCAATCAATGTCATATGCCTCCCACTACCTTAAGAACAATCCCCATCACCTGGCCTTTCGCTGTCTAGGGGCTGGACATGGTCGAACCCCTCAAAGGGTAAGCCACAAGAAGAAATATCTACTGGTTATGGTGGATAAATTCACTAAGTGGATAGAATCCAAACCAGTAAAAATGGCTGAAGCAGGACCAATGATTGACTTTATATCCGGGGTGGTACATCGTTATGGGGTCCCGCATAGCATCATCACTGATAATGGCTCCAATTTTACAGCCGATGAGGTAAAAAACTGGTACGCTAACTTGGGCATTAAGCTCGACTATGCATCCGTCTACCACCCTCAAACAAATGGTCAAGTTGAACGGGCCAGTGGCCTGATAATGAGCGGCTTTAAACCCAGACTAGTGTGCTCCTGACGGGAGTCAGATAAGCACTGGTTGAAGGAACTCGATTCTGTACTCTGGGGGCTGCGGACTATGCCTAATTGAATGATCGGATACACACCTTTTTTCATGGTGTACGGTGCAAAAAATGTCTTTCCCTGCGACATTATTCATGACTCACCTCGACCGGCAAAGACGGCCTAGACGGCCTTGAAGAGGAGCGTGATATTGCACGAGCCTGTTCTGCATTTTATCAACAACTGGTTAGGCGATACCAAAGCAGGGAAGTGTGGGCCAAGACATATAACATCGGCGAACTCGTTTTGCGCCTCCCAGAAAAGAAGAAGGATAAGCTCAAACCAAAAATGGGAGGGCCCCTTCATCATAGAGGAAGTTCTCGTAGGAGGAGCCTATCACCTTTGCAATGCAACGGATAATCGCCTTGAGCCGAATCCATGGAACGCTACTCGGCTCCGACAATTCTACGGATAGTTCGGCCGCATCCTTTTCATTTTTTCTAGTTTCCTTTTTCTATCTCCTCTTCTTTTTTAGTTTTTCCTTATATATATATATATCCTAGGGTATGTTCAAATCTGTCGAACTATTAGGGGTACACATCTTTAAATGTATACACCCCACTATGTTGACGAAGCTTATTACTGAAAAGCTTGTGGCTTACATTGTCTATGTTGTTTGTTATATACACTTTTCTGCCATGATATGCACCTCTATGACTTGTTTTTGCCAAGCTGGGTTGCCTCGCTCCTGTGTTTATACCCTATGTTCCCGATTGTTTGGCTAGGGTGTAAAGGGAGCACCTCTGCGATTATTACAACCGGGTAATCCAGACCCATACCTCAGACGGGTGAAGCCAAAAGCTAGCGTTCTTAGGAAAATAATTGGTCGGCAAGCAACGACAGATTGGTTACGTTTCTGTAACTCTTCTAAAAAAATACGGGATAGGCTCCCTGTAATTCGTACCAAAGCCTAGGCATGCATAATTAAGCATGGCAACCCAAGGAAAGGAACCCTTAACGGAACTATTTTCCTCGGAAGATGCTTCTTACGTTAAATAAGTAATATAACATAACTCCCCGAACAAATTTTGTCTGTTTGAGCAATATGGCCGGGTTGCCTGGTTTCTGGACATAATGAATGTTTCTTACATTCCGATATGGTATCCAAAAACACTCTACCTTTTTGGATCGGAGGTTGAAGCCGAAGGCCTGCGATGACAAATTTTGACAGGTTCGGTTGGAGATAAGTTTGATGATAAAAGTGCATTGATACATAGAATCGAACGCCTAGTCTTTATCTATGTCACCTATAAGACTGTCTAAACTATAGTTTTCTTGCGAATATTTCGCAGCTGTCATCACTTGTTCATATACCAAGTTCACGGGAATCTCTTTTCCGTCGGGTCCACGAGGTCCAACTTGAGCCATATGATTCGGATCAAGTCCGGTGTAGTGCGTCTTCACCATTGCCCACGCCTCTCGTGCACCTTCTCGGCATGTGGATGCCTTCCATAGCTCGAAACGGCACAGGGCACCTTTGAGCTGGTTCGCCAACCCCTCCATACTTTCTAGAGGGGCATTAGATGGCCATAGGGCCTTATCCATACTTCTCATAGCTTTCCGGTCCCGCTCATGCACCACGGACAGCTCCTTGAGCACATCACCTCAAAATCCGGACACTTCCCCTTCAGGCCGACCAGTTAACCAACCTGCAACAACAGAGTTGTGACAATCCAAATTATGGGATACTACTAGTCCCTAGGATGGTTCAGAAGGTCATACTGAATATGCCGCCTTTCAACTTCTTATTCTCTTGTTGTGCGATTGATACCCGAGCCTTTAAGCTCTTTATCTCTTCGGCTTGTTTACCCTTTTCCTCCTTGAGTCTGTTCTTCTGATCAGTAGTCATTGTGGTCTTTTTGATCTCCACTAGCACTATGGTGACGGCATTCAACTTTCTTTGGTACGTTTTTAGCTCCTGGGACAGCGTGTTGTTCTTCTCCCTAAGAACCTGCATGTCATAACGATTCTTAAATCTATTGGCCTGACCGCTTCAAGTCTCGAGGGCTACTGGGATATATCTATTAAATTTCCACAAACTATTAACTGCATATCCTTTTAAAATAGTTGAGTAACTCTAGCAAGTCCGTCTCGAGCGGCTCGGATATATGCATCCATGGAGCTGAGTGCGGTAAATTCCTGCTCAGTGAAAACTGGAGCGCGCATAGCCTCTTCCAGTCGACGATGATTCATCATGCTCTCTGTCATGGAATTGTCTCGACAGATGTCCTTAGTGTGACGACTTAGTCGTGAGGCCAACACATCTATGCGGTAGCTTGAGAGTGGTTGGGCGGAATCGAGAGACGCAACACAAGACAAGGATTTAGACAGCTTCGGGCCCTGGGAAACATCATCCGGTAATAACCCTACTTGTTGTTTGTGTCTAGCCCTAGAGATTGTTTCTTATTACTTGTCCCTCTATGGGAGCCCTGCCCCTCCTTATATAAGTTGAAGGGGCGGGTTACATGACTAGTCCTAGTAGGATTAGGATTACTTTATTACAAGTGGAGTCCTAGCCTTGCTTCCTTTGTAGGAGAATATTCCTTATGCCTTTTCTCTTAAGCCGGCCCAACATAGCATGAGCCGGCCTTCTAGTCCTTGGGCCTTGTCTTCTATCTGACCCGCCGTCAGGGCCATCCGTGAGTCGCCAGGCTCGTGAGTCGCCAGACTCGTGAGCCGCCAGTCCTCCAGCGAGTTACCAATGAAAATGCCAAGCCCGGCCGGGTCATACTTCCGGCCGGGTCATACCACGGAGTATATCCCCGACATTAGCCCCCAGTTTAATTTGGAATTATCCATGTTAAATTGATCCTGTAAATAAACACAAGAACAAACTTGATAGGTTATGCTCCGAGTTAAAGATTTTCCTGAACCGGCACCTGATCATCCTTAAGTCCTTGTCATTTCCTCTTGGATGCATGTTCAAGATCTTATAGCAAATCTCCATTAACAGATATGTTCAAACTTTGCCAATGCAAAAAAACCGTACTTGTGAACTTTGCAATGAACATGGTCATTTAAATCTCCGATGCAAATTGTTTCATGATCGAATCGTGTCCAAAAATTGTGATGACTTGATTTCTCTTGCGCATCATAATAAACTTAGTTTGCTTTTGGGTTATGAAGAAATGAAACATTTAACTAAGCATATTCCAGAATTTAACCTTAAGAAATTTCTTGATATTGATCTAGAGAAATTCTTATGTATTGTACGGTAAATTGCATTGAAAATCCTTATATTGCCAATTACATAAAGATAAGAAAACAAATAGAAGATGAAGAAAATACTAATGAAAGGGAAGAGACTTCCCAATATCTTCCTATTATTTCTTATGATGACTCAGGTAATGAGGAGGAGCCTTCTAGTCAACCAATCTCATTAATAAGGAGCTCAAAAAAGGGGGTTAACCCACACATGATGTGAAGAAGAAAAAGAGAAGACGGAGAAGCAAAGGTAGAAAGGTATCCCTCCCAAATGATGTTGCTCCTATTACTCATTGTGATGATAATAATTGCTATACTATTGGTACTATTCATACTATTAATGATGAGAGTGATTATGCTTATGATATGAAAAGGCCCAAGATTGCGGAAGCTATGTTTGATGAGGATGACATATTTGAGAATATATTTGCTGCAATTAATGTTTGTCCCAAGCTTGGGGACGCTATGTTTAATGAAGATGATATTTTTAGCCTTCCAAGTTTTGATGAGCAAATTTATTATGATGATAGCATGCCTCCTATTTATGATGATTATTGTGATAACACTTATGCTTTAAAAAGTAGTGATGATTATATTTATAAAACTTGTCATGATTATGATTACCCTTTTTCTGAACATTACTCTTTTAATGTGGAAACAATTTATAGTATTCGAGTCTCTTATGATACTCCCACTATTCCGAATGAGAAGAATTTTGCTTATGTGGAGAGTAGTAAAATTTCTATGCAAGTAGATCATGAAAATAATGCTTTATGTGCTGGTTATATTGTTGAATTTGTTCATGATGCTACTGATAATTATTATGAGGGAGGAACATATGCTTGTAGGAATTGCAATAATATCAAGTTTCCTCTCTATGTGTTGAAAATCTTGAAGCTATGCTTGTTTTGCCTTCCTATACTAGTTGATTATGGTTCCCATAAGTTGTTTGCTCACAAAATCCCTATGCATAGGTAGTGGGTTAGGCTTAAATGTGCTAGTCATATGCTTCATGATGCTCCCGTTATGTTTCAATTCTTATCTTTTATGTGAGCATCATTGTCATCATCATGCCTAGCTAAAAGGCATTAAAGAAAAGCGCTTGTTGGTAGACAACCCAATATTTACCTTTACTGTTTTTGTGTGTTCACATAATTATGCTACTGTAGTAATCATGTTTTATAGCTTTTGTTTCAATAAAGTGCCAAGTAAGACCTTTAGGATAGCTTACGGCAATAGTTGTGTTGATCCTGCTGAAAATCAGAAACTTTTGCGCCCAGTAAATTAGTTTTTACAATTCACATAAACATGTGTTTGATGTGATTATTATTTCTCTGGATTGGTACGAAAATTGCTCAGGTTTTCCTAATTTCTTAGGATTTTTGGAGTTACAGAATTATTCGAATGATACGGATTACTACAGACTGTTCTGTTTTTGACAGATTCTGTTTTCTATGTGTTGTTTGCTTATTTTGATGAATCTATGAGTAGTATCGGAGGGTATGAACCATAGATAAGTTGGAATACAGTAGATATTACACCAATATGAATTTAGAATGAGTTCACAACAGTACCTAAGTGGTGATTTATTTTCTTATACTAACGGAGCTTATGAATTTTCTGTTAAGTTTTGTGTTGTGAAGTTTTTAGGTTTTGGGTAAAGATTCGATGGACTACGGAATAAGGAGTGGCAAGAACCTAAGCTTGGGGATGACCAAGGCACCCCAAGGTAATACTCAAGGACAACCAAGAGCCTAATCTTGGGATGCCCCGGAAGGCTTCCCCTCTTTCGTCTTCGTCTATCGGTAACTTTACTTGGAACTATAGTTTTATTCGCCACATGATTTGTGTTTTGCTTGGAGCGTCTTGTATGATATGAGTATTCGCTTTTTAGTTTACCACAATCATCCTTGCTGTACACACCTTTTGGGAGAGACACACATTATTTGGAATTTGTTAGAATACTCTATGTGCTTCACTTATATCTTTTGAGCTAGACAGTTTTGCTCTATGTGCTTCACTTATATATTTTAGAGCACGGCGGTGGTTTTATTTTGTAGAAATTGTTGATCTCTCATGCTTCACTTATATTATTTTGAGAGTCTTCTAGAAAAACATGGTATTTGCTATGGTTATAAAATTGGTCCTAGAATGATGGGCATCCAAGTTGGGTATAATAAAAACTATCATAGAAATAGAATTGGATGCTATGATCAATTTGATGCTTGATAATTGTTTTGAGATATGAGGATGGTAATATTAGAGTCATGCTAGTGGAGTAATTGTGAATTTGAGGAATACTTGTGTTGAAGTTTGTGATTCCCGTAGCATGCACATATGGTGAACCGTTATGTGATGAAGTTGGAGCATGATTTATTTATTGTTTGTCTTCGTTATGAGTGGCGGTCGAGGACGAGCGATGGTCTTTTCCTACCAATCTACCCCCCTAGGAGCATGCGCGTAGTACTTTGTTTCAATGACTTGTAGACTTTTGCAATAAGTATATGAGTTCTTTATGACTAATGTTGAGTCCATGGATTATACGCACTCTCACCCTTCCACCATTGCTAGCCTCTCTTGCGCCGCACAACTTTCGCCGGTACCATATACCCACCATATACCTTCCTCAAAACAGCCACCATAGCTACCTATTATGGCATTTCTATAGCCATTCCGAGATATATTGCCACACAATTTTCCACCGTTCCATTTATTATGACATGCATCATCATTGTCATATTGCTCTTTGCATGATCATGTAGTTGACATCGTATTTGTGGCAAAGCCACCCTCATAATTCCATACATGTCACTCTTGGTTCATTGCATATCCCGGTACACCGCCAGAGGCATTCATATAGAGTCATATTTTGTTCTATGTATTGAGTTGTAATCTTGAGTTGTAAGTAAATAAAAGTGTAATGATCTTCATTATTAGAGCATTGTCCCAAGTGAGGAAAGCATGATGGAGACTATGATTCCCCCACAAGTCGGGATGAGACTTCGGACTTTATAAAAAAAGAGAAAGGCCATGAAAAAAGGCCCCCCAAAAAAGAGAAAGGCCATAAAAAAGGGGAAGGCCCAAAAAATGAGAGAAAATGAGAGAAGGGACAATGTTACTATCCTTTTACCACACTTGTGCTTCAAAGTAGCACCATGATCTTCATGATAGAGAGTCTCCTATGTTGTCACTTTCATATCAACTTGTCTTGTATATTCCAATGATGGACTTCCTCAAAATGCCCTAGGTCTTCGTGAGCAAGCAAGTTGGATGCACACCCACTTAGTTTCTTTTATTGAGCCTTCATAACTTATAGCTCTAGTGCATCCGTTGCATGGCAATCCCTACTCACTCACATTGATATCTCTTAATGGGCATCTCCATAGCCCGATGATATGCTTAGTTGACGTGAGACTATCTTCTCCCTTTTTGTCTTCTCCACAACCACCATTCTATTCCACGTATAGTGCTATGTCCATGGCTCACGCTCATGTATTGTATGAAACAATTGCTTGGCTTGTCATCGGGGTTGTGCATGATTAAATACTTTGGTGTGATAAGATAGAGCATAGCCAGACTATATGATTTTGTAGGGATAGCTTTATTTAGCCATGTTATTTTGAGAAGACATGATTGCTTTGTTAGTATGCTTGAAGTATTACTATTTTTATGTCAATATGAACTTTTGTCTTGAATCATTTCGATCTGAACATTCATGCCACAATAAAGAAAATTACATTGAAAATATGCTAGGTAGCATTCCACATCAAAAATTCTGTTTTTATCATTTACCTACTTGAGGACGAGCAGGAATTAAGCTTGGGGATGCTTGATACGTCTCCAACGTATCTATAATTTTTGATTGTTCCATGCTATTAAATTACCCGTTTTGGATGTTTATGGGCTTTACTTTACACCTTTATAGCATTTTTGGGACTAACATATTAACCGGAGGCCCAACCCAAATTGTTGTTTTCTTGCCTATTTCAGTGTTTCGAAGAAAAGGAATATCAAACGGAGTCCAAACGGAATGAAACCTCCGGGAGAGTTATTTTTGGAATGGAAGCTCAAGGAGTGGCCCAGTATGGCCCATCTTCATCAACACCTGCTCAAGACCCTCGCGAGGGGCCAAGCCTCACGGGGCGGACGACAGGAGGCTTCCTCAGGCACGGCCTCGTCAGGCTGGCTCGCGAGGAGGCGGAGAGATCAAGGTGGGGTACCGCACGAGGTGCCCGTGACGCAAGCCGTGACGACCAAGGCCAGGCGGGCGCCGGCCTGCGCAAAGTCCTTGTTTCCCCTTTGGTGAAAAGGGGGCAAGCGCAGACAAGGGTATCAAGCAAAGGCAACCATTTCGGTGCAACAAGACCAAGACCAGCAGGACGGCAGAACGGAGGTCATCGTGGAGCCCAAGCCGGCGTCATCGTCAGGGTCTTTTGGCAGGCAAGGACCAACTTTAGTCAGGATAAGTGTACTAGATGTTTCCCCTTCAAAATGGCCAATTGTTGGTGCCCTTCCCGCTCAATATTTGGGAAGAGGCTCGGGGCCTTCACCTACAAATAGGACTAGCCACCCACAGGGTAGAGCATCTGGATCTGATCGGATCGACAGCTGAGATACAGAGAGAGAGAGGCGACTGAACTCCCCTAGCAGTTCATCGCACCAACCAAGAACAGACCCTCGCGAGGCTGTTCTTCCCTTGTACTGTTCCTCATCAGCCCCAGAGGCAATCCACACACCACAAACTGGAGTAGGGTATTACACCACAATGGTGGCCTGAACCAGTATAAATCTCATGTCCCTTGTGTTGTTCTTCGTGTAGTTTAGGTCCCAGCGAGGCGGTGAGACATGTGTAGGCTGGGGCTGTGATCTCCGCGTACACCCCAGTGTTCGAACCTCAAGGGTCTGCCGGAACCCGAAATCCGACATTTGGCGCGCCAGGTAGGGGTGTGCCGGAATCTGCCTTCCGTCGCCTCGTGTTTTCACCGCCCATCCCATCCATGTCAGACGCACGTCGCACCCGCGCCGAGCGCCGGGCCGCTCTCGCCACTCGTGTCGCCCAGACGGCCCCCGTCAGAGCCCGTCGTTCCCGGTCGCTTGCCGTCAACGCTGCCATCGGCCTGGCGGGGAACGAATAGCAGGCGTCGTCCCTCAATCCATCAGTGCTGCGAGAAGGCCGCACCGCTTCTCAGTCACTGACTCCAGCCGGCTCCTCTTCCCACGCCCGTCGCGCTCCTGCGGACGCGCACGCCGCGCTACTCCTGACGCGGGAGCTTCTGCACTACCGTCCCGTCGACGACCTTTACGACGAGTGGCTCGCCCGCATCACCGAGCTTGTCAGCGCCGCTGGGGGCTCCCCTGCACCGTCCCTCTCGTTGCACCGCGCCCCGCCCTGCGCGGGCGACGAAGCTC
Source organism: Triticum timopheevii (assembly GCA_963921465.1). Taxonomy (NCBI): domain Eukaryota; kingdom Viridiplantae; phylum Streptophyta; class Magnoliopsida; order Poales; family Poaceae; genus Triticum; species Triticum timopheevii. The sequence goes on from OY997266.1 coordinate 322,699,108, forward strand.
CGGGGGCGCCTCAGCCGCCTCCCCCTCAAGAAGGTGCCCTGTCCCCAAGGCGCATGGCCCCTGGGCGGAACCCACTCCGTCCGGTGCCAGCACAGCATGAGAAGAGCTGCCAAGAGATCCCTCGTCCCCAAGAAGCCGCCCGTGTGCTCCCCGCGCCGGTGCGGCACGAACGCGCACCTGCCCCGGCGCATCAAGACCACGCGCTGCACCTGGCCGCAGTGCACAGAGACCTGCAAGATCAAGCTCTCCTCCACCAAAGGGCTCCCGCGGCCACTGTAAGCTGCCGTGCCTTCTCCGCCGAGCTGCGCAGCGTGGCCTGGCCGGGCAAGTTCAAGCCAGACCTGCCCCCGCGCTATGATGGCACGGCTGACCCTGCTGAGTTCCTCCAGCTCTATGAGCTGGGCATCGAAGCCGCCAACGGGGATGAGAAGGTCATGGCGAACTGGTTTCCCATGGCGCTCAAGGACGGCGCCCGCACCTGGCTCCTGAACCTGGCTCCTGGCACGATATCCTCCTGGGACGAGATGCGCACCTGATTCATCACCAACTTCCAAGGCACCCGCGACCGGCCCCCGGCCATGAGCAACTTGCGCCGCATCAAGAGCAGTCGGGAGAGACCCTGCAGAAGTTCATCCAGCGCTTCAACAACGCTCGCCTTAAGATCCCAAAGGTGTCTGAGGAGGCCATCATCTCAGCCTTCTCTGATGGCGTGCATGACGTCAAGATGAAGGAGGAGCTCGCGATCCATGAAGACCTGTGCACCTCCCTGGAGCTGTTCAATCTGGCGACCAAGTGTGCCAGGGTTGAGGAAGGGCGCCTGTCCCTCCTCGAGCTGCCAGCCGCTGACCCAGAATATAAGAAGCCCAAGACCAAGGACGTGAAGCGCAAGGGGGCTGCCGTGCTTGCAGCAGAGCCAGACACCAAGCGAGGCAGGGATCAGCCTGAGTCATCCAAGGGCAGCCGGTACTGCGTGTACCATGACCTCCATACCCACAACACCAACGAATGCCAAGAGCTCAGAGCCGTGCGAGACGTGCGTGCCCGCCGACGCCCCGAGCGCAGTGACAGGGGCTATGGCTGAGGAGGAGGAAGAGGTGGAGGACAATGGGAAGACCGTGGCCCTTGCCAAGGGTGGCGTGACCGACCTCGCGAGGACCGCTGGCAAGGCCAGCCTCGTGAGGGAGGTTGGAGGGACCCACCTCGCGAGGGGGGTTGGGGGGATCAGCCTCGCGAGGATCGCCCACAAAGCAATGCGGGCCTCCCTCCTCTGCCACCATAGCCAAGGAGGAACGAAGACCATCACCAGGACGAGGGGACTGGAGGCTTCTAGGAGCCGCGCGCGATCGCTTGCATCTTGGGTGGCGCAAAAGCCCCGGCCTCTCAGTGCATCTTCAAGCACAGTTTGCCCGTGAAGTGAATGTTGTCCTCCCCAAGCTTGAGGCCACACGCTCTCTCGGGTGGTCATCGGATCTTCATGTTCAGCTCAGCGGATCAGCTCAAGTGCGCGGCCACAGCCGGAGTCCTCCCGATGCTTTGTTCCTCGATCACCAGCAATGTGCAAGTCACCAGAACCCTCATCGATGGCGGAGCAGGGCTCAATGTCCTATCCGTCAAAACGTTCAACAATCTTCAAGTGCCATACAATCAGCTGCATCCAACCAAGCCTTTCTCAGGAGTCACTGATGGTTCCACGGTTCCGATAGGGCAGGTCCTCCTTCCTGTTACCTTCGATAAGCGCGACAACTACCGCACCGAACTCATTGACTTCGACGTTGCCCACATCCGCCTGCCGTACAATGCCATCCTCGAGTACCCAGCCCTGGCCAAGTTCATGGCTGTGACTCATCACGACTACAACATCCTCAAGATGCCAGGGAGCGGTGGAGTCATCACAATGCCTTGTGAAGAGAGAGACGCTGTGTGTTCTCTGGAACGCGCTTTCCAAGCCGCATCGATTGAAGACCCAGATCACAGGAATGGGATGCCTCCCGAGGATGCTCCTAAGAAGAAGAAGACATCGCCTGGCCCAACCCCTCGGGAGGCAGGCCCCTCACGGTCCGCACCCGTTCAGGGGGCACCTCCTTCTGTCGCATAGGAAGGCGCGCCCGGCGCCCTCCTCGAGCAGGGCTCGAGGGCTCTCTTCTGGAGGGCCATCGACTTTGCTAAGATTACGAGGGAGGTGCTCGGGCACCACATGGAGGCGTGCTTCAACGCACGTTTCCCTCAGGAGGAAGCAAGGCAAGGAGGGCCAAACCCTCAGGAATTCATCAGCGGGATCATTCAGGAGCTGCAGGAGTCAAGAGTCATGAGTGGCAGCCGCCGCTTGTCCGCTGTAGCTCCCCATCCAGGCGAGGATGGTGGGCTACGCGTCTGCATCGACATACCAGGACTCAACCGAGCCGCCTCTCAGGAGCGCCTATGGCCCTCACGCATGGGGCGCTGCGAAGGCCCACCCCATAGCTATGTTCGCATGCCTTAAGGCCTGCCGAATGTGGCTGCTGTGCGTCAGCGCCTCATGAGGAGCATCTTGGAGGCTCAGGCGGTCAGGCATTCCGCAATCCTGGCGGAGATGGAGATGGTCCATGAGGAGCCGCCAGCGCCTCCGGAGCCTCCCGAGGCCCCTGGACCTGGGGGCTCGTGAAGATCATCTCCCGCAGAGCACGATGTCCGCTACTTCAGCATCCCTCCATCTTCAGCATCATCAGGTGACATCCTTTGAGTTTCATTCTCAGCTGGGAGCGCCCCCCAGGGCTGCATCATTCCCATGCCGCGTGGGTCCGTCCCTGCGGCGTGTATCCCCTTTAGTTCATTTTTTCAGCTTACTTTATCGAAGGCACCCCTCGGGCTGCATCATCCCCAAGGTCGCTCGGGCCCGACCCAGATTTGCTCCTTCATAGCCAACGCGCTTGACCTAATCGCCCGCTCGATTGACACCAGCTGGTGGAGCTGATCCCTCACGGCACGACACTTGCGCATGGTCCATTCTTGCAACGTCGACAAATCTGGACGGCTGAGCTCTGGCCGTGGCAACCCCACAGGGCACCACCTCACCAAGCCTTCAGTGCCTTCATCACCCTCCTAGAGCAACCAGCAGCTGGCTGGCAGTTGTAACGGAAAACCCTCGCTTTTCTCATGATGAACTCGCAGGATCGTTTTAAGGAGCAGCGTCCGGCGAGGCCTCCGCGGCGTCTCCTTCACTCTCATCCACGCGAACCTCTTCCACGTTAAAGTTGGGGGTACCTGAGCATCGCGACTCATGGGCTCTTACTGGCTCTCCAGCCCTCACCCTCTGGCCTTGTCCACGGCATCGCGACCTGGCATACTAGCGACGGCTGAGCCCGCTTGAGGGCCGGGACCTAAGGACGTAGAGCACGAAGGGGAGAAAAGACGAGGGGGAAGAGGCACGTGGGGGACCTCGCCGGGCAACTCCTCAGCTGCCAACGCGCGGGCCCGGCGCCGCACCAAGGAGTGGTTCCTGACCCCCGAGATAAGTCACCCTTCGGAAACACTAGCTGTCACAGCACCAACCTCGCGCCTAATGCAGTTCCATTTTGGCGACGTCGCACTCCTTTCTCACCGAGCGATGGCTGCTTGAGCGCTAAAGGGGACCTCCTGAGCATCGCGACTCAGGGGCTCTTATTGGACCCCGGGCTGCTCACCTCCTGGCCTTGACTACGGCATCGCGACCTGGCATAGCAGCGATGGCTGAAGCCTGCCTTGGGACCGGGACCTGTCATCGCAGAGCGTCAAGTCCTCGCGAGGTTCGAAAGGAGGAACTAAGCTAAGACAGGATGAGCACCCCTCACCACTTCATGATAAGGATCATATTAACAAATGGAACTACAAGCACCTTACAAACCGCCGCGGCGTGTGTTCTTCGATTTCTCGCAGGGAACAAAAGGAGCAGATCCTAAGGAGTGCTAACTACGCGCGCCTCTGCAAGAGAGCCATCATCAACAGTGGGCCGTCAACCACCGGCGCCAACCCCATACAGATCAGTGGCGACGGCGGCCCGACGAGCCCACCCTGCTCCGGGAGCGGCGCAAGCTCGAGGGCTCGTAGCTGTCGTCGCTCATCTCCGGGGTCGCGAGGAGCTCGGCGGAGTCGCTGGATCCTCCAACACCTCTGCTGCCTGAGGAGCTGCTGGGGAAACGGTTGGCGAGCCTGGACCTCGCCGCGGCAGGGCCCCGGTCGCCTATATCAGGGCAGCACTCCAGCCGGCGTCCCTACGCATCGAAGACTTTGAAGAACATCAGGGAGACACCATTGTACTCAAGGTGGATTGCGAGGGAGCCACCCGTCCTGCAGACCCGGGCGATCTCGCCCCAGCCACGGGTCAGGTAGACCCTGCCCGGAGCGACGACCTCGACCCCCGCTTCGGTCGCAGGGGCATAGCAGCCAGCATGCTACAGCCAAAGCTCGATAGGCCCCCTCGGCAGGATCTCGAAGGCGAAGGAAGGAGGGAGGCGAATCCAAGACCGAGGAGGCGTGGCGGCGTGAAGCACAAGCTTACGAGAAGAGCCCATGGCGTGAACCCCAGGAGGGACGATGTGCACCGCCGTGATCCGCCGGCAGCGACGGCGCCTCTGGCGATGCTGCTCGGCGCCAGCATCTTCGGGTCCCTCGATCCGGGCATACACGGGCAGTGGGAATCCCGGCAGCGGCCGCTCGAACCATGGCCTCGCCCCCACCTGCGAAGCGCCTCCTTCCCCGCGGCAAGAGACGAGCCGTTTCTTTGGAGGAAGCGGGACATGACTCTCTCGGGGGGCCTTCCCCTTCTCTTCGGCAGAAAACCGACGGATCGGTGCCATCAGCGAAGGGAGGAGCAAGGATGAAGAGAAAGAAGAAGAGTAGCGGGAAGAGATGGATTGGAAGGGCTCGCGCCGTTCTGTACATATAGCCGAGGGAGGCCAACCATCGACCTCCACGATCACAGGTAATCATAACCCGTTTTGCACGCAGCGACTTGTCAAATCGTGCAGCTATCGAGGCGTCGTGGGGGAGCCAGGACGCCCACGTCCAATCAACCGCCACGCGGCACCAAGGCCGCAGGCTATTGGGGCCCGCGGTGCTTCGCACTTGCCTCTTCGCTTCTCTGCTAAGCCAAGTCCAAGCGCGCCTTGGGCCCGGGGGCTACTGTCGGTGTTTTGGGAACGGGGGTACCCGGACTTTCCTGCCTGCGGCCTGCGACGTGGCTCAAGGAGTGGCCCAGTACGGCCCATCTTCATTAACACATGCTCAAGACCCTCGCGAGGGGCCAAGCCTCATGGTGTGGACGACAGGAGGCTTCCTCAGGCACGGCCTTGTCAGGCTGGCTCGCGAGGAGGCGGAGAGATCAAGGCAGGGTACATCACGAGGTGCCCGTGATGCAAGCCATGGCGACCAAGGCTAGATGAGCGCCAGGCGGGCGCCGGCCTGCGCAGAGTCCTTGTTTCGCCTTTGGTGCAAAGGGGGCAAGCGCAGGCAAGGGTATCAAGCAAAGGCAACCATTTCGGTGCAACAAGACCAAGACCAGCAGGACGGCAGAACAGAGGTCATCGTGGAGCCCAAGCCGGCGTCATCGTCAGGGTCTTTTGGTAGGCGAGGACTAACTTTAGTTAGGATAAGTGTACTAGATGTTCCCCTTCGAAATGTCCAATTGTTGGCGCCCTTCCCGCTCAATATTTGGGAAGAGGCCCGGGGCCTTCGCCCATAAATAGGACTAGCCACCCATAGGGTAGAGCTTCTGGATCTGATCGGATCGACAACTGAGATATATATAGAGAGAGAGGCGACTGAACTCCCCTAGCAGTTCATCGCACCAACCAAGAACAGACCCTTGCGAGGCTGTTCTTCCCTTGTACTGTTCCTCATCAGCCCCAGACGCAATCCACACACCACAAACTGGAGTAGGGTATTACACCACAATGGTGGCCTGAACCAGTATAAATCTCGTGTCCCTTGTGTTGTTCTTCGTGTAGTTTAGGTCCCAGCGAGGCGGTGAGATATGGGTAGGCTGGGGTTTTGATCTCCGCGTACACCCCAGTGTTCGAACCTCAAGGGTCTGCCGGAACCCGAAATCCGATAGATCCCTCACCAGTGGCCATCTTCATCATCCCGGCACTCTCCATGACAAGGAGGGAGTAGTTCACTCTCGGGGCTGAGGGTATGTACCAGTAGCTATGTGTTTGATCTCTCTCTCTCTCTCTCTCGTGTTCTTGAGGTGATACGATCTTGATGTATCACGAGCTTTGTCGGTGTTCTGGGAACAGGGGTACCCAGACTTGCCTACCTGCAGTCTGCAGCATGGCTCAAGGAGTGGCCCAGTACGGCCCATCTTCATCAACACATGCTCAAGACCCACGCGAGGGGCCAAGCCTCGCGGGCCAGACGACAGGATGCTTCGTTGGGCACAACCTCGTCAAGCTGGCTCGCGAGCAGGCAAGAGTATCAAGAAAAGGCAACCATTTCGGTGCAACAAGACCAAGACCAGCAGGACGGCGGAACGGAGGTCATCGTGGAGCCCAAGCCGGTGTCATCTTCAGGGTCTTTGGCAGGCGAGGACAGACTTTAGTCAGGATAAGTGTACTAGATGTTCCCCTTCAAAATGGCCAATTGTTGGCGCCCTTCCCGCTCGATATTTGGGGAGAGGCCCAGGGCCTCCGCCTATAAATAGGACTAGCCACCCACAGGGTAGAGGCATCGGCATCTGGAGATAGAAAGAGAGAGAGGCGACTGAAGTCCTCCTAGCAGTTCATCGCACCAACCAAGAACAGACCCTCGCGAGGCTGTTCTTCCTTGTACTGTTCATCATCAGCCCCTGAGGCAATCCACACACCACAAACTGGAGTAGGGTATTACACCACAATGGTGGCCTGAACCAGTATAAATCTCGTGTCCCTTGTGTTGCTCTTCCTGTAGTTTTAGATCCTTGCGAGGCGACGAGACATGGGTAGGCAGGAGGTTTGATCTCCGCGTGCACCCCAGAGTTCGAACCTTGAAGGTCTGCCGAAACCCGAAATCCGACATTTGGCGCGCCAGGTAGGGGTGCGCCAGAATCCGCCTTCCGTCGCCTCGTGTTTCGCCGCCCGTCGCATCATCATCATCATGTCCGGCGACCCAACAGGCAATCCAGACCCCTAGGCGGCCTGGCCCGCCCGCGCAGAGCCGCTTGCCCAGGGCGACCTCAACCCTGTGCCCCAGGCAGCCCGCGGTCCGCAGGGCGTTGCGGGTCGCGGGCGACGCGGCCAGGCGGCACAAGCTCTCACGCCGTGGCAGGTGCGGTCGGCAGCAAGGGCCTCAAGCCATGCCGCGGCCATGGCACCGTACACCCGGCGGGAGCAGGAAAACTCAAGGGCCGCGCTCACGGTGGCCCGAGAGCTACTGCGATGCAGGCTGCTGGAGGGCGGCTGTGACGTGCTACTGGAGCGGGTGGCGGAGCTCCTGGGATCCGCCGCCTCGGGGGCTCACCCCTTCGGCGCCCAGCCACGGCCTCAGGCCCAAGGCGGACCGCACGGAGGCCCCATGCGCGCCCGCACAGCTCCGAGCGGATTCCAGGGCCACTCCAACACCAACCTGCCCGACGGCGCCTGGCAGCCGGTAGTGCCGCCTTCGCCTCCGACCAGTGAAGGGGGATCCACTGTAGCCCACGGTTTGGGTGGGCCACCACGCTACCACTCCCAGGTAGGCACCTCGAGCGGGACTGCGTGGCACACGGGGCACTACAGCGAGGCATTCGGGGCGGCGGCCCCGGAAGCGTATGTGCCTCACATGGTGGATCAAGGACACGTGCAACGTCATCCTCCGCCTGCACCACCCGGCGATCTACCTCTTTTGAGGCTCGGGCTTCCCTCACGGCAACGTCATCCTCCGCCTGCACAACCAGGCACTCCCTCGTCTCCAATCACTCGAGGTCCAGTGTGCGCTTGGTGGCCTCCAGCGTCAGTGCCTCCTCACGTTTCTGAAGCTCCACCCGGTCGACCGAGCCCCCCCTTCATCGACGCGAGGGCTGCCTCACGCAACTCCACCTGTTGCTCCAGGGAGCTACTCCAGGCCCGGAGCTCCCACGCCCGCTCTTCTGCGGCCCTACGCTATTGGTTAGCCTCCTGAGCCTCCTCGACGGCCCTGGAGTAGGCCTCCCAAGAAGCCGCCAGCGACACCTCAGCTTTCTCATTGTCGAGGTCATGCTGGTGGCGCGCATGTGCAGCGGCCACCTTCAGTTTGCGCCCCTCCTCAGCTAGGCCCAGGCCCTCGGCCTCAAGGCACGCGTCCTCGTCAGCAAGCTCTACACCAAGCTGGCTCACTGCGTCAGCCGCCCTCTGGAGGAACCCTTGGCGGAGGGCGCGGCGCTTCCGAGCATGCTCGAGCACGTCTTGTACGTCATCCTCCGCCCCAGGTGCGTGCGGAGGGCCACGGACCAGCAATCCCCCTCTGGGCAGGGGGCTGGGGGCTGGCGCCCTCACGATGGCCGGACGCACCTCGCCAGAAGCCTGGCCCAGAGCCGGTTCGTCCTCCAAGAAAGAACGCAAGACCGACCTCAGCCAGTCGCTGTCCACGACCAATCGAAGAGCCCGGGGCAGGCTGGCTATGCCCCGGGAGGGCTTGTGAAGGATGGTCGCCAGGTGCGCAGAATCATGACGTATCGCAGGATGGCTCACCTCTCCAACCGGCCTCACCACAAGGGCAGTGCTTGAGCTTGGGGCGCTTGGGGACGGTGGAGAGGGCGAGGCCTGGAGGGATGGCTCCTTAGCCATCTCCGTGAACTCGACCGGAAGGGCCCTGTAGGGTAATGATCAGCTGAAGCAGCAACAAAGTAAGGGACTGAGAAAGGGGAAGGCTTACTCATCAGTGGCGAAGTACTTCCTGCGCTTCAATAGGCGTCAAGGGTAATCATCACCCAAGGCCTCCCTTCTCTTTCGGAGAGCCTCGAAGTCCACGCGGAAGCGGCCTAGGAGCTCGGCACAAGGGTCAGGCTGCGACGAGGAAGAAGCGCCAATGTGACCAGTGTCAGGGGCGTCGCCCTGGCGCGCGCCGCCAGGCGCCGCACCACGAAGGGTGGCCGGGGCCTCAGGGGCCTCTTCCATGGGAGCCGCGGGCCGCGGCTCAACACCTTCAGCCGCCGCAGGGCAAGCCTCAGGAGCTGCCGCCTCAGGAGTTCCGCATGGCGTCATCATCCCAACGGTGGCCCCCTCAGCCCCCGGCGGCCCTTGTCTCCCAGCTCCACCACTCAAGGAAGGACCGTCGCGGGCAACCGGAAGGGCAACCACAACAACTGGGTTCTCACGAGGTCCCATGAGGCCTGCGGGGCGCAGCCCCCATTCGTCGAAGCTAGGCATCTGCTTCACAAAATCAGCCCTGTTTGAGCAAAGGTACAGCAGGGCACCCCCTTGCCGGATGCTGCCAGGGGAAGGGTCCCCAGTCAGGATCATGAGAACCTTCCTCAGCACTTCAGGCGTCAGATCTTCCTCCTGGAGCCTCATGCGGTCTTCACGCCCCCCGAAGGCCCACATCCGGCGGGAATGATGCTGGAGAGGGGCAATGCAACACAGGAGGAACCCCTTCACCACCTTGGGTGCCGTCACACCGAGCGCCCTCAAGTTCGCAAAGCGATTCCAGACGAAGACGAGCCGGGAGCTCGTGAGCGTCTCCTGGCCCCAACCCGAATTGGGGATAGCGGGCAAGGTTGGCTCCGAGAGCAGGGGGCTGGGCACTTCGACATCCACGTACAGCCACCGCTCTCGGAACCCAGTCGCAGGCGGAGGAAGGCTGAAATCAATTCCCGAGGCTGTTGTTTCTGGTGCGGCGAGGAAGCTCACGCACCCCGAGCATTGGGTGGGGTCGCTGAGGCGCAAAGAGAAGAAGTGGCGCAGCAAGGCGACCGAAGGAGGAATGCCCATCATCGCCTCGCAAACAAAAGCAAAAACGGCAAGAAGAGTAATGGATTCGGGACCCAAATGCATCATGTGGATCTGGTAATGGGAAAGAATGGCGTCGAAGAAATCAGAAAAGGGGGGAACCAGTCCCGCCCACAGGGCGTCGGCGAAGTATCGGACCTCGGTGACTATTCTATCAATAGAGAAGTGAGACGCGGGCCAGACCGTCGTCCTCCCGCACTCGTTGAAGATGGCGGCAAGGGCAGAACTGACCTTGTCCAAGCCTTCCCGGTTGAGTATGATTGACCGGTCGACAGCAGGAGCCGTCGATGGCGACGGGCGGGACGAGGGCACGGGCTTTTGCCCTTTCCCCTTCTTCGTCGGAGCCATGGCGACAGGAAGGGGGAGGATTCAAGATTGGATTGTAAGCGGAGGCTGGAGCTCGAGAGAAGGAAGAGCAGGAGGCGCGCGAGCGGCAAGAAGAGGGGTGACTGTGTGCAACCGCGGGTCCGCCTAGCTGGGCGCAAAATAAGGAGGCGTGCGGGAACATGGATGCCCACGCGGCGCCCAAGACTGCAGGCTATTGGGGCCCGTGGCATTACGCACTTGCCCCTTCGCTTCTCTGCTAAGCCAAGTCCAGGCGCGCCTTGGGCCCGGGGGCTACTGTCGACGTTCTGGGAACGGGGGTACCCAGACTTGCCTGCCTGTGGCCTGCGGCGTGGCTCAAGGAGTGGCCCAGTACGGCCCATCTTCATCAACACATGCTCAAGACCCTCGCGAGGGGCCAAGCCTCGTGGGGCGGACGACAGGATGCTTCCTCGGGCACAACCTCGTCAGGCTGGCTCGCGAGGAGGCGGATAGATCAAGGCAGGGTACCACACGAGGTGCCCATGACGCAAGGCATGACGACTGAGGCCAGGCAGGCGCCGGCCTGCACAGAGTCCTTGTTTCCTCCTAGGTGCAAAGGGGGCAAGCGCAGGCAAGAGTATCAAGCAAAAGCAACCATTTCGGTGCAACAAGAGCAAGACCAGCAGGACGGCAGAACGGAGGTCATCGTGGAGCCCAAGCTGGCGTCATCGCCAGGGTCTTTGGCAGGCGAGGACCAACTTTAGTCAGGATAAGTTTACTAGATGTTCCCCTTCAAAATGGGCAATTGTTGGCGCCCTTCCCGCTCGATATTTGGGGAGAGGCCCAGGGCCTCCGCCTATAAATAGGACTAGCCACCCACAGGGTAGAGGCATCGGCATCTGGAGATAGAAAGAGAGAGAGGCGACTGAACTCCTCCTAGCAGTTCATCGCACCAGCCAAGAATAGACCCTCGCGAGGCTGTTCTTCCTTGTACTGTTCATCATCAGCCCCTGAGGCAATCCACACACCACAAACTAGAGTAGGGTATTACACCACAATGGTGGCCTGAACTAGTATAAATCTCGTGTCCCTTGTGTTGCTCTTCGTGTAGTTTTAGATCCTTGCAAGGCGACGAGACATGGGTAGGCAGGAGGTGTGATCTCCGCGTGCACCCCAGAGTTGGAACCTTGAGGGTCTGCCGGAACCCGAAATCCGACAAGCTTTGCTATTATAGTTGGATCTTATGATGTTTCTCCCCCTCTAGTCTCTTGTAATGGATTGAGTTTTCCCTTTGAAGTTATCTTATCGGATTGAGTCTTTAAGGATTTGTGAACACTTGATGTATGTATTGCCGTGCTTATCTTTGGTGACAATGGGATATTCACGTGATCTACTTGATGTATGTTTTGGTGATCAACTTGCGGGTTCAATGAACTTATGCATAGGGGTTGGCACACGTTTTCATCTTGACTCTCCAGTAGAAACTTTGGGGCACTCTTTGTAGTTCTTTGTGTTGGTTGAATAGATGAATCTAAGATTGTGTGATGCATATCGTATAATCATGCCCACGAATACTTGAGGTGACATTGGAGTATCAAGGTGACGTTAGGGTTTTGGTGTATTTGTGTCTTAAGGTGTTATTCTAGTACGAACTCTATGATAGATCGAACGGAAAGAATAGCTTTGTGTTATTTTACTACGGACTCTTGAACGGAATTGAGTTTTCCTCATACGCTTCATCTTTTTAATATCTTTCGTCAGAATGATGGAAAGGAAAAGTGTGCTCAAGTGCTAGAAGGATAAGTATATAAAATGTTTGGCACTAAATCTTTGAATGATGAGCATGATTGCAATGTTGTTAGTATGAACTCGTTGAATATCCATAGTACTAATGATGATTGCACTAGTCATGATGAAAATGTCTCTTATAAGCATGTCAATTTTTGTGGAGTGGATAGAGTTTGCAAGTACACACCAAATAGGGAAGATAGATTTTGCAAGAGGCATAAGTATTTAGAAACTAAATGGTTGGAAGAAAGGCTAGATGTGAGTGCTGAAAATTTAAAATTTCTTTACCGGACTTGTGAACTTTGCAATGAACATGGTCATTTCAATCTCCGATGCAAATTGTTTCATGATCGAATCATGTCCAAAAATTGTGATGACTTGATTTCCCTTGCGCATCATAATGAACTTAGTTTGATTTTGGGTTATGAAGAAATGAAACGTTTAACTAAGAATATTCCAGAATTTAACCTTAAGAAATTTCTTGATATTGATCTAGAGGAAATATTTATGTATTGTACGGTAAATTGCATTGAAAATCCTTATATTGCCAATTACGTAAAGACAAGAAAACAAATAGAAGATGAAGAAAATACTAATGAAAGGGAAGAGACTTCCCAATATCTTCCTATTATTTCTTATGATGAATCAGGTAACGAGGAGGAGCCTTCTATTCAACCAATCTCATTAATAAGGAGCTCGAAAAGGGGGTTAAACCCACACATGATGTGAAGAAGAAAAGAAAAGACGGAGAAGCAAAGGTAGAAAGGTATCCCTCCCAAATGATGTTGCTCCTATTACTCATTGTGATGATAATAATTGCTATACTATTGGTACTATTCATACTATTAATGATGAGAGTGATTATGCTTATGATATGAAAAGGCCCAAGATTGGGGAAGCTATGTTTGATGAGGATGACATATTGGACAATATATTTGCTGCAATTAATGTTTGTCCCAAGCTTGGGGATGCTATGTTTAATGAAGATGATATTTTTAGCCTTCCACGTTTTGATGAGCAAATTTATTATGATGATAACATGCCTCCTGTTTATGATGATTATTTTGATGACACTTATGCTATAAAAAGTAGTGATGATTATATTTATAAAACTTGTCATGATTATGATTACTCTTATGATACACCCACTATTCCGTGTGAGAAGAATTTTGCTTATGTGGAGAGTAGTAAAATTTCTATGCAAGTAGATCATGAAAACAATGCTTTATGAGCTGGTTATATTGTTGAATTCGTTCATGATGCTACTAAACATTTTTATGAGGGAGGAACATATGCTTGTAGGAATTGCAATAATATCAAGTTTCCTCTCTATGTGTTGAAAATCTTGAAGCTATGCTTGTTTTGCCTTCCTATGCTAGTTGATTATGGTTCCCATAAGTTGTTTGCTCACAAAATACCTATGCATAGGAAGTGGGTTAGGCTTAAATGTGCTAGTAATATGCTTCATGATGCTCCCGTTACGTTTCAATTCTTATCTTTCAATTCTTATCAGCCACCCACCTCGAAAATAGATCCCTTCTGGGAGCGGGGGACGAGGCAGAAATATTTCCTCCATAAATCGAAATGGGCCTGCAGCCTAGGAACATCTCGCAAAGGGTAACAAAACCCACGATATGTAAAATGGAGCCCGGTGTGAGGTTGTGCAGTTGGAGACAATAGTACTCCAGAAGACCTCTGAGGAAGGGGTGGATGGGAAATCCCACGCCCCTCAGCAAAAAGGAAACAAAGCACAACCTCTCCCCTAGATTGGGATTGGGGAATTTATCCACCAGGGCTTCCCCATTGTAGGTGGTTAATCCCGCTCGAATGTGGACCAGATCCGATGGAGGGAGGTATCCCTGCACCTGCAGCATGGCCAGTTGAGCGCGGGACACCGAGCAGCTCTCCTAGTCGCCTTCTTGAGGGCCTTGGGGACGCGAGGAAGAACAAGGAGCATTGGCCATCTTTGGCTGGTTTCTTGGGGCAAGCCCTAAGGATTTCCATCTGGTTAGGAATGGAATCCGAGATTCGATCTCTCTCTTATAAAGCGTCTTATCTACATGGTCAAGGGGGTATTTGTAAAAATGCCTAGACCCTTCGTATTCATCTAACATGTGGAAGCCGAGGCGCGACGGCGGCGCAGAAGCTGGAGAGAATGATATTTAATGCAAACGCCGAACTCTATGAAGCACAATAGGGAACTTACCTTGCAATGGCCGAAGACATGAAGCCGGATACAACATCGTCATTGAAGGCAAGTTCGGGGGCTACTGAGGGTGTCCTGCATTATGCGGTCCTTGCGAAGCTGGGCTACGTGACATGGGCTGGACTAATGGGCCACAGAGATACAAGAATAGAAGGCCTCCTCTCGTGTCCGGATGGGACTCTCCTTTGCGTGGATGGCAAGATTGGCGTCCGGATGTGTAGTTTCCTTCCTTTGTAAACCGACTTGGAACACCCCTAGACCCCTCCGGTGTCTATATAAACCAGAGGGTTTAGTCCATAGGGACGATCACAATCTTACAGGCTAGATATCTAGGGTTTTAGCCATTACAATCTCGAGGTAGATCAACTCTCGTAACCCTCATATTCATCATAATCAATCAAGTAGGAAGTAGGGTATTACCTCCATTAAGAGGGCCCGAACCTGGGTAAACATCGTGTCCCCTACCTCCTTGTTACCTTTGATCCTTAGACGCACAGTTCGGGACCCCCTACCAGAGATCTGCCGGTTTTGACACCGACACCGTGTTCATCTCATCACCATATACTTCTTGTGTTATCTCGATGTTCCTTATATGCTAACTTTCCATTAATTGATGGCGTTTTATGAACACGCTACTGTTTCCCGCCATTTCCTCACCTGTTTCCCGCCACCCAGCGATATTGCGCATAAACCTAGGCATGGTGCGGCGCACGGAGGCAACAAGCGCAGCCTGTAGCACATCCACCTTTTCCAAGCATGCAAACCCACGAAAGCGCCGCCTCTGCCATCAACCTCTTCGATGAGGAAAACCAGAAGGCGCCACAGCCCGTCGAGGGGGTAGCGCTCCCCAGCAACGCGATGGACGACGCTGTAATGCACGTCATTGCAAGGGTTGAGCAGACCTTGGCGCATGGTGCTTCAGCGTCGCGGATCAAGATAGGCATGTCAGCACCGAGAGGCTGCAGCTCGCCGCACAACATGATCGATGGCGCGCCGGAGAGCAAGCTAGGCGTATCCGCGCCGATAGGCTGTAGCTCGCCGCACAGGGAGACCTTTGGAGCACCGCAGAGTTAGAGACGCGGCGCGCCGCACAGCAAAAGCAGATCCATTGGTGCTTGTCTGCTGTCGACAAGGCATCACAGCTGGGTACACGTCCCGTCAGTGCTCCCATTCCTCGCCAGGAGTGGGCACATGCCCGCTGCGCCGTACTTGCACCAGAGGCCGGCCACGTCGTACTTGCACTGGACGCCCGGCGTGCCGTTCGCATGGGTCATGCCCTTCTCCTTGTCCGCGGCCTGCTCGATGCCAACGCGCTGGTCGGTAGGCTCGACCGCCTCCTTGGCCCAGGTGTCCACCTGGGTGCAGTAGAGGAACATAGCCGTCGCATCCTTGAGGTGGTGATCTCCAATTAAATACCAACTTGGAGCTCGAGATCGCGCTCCAGATGTATCGCGAGCGTGTCGACCGCTTGGACGAACGCCTGCACGAGTTTAGGTAGAGCCAAGAGCTACAGTAGGCAAGGGCTGCTGGAAATGCTCTCATGGATGCGTTTTATTTTGTTGTGTCATTTCGACGTGGATAGCTATGTATTCACAGCAATCATAGTATTGCTCTGTTTATTGCTCTGTTGGAATGTGTGTACTCTGTTTTCCGTTCTTTTATGTTCTGTTTCAATGTGTGTTCACACGCTTTCCATTTTGTATATGTGGATGATAACAAATAGATTCAAATTAGTATAAAAACAGATAGAAAATGGAATTCATAATATAGATAATATTAATTGTTCATTAGTTCATCACAGAATATATATATATATATATATAATATCATCACATATAAGTGATGATACTTAACTACTAGGTACAATGCATAAAATTGAAAACAAACAATACTAAAACTAATAATCCCTCTTGGGGCCAGTATTCCGGCAGCCCCTCGCCAGCAGCTCCCTGGTGCGCGGCGTCTTCCTAGCGCGGAGGCAATACTCCGCCTCCTCCGCCTCGTCGCGCTTAACGTATGATTTGCCTCTTGCAGGCCGATGAGCGCGAACGATCTTGCCATTTTGTTGGGCGCCCACTGGAGCTCCTTGTCGGTGGCATGTTGAGCTTATCGGCCCTGCTCCGCACCGTGACGAGGCGCCCAGTGCCTTTGGCCTTCCTTGCGAAGTACCCGTCTTTGTACAACTCCTCTGCACGACGACGCGCCCACCCCCAAAGCTCCACCGCCTCCTTTTTCCAGGCGGCATCACGGGCTTCACAGGCCGCCTGTTAGCTGGCATCCTCCTCCGCCATCTCCTTCTTGAAAGCCACTTGCCTGGCTTAGTCAGCCGGCGGCAGGACCCCCAAAAGCAATCCAAAGTTGGGGGGTCCGGTGCAACCTCGTCTGGCGGCGCATAGGGGTCCTCGTCGCTGCTCTTCGAGTGAGCGTCCTCGAGGGGCGGTGACTCCTCATTGGCACGTGGGTAGACCAGCGGCGCCATGGTAGAGATTTGAGAGAGAGATAGTACGAGCAAGGGGACAATGTAGATGAGAATGCAGGCAGGACGACATGAGAAAGGTAGTATTTATTGGCGGCGGGAATCTAGATCGACAGGAACAATACACGCCGGTCGCCGGAATTTATGAGTACTGTAGTTTGAATTACACATGATTGCCGCAGCTCCGTGTGTGAACATAATAGCTGATGCTTCCCAATGCAGAACCATGTCTGATTAATAACGCCTTCCACTCACCTTCCAAACCTCGAGGCACGAAATAGAGTGCCAATCGTGTGGGGGCCGGTTGTCTTGCCATATTTTACATTTTCTATTTTGAACACCAGATATTTACATCATCTGGTGATTTTTAACTCACACACAAGTACACAAATATGATTTTTCAAACCGTTATGGTTAGCCTTTGCATGTAGATGTAGTTGAAATTTGAATTACGGTCATTAAATGGCTAGAAAATCACTAAAATGTCTTCAAAAGGTCAAATGACCCCTGAAAATTTCCAAATTTTCACATGACAGTTGTATTAGTGCACATTACACGTAGAAAAAACTAAAGGCCGTAAGAGGAAGCTATCTCCCGTTCGTCATCAAACATGCATTGTTCCTTCCCGGAACCACGAGCCTTCTAGTGAGTTGCTCCGGTTTGTGAGGGGTGTGTGTCCAAACTTTCGTCAAACAGGACAATTTTTTACCACATCAACTTGGTGGCATGACATTACATCAAGCAAGGTTTCATGTTTTTCTGATCATTTTTTAATTTTTTGGAATTAAAATGCCATGGCACTCCATGCATGTGTCCATCCCGTGAGACCAGCATGTTTGAAAATTCCTTCTAATTTACTGCGCATGGAATTAACTCGCACACAAGTACACAAATATGATTTTTCAAACCATTATGGTTAGCCGTTCCATGTAGATGTAGTTCAAATTTGAATTACGGTCATTGAATGGCTAGAAAATCACTTAAATGTCTTCAAAAGGTCAAATGACCCTTCAAATTTTACAAAATTTTCACATGACAGTTGTATTAGTGCACGTTACACGTAAGGCCATAAGAGAAGCTATCTCCCGTTTATCATCAAACATGCATTGTTCCCTCTCGGAACAACGAGCCTTCTAGTGAGTTGCTCCTGTTTGTGAGGGATGTGTGTCCAAACTTTCGTCAAACAGGCCAATTTTTTTACCAATCAACTTGGTGGCATGAAATTACATCAAGCAAGGTTTCATGTTTTTCTAATAATTTTTTAATTTTTTGGAATTAAAATGCCATGGCACTCCATGAACGTGTCCATGCCGTGAGACCAATATGTTTGAAAATTCCTTCTAATTTACTGCAGATGGAATTAACTCGCACACAAGTACACAAATATAATTTTTCAAACCGTTATGGTTAGCCGTTCAATGTAGATGTAGTTCAAATTTGAATTACGGTCATTAAATGGCTAGAAAATCAATTAAATGTCTTCAAAAGGTCAAATGACCCTTGAAATTTTCCAAATGTTCACATGACAGTTGTATTAGTGCATGTTACACGTAGAAAATTTTTGAAGGCCGTAAGAGGAAGCTATCTCCCGTTCGTCATCGAACATGCATTGTTCCCTCTCGGAACCATGAGCCTTCTAGTGAGTTGCTCCTGTTTGTGATGGGTGTGTGTCCAAACTTTCATCAAACAGGCCAATTTTTTACCACATCATCTTGGTGGCATGACATTACATCAGCAAGGTTTCATGTTTTTCTGATCATTTTTTAATATTTTGGAATTAAAATGCCATGGCACTCCATGCATGTGTCCATGTAGTGGGACCAATATGTTTGAAAAATCCTTCTAATTTACTGCCCATGGAATTAAATCGCACACAAGTACAAAAATTTGATTCTTCAAACTGTTGTGGTTGGCCATTGCATGTACATGTAGTTCTAATTTTGAAATATTTCCAAAATTTCACATGACAGTTGTATTAGTGCACGTTATATGTTGAAAAAAACTGAAGGCCGTAAGAGGAAGCTATCTCCCATTCATCATCAAACATGCATTGTTCCCTCTCGGAACCACGAGCCTTCTAGTGAGTTGCTCCGGTTTGTGAGGGGTGTGTGTCCAAACTTTCATCGAAATGCCAAAAAATTTACCACATCATCTTGGTGGCATGACATTACATCAACCAAGGTTTCATGTGTTTTTGATCTTTTTTTATTTTTTTGTAATTTAAATGCCAATGCACTCAAGGCTTAATTGTGTCATAGCCGTTAGACTAATATGTTTGAAAATTCCTTCCAATTTACTGCACATGGAATTAAATCACACACAAGTACACAAAATATGACTTTTCAAACCGTTATGGTTAGCTGTTGCATGTACATGTAGTTCAAATTTCAATTACGGTCATTAAATGGCTAGAAAGTCACTTAAATGTCTTTAAAGGTCAAACGACCCCTAAAATTTTCCAAAATTTGACATGAAAGTTGTGTTAGTACTACAAATTTGCTTGTACATTTAAAACACCATATGTTGCCACTTTACTCCAAATTCATCTTTCACAGCTAATAAAAGATATCTACAACATCATACACAGTTGTTTTGTAGGAATCATTTGCGATGAAAATTTCTCGGTCTATTTAAGTCTTCCTCCTTAAGCTTTGCCGGCTCGTCTGCTCCAGTGCCGGCAACCCCCAAATCCACATATCCCGATCCCCATTCCCGCACCCCCTTCTTGCAAAGATGACGCCGTGGAAACACTTTGTGAAAGCCCGTACGATGACCGCATGCCCCCCCCCCCCCCGAGCGTCGCCGCCTGCGCCGAGAGCGCGGCCGCCTACACTGAGAGTGATGCCGCATCCGCATTGAGCGTGGTCGCTTCCACTGAGAGGGCGTCTGCGGCAGCCGAGACGGCTGCAGCTGTTGCTGGGACGGTGGCTACAAACACCAAGAGTGCACGAGCTGCCGTCCGTGTCGCCGATGTCGTCGTGGCCTGGGTCGAGGCCATCCATGCCAAGATATTCCAGGCCACCATGGAATCCAGCTTTCAACCCACGTCCAAAAAGGCGGCGGTGGCCATGGAGCACCTGCTTCCTTATGAGGTCGTCGAGCGGGAGTTGGAGGCGGCGGCGGAGATCGAGGAGCGCCAGGAGGAGGAATTGTGTGTGGCCTAGGTCGAGGTAGAGAAGAGTATGTCTGTCGAGGAATCGGTGATGGAGTACCTACGCGAGCTCTAGCGCAGCTACTACTACGAGTAGTACAACCTTAAGGGCGGCGCCGAGGATGAGGACGCGATCGACTTCAGCAGGGGGCACGCGGAGTCCACCTACGGCGGCATGTTTCCAGGACAAGTCATCGACGTCTCATCTCACACCGGTGATACATAGGCCGGCGCGGCGGCAGATTTGTTATAATTATTCGTACTTAGCCTTTGTTTTTAATGCTGGTCTTTTGTTAGAGCAATGTTTAGGTCAATTGGCTCTGTTTGATTACTAAAATTGCTCGATTCAGTAAGTCTGGTATGTGTGCTTTATGCTCTTTTTTGTGCCCAAATTAGCAAGCCATGTTAAATTATGCAATGATGTACCCGGGGAAATTTCCACCAAAATTTGAATTTCAAACTCATCACATGTGGGTTAAGCAGAACAATTGTTTGTGATGCACACTATCGATCAAAGTGAATAGTGTCCGGTGGCACCGCGCGCAAAGTTTCCCTCCACATTTAGAAATTTTTGGCCTACTGCCGAAATATCTATCCTCGCCCCTTCCCCATCCCCTTTTCTCCCCGACCACAAGTTACATTTCCCCTGTTTCCCCTTCCTTCCTTCCTTCCTTCCTTCCCAAGCTATAGCCGCTTCCTCGCTTGCTTCCTCGGTCTCGCCGTCTCGCATCCTACCGCCAGTGCCGCCATGGTCTTCTTCAAAGACCTCCCCAGCGGTTCCTCCTCCGACGACGACTCCTTCACCATCCGGGTATGCCTCTCTTCTCTCTCTCGGGCTATGACTTGGAATGAAGGATTTTTACTCGACGGTCGATTTGAGTCATTTCTTCCTCTTGTAGTTCCCTCGGACCATCACTTGCAACGAATGGAGCAGGGTGGCTGAAGATCTGTCTGCTCGTTGTCACCATCAATCTCCATGCGTGAAGCTAGTTGCATTTGAATCTGTGGACAGTGGGAGGAAGTTACTGGCATGTGCAGAGAAGGTTAGACCCTCTTTCATTGTTACATATCATTTGTTAGATGTGATTCAGACACTGTCATGGTCCCAACCCATTCATACCACACCTTCAACCAAACGCATCCTATGACAGTGTCATAGTTTGTAACTAGTATTTAAAAATGTTGCCATCTCATCAGCGGTGCCATTAGAAAATTATTTGGGACCGCTTCAGCATTTTGTGGAGCCAACTTGTCCACACATCCGAGCAGCCAAGCAGTAAAATACTAAATCTTTATGGCATGAAGGAACTGGGCATCAGAGCAACTAGGTGTTCCGGAGTTCGGGTCCCTGATTTTTTCCGCTGCGTCGGCTCGCCAGTGCAGGGCACCGGTGCAAGATGTAGCAACATTTGTCTTTACACCGGTTTTGGCATACATAGTGGACGACCTTAGTGCTATTAGTTCTATGTTACTAAATTTGTGCATGTACACACCTGTTAGTATCAATTTGATGTCATCCAAACACTATCGCTATGTTGTTGCAGTTATATTTACCTTCCCCTTAAAATGTTCAATTTGTTATTTATAGTACATGATTAAGAACTTGTAGCATTGTTGTAGTTAATTATAGCCTCTGATGTTTCAGAATTTGGTTATTGTCTTGGTAGCAATTAATTCATTTGCACATTGATCTTTTTTAGAAGATATGTCATAATTAACCTATTTCTTTAGTTTTTCAAAATAAGTATTGGTGATTTTCTATGTTGCTATAAACTCATTTTCCCTACAATTGTCACTGATATAGTTTTAAATATTATAGGATGAACAGAAGTGTTCTTACTTGGAGTGGGTTGATCAAGAGCGGCCACAGTCTTTGAAGATGTGCCTAGCAAAGCTTTGGCGCATGTATCAGGAAGATAACATAGGTAGGCTTAGAGAAAGT
The DNA here is from genome assembly GCA_963921465.1 of Triticum timopheevii. NCBI lineage: Eukaryota > Viridiplantae > Streptophyta > Magnoliopsida > Poales > Poaceae > Triticum > Triticum timopheevii. The sequence continues at coordinate 322,720,870 of OY997266.1, forward strand.
GTTGTCAACGCTAAAGAATATTTGAAGATGCGGGATAAAAAGAGGAAGATGGGGAATGAGCTCAGATTTCTTAAATCAGACTTTGCTAAGATGGTGTTGGCGAAGGAGGAGGCACTTTCCCAGCTGGCAAGTGTAAAACAGGCTCTTACTGAACTGAAAGCAGAGGTGGATAAGGCGGGCCTGGATGATCTCGATTAGGGAAATGAATATATTTTTTTAGTATTGTTTTTATGAAGTTGAACTATCTATATGTTGTACTGTGTTGTTTTCCGGTAGCTATCGTACTGTGATGTTAAAATATATCTATGTGCCTGATATGAAATTGGCAAATAGTTGTTTGATATGAAATGTGAATTTGTGTAATACTGAAATTATTAATTGTAAACTAATAAACCTGCTAAATGGGTCATGGAAATTTGCAAACGGTTCTAGAAGTAAAAGCGCTTGTGATGGATAGCCCAATGCCACACAATTTTCATCATCAAATCGTGTGTGACGTAGTTGATAAAAGCAAACGGTTAATCAAGGCAGAGCGTGTGTCATAGTTACAACTATCACACACGAGCCTATACATAAACCTATGTGGGATGTACATACGAACGGAAACGTTTTCCCTGGATTGACTATGTGGGATGTACATACGAACCTAAACGTTTTTCCTGGATTGACTGTGTGGGAAGTACATACGAACGGAAACGTTTTCCCTGGATTAACTGTGTGGGATGTACATAAGAACGGAAACGTACTCCTTGGATTGATTGTGTGTGATATACAAACGAACGGAAATGTTTTTCTGGGATTCACCGTGTGGGATGTACATACGAACGGTAACAATTGGGTTTCGATGCCTCGCCCGATCGCACACGAGCTCATTTTGCCCTAGCCTGTGTGCCAGGAGGGCCCATCCCCGACGGTTTCTTGGTCGTGTGGAAAGGACCCCCTATCGCCCACACTCACTTGGCGACGGTTCCAAATGCCGTCGTGGAAAGGGGTTAAAAACCATTTGTATAGCATCGACGTGTACCAGTGCTAGTAGTACTCTCCACCACTACAACTATGAGGCCATCCAACGGTGTCCCGGCAGAAGACTGCGGACACCAATTATTTGTACATATTTAAATTTTTTTTCACACCACAAAATTATCCATGAAAACAACACATGGCAAAATTTCATGGCGAACGAGGGTTTTGAATGTGCTGGGAGGGGTGGGGCTCGGAGGGGTTGTTGGGATCTTGCCAGGGGTAGACAAAATATTGGCAACCCTTTTGTCCACCCGTGCCTTTGCCACCGATGAACGAGGAAGTGATCGGGTGCTCATGCGTTGGAGATAAGTTCACACGAGTTGTGCTTTTTTTTGTCCCACCATGGCGCCCAAGCCGGCCGTAGGCCGACCGGCGACCCACAAATTATGCCATCCAACCATAGCCGCACACATTCTGACAACAACTCAACCAACCGGACAAAATTCATGCAAACAAGGTGATATTTCATATAAACAATAATGGAATTCATATAAAATACCAGATTTTCATATAAACATGACGAATTTCAGTACATTGAAATCAACTAAGCGGTGGTACTCCCGCGGATCCATTTATCTTCCTCATGTCTGGCAGCACAATCACCGGACTGCCTGGAGCCCCGGAGGTATATTCTTCAGCACAAAGGATGACTCGCTTCCCCACCGCTCAACTGACATCGTTGGCTGATGCCCAAGATGGAGTTCGAAGGGGGCTTCTCCGCTTCCGTGGAGCCCATGCAGGGTCGACGAAGGTGCTCGTAACAGAAGGATCCGGCAAGACACCTATCGTACACGCCGGCGTCGCCTCGGCGGTGGCCTTCATGGGACCCAAGGGGCGGCGGCCTCCTGTGTTCTACTTCTCCTCGATGATGGCGGCAGACGCGGAGGCGCTGGCCATCGACTCATCGCTCTCCGCACACCCGGCTTTTGTCTCTGCATGCATGGCGCGATCGTAGGCATGGGAGTCTCGGCCAGAGAAACGAGAGACATGGTCGCAGACACAGGAGACACAGTGGACGGTAGCAACGACGCACGTGCTCCCCGCCATGCCGGCGTGGAGTAGCTCGCCGCTCCTTGTCGAGCGGGCCTGGAGCGGCGAGTTGCTGAACCACGCGCCGTCTTGGGGCGGCAACTGGCTCCATCGGGCGAGCAGATGGAGGTTTATCAGCGAGCTGCATAGCTCGTATCCGGAGGGCTCGGTGGACTACCCAGCCGGCTTGGATGCTGGATAACTACTCTTCATAAGCCATTGTAAGAGTGGAGAAAATGGTGAATTAGGAGATAGGGGAGCGGCGGAGGTGTGCGATTCTTGGCCGGTGTCTAGCCTCATTAAATAGGATATTAAATATACGGTGGACGGGAGGAGCTCGGCCGGCGTTGCATTTAATGCCGGCCCGGTCATGAACGGACGTGTGTCCGTAGTGGATTTCTCGGCTTCCACATAGGTTTCATGGAGGCGTTTGAATGAGGCAAGGAAGCATGTTCAGTCGGGCGTGAAGCGAGCGGCGCTCTCGACTCTAATGTACGACACCACGCCGTTCTTCCACTGACGTGTGGGCTCGTAGGGTACCTGGCCTGCATGTTTGTGACCCAATGCAGGCAGTGCACGGTAGAGGAGCTTTTGGTGGGCCGGGGTGGTGATAAGCGGGAATTTCATAAATCGATGATTGTTCATTGAGTGTGACGTCATCTAATTCATGTAGGTTGATAAGCCTATTATATAATGTAAGAGATTTTAAAATTTTCATATATACGTTGATAGCCCGTTGTGATTCATAAGGACCATTGCAAACATCAATGTTCTTCTTATCACAGATAAGATTGATTAATACTCGTAACAGTCCATGTCCTTCACAAAGGGTGGATGCACGTATAGATTGAGCGTGTGTCTTGGGTCATGTGTTATGTGCATGCAGGCGTGCAAGTGTTGCGTGCGTTCATGTGTACGTTTCAGTGTTGCATGCATGTGTGCATGTGTGCGTGTGTTCGTGAGTGCATGTGTATGTGTCAGTGTTGCATGCCTGCATGCGTGCGTGTGTTTGTGTGAATGTTGCATGTGTGCATGTGTACGTGTGAGTATTGCATGCAGGCATGCAGGCGTTGCGGGCGTGTTTGTGAGCATGTGTGATGTGTTTGTATTCACCACCGTGGCTCATGCGTGCATGCAATTAAAATGGCCGGCTCAACATATCATCACAAGACGATCCTTGTGCGCTGTGGTTAGGGCGCGCGGGCTGCAAACCAGAGGTCTCACGACTTCGAATCCCCACCGACCACTAATTTATTACCATTTTTGTCTTCCATATACGCACTGACGGGTGGGCCCTACGATAATGTGCGCTGGTGAATGTGGACCGTTTGACTGGTCAATTGATCGTGTCATCAACAATTACGGAGCTGTATGGTGAGCCAGTGACCATATGATCACCATAAAATGTATTTTATTAACACAGTAAAAACTCAAACTACCATTTCTTTCTTTCATATACGCCGCTGATGGTGCAACACTAGTTGCGCCATGTGGAACGTTTGACAGGTTAATTAATCGTGTCATCAGCAAATTACGGAGTTGTACGGGTGAGCCAGTGACCGTATAATCATGACATGTATTTTTTAACAGTACACATAACACATGCAAGCGCTCATATATACGCGCAAACACTCACCGCTATAAGCACACACACGCACACCCTACCTCTATGAGCACCTTCGAGAGAGTGAGCCAACATATGATCTTGAGATTTTACGAAGTCACCATAGGTGCCTTGTAGTCGAGGGGAACATCTCCTCCCACTGAACACACATCGCCAGAAAATACTAAAATTAATCCTGGATAAATGCGAGCACCAGGACTTTAACCCTAGTGGGCTGGGGAAACCAATGCCCTCCTAACCATCCAACCACAGGTTGGTTAGTAGCACAAAATGTATATGGTGACCGTGATGAGCTTATTCTTAAGTCCACTGACCATATCGTCCTTTTGCTTCAAATATAATGACCGTAAGTGTTGTCACCAAAATAGGGAGCACGCATAAATACAATGTCCATCAGTGTCATCAACAAAATACGGAGACGTATCGTGAGTTAGATACCATATGATCGCCACGAGAATGTGTACGGTGACCGTAATGAGTATATTCTGAAGTCTAGTAACCGTATAGTGCTTTCGCTTGAAATATAGTGATCGTCACGCGTGAACGTGTTAGGGGCATGCATACTTTTAGAGGGCCAAGAGACAGTTTGTGTGCGTATGTGAAAGTGGTGTAGAGAGGGGGTGTCCGTTGGAGACAAGGAGAGATATGCCCTTCGTTTCTCTTTCCCGTGACTAATAGTTTAGGAGAAAAAATAAACATTCACAATGCAGAGCAAATATTATTGGATGCACCATGCAATTAATTTTCATGCATAACTTTGTACTACTGTATATGCTTATTTTCTTAGTGGCCGATTGTGTGTGGGGTGTGGTGGGCACATCATTTCTAGTTCTGGTGGGGCAACGTGAGGACTCGTGGGGGTTCCATCCTGCACCACATTGGTTGGACCGAGACGCATTATATGAAGATCCATGTGGAGGACTCAGCATACAAGACGATGCTACCAGAGTTGTGGAGGACTCTATCCCCACTTATGATAAGTCGACTATATATAATTTGTAACCCTAGGCCCTGAAAATGTTATATAAGCCCGGGGCTAGTTTGTTGATAGTATACACATACGCACAATGCTTGGTATTCACGTGTACTTTGTACACACCCCTATCACAATTATACAGTACCAAGAGTAGGCTTTTTCCTCAACTGCAAGGGCCCGAACTTGGGTAAAACTTTGCCTTGTATTACCATCCAGCCTAACAGTCATGGATATCCTACCGAATGATCTGATGCAATCATATCTGCCAACTACTAAGAGAGAGGTGTGGGGGGCATTATGTACGAGAGAGGCCTAAAGATAATGTGCACGCGGGAGACACGTAGGCACATATATGTGCCTATAGAGGGCTAGTAGAGACAGTGCGTGTGTATATATGCATGTGAGAGAAATAGTGCTTTCCAACTGAGATTGGTGAAAAGACTGGTACAGAGTAGTAACAAAGAGAGAGGGAGATATATAGAGAGTGTGTGTGCGTGAGACACCCCGGGAGAGATTGCGAGCATGTGTGAGAGAGAAATGCCGATGTATATAAAGTGTGTGCACTTATGCGTCAGATAGAGAGATATATAGCGCGTGTGTGAGAACGGATCGAGGCATAGTGCATCTACGTGTAAAAGGCGGTTCTATGCATTAAATTAAAATATAAATGGCATTATTATTTTTGGATGAGATCATGAATTTTGCAATTTGCATATGAACGAACATGGGTCTATCAAACACCCATAATCTATTGAATTTTAGCTTGTGCATGGGTTTATTTAATATTATCGATCCATAGAGTGAGAGTGGTTTGAAATCCAGACAATGCATTGCTTTTGCAATACATATATAAACATTAATTAGTGCACTCCATGTTGTTAGTGTCAAGCACTTTATACATTTGTCACTTACATGGATACATTCCAAATTGCTAGCTACGAAATAGAATACATGTTGAATTCAACATAAAGGGGGTTTCAAAGATTCGAATTCATAGGAAGTGCATTCATCTATTTGAATCCGAGATAATGGCATTTGTGTAAATCAGATATAAAAGGGGACATCAAATTTTGTTGTGTGTTCGAACATACTATATATTCATACGCATGTCTAACTATTTTTTGCAACCAAGGAGATTATATTTGGAACCATGCATGAACTGAGGTAAGTTGCATATTTTTTAATATATACTCATGTACAATGTATATTCAAATGTACCCCCTCCATTGCAAAATATTCATAGTTTTAGGATTTTCAAGAGTCAAGATTTGTGAAGTTTGACAATTCCTGAAAGTTCAATTCAAGAGAACTGAAAATGTTAATGCTTCTTCTCCCAAATATTGAACGAAGCGCCAAATAAGCCTTTGGTCACCTGAAACCGCGCAAGACTAATGTTTGGTGGTAGGAAATTACTGTCCTGACTCTGACCCGTGTAGCATATCGGCCTGATGTCCAAAGGTCTAAACTGGGGTATGTTTGTAACTTCACCAAGACGCTAGTCTCAACTGCCTCCGAGAAGCATTCATACACCATGGGCGCCTAAACACCCATGCACTCGGCCGAAATCTATCCCGCCCACCATTTGGGACACCTGAGATTATTGTCCTACCCCCGACCAGCAATATGTCCAAAATTTTAGATGGGGCAAAGTTTGTAACTATCCTCAAATTTCAAACAATTGCGTCCCAAACCGAAACATTGTTCCCCCTTAGTGCTCCCCTCCCTCCGTTTCCCCATTCGTACTCCGCGGACACCAAAACACCCTCTCCACCAGCCGCGAAACACCAGCGTCCTCCGTCTTCCACCCAATCGTGCCCAATCCACTGCCGCCCTGCAACATCACGCTGGAGCCGGTACCCCGATGTCGTTGTCCAACGCAACCGCAACGCCCTCAAGGACTTAGCAGCTGAAGCCGAGGTGGAGTTGCCTCCACGATGTCGATGCTGATGTGCGCCGTACCAGAACCACTTCGACCACGCCGTCTTATGCCTCACCGTTGCCGCTCCACTTTCGCAACCGTCCGCCACACCAGAGTTGTTCCCGCTATGCCATCGTTCACCGCCTCAGATCTGGTTCCCCGCCGCCGACAAACGGCCACCACACCACACTCAACAACTTGGCCATGGGCTCGTCCAAGGCTCCACCGTCCTCCACAACTTCTTGTTTCTAGCGAACCACAAGAAGATCATTGGAAAAACAGAAGGAGGACACAACACTGCCAGCAGAAAGAGGTACTACTCTTCCCTTATTCGTGTAAATCTTACATCTCTGCTCACACCGTATTCATCCCACGAAAGAAAATAGTTGAGCGCTTCTTACCGCACCTTCTCCTTGATACTAAATGCACAAGGTTTCCTCCCATTTAGTATTTCACCTTAGCTAGACGTCAGTAGCCCGCCTGGATTTCAATTCAGGGTCAATTGATTCACAATTAAAATAAGCAGCACCCGCTTAGTCACGCGGAGCACCTATTCCGCATGTTCGCCGGGGAAGCGGTGCATCGGTGTATATCATAGGGCTGTGGGGCGCAGGAGCTACTTGCGCCTAATCTGGAGGTCAGCGAGGCTTGAAGGGATGGCCAGGGGGCCGTGCCAAGCATGGCGGTGCGGTGTGGTCGAGGGGATGGCGGAGGCAGGGGACTAGGCCAGTGGTCACTAGCATTTCGAGGAAGATCGTCAACACTGACTGGCTAGAAGTAGATGAAGGCGATCTGCCCGTTCTTTGTATGGTGCAGAAAAAATGGACTGGCCTATTTGTTTTCGGTCGACTGTTATTTTCATAGGACCACACCTTGTGGTGTGCTGGAGGAGCATCTGCATTTCCCAGCAATCCCTCTGCTCATATTTCAAAATCATAGAATCTAGTAATTTCGTGTGACATGCATGTTGTAGAGCTACCATATGTCTCCTGTCATTTATTTCTCACCGGCCTGCTATCTCCTAATTTTACACTGTACTGCTTGTGCACACACTTCACCCATACTCACACTATTGTTTTTTTATGCATGGGTATTTCAGACTCTAACGCAGTGTTGATGAATACACAAAAGAAAAGATAGAAGTCGCTCCAGTGTAATTTGAAGATAAGCACTAAGCATTTCAGCGCTCTAAAGGATGTAGTGTCAGCAGATGGAGACAGTAAACGTAGCTCTGCAGTTGATGATCTCAATTTCCACACACAACCATCCCAGGTGCTTGCTTTAACTTCGCGCTGTCAAATGTGGTTGCATGTTGCATATGGTGTCTAGCTTGTATTGCTTCCAATTTGGTTAAATTGCATCTGCTTACTTTACACATTATACCTTTGATAATTGCATGTCTTCCTGTTTTTGATACATACTACATATGTTTATTAACCATGTTCGTACATCAAACTAATACTCTTTTGTATCCCTCATCAATCACTTATGATGAGACAGTCACCCCAGTGGGTTACTATGAGACGTGCTACTCGTTTAAAGAGTGCAGTGTCATCCTCCCCCCATGTTTTTCAAGAAACAACAAGGCTAAGTGAAGATAGTCAACATAGCTCTCTAGTTGATGACCGCAATTCCCCTACACCACCATCGCAGGTGCTTGCTCTTACTTGGCAATGTGATATGTGGTTGCATGTTGCATATGGTGTCTACCTTGTAATGCTTCTAAATAGGGTAAATTGCATCTGCTAAGTTAACACATTATACCTGTGAACATGACATGCCTTCCTGTTTTTGGTACATACTACGTCTTTCTATTAACCATGTTCTCACATCAGACTACTTTTCTTATGTATCCCTCATCAATCACTTCTGACGAGACACCTTCAAATTGATAGTGTAATATTGGTTGCATCTTGCATATTATTTCAAACATGTATTGCCTCTAATTTGTTGAAGTGCTACTTATAATGAGACACATCTAACTTGGTAGAGTGATTTTGGTTGGATCTTTCATATGGTTTCTAGTTGCATTGCTTCCGATTTGTTGAAATGCCTTCCACTTAGATATTTTTGTACATACTCCATCCTCCAAAAATGTCGTTGCCTTACATAAAAGTTGTGTTCATAAGTATCATGCATCAACAAATTTGGAAGAGCGAACTTCATTCCTTTTTCTTGTGTGTTTACTTGACAAGGCAAAATCTAAAAGGACGAACGCACGGAATGATGGTGGTCCTCTGCAGATTCTCCTACTACTCCTACTTTAGTGCAAGTTCCAAATCTCATCTCCCCTACTCCACAACCCCAGGTGCTTGCTCTAACATAGCAGTGTGATATCTGGTTGCATGTTGCAGATGGTGCCTAGTTTGTATTGCTCCTAATTTGTTAAATTGCATCTCCTTAGCTTACACATTATACATGTGAATATGACACACCTTCCTATTTTTGGTACATACTACATCTGCCTATCACACCATGTTCCTGCATCAAACTACTGTTCTTGTGTATCCTGCATCTATCACTTATGATGAGACAGTCACGCCCGTGGGTTAGTATGAGACGTGCTACTCTTACAAAGAGTGGAGTTTCATCCTCCCCACATGATTCTCAAGAAACAACAAGTCTAAATGAAGATATTGAATGTAGCTCTATACTTGAAGACCGTATTTCCCCTACACCACCATTGCAGGTGCTTGCTCTAACTTCGCAGTGTGATATGTGGTTTCCTGTTGCATACGGTGTCTAGCTTGTAATGCTTCTAATTAGGGTAAATTGCATCTGCTTAGTTCACACATTATACCTGTGAATATGATATGCCTTCCTATTTTTGGTACATACTACATCTATCTGTTAACCATGTTCTTACATGAAACTACCTCTCTTCTGTATCCCGCATCAATCACATACAATGAGACACCTTTATTCACTGCATATTGCATATTATTTATATCCTGTTGCCATGTATTGCTTCTAATTTGGTCAAATACATTTATGAGGCCACCCATTTAATTTGGCAGAGTGATATTGGTTTCATCTTTCATATGGTTTCTAGCTTGCATTGCTTCTAACTAGTTCAAACACCTTGTGCTTAGTTTACACTTTACACATCATACATGTCAATATGTCACGGCATCCTGTTTTTCATACATATTCCATCCTCCTATCATGTGGTTGCCTTACATGAAAGTAGTGTTCGTCAGTATCATGCATCAATGAGTTCAGAAGAGAAAATTTTATTCCTTTTTCTTGTGGGTTTGACTTGACAAGGAAAAATCAAAAAAGAGGAAGCAAAAGAGTAAGGAAGGCGATGATGGTGGCCCTCTGCAGCAACGTAAACAGAGCATCTGTATGGATTCTCCTCGTACTGCTAGTGCATTTCAAGTTCCAAGTCTCCGCTCCCCTACTCCACCATCCCAGGTGCTTGCTCTAACTTGGCAGTGTGATATTTGGTTGCATGTTGCATATGGTGTCTAGCTTGTATTGCTTCTAATTAGTGTAAACTGCATCTGCTTAGCTTACAAATGATACGTGTGAATATGCCACGCCTTCCTGTTTTTGGTACATACTATATCTGTCTATCAAACCATGTTCTTAAATGAAACTACTCTTCTTGTGTATCCTGCATCAGTCACTTATGATGGAACACCTTTAAGTTGGCAGTGTGATATTGGTTTGCGTCCTGAATATGATTTCTAGCATGTAGTGCTTCTAATTTGATGAACGCCACCTATGACGAGACAGTTTTAACTTGGTAGAGTGATATTGATTGCACCTTCCATATGGTGTCTATCTTGTAGTGCTTCTAATTTTTTGAAGTGTCTTGTGCTTAGTTACCACATCATAGGTGTGAATATGTCAAGCCGTCCAGTTTTTCATACATATTCCATCCTCGTATCATGACTTAGCCTTTCATCAGAGTAGTGTTCGTCAGTATGATGCATGAATGAGTTTTGAAGAGCGAGTTTTATTCCTTTTTCTTGTCGGTTTGACCTCACAATGCAAAATCAATAAAGCGGAAGGAATTTGGTAAGGCATTGGATGATGGTGGTCCTTTCGAGAAACTGAAATAGAGGGTCTCTACAGATTCTACTCCGCCATCCTCCCAACAAGATTCGCAAGACAACGCAAGGCTAGATAGTCAATGTAGCTATGTAGATGATGAGCACATCTCCCCTACTCCACCATCACAGGTGATTGCTCTAACTTGGCACTATTATATGTGGTTGCATGTTGCGTATGATGTCTAGCTTGTATTGCTTCTAAATTTGTTGAATTGCATCTGCTTACTTTACACATCATGCCTGTGAATATGACACGTGTTCCTGTTTCTAAAACATACTATATTTGATCACACCATGTTCTTACATCAGACTACTGTTCTTACATATCCCACATCGGTCACTTATGATGAGGCACCCTTAAGTCGCCACTGTGATATTGGTTGCATCTTGCATATGATTTCTAGCATGTACTACTTCTAACTTGTTTAAACGCCAGACAGTTTGAACTTGGCAGAGTGATATTGGTTGCATCTTTCATATGGTGTCTAGCTTGCAGTGCTTCTAATTTGTTGAAATGCCTACTACTTAGTTACCACATCATAGTTGTGAATATGTCATGTTGTCCTATTTTTGTACATATTCCATCCTCGTATCATGTGTTTGCCTTTCATCCGAGTTGTGTTCGTTAGTATCATGCATGAATGTGTTTTGAAGAGCAAACTTTATTCCTTTTTTCTTATCGGTTTGACTTCACAATGCAAAATCAATATGCCTGAAGGAAATTTGTGAGGCAGTGGATGATGGTGGTCCTTCGGAGCAACTCAAATAGAGGGTCTCTACAGATTCTACTCCGCCATCCTCCCAACAAGATTCGCAAGACAACAGAAGGCTAGATAGTCAACATAGTTGTGTAGATGATGAGCACATCTCCCCTACTCCACCATCACAGGTGCTTTCTCTAACTTGAAACTATTATATGTGGTTGCGTGTTCCGTATGATGTCTACTTTGTATTGCTTCTAATTTTATTGAATTGCATCTGCGTAGCTTACAACTTATACCTGCAACAATCACTTACCTATAAGACACATTTAAGTTGGGAGTGTCATGTAGGTTGCATCTTGCATTGTCTTCTAGCTTGTACTGCTTATAATTTCTTGAAATGGCACTTACGACGAGACACTTTTTACCAGATAGAGTGATATTGGTTGCATGTTCATATGGTGCCGAACTTTCAATTCTTCTAGTTTTGTTGAAATGCATTCTGCTTACTATTTTTCATACATATTCCATCCTCCTATCAAACGTGTGAATATGCAATGTTTTATTTTTTGTATATATTCCACCCTCCTATCATGCGCTTGCCTTACATCAAAGTAGTGTTCGTCTGTATCATGCATCAACCAATTATGCAGAGCTAATTTTATTCATCTTCTTTTGGTTTTGACTTCATAAGGCAATATCAGAAAAGGGGAAGGAAAAGAGTAAGTTAGGGGATGTTGGTGGTCCTCCAGACCGACGCAAACATAGACTCTCTAGATTTTCTACTGCTACTGCTAATGCAGTTGCAGTCCCAAGTCCACATGATGAGTTCATCTCTCGTACTCCACCATCGCATGTGCTTGCTCTAAGTTGACAGTGTGATAATTGGTTTCATGTTGCATATGTTGTCTAGCCTGTATTTCTTCTATTTTGATTAAATTGCACCTGCTGAGTTTATAAGTTATACATGTGCATATGACATGCCTTTCTGTGTCTAGCATACATAACATCTATCTATCATACCATGTTCTTATATCAAAGTACTGCTGTTGTGTATCCCGCATCAGTCACTCATGATTTGACTCTTTTAACATGGCAGTTTAATAGTGGTTGCATCTTGCATTGACTTCTAGGTTGTACTACTTCTAATTTTTCGAAATGCCACTTATGACAAGACATTTTTAACTTGCCAGAGTGATATTGGTTACATCTTTCATATGGTGTCTAGCTTGCATTATTTCTATTTTCTTGAAAATCCTTCTGCTTAGTTTACACAATGTAGTGACCAGACCTCAAACGGTCTGATCTCTGTGCATCAGTGTCATCCCTGGATCGGTAATGCTGACACGCACAGTACTTGAAGGATTTATAATGGATTAGCAATCACACACTTATTACATTGAATGTCTCGAAAGAGAACTTATTACAATAAATATGGCTTAAGGCCATCTAATAACGATAACAACGGAAGGCTTGGAAGATAAGCGAGTCCATCAACTCCAACGGCATCAATGAGTATAAGATCACGACCTAAGGCACCTTACTCGTCGTCTGAAAAGTCTGCAACATGAACGTTGCAGCCCGAAACGGGTCAGCACATCGAATATGTTGGCAATGTAACACATAGAGAGTAATGAACAGAATAATGCTATCACTACATGCATATTTGGCTTGTGGAAAGCTCTATGGTTACAGTTTCGCATAAAGCCAAATTTTCCCTCCAACAAAGGAATATATTTTATTTAACTATCATTGTGGTTGTTAAACATTGAGAAGGTTCCTCCAACTCAATCCCAATTAAGCATCGTCATTAACCCAACAAAATTAAATTAAGTAACATGATGAGATTCACATGATAATCCAAGTACTAGATACTCAAAACGTCCATAACCGGGGAAACAGCTAACCATGATTAGTTTATACACTCTGCAGAGGTTTGGGCACTTTTGCTCGCAAGACACGATCTCCTCCGCTTGATTTCTCGCACTACATGGTGTTTGAGAAACGGATGACCGAGACACAGTCTTTCAGAAGCATTAACTCTCTACTCCGGGTAGACAGTACCAACCTACATCCCCTACATCTGCTAGTCTACCTCTTCAAGAGCTCACGCGACATACTCAACTATGCTAGAGCCCATAGTAGCTTGCGGCTGCACACGGAAGTTTCTAGCATGAATAATCTCATGATCCCTTTGAGCCTGGGTGGCGGTCCATAGGAGAATCACACGGTACCCCGGGATTTCCAAAAATACAGGCGACACTGGGTTCCCCAGGTGCCTCAATCCACCCAGATGTGAATTTAAGTTACCACCTTAAGTAAACCATTAAATAACAATCTCACATCTGTCATGGATACACTCACCCAATCCACGTCTACTAGCATAGCAAAGCAATATAAGCAAACGTAGAAGTAACTCCCAAAGGTTTGATAATAAAACAGGTAATAGGTACTACCCCATCTACTTCCCAAAACCCACATATTAAACAGATCCTAATCATGCAATTGTTCGAGGATTGATCTAATGCAATAAAACTGGGTAGTAAAGAAGTATGATCAAAGTGTTTTGCTGATGATCCGTGAAACCTAGAGACTCAAAGTAGCAAGTGGCGCACTCCGAGTACTCTATCGCAAAAAAACAAGCATACAATAAGCACTCATCTAATGCACAGGTAAAACTCAAATAAGAGATCTAACCAGAAAGTTCAACTTAAGAACTCCGGTTTGCAAAAAGAATCAAATCAAAGGAAGCAACGGAAGGCAAACAGCGAAAGAAACAAGCTTTGTTTACTAATCTGGACCTAAGTCAAATTTACAGTAGCAAAAACTTGTTCGAGTTGGTTAAATGGAAAGAGTGTTTCAATACGAAAATCTAGGCGCTTGAATCGCCTAATTCCGATAAACGAGCGAAAAGTTATACTAGAACGAAAAATTGGATCAGAAATCACGATCAGAAATAATCGCGGAAAATCCGAGAAAAAGAAAAATGGACGAACAGGCTAACGAACGAACGTTCGTTGTCTGTGGCTAAACGGCGATAACCATTCATTAAAATGAACGTACAGATGAACGTCCGCTAAATAACTAAACCGAGAAAAACTGACGAACCAAAACTAAAAAATGGATCTAGGGTTTTCAAAAAACCGAACGGTTTTATAAAAAAAATCGGCGGCGGCTACCTCGGGTCTGGCGTGGCGGCGAGGCGGGGTCCGGCGGGTCGGCGGCGGGGGCTAGGGCGGCGGGGCGGCGGATCGGGCGGCTGCGGTGGCGGCCCCAGCGGCGGCGGCGGCTGCTGCGGGGCGTGGCGGCGACGGCGGGCGGCGCGACGGCGGCGGCTAGGGTTCAGCTGCGGCACAGGCTGGGCTGGTGGCGGTGGTGGACTTCGGGGTAGGGGGACCCGGCTTATAAAGCCCCCCACCCCCAGGCAGAGTCCCGCTCGGGTACAGCCCGGAGTCGGTTTGACTTTTTTTTTAAATACTTTCGCGCAGAAAAACAAATAAAACAAATACTAAATGGACTCCAAAAATCCCAAAATAAATTTTCGCCGTCCTGTAAAATGAAGCCGGACGAGGTGAACATTTATTTGGGGCCTAAAAGCAATTTTGAAAAATGCACATTTTCCTAATTCAAATAAAATAGCGATAAAACTCCGAAATAAAATCTTATTTAATTTTAATATTAAATCCTCAATATTTCTTTATTTTGGGAAAGTCATTTTATTCCCTCTCTCGTATTTTTATAATAGAAATAATTGAAGATAATAATTAAAATCAAATGTTCCTATTTTCAAAATTTGAGAAAACCCAAATATGAAAATAACGAAATCCCCAACTCTCTCCGTGGGTCCTTGAGTTGCGTAGAATTTCTAGGATCGAGCCAAAGTGCAATGAAATATGATACGCAAAGATGATCTAATGTATAACATTCCAAATTGAAAACTTGGGATGTTACAAACCTACCCCCCTTAAGATGAATCTCGCACTCGAGATTCGGGTTGGCTAGAAAATAGGTGAGGGTGGTCCTTCAGTAGATCTTCCTCTCGCTCCCAGGTGGCTTCATCTTCGGTATGGTGGCTCCACTGAACTTTACAAAACTTGATAACCTTGCTTCGCGTGACTCGGCTGGCATATTCGAGAATCTTGACTGGTTTCTCCTCATAGGTCAAATCACTATCCAACTGAATCGCTTCTAGTGGCACTGTATCTCTCAGTGGAATATCAGCCATCTCTGCGTGGCACTTCTTCAACTGGGAAACGTGAAACACATCGTGAACTCCTGACAATCCTTCGGGCAATTCCAACTTGTAAGCAACTTCTCCCATACGCTCCAGAACATTGTATGGTCCTACAAAACGTTGCGCTAACTTTCCCTTAACTCCAAAGCGCTTAACTCCTCGAAGTGGAGATACACGAAGATAAACTCTGTCTCCGACTTCGTAAACTGTCTCCTTGCGTTTAGATTCTGCATAGCTCTTCTGCATGGACTGGGCTACCTTGAGCCTATCACGAATCAATTCCACCTTCTGTTCAGATTCCTTAATCAAATCTGGTCCAAACAACTGGCGGTCTCCAACTTCATCCCACAACAACGGTGTCCTGCACCTCCTTCTATACAGAGCTTCAAAAGGGGCCACCTTCAAACTGGATTGATAACTGTTGTTGTAAGAGAACTCCGCATATGGCAAATTCTCATCCCAACTAGATCAATAATCTAGCGCACAAGCTCTCAGCATGTCCTCCAGAATCTGATTGACTCTCTCGGTCTGTCCATCTGTCTGCGGATGAAAGGCTGTACTGAACTCTAGCCTGGTACCCAAAGTTTCGTGTAACTGATTCCAGAACTTTGAGGTAAACTGGGTTCCTCTATCCAATACAATGCTCCTCAGAACTCCATGCAGACATATGATCCTGGTCATGTGTATCTTTGCCAACTTAGCACTGGTGTAAGTGGTTTGCACTAGGATGAAATGAGCTACCTTTGTCAAACGATCGACTACAACCCATATCGAGTCATAGCCTGAACGAGTCCTGGGCAATCCCGTGATAAAATCCATGCCTAGCTTATCCACTTCCATTCGGGTATTGGCAATGGCTATAGCAATCCTGCTGGCTTCTGATGCTCTGCCTTCACTCTCTGACATACATCACATACTGCTACATACTCTGCAATATCCTTCTTCATTCCGGTCCACTAGAAAGTGTCCTTCAGATCCAAATACGTCTCGGTATTTCCTGGGTGAATCGATTACGGCAAATCATGGGCCTCTTGCAGAATCAACTTCCTGATCTTCGGGTCATTAGGCACATAAACGCGGTCCTCAAACCATAAGGTATCGTGCTCATCCTCACGAAAACCTTTAGCTTTTCCTTTGCTCATGTTCTCCTTTATCTTGGCAAGCTCCTTGTCGGTCTTCTGAGCTTCTCTGATCTTATCCATCAAATTAGACTGAATCTCCAGCGCTGCTACATAGCCTCTCGGAACTATCTCCAAACATAGTTCGCGAAGACCCTCGGCTAACTCCTTCGGTAACTCTCCGGTCATGAGTGTGTTGACATGGCTCTTGCGGCTCAACGCATCAGCTACTACATTAGCCTTTCCGGGGTGATAATGCAATCTCATATCATAATCCTTGATGAGCTCCAACCATCTCCTTTGCCTAAGATTCAACTCCTTCTGCGTGAAGATGTACTTCAAACTCTTATGATCCGTGTACACCTCACAATGGTTTCCGATGAGAAAATGTCTCCATGTCTTCAATGCATGCACTACGGCTACCAACTCCAAGTCATGTGTAGCATAATTCAACTCATGGGGTTTAAGTTGTCGTGAGGCATACGAAACAACTCTTCCCTCCTGCATAAGCACTGCTCCAAGTCCTCGATGAGAAGCATCACAATATACTTCATAATCCTTGCGCTGATCAGGCAGAATCAACACTGGTGATGTAACCAAACGTTTCTTCAACTCCTGGAAACTGGCCTCACATTCCTCAGTCCATTTGAACTTGGTGTCCTTCTTCAACAACTCCATCATGGGCTTTGCAATCTTCAAGAAATTCTCAATGAACCTCCGGTAGTATCCTGCGTGTCCAAGAAAACTCCGGATCTCTCCAACTGATGTGGGGGCTTCCCAATTTGTCACAGTGACAACTTTGGTGGGGTCTACTGCTATTCCTTCTCCGGATATAACATGTCCGAGGAATCCAACTTCCTTCATCCAGAACTCACATATGCTGAACTTGGCATATAACTGATGTTCTCTGAGCTTCCCAAGTACCAAACGCAAATGCTCCTTATGCTCCTCTTCATTCTTTGTGTAGACCAAAATGTCATCAATGAACACCACGACGAACTTATCCAGAAACTCCATAAACACATTGTTCGTCATGTTCATGAAATAGACAGGTGCGTTAGTCAGACCAAATGACATAACGGTATACTCATACAGCCCGTACATGGTGGTAAAAGCCGTCTTAGGTATATCCTGCTCTCGAATCTTCAACTGATGGTATCCTGATCGCAAATCGATCTTGGAAAATACCTTAGCTCCTTGCAATTGGTCAAACAAGTCATTGATCATCGGTAGTGGGTACTTGTTCTTGATTGTCACTTCATTCAATCCTCGATAATCAACAACCAGCCTTAATGATCCATCCTTCTTCTCCACTAGAAGCACTGGCAATCCCCAAGGTGAAGAACTTGGGCGAATATAGCCTTTATCCAGTAATTCCTTAATCTGCTCCTTAATTTCCTCCAAATCTTTTGCAGGCATCCTGTACGGTCTCTTTGATATTGGTCCTGTTCCTAGCAAAAGCTCAATCAAAAACTCAATGTCTCTATCCGGTGGCATGCCTGACAACTCCTTTGGAAATACGTCAGGGAAATCCATCACCACTGGTACTTCCTCCTGTACAACTCCTGATAAGGAATTTACTTGAGTCCTCTTCGGCACATGCCGGGACACATACTTGATCCTTCTTCCTTCTGGCGTGGTAAGCAAAATTGAATTACTGGCGCATTCAATGTTCCCTCCATACTTCGATAACCAATCCATGCCTAATTTGACATCCAATCCTTGCGACTCCAATACTATTAGGTCTGAGGGAAACACATAGTTACCAATCCTTAATGGTAACCGATCACACCATAGACTAGCCACATACTCTGCTCCTGGTGAGGTTACTAACATGGGTGACCTAAGGGCTTGGGTTGGCAGTTTATACTTATCGACAAATCCCCTTGATATGTATGAATGCGATGCACCAGTATAAAAAAGAACGGTTGCAGTAAATGACTTAACGAAAAACTTACCTATTACTGCATCTGACTGGGCTTCAACCTCCTCCACGCCAACGTGGTTCACCTGTCCCTTGTTGAAAGGGTTGGGCTTCTTCCCATAACTTCCATTGCCATTTCCATTCTTCGCCTCAGGACATTCCGTGGCATAATGTCCAGTCTTCTGGCATTTGTAGCATGTAATGTGGCTTAGATCCCTCTTGGCTGGGGTTGTTGGGTCGGTACGGTTCTGTTTGTTGCTTCCTCCATTCCCATTTCCATTCTTGGGGCCACTATGGTTGTGCAAACTCCCTCCTCCATGAGTATGCTGAAAATCTCCTCCCGAGTTCGGGGTAAAACGAGGCTTCTGCTGAGCTCCAGAATTGTACTTCCCTTGTCCATACTTCCTCTTGTGGTTGTCAATCTGCTACTGCTTCCCTTCAATCATGAGAGCTCGGTCTACCAACTCCTGGTAGTTGTTGAAAGTTGCTACCATCAACTGCATGCTCAGCTCATCATTCAGTCCTTCCAGAAACTTCTCCTGATTAGCTGCATCTGTAGCAACGTCATCTGGGGCATAACGTGCCAGCTTACTAAAGTCATCCACATACTGGCCAACTGTACGTCCTCCTTGGCGCAAGTTGCAAAACTCACGCTTCTTCATGGCCATAGCTCCTGCTGAAACATGGGCAGTACGGAAAGCCTGCTGAAACTAGTCCCATGTGACAGTGTCGATAGGATAAGTTGTTGTGAAATTCTCCCACCATGATGTTGCGGGTCCATCAAGCTGATGTGCGGCAAAATGCACCTTCTCCACATCTAGGCATCTTGTGGAGCCAATCATCTGCAACTATCGGCTTGGTGCTACTCGAGAACATCGGCGGATTCAACCTCAAGAAATGGGCTAAGTGACTAACAGGTGGTGGTGGTAGTGGGTTGTTGTTGTTGTTGTTCCCCTGGTTCTGATTCTGGACTAGCATCTGCATCAATGCATTCTGCTGCTGGATCAACTGGGTGAGCTTCGGTGGGAAAGCAAATCCATTGTCACGTCTCGGAGGCATCTGAGGGTTTAGAAAAGATGAGAATACAGAATAGAATGAGGTATAGAGAGAAAAACACTACCCTTATGCACATGAGACAAATGCAAACAATATCACTTCAATCAATTCAAACAAGGGCATACAACGGTCTAACTATCGGTACAAAAGTGCTAGGACTATACTTTATACATGGGGGAATACTACTACTGTTATGGTGGTTGACTAGAAAAATTGATCGGTCGAAGACTCCATGATATCTGCTCAAGCTTCATCAACAAAGTCATCATCGCTATCGTCTGGGTCCGAGTCAGTGTCATCGATGATGATGTATTTCTCCGGGCAAGTGTAATCATCGTCTTCTCCTCAAGTCACGGGGAATCCCATGAAAACTTTTAGCTTCTTCTTCAGATCATCATTCTTCTCCATGAGTGTCGTCATTTCTTCCTCATAACCATCGCGTGTATACTTAAGTTCTTCCTCAAGCTCCGTGATCTTGGTCATAGCCTTCTTCAGATCTATCATGCCTGCGCACATATGGTTCTCCTGGCGACGAATGTGCTGGTTTAACTCCTGGATGAAAGCTGCTATTGATCTATCCTTCCTGGTGCTGATCATCTCCCATTGCTCATCTCGGTGCCCACAAATCTGGTAAATAGCATCCTTGAGATCCTTGTGGTAAACTTCTACAATGCGTCCCATGGTAATGTGGGCTGCCATGCTCTTTCCTAGACTCCAAGTTGGTGCATCAAAGGAAAACTCTATGGGCTCAGTGACGGGCATGAACGTCCTTCTTGGAAGTTGAACTTGAATCATCCAACACTCCTCTTATGGTAAAGTGGCGATGTAGGTCCCTGTGAAGCTTGGCACTCCGATGTTCAGGTATCTAGTGACTTCCTTCAAGTGGCATCCAAAAGGTGTATCTTCTTCCGGTTGCGTGAACTTGTTCCTTGCATCAGCCATCCTAAAAGAGTAGAAAATATGAGGAGTCAGAAATAAGAAGAGAGAGTAGTGATCTAGGGCTTTAGTTTAGTGGTCGTGTCCTACAGTCAGTGTGTGCTCTGATACCATCTTGTAGCGACCAGACCTCAGACAGTCTGATCTCTGTGCATCGGTGTCATCCCTGGATCGGTAATGCTAACATGCACAGTACTTGAAGGATTTATAACAGAGTAGCAATCACACACTTATTACACCGAATGTCTCAAAAGAGAACTTATTACAATAAATATGGCTTAAGGCCATCTAATAACGATAACAACGGAAGGCTTGGAAGATAAGCGAGTCCATCAACTCCAACGGCATCACTAAGTATAAGATCACGACCTAAGGCACCTTACTCATCATTTGAAAAGTCTGCAACATGAACGTTGCAGCCCGAAATGGGTCAGCACATGGAATATGCTGGCAATGTAACACATAGAGAGTAATGAACAGAATAATGCTATCACTACATGCATATTTGGCTGGTGGAAAGCTCTACGGTTACAGTTTTGCATAAAGCCAATTTTTCCCTACAACAAAGGAATATATTTTATTTAACTATCATGGTGGTTGTTAAACATTGAGGAGGTTCCTCCAACTCAATCCCAATTAAGCATCATCATCGACCCAACAAAATTAAATTAAGTAACATGATGAGATTCACATGATAATCCAAGTACTAGATACTCAAAACGTCCATAGCCAGGGACACGGCTAACCATGATTAATTTATACACTCTGCAGAGGTTTGCGCACTTTTCCCCACAAGATTCGATCTCCTCTGCTTGATTTCTCGCACTACGTGGTGTTTGAGAAACGGACGACCGAGACACAGTCTTTCAGAAGCATTAAGTCTCTACTCCGGGTAGACAGTACCAACCTACATCCCCTACATCTGCTAGTCTACCTCTTCAAAAGCTCACGCAACATACTCAACTATGCTAGAGCCCATTGTAGCTTGCAGCTGCACACGAAAGTTTCTAGCATGAATAATCTCATGATCCCTTTGAGTCTGGGTGGCGGTCCATAGGAGAATCACACGGTACCCCGGGATTTCCAAAAATACAGGCGACACTGGGTTCCCCAGGTGCCTCAATCCACCCAGATGTGAATTTAAGTTACCACCTTAAGTAAACCATTAAATAACAATCTCACATCTGTCATGGATACACTCACCCAATCCACGTCTACTAGCATAGCAAAGCAATATAAGCAAACGTAGAAGTAACTCCCAAAGGTTTGATAATAAAACAGGTAATAGGTACTACCCCATCTACTTCCCAAAACCCACATATTAAACAGATCCTAATCATGCAATTGTTCGAGGATTGATCTAATGCAATAAAACTGGGTAGTAAAGAAGTATGATCAAAGTGTTACTTGCCTTGCGGATGATCCGTGAAACCTAGAGACTCGAAGTATTAAGCGGCGCACTCCGGGTACTCTATCGCAAACAAATAAGCATACAATAAGCACTCATCTAATGCACAAGTAAAACTCAAATAATAGATCTAACCAGAAAGCTCAACTTAAGAACTCCGGTTTGCAAAAAGAATCAAATCAAACGAGGCAACGAAAGGCAAACGGCGAAAGAAACAAGCTTCATTTACTAATTTGGACCTAAGTCAAATTTTACAGTAGCAAAAACTTGTTTGAGTTGGTTAAATGGAAAGAGGGTTTCAAGACGAAACTCTAGGCGCTTGAATCGTCTGATTTCGATAAACGAGCGAAAAGTTATACTAGAACGAAAATCGGATCAGAAATCACGATCAGAAATAATCGCGGAAAATCTGAGAAAAAGAAAAATGGACGAACAGGCAAACGAACGAACTGTCTGCGGCTAAACGGCAAAAATTGTTCGTTAAAACAAACATACGGACAAACGTCCGCTAAATAACTAAACCGAGAAAAACCGACGAACAAAAACTAAAAAAACGGATCTAGGGTTTTAAAAAAACCGAACAGTTTTATAAAAAACCGGCGGCGGCTACCTCGGGTCCGGTGTGGATTCCAGCGAGGCAGCGAGGCGGGGTCCGGCGGGTCGGCGGTGGCGGCTAGGGCGGCGGGGCGGCAGATCGGGCGGCGGCGGCACGCATCAGCGGCGGCGGCGGCGGCTGCGGGGCGCGGCTGGAGCTAGGGTTCGGCGGCGGCACGGGCTGAGCTGGCGGCGGTGGTGGGCTTCGGGGCAGGGGGCCCCGGCTTATAAAGCCACCCCCCCCCCCCCCAGGCGGAGTCCCGCTCGGGTACGGCCCAGAGTCGGTTTGACTTTTTTAAAAATAATTTTGCGCAGAAAAACAAATAAAAGAAATGCTAAATGGACTCCAAAAATCCCGAAATAAATTTTCCCCGTCCTCTAAAATCAAGCCGGACAAGATGAACATTTATTTGGGGCCTAAAAGCAATTTCCAAAAATGCGCATTTTTCCTAATTCAAATAAAATAGCGATAAAACTCCGAAATAAAATCTTATTTGATTTTAATATTAAATCCTCAATATTTCTTTATTTTGGAAAAGTCATTTTCTTCCCTCTCTCGTATTTTTATAATAGAAATAATTGAAGATAAAATAATTAAAATCAAATGATCCTATTTTCAAAATTTGAGAAAACCCAAATTTGAAAATAACGAAATCCCCAACTATCTCCGTGGGTCCTTGAGTTGCGTAGAATTTCGAGGATCGAGCTAAAATGCAATAAAATATGATATGCAAAGATGATCTAATGTATAACATTCCAAATTTAAAATTTGGGATGTTACACACACTGTAGCCATGCATATGTTACACTGTCCTGTTTTCATACATATTCCATCCTCATACTGTTGTCTTACACTGTCTGTATCATGCATCAATGAGTTCTGAAGAGCCATTTTATTCTTTTTTGTAGTGGGTATGTCTTGACATGGCAAAGTCAAAAAAGAGCAAGGAAAAGAATACAGTAGGGAATGGTGTTACTCGTCGGGTGCAATGGAAAAGGATCTGCCCTCGAGATTCTGGTGGTACTTATAGTGCAGTAGAAGGTCCAAGTCCACCGGCTAAATCTACAGACACAATATCACCTGCTCCACCAGCTGCGGCATCCGCTTCAACTGTACTGGCATCTCAATGAGTTACTCATTCGTTTGCTCCACAACTGGCAAGTCCCCAAGCTACCTTCACACCTAACACTACTTCCGAAGAACTGCTGACACAACAGGACTTGGCAAGATCAGATGAACCTCATGAGCATCAACACCAAGATGGTACTTGACTGGGTCAAGTTGTAGTTGCATGCTCCTTTATATGTACTCTCATAGTTTGATGTGCACTAACACTTTCCATATTCGTTGTTGAACTAGCACCACGACGCAAGCGGAAACAAACATCAGGGATAATTCTTGACAGACTAACAAAATCTAAAGGAGGAAGAATGGAGATCCATTTTGAGGCAGGTTTAAAAAGGCCATGTGATGCTACAGAGTCAGCCAAGTTAGTACTAGAGGTAGTCGTTGCCGTTAGGTGTCATGGACGTATCCTCCCAACGTGGATCCAGTACAGGAATGAGAAAGACGATACCCAGTTTAACACCTTCCTTGACCATTTATCCGTAAGTAATGTTATTCATCACAAGTTGTAATATTGTCTTGCTCTGTCCCATACTTTCTAGCTTCCCCCTAATAAGACTCGCATTCTTTTTTCAATAGATGAGGTTCAAGTTGGATCCGAAAGATGATGCAACTAAACAAGCATGCACTCATTTTTTCAGTCTGCTCTTCGACAATATCGGTATCACCTTAGAAAAACTCACTTTGAAGGCAAGGCTAAAAATGAAATCGCCCAAACATCTCCAGTGGAATATATTACAGATGAAGACTGGACAACCCTTGTTAAACACTGGTCTGATCCAAAGTATCAGGTAGGCTTGTGTATTTGATCAGATCACATATTGAACTTGTATTTATGAATGTGCCTTACAAGTGTATCTTCTTCTAGGCTAACTATGTGAAGAACAAGACCAACCGTTCTAAAGTGAAATTCCAACATACAACATGATCTCGTAGCTATATTGCACACTGTGAGGCTCTTGTAAATAGCTGTTAGTTCCTTCTTTTTTCTCTGCCATATTATCGTATCTATATTGACTTGTTCCAAATGTAGAGGAAAGCCTGTGCGGACCGAAAAGAACCTAAACCGAATGCAGTGCAAATCTTCAAGGATTGCCACACCAGCAAGATGAAGGGCATGAGCACACCAGTTCAAGCCGCTGTTGTAAGTCCTTACTCCTCCTGCCTTTGAACTACTTGGTTTGTAGCCAATGTTAGTTACTCTGTTCACTTTTATACACAGTTTTCTTAACGTACCATTTCACCTTACACGGTTTAAAAGAGATGAAGGATATTCTTTTGGTCTTGATCTATAATCTAGTTGTGATGTTCACGTGCCCACACAATGATACAATAGCATGTTTGTTTTATATCTGTTTGCCGATTATATGAATGATGTCATACTATGTTCACCCTACTTTAAACCATGGCTCTTTATACTTAGATATCAACAAATGTGAGGAAATAGAAAATACAGTAGGCATGCTACATGGACATATGTTCCGAAAGTGATTTTATTATGTAGTTGGCACTACAATACATGCTAATGTATTACAATAGTTCACCAAAATAAGTTATGTATAAAGGTGAAACCTACTTTGTTTGTTTTTGTCTCATTGGTAACTTATATGGTACACTAATCTACAATTTCAAACTTCCAGCAAACTATGGAACAAATGATTGAACATCCACAACCACCTGAAGGTGACGAGGCTACCACAGGCACAATGCCACCTCTTGCTGCAGTGCGTCAGTATCTCTCCACTAACAGTGCAAAAAGCACCTTCCTCCATAATTCTGGGTTGGTTGTCAAGGTAACCTCGTCCAAATCACCTACTTAACAAAATCTTTCGGCTAGACAGAGTGATGTATCTGTGCTCCAGACACCAGTCCAATCTCTAATGTACGTCGTTTCGGAAACAAGAATAGTGGTTCAAAAATGTCGTCAAGATACGAATGGTTTTAAAACCAGGCTATCAGACATTTGCTTCATTGTCCAAGAGCAATGGTGGAAAAAGGTGAAGATCATGCTGCTCCATCAGATTCTATAGCCTGAAACATTAGCAATCATGTCAAACTATATGTGCTTCTATACATCTGATGGTGCTTTTATCTACAAGGACTGTAAACTTTATGCCAACAGGCCTTTTGTTGTATGGCTGGAATTTATGATGTTGTGATACAACATTTATTGTGTTGCCAGAGGCTGTAGAAATTACGATGCTATTTTTGTATATTGTAGGTAATGTATTCGGCCGAAAGCTTCCTAGGAGCCAACATTCGTCGGGCCCATTCCAATTGGGCTCAAAACGATTATGCGTCGTAATTTTCATGTAGCCCACTAAAAATATCTGGGCCTAAATCAGCATAAGCTTTCATATTTTTGGTAGGCCTATGCCTACAGTGGGCCTTTAATAGGCCGAAACATAATTAGGGCTCTCAGCAACAATAGGCCGTTAACATGTGTAAATATCTCAAGCCCATAAATAACATGGGCCTTTAATAGGCCAAAAGTGAGATTGGGCCCTGATTGTGCCAAATTACCCACTTGTCATTAGCAGGCTGAAATGTATCTCAGCTCGTGGTGGCCCATTTACAATGCTGATCGTTCACAGGCCAAAATTCAGACGGGATGTAAATGTGTCGACCTACTACATGAGCCTTTAACAGGCCGGAAGTTCGGTTGGGCTTCATTAGTATCAGTTTTATATGGGTCGTTAATAGGCCCGATGTGACGTTGGGCCACATATGGCCCATGGAATTGATCCGACGTTACGAGGTCAAAAATCACAACAGGATGGAAGTGGCCCGAATCTACAGTGGGCCTCTAACAGGCCGATTGTCAAACATGGCCGAATATGACCCAAATCCTTCACGGTCGTTTATGGGCCAAAAGTTTCAATGGTCAATAAATGGGCCCAAATGAAGCATGACCTTTAACAGGCCGGAAACAAACCGGGCCGTAATTCGGCCCAAATACTTAGTGGACTGTTAACGGGCCAGGAGTGACCATGGGCCATGATGATGACAAATTTAGAATGGGCCATCGACGGGCCGATTTGACACTAGTCGTACGGGCCTTAACTATGAATGGGCCGTCTACAAGCACGCCATTAATGGGCCAGCCTGCTAATTTTGACTGGGCTAGCCTTTTTAACCTAAATGGGCTGCTGTTGGGCCTTGCCACCTGTCGACGTATCATAGGCGCCTCTTGTCCATTGGGAGGTTGACATCTGTCCTTTCATGGTGCTGACACGTGGTTCCTCTGGCCATTGAGAATTCTACACGTGGAAAATCCCCATTGGTCTGGGCTGTTAACGGGTTATCGGATCCAAATCGAAACCCGATAGCTTAATGCAACCCGTTAAGGTGGATGACACCTGTCGGTAACCCTTGATGAAAGCACTTCTATGATGCGCGATTTATCGTCATGGAAGTGGACACTTCCGTGATGATAATTTTGGTAATGTCGTGGAACACTTCTACGACAGCACAGGTAAGACTATCTTGATTCTGTCATAAAATCGTCATGGATGTACATGCATGATAGAAAATGTGACCTACTGTGACAAACACGTATCATCACGGAAGTGTTTTTTTGTAGTGTGTGTAGGAATCGTCTCTTTTTCAGTTCAGTTGAATGGTCACGAGTTTGAGGATTTTAAATCATTTAGAGGAATCTATCAAGGAGATCGTATCATCCCACATTTATTCTGGCTAGCAGTAAATGGCCTTTCATGTTTGCTTCATGAGAGGAGTAGTAACAATGAGTTGATTGGCTTGGTGGTGGCACCTAATTCTCTAAGATCTATCCATCGCTTGTTTTCAGACGATAGCTTGCTCTTTACGAAGGCGTCTACACATGAATCAAATGAGATTATTAGTACTACAAATGTCCCGCGGTAGCATCTTCAAATCCTACCACAAAACCTAGAAGCTATATAGTAGCAGACAAAGGGTGCAACACTCCAAGACAACGCCTTCAAGAATGAAACACAGCTCACATGCCGATCTTCACTGGTCCAACTGTATATCAGATCAAAGATTACCATCCCCAAAGTGCGCTTCAAAACAACACCTTCAACAAGGTAACATTACACGGATGTCGACGCTGCCTGATTCAACCAGAAGGCTAGATCATGAGTTTTCATTCGGAGAAAGTGCATCAAGAATCTGTGTCACCATAATCACCATCCACCACTCTACCGGTCTACTCACATTGAACTAGCTGTCCAAAGGAAAAGTTGTCTGAAGGGGTGACAATCGCGTTGCTTACAGACACTGCCACACCATCGTCTTACCGATGGTTGTTGTGTGCACCACGACAACACCTATTAGTTACTGGTACCAGATGTGCCGCGATGTTGATGGCGGTGAGGGAGAGAAAGGTCGTGCCTATCAAAGCCTCCCCACGAGACTGGGCCAACACCAAAGACCTCTTGTTAAATCCCCCAGATCCAGTATACATCAGGGCTATCATACAACACTCACACACATTGGTCACCATTGTCCATGCAAGAAGACAATGGGAACATGTGCAAGCCGTGCATCACAAACAATAAATATTAATGAGGTAAATTTGTTACAATGTCACAACTATTGTTCAATAAATGAAATAAATTGTGCCTATCATCATATCTGCGGCTTAACAACGTATTGTTTAGGAGCAGTTCTTATTCGTAGATCAATGACTTGGCCAGGTTATTATCTTATAAAGTAATAGTAGGATGTGGTTCGTACTGCAAAAAAACACATGTTAAGATGAGAGATGAATGCTACCGATACACAATCATATCATGGAACCGAAGAATATGTTTTAAAACCAACTCTAGTAAGATCCGCATAGCGACCCAATGACTACAATAACTATAACTATAACAATTTTAACCAAAAAGGCTCTCTAGCGAAGTCGCCACACTTGTTAAAATCATCATAATTTATGGAGCATCTTCCAAACTTGGCTTCTCAGCTTTCATATTTGGTGTGTCATAATTTATGGAGCATCTTCCAAACTTGGCTTCTCACCTTTCATATTTGGTGTTTCAGAGCCAAATTTTAAAGCATCATACATCCAGCCCAACCTTTCGACGTGAAAGAAAGTTCATGTGATACCGTATATAACATGAGGATGAAATGAAATTAAGAAAAATGATGCCCCATTAATGAATGGGTCCAATGATATAAAGACTCTGAGTTTGCACATCACTTTGGCAACCTTCTTATACAATATGACCACTACTCATCTGATAACTTCACTAGAGTTGCTATAAGCTTCTCCTTTGGCGGTGCATGCACTACAAAAAAAAAGAGACATCCGTGACATTTTGGGCCGAACAGAATTTCTTTCTGTCATACTTATGACACTTCTATGATGATAATTGTGACAAAACCCGGTATCATCATAGATGTGGCGGGCTCCTATTTCTATGACAAAAAATCATGACAGAAAATGGCCTTTTCATCCTGGGCGGGCCGGAGACACAACTGCATGACATTATTTGGGCCGTCCATGACGGAAAAAACCATGGTAGAAGCGAGGGCGAGGAAAACTTCGGCGAGTTCCCGGTTACGGTGGGTGGTCGGGGGCCGAGCGATGCACGTTTCTCTCATACACATACGCGCGTGTGTGCGAGGCATTAGCTCTAACTAAACCCGAGCGAGGCGTTGGGCTCTAACTGAACCCGAGCGATTGCACTGCAGGCTACACGTTACTGAACCCAAGCGATCGATCGATGGCTGTTAACTGAACCCGATCAAGCGATTCCTTCTCTACTGCTGCTAACTGAAGCCGATCGATGCTACCTCTGGATGAACAGTGAGCGTTGCGGGGAAGGGGGGAGGGGGTTGGATGAACAGTGAGCAGTGGGGGTGGATGAATAGGACCCCATGGAGTTGCCTCTGGATGAACAGGACCCCGATCGATCGAGCCGATTGGGGCTGGATGAACAGTGAGCGGTGGGGGTGGATGAACAGGACCCCGTGGCGTCGCCTTTGGATGAACAGGACCCCGATCGATTGAGCCGATTAGGGATGGATGAACAGGACCCGGGCTGGATGAACAGGACCACCCTGTCGAGGGCTGGATGAACAATAGACAGTGGAGGGGTGGATGAACAGTAGCCCGTGGAGGGGTGGTTGAACAGGAGCCCGTGGAGAGGGGTGGTTGAATAGTAGCCGGTGGAGTAGCGCGCAGTGGAGGCTAGATGAACAGGAGCCCGTGGATGAATAGTCGCAGGTGGAGGCTGGACGTGGTCGACGGTGGATGAACAGTAGCCCGTGGAGGCTGGAGGAGGTCAACGGTGGAGATAAACAGTATCCCGTGGAGTCCCATTTTGCGGTACGCCACACCCCTCCCGATGAACAGGACCCCCGTTTTGGCCGTAGCGCTCCAACACAAGTCCATTTCGTCCGTTTTGCGGTACGCCACACCCCTCCCGATCAACAGGACCCCGTTTCGACCGTAGGAGGTCCAACACAAGTCCGTTTACTCCGTTTTGCGGTACGCCAGACCCCTCCCATGAACAGGATCCTGTTTCGAGCGTGGCCAGTCGAACACAAGGCCGTTTCCTCCGTTCTGCGATACGCCAGGCCTCGTTTCCATCGCCTGTTTCGTCCAAGCCCTCCCGATGAACACGACGATGCATTCCATTCCGACCCAGCCGGTTGGCTCCCCATGAACACGACGACGATGTTGTTTCTCGGTTTCGACCCAGCCATGTACACGAGCCCTGGCCGTACATATATATGCGCGAGTAGGCGTTCGAGACCCCGCCCGTATGTACGCACGTGGCCGTATTTTCTTACGTGCACACTGGCCGCTGTACGTACGTGTACATGCTACGTGCACGCCTCTACTACGACACGTGCGCGCCTCTACACCCACCAGTATGTACGTACATGTTCGCGACCAGAATGACAACGCTATGTACGCTTCGACTAGGTGGGTCCCGACTGTCGGGCACTTCCTTGCATGCGAAGATGTAGATGGTGGGTCCCAGCAGTCAGGGGGGCGAATCGTTTTTTTAGTTTTTGCACGGACGCACTTCCTTGCGTGCGAAGATGTAGCTGGTGGGTCCCAGTAGTCAGGGGGCGGATCGTTTTTTCCGGACGCACTTCCTTGTGTGCGAAGATGTAGCTGGTGGGTCCCAGCAGTCGGGGGGAAACGTTTTTTTCGTGAAATACGGTGGCCCGTCCGGTGGGTCCCCGCTGTCAGTTGGAGGAATAATTATTTTGCGCATGATACGGAGGCACTTCTTTGCGGCTGCCGTGGACCCAGCTTTCAGCCTCTTCCACGTAAAGTACTCTTCCGATGGAAGTTGGTCGTTGACCATGTTGACCACGCCGCGCCGAGAGCACCACGGCGGTGGACGACGGGGAGGCCTAGGAAGGGGTCGACGCGGAGCCGGAGAAGACGCGGCTTTGGATGCCCACGCAGAGAGGAGTACGAGGGTTCACTGGTTCGGCTGCGGTGTGAGGCTGTCATCGCCGCAGAATAACAGGGGGTGTGGGTGAGTAGAGGGATGGCCTGGCCAGCGGTGGGAGTAGTAGGATGTGGTGAGGCCACCGCAGCATCATAGCCGGCCACGGGAGGCAGGAGCATGCGGCACAACCGGCGCTGCTTTGGGCGACTGGAGCAAGAAGACCAGAGGTTGAAGAAGCACTACGGCCGTTGGATGGACATCGTACGGTCACCGGAGCTAGAATCGTTCACATTGACTAAAATTGACAAAGGCCTCCGTCCCAGTCAACTTAGTAGCCCACAAGTCAAACTCCCACCATGGTGGGTCCCAGCTAGCAGGGGAGTATTCATTTTTTTGTGTGTAATAAGGAGGCACTTCCGGTGGGTCTGAGCTGATAGCGGGGGGAACGTTTTTATGCGAAATAGGGTGGACCGTCCGGTGGGTCCCAGCAGTCATGGGGAAACGTTTTTTTGCGTAATACGGTGGCCCGTCCGGTGGGTCCCAGCAGTCAGGGGGGAAATGTTTTTTTCGCGAAATACAGGTGGCCCGTCCAGTGGGTCCCTGCTGTCACATGGAGGAATAATTATTTTCCGCGTAATAAGTAGGCACTTCTGTGACGCCCTCGATTCAATCGTACACTAATCATGCACGCAAATGCGTACGATCAAGATCAGGGACTCACGGAAAGATATCACAACACGACTCTAAAACATAAATAAGTCATACAAGCATCATAATACAAGCCAGGGGCCTCGAGGGCTCGAATACAAGTGCTCGATCATAGACGAGTCAGCGGAAGCAACAATATCTGAGTACAGACATAAGTTAAACAAGTTGCCATAAGATGGCTAGCACAAACTGGGATACAGATCGAAAGAGGCGCATGCCTCCTGCCTGGGATCCTCCTAACTACCCCTGGTCGTCGTCAGCGGGATGCACGTAGTAATAGGCACCTCCAGCGTAGTAGGAGTCATCGTCGACGGTGGCGTCTGGATCCTGGGCTCCATCGTCTGGTCGCAGCAATCGGGTAAAGAAAGGGAAAAAGGGGGAACAAGGCAACCGTGAGTACTCATCCAAAGTACTCGCAAGCAAGGAGCTACACTACATATGCATGGATATATGTGTAAAGGGCCATATCGGTGGACTGAACTGCAGAATGCCAGAATAAGAGGAGGATAACTAATCATGTCGAAGACTACGCTTCTGGCAGCCTCCGTCTTGCAGCATGAAGAAGAGAGTAGACTGAAGTCCTCCAAGTAGCATCGCATAGCATAATCCTGCCCGGCAATCCCCTCCTCGTCGCCCTGTTAGAGAGCAATCACCGGGTTGTATCTGGCACTTGGAAGGGTGTGTTTTATTAAGTATCCGGCTCTAGTTGTCATAAGGTCAAGGTACAACTCCAAGTCATCCTGTTACCGAAGATCACGGCTATTCGAATAAATTAACTTCTCTGCAGGGGTGCACCACACAACCCAACACGCTCAATCCCATTTGGCCGAACACACTTTTCTGGGTCATGCCCGGCCGCGGAAGATCAACACATCGCAGCCCCACCTAGGCACAACAGAGAGGTCAGCACGCCGGTCTAAACCTAAGCGCACAGGGGTCTGGGCCCATCGCCCTTAGCACACCTGCACGTTGCATACGCGGCCGGAAGCAGAACTAGCCCCCTTAATACAAGAGCAGGCTTACGTTCCAATCCGGCGCGCGCCGCTCAGTTGCTGACGTCACAAAGGCTTCGGCTGATACCACAACGCCGACTGCCCATAACTGTTCCCGCGTAGTTGGTTAGTGCGTATAGGCCAGTAGCCAGACTCAGATCAAATACCAAGATCTCGTTAAGCGTGTTAAGTATCCGCGAATGCCGAACAGGGCCAGGCCCACCTCTCTCCTAGGCGGTCTCAACCTGCCCTGTCGCTCCGCCACAAAGTAACAGTCGGGGGCCGTCGGGAACCCAGGCCCACCTCTACCGGGATGGAGCCACCTGTCCTTCCAGCCCCCACATCGAAATCACTTGCGGGTACTCAACGAGCTGACCCGACTTTAGTCACCATCTGTATAGTATGTATATATGTATAGTATATACCCGTGATCACCTCCCAAGTGATCACGGCCCGATAGTATAGCAAGGCAGACTAACAAGAATGTAGGGACAATGATGATAAACTAGCATCCTATACTAAGCATTTAGGATTGCGGGTAAGGTATCAACGACTGTAGCAACAATGACAGGCTATGCAACAGAATAGGAGTAACCGAACAGTAACATGCTACACTACTCTAATGCAAGCAGTATATAGAAGAATAGGCGATATCTGGTGATCAAGGGGGGGGGGGGGGCTTGCCTGGTGGCTCTGGCAAGAAGGAGGGGCCGTCAACTCCGTAGTCGAACTGGGCAGCAGCAGCGTCTGTCTCGGTGTCTAGCGAGAGAAGAGGGGGAAGAAACAATAAATACAATGCAAACAAATGCATGACGATGCATGACATGACAAGGTGTGTTGCTAGGCGTGCCCAAACGCGGTAGTAGGTGGTACCGGCGAAGGGGGGAAACATCCGGGAAAGTATCCCCGGTGCTTCGTGTTTTCGGGCAGAGGAGCCGGAGGGGGAAAGTTGCGAGTTCGGTATGTTAGGGATGTGTGGCGGACGAACGGGCTGCGTATCCGGATTCGTCTCGTCATTCTGAGCAACTTTCATGTAGAAAGTATTTTTATCTGAGCTACGATTTATTTTATATGATTTTTAAAAGATTTAATTATTTTAGGATTAATTTAAATATTTTAAATCGACATTATCCAGAACAGTGTTTGCTGACATCATCACGACGTCATCAATCAACAGAGGTGTTGACAGGTCAACTGACGTGTGGGTCCTATTCGTCATTGACTGTTTAGTCTAATTAGGGTTTAACTAATCTACTTACTATTTAATTAAACTAACTAGTTAATTAGATTAATTATCTAGGATTAATTAACTTAATTAATTTTGTTAATTAATTAATTAATTAAATTTATTATTGTTATTATTTTTTTTATTAATTTTTTTCTAAAAACATTCTGAGCGGGCCCCCTTTGTCATAGAGCCCTGGGGGCCTAGCAGGTTCGGGCGCTATCGGGCGGGCGCTGGGCGCTGGGTGCCGGCGCCCATCAAGGGCGAGGCCGTGGCATCGGCTGGGCACGCCCGCGTAGCAGGGGGGCCGGATGCGAGGGAGCGGCATCACCGACGAGCAGCGGCAAAGCAGACCGTGGAGCAGGGGGCACAGCCCCAGGCGGATGCGAGCGCGGGATGCTCGCGGTGACCAAGACGGCAGAGGGGTTGCGGGTATGCAGCGGAGGCAGGTGCAGTGGCCAGCGAGGTCGAGCGGGGGTGGCGCGGTCGACCGGCGAGCGGGACTAGCGGATGCAGGGGGTAGGGGCACGAGGCGCGGACGCAGGACAGCGCCGACAGGCACAGAGAGCGCGTGTGGTGGCCGACGGTGCGTGACTAGCGACTGGGAGACGTGCAAGAGTAGGCACAAAGAGGAAAGAGGAGGCCAAAGGCCTCACCAGCGTTGCAGGGGTTCGTTCGTCGAGGCTTGGGGAAGCTGGCGTGGGGGAAGACGAGGAGGCCTCCGGCGACGGCTGTGATGGGGTCGGGGCGGTCCGGCGAGCGACGAGGGTCGGTGAAGGCCGTTGGGGAGGAGGACGGGGATGCGAGCCGGCGGATCCGACGATTAAGCTCGGTGGTGGGGTGCGGGATCCACAGGCGCTAATGGCGACATCGGCGGGGCGCGGTCGGGCTTGAGCCCCGATCCAGATCGGGGGGGGGGGGCGAGAGGGAGGAGAGTGGGGTGGGTATCGTGCGGGGGGCAGGGGAGTGTGTGCACTGGGGGCTAGGGTTTCGGGTGTGAGGCCATATAGGCCAGGGGGTTAGGTGGGCCAGTTGGGTTGGCCTGGCTGCCAGACGGTCCAGTTGGCCCAGTGCTGCTTTCTTTTCTTTCTATTTATTTTCCTTTTCTGTTTTCTGTTTTACTTTAGTTCCTCTTTTCTTTTAGTTTTGTAAACTATAAAAGTAGTCCCTAATTTAGTGTTAGTAAATAGGCTACTGCCACATAAGTTTGGGCAACTAAATAAAATAGTTCAATATTTTATTTTATTTTAAAAGGCATTCAACTAATTTTTTTTGCTATTTTTTAAAATATTTTTAGAGTACTAAACCTTTTCTAAAAATGTGGTTTCTCCACCATACTTACCTATGCATTATTTGGCTCACCCCAAACATTTTAGTTTTAATATTTGAAAACTTTTATTGTTTGCTTGATTTTGAATTTAAATTTGAATCGGTATCAAACTAATGCAAGATTAGCATCAGTAATCGAGGTGACGTGGCATCATTAGTAGATGGTTACTGTAGCTTAAGTATCCGGGCGTCACAATTCTCCTCCACTACAAGAAATCTCGTCCCGAGATTTAAGAGGTAGTGAAAGGGGGGAAGGTTTGGTAATGAATCTAGCCGGTCTTCCCATGCGGGCTTGCTCTTCTCGAAGAGGACGGTCCAATACATTGATGTCTTCATTTCTCTGCTTTAGGTCATCATGATGAAGTCGGCGTCCTTTCTTCAGGAACTCCATCACACTTACGAAAGAATAAAGGGTGGGCATTCTAGGAGAACGGATCTCGGCAAGGTTGACTATCGGGTCGACAACATCGAGGAAGGTGGCGGAAAGTAACTCTCGAATCGAAACTTAAGAAAATATCGAGAGCAAAGTAAGGAGGTATCCTGGGAAGTTTTGAGCGGGCAGGCAATCGTTCAATGCCTGTTATAGGGCGTGAAAGGGTCAAAGCAACGGGAATAAGTGCTGTGTCCGATATCAGACCTGAAGGTGGCTCATGAATTACATGTGAGGCCACGTGCGAGGAACAACCTTGGGAATAGGGGGTGTACAGGAGAGTCGGGTTTCAATCCTGTGGAACTTGTGGGTTATGGGCCCACCATGTAGGAAGGGCGGTGACATCTTGCACGATCGTGATGGCAAGGCATGTCAGAGGGTAGCCTGTCAGTTATGTCAGCAACAACGTCGGTACCAAGGGCGAGGGACAAAGAGAACCATTTTCCTGTTCGTTGAAACGAGGCGGACCAATAGGCAAAGTTCTCTTCCATCGGTGGTTACCGGAATGTTATCAACAATAGTAACAGGGTCTTACTGACAGAGTTGTACACCAAGATGTTTGCACAAGCAGGGAAATATTACTGCTTATATCATATAGATCACAGTAAGGGTTTAAACAAACCTATGGAAAGGGGAAAGTGTCTATCAGATTTAATCAGAACCATGGGAAGAAAAATGTGTTTAAACACATATTTCAGGGGTACATCCTTCCCAAGGACAAGCAGAGCATGATATCCATGGCAGGATATGAAGTAGAAAACCCTTCAGGAAAAAGGGAGAGAAATTTCATGACATTACCCATACAACGGTGTTTGGATAATTGATCAAGAAACATTTAGCATTGTGCTACAAATGTTCTTATTGAAGATAGGAGTACCGCATACATGCTTCGAGATAGCATTGACATGGTCTTCAAGCAAAGGTCGGACTTTGGATACACGAAGGATCCACCATGATAAACTTATTAAACAAGGCATTCAATTTCCTCATGGAAAAATGGTTAACCTTGTTAAAAAAAGGAAACTATAACCATAGGGCCTCCGGCCAGGTGGGCTAGGAATGACACCACCTTACCGGGTCATATAAAGACCAAAGTTATAACTCTTAGAGTTATGTTCCAACCATCATATCTGACCGAGATTCAGTTCTGATTGGTGTCAGGATACCTCAGACTCATGATGCCTGAGAAGAAAAGGTGCAACGCAATTGACGAGATGACATTATAAGGTTCTCGGGCAATGAACTATGGAAGCGAGTTCCGAAACAAGAGTTCATCATTAAACCACGGAGAGGATGA
Source organism: Triticum timopheevii (assembly GCA_963921465.1). Lineage (NCBI taxonomy): Eukaryota > Viridiplantae > Streptophyta > Magnoliopsida > Poales > Poaceae > Triticum > Triticum timopheevii. Next base: position 322,757,979 of record OY997266.1, read on the forward strand.
GGAGGTGGCTGGTGGACTCAACGATAATTCATCAAGACTTCCAAAAGGATGGACTTCCACAATTGCGTGAACACAGAGATATCATTTGTCAGATCAAATGACTTAATGATTTATGCTAGAGGAAAATATACACAATTAAACATTGGTTGAAAGGTGCACCCAAAATATGGGGATGGGTTGCACGATAAATATTAGGACGACGACTTAATGAACAAAAGAATTAAAATGAATCAATCGACCATTCACTTCAAAGCAATAGGGTTGCTAGGAATTTTGAATTCACACATCATAGTTCAATTGTCGGTATTCTGGTTAGAAACAACACGGGGACCAAGAAAGAATGGTGATGATGAGAAGTATCACTATACCAAGAATTCTTAAGAGGTGGAGTAATCCTCACGACATTCTTGACATAAAAGATGGTAACACTCCAAGGTAAATAAGAACGAATACTGGATAGCAAGGAACTCAAGGTATAACACAGAACATGAACAAGTTTGTGTTGGAGGGAAGGCAATAAAGTGGTTGATGACAACACAAATCATCGAGGGCAAGGATGGTATTTCTCATCAAGAATTCAATAGATATTTTGGAAGAGCTCAGGATGTTGATGATGTTCACGATACATTTGTCGCGATATTTCATGAAGATGTAATCGATCGGCGACAACATCAGATCAAAGGAATGATGAAGCGAAAGGTTATTGGGACCATGGGTACGACATCAACTCGGAATCAAGCTCGCTGCTTGAAGTGAACGACAAGACGAGGAAGATCGACATAAGCTTAGCTCATCATTGAAATTTGTGCTCTGGGAAGAAGGACCAAGTAGCACAATTTAAAATTTAGCACAATAGTGATATTAGCCAATCAGGCTAAGAATGACTTCAAGGATTATTAAACTCATAAGCAATGAAAATTACTTCGAGTTATCGTATCGGAGCACGGAATTGATTCACCTATATGTTCTCGGTTGACGACAACCCAGAACCCGTGGAGTCACTATGACAGGGAAGGTACTACTTCATCAGAAATTCATAAGACGTAGTGCAATAGCATGATATCCTCGAGATAGTAGGGGGCAATACTCGAGGTAGTTCTATATAGAGGTTGGACAAGCATATTGATTTGTAAAAGACAAGTGCTTTAACTTGTCTGTGAAATGGGATAAAAAAAGAACAATCATGGTCAGAACCACGACTGCAAAGGACCAAAACAAAATACAAGATGATTTTATAATGAGGGAATAATTATTATTACAAGAAGCTTGCATGATAAGTTTCACATCGGGTCCATGGGCATGAACGCAAAGGCTCAAGGTCGACTCCCACCTTTTCCATGCATAACCTTTCATTTTACTTCTCGCTTTTGATGAAGCTGTAGTGTAGAAATTTTATCTAGCAAAATACCAGAAGAGTATGACTTGTGAAAACTTTCGAGTTCACACGTAATAAGGAAGGCACAGGTTCAACCCGTCAGGGTGTCATGGAAACATATACCACAAGCTTCAACAGTAAATACCACCAGCTCGAAAATAGAGCAAGGTCGAGGAAGCAGAGGATACAATTTACCAAAGGCTTTATATATCCGTGGAAAGGCTCACAAGGTTACTTGAATATTAAGGACACTGTCGGATAATAGTCCAACAAGAGGTCTGGTGGTCTACAACGGAGCTGATGTGAGTATCGGTACTCTACCAAAGGAGGAAGGAATGCATGTGCATCTGATTATAGAAACAACTAACTAACTCAAGGCTCAAATGCAAGGGAATTATGATTTTCAAATCAAGGGATCAGAAGCAATGTTCTGATTAGGGATGGATAAGTTGAATAGGCTTAGGGGTACAATCAATGGCAATTAGATTGGTTGAGAACCAGCTCATGTTTAAAATGTCGTCTGAGCCGGGAAGATAATCTAAAAGGATCAATTGATGATCATGTGCATTCGCACTCATGTTGAATCAATAGGATCAAAATGAAGGTGCCTAAGGATACTAACGAATATTGCCAGACATATGGAAAGCATCCATCATGCAAGCAGACAAGTATTGCAGAGCGATAAGCTAATAAGGATTTTTGGAGGATTGAATAGTATTTCGAAGACCATTGTGAAACACTTGATCAGTGGGGTTGAGCGGATACTCGGTAAGTGCGAGGAATTATCCATAGAGGGTATTCATGTGGCAAGAACTGCAGGGCAGTAAGCTCAAAGGATTCTCGGAAAAATAGAGAGAATTTCAGGGTATCTTGTAATAACAAGATCAACGGGGAATGATTGTATCGATGGCAAGTGCACGTGGTTATCCATAGGGGTTTATTGATGGAATGGAATTACAATAGCGATGGCACAAAGTCCCGAGAGAACATCATAGAGTAGCCTCAAAATCTTCTGGTGCGGCAGACAATCATCAATAATAAGGTGCTCTCCGGGTGAAAGTGATCACGAGATCCTAATGTTAGATTTAGCAAAATTCATTTAACCCGAATAGAAGAGAGATCAGTCCCAGAGTATAGGTCAAGGAATAAAAGATCCTAATACCACCCAATGGCGACGAGGGCCCATGGGCCGCACAGCCATGTTAGTAAAACAGTTTTCATCGACTAGACTCAACTTCGGCCAAGAAGTTGGAAAGGGGATTCCTACAGGCAGTCCGCTCTGATACCAACTTGTGACGCCCTCGATTCAATCGTACACTAATCATGCACGCTAATGTGTACGATCAAGATCAGGGACTCATGGGAAGATATCACAACACAACTCTAAAACATAAATAAGTCATACAAGCATCATAATACAAGCTAGGGACCTCGAGGGCTCGAATACAAGTGCTCAATCATAGACGAGTCAGCGGAATCAACAATATCTGAGTACAGACATAAGTTAAACAAGTTGCCATAAGATGGCTAGCACAAACTGGGATACAGATCGAAGAGGCGCAGGCCTCCTGCCTAGGATCCTCCTAACTACTCCTGGTCGTCGTCAGCGGGCTGCACGTAGTAGTAGGCACCTCCAGCGTAGTAGGAGTCGTCCTCGACGGTGGCGTCTGGCTCCTGGGCTCCATCGTCTGGTCGCAGCAATCAGGTAAAGAAAGGGGGAAAAGGGGGAACAAGGCAACCGTGAGTACTCATCCAAAGTACTCGCAAGCATGGAGCTACACTACATATGCATGGATATATGTGTAAAGGGCCATATCGGTGGACTGAACTGCAGAATGCCAGAATAAGAGGGGGATAACTAATCCTGTCGAAGACTACGCTTCTGGCAGCCTCCGTCTTGCAGCATGAAGAAGAGAGTAGACTGAAGTCCTCCAAGTAGCATCGCATAGCATAATCCTACCCGGCAATCCCCTCCTCATCGTCCTGTTAGAGAGCGATCACCGGGTTGTATCTGGCACTTGGAAGGGTGTGTTTTATTAAGTATCCGTTTCTAGTTGTCATAAGGTCAAGGTACAACTCCAAGTCATCCTGTTACCGAAGATCACAGCTATTCGAATAGATTAACTTACCTGCAGGGGTGCACCACATAACCCAACACGCTCGATCCCATTTGGCCGGACACACTTTTCTAGGTCATGCCCGGCCGCGGAAGATCAACACGTCGCAGCCCCACCTAGGCACAACAGAGAGGTCAGCACGCCGGTCTAAACCTAAGCACACAGGGGTTTGGGCCCATCGCCCTTAGCACACCTGCACGTTGCGTACGCGGCCGGAAGCAGAACTAGCCCCCTTAATACAAGAGCAGGCTTACGTTCCAATCCGGCGCGCGCCGCTCAGTTGCTGACGTCACGAAGGCTTCGGCTGATACCACAATGCCAAGTGCCCATAACTGTTCCCGCATGGTTGGTTAGTGCGTATAGGCCAGTAGTCAGACTCAGATCAAATACCAAGATCTCGTTAAGCGTGTTAAGTATCCGCGAATGCCGAACAGGGCCAGGCCCACCTCTCTCCTAGGCGGTCTCAACCTGCCCTGTCGCTCCGCCACAAAGTAACAGTCGGGGGCCGTCGGGAACCCAGGCCCACCTCTACCGGGATGGAGCCACCTGTCCTTCCAGCCCCCACATCGGAATCACTTGCGGGTACTCAACGAGTTGACCCGACTTTAGTCACCATCTGTATAGTATGTTAAATGTATAGTATATACCCGTGATCACCTCCCAAGTCATCACGGCCCGATAGTATAGCAAGGCAGACTGACAAGAATGTAGGGCCAATGATGATAAACTAGCATCCTATACTAAGCATTTAGGATTGCGGGTAAGGTATCAACGACTGTAGCAACAATGACAGGCTATGCAACAGAATAGGAGTAACCGAACAGTAACATGCTACACTACTCTAATGCAAGCAGTATAGAGAAGAATAGGCGATATCTGGTGATCAAGGGGGGGGGCTTGCCTGGTTGCTCTGGCAAGAAGGAGGGGCCGTCAACTCCGTAGTCGAACTGGGCAGCAGCAGCGTCTGTCTCGGTGTCTAGCGAGAGAAGAGGAGGAAGAAACAATAAATACAATGCAAACAAATGCATGACGATGCATGACATGACAAGGTGTGTTGCTAGGCGTGCCCAAACGCGGTAGTAGGTGGTACCGGCGAAGGGGGGAAACATCCGGGAAAGTATCCCCGGTGTTTCGCGTTTTCGGGCAGAGGAGCCGGAGGGGGAAAGTTGCGAGTTCGGTATGTTAGGGATGTGTGGAGGACGAATGGGCTGTGTATCCGGATTTGTCTCATCGTTCTGAGCAACTTTCATGTAGAAAGTATTTTCATCTGAGCTACGGTTTATTTTATATGATTTTTAAAAGATTTAATTATTTCAGGATTAATTTAAATATTTTAATTCGACATTATCCAAAACAGTGTTTGCTGACGTCATCATGATGTCATCATGACGTCATCAGTCAACAGAGGTGTTGACTGGTCAACTGACGTGTGGGTCCTATTCGTTATTGACTGTTTAGTCTAATTAGGGTTTAACTAATCTAATTACTATTTAATTAAACTAACTAGTTAATTAGATTAATTATCTAGGATTAATTAACTTAATTATTTTTGTTAATTAATTAATTAAATTTATTATTGTTATTATTATTTTTATTATTTTTTTCTAAAAACTTTCTGAGTGGGCCCCCTTTGTCATAGAGCCCTGGGGGCCTAGTGGGTTCGGGCGCTATCGGGCGGGCGCTGGGCGCTGGGTGCCGGCGCCCATCAAGGGCGAGGCCGTGGCCTCGGCTGGGCACGCCCGCGTAGCAGGGGGGCCGGATGCGAGGGAGCGGCATCACCGACGAGCAGCGGCAGAGCAGACCGTGGAGCAGGGGGCACAGCCCCAGGCGGATGCGAGCGCGGGATGCTCGCGGTGACCAAGACGGCAGAGGGGTTGCGGGTATGCAGCGGAGGCAGGTGCAGTGGCCAGCGAGGTCGAGCGGGGCTGGCGCGGTCGACCGGCGAGCGGGACTAGCGGATGCAGGGGGTAGGGGCATGAGGCGCGGACGCAGGACGGCGCCGACAGGCACAGACAGCGCGTGTGGTGGCCGACGGTGCGTGACTAGCGACGGGGAGACGTGCAGGAGCAGGCGCAAAGAGGAAAGAGGAGGCCAAAGGCCTCACCAGCTTTGCAGGGGTTCGTTCGTCGAGGCTTGGGGAAGCCGACGTGGGGGAAGACGAGGAGGCCTCTGGCGACGGCTGTGATGGGGTCGGGGCGGTCCGGCGAGCGATGTCAGGACCCTGTCTCACTGCACAGCTTAACTGAAGAAGAATACTGCAACTCTGAAGAAATCGACAGCGAGGTCGAAGCGTTATCTCCCTGGGAAATGGACGGCGCAGATGAAACGTTTGGGTAATCAACAGCTAACTGCTCCCCTGTTCACTGTCACGCCGTTCCCGCCACCCACTGGAAGGACTACAGTAACGGAACGGCTAGCGACGGCGACACCCCCAGCCCTGCCAGCTATTAAACCCCCTCTCCAAGCCTCCAGATGCATCTTTCCCCATTCTACAAGATTGTTATATCTAGCGTAGCTCTAGAACCCTAGTATCTCTATAGAATCCGGATTTGATCCTCGAACCAAATTGTACTCGCTATTATCTCTGTAATATCAAGTCGGGGCTAGTTCGAGTGAAATTTGCATCCGATTACTTCTCTGGTCCTGTCAATTGGTATCAGAGCCAGAGATCCTCGGAGGAGAGCTGGATCTGGCCATGAATTGGGGTTGGGATCTCTCGTAAAATCCCCCAATTTCGGTGTCGGGTCCCGGCGGCGGTGCGGTCCATCTGATCGGATGCGGCCTGGAGCAGGCATAGTTCGGCGGCAAATCGGGGAGAAACTAGGTTGCGGCCGGAACAATTCCGCCATGGTAAAATTCCTTAGCGTATCGCTGGTTCGTGCAGCATCGAAAGGGAGATCGACGAGGAGCTTGACGCCGGAATAAACAGGTCGCCGGCGAGGGTTTCAGACTTGTTCCGCTATAAAATTCTGGAGCTGTGCGGATCAACATGCCAACCCGAAACAAACACATGGATGAAATTTCGGAAGAGATCAAGGCAATGCAGACTGAAGACGCAAGATCAGATCGACCAGGTGCATACACGTCTCCAGACAGTTGAATCCCTGGAAAAACAATTGGGAAAGGTGGAGCTATTGGTCGAGAACAACTCCAAGGTTCAGCAAGACATCTTCGCGATCTTGCGCGAAATGAGAGCAGAGAACCCCAACCCTCCCTCCCCTGTTCCTCAAGGGTCTATTCAATTGTTGGGACAAGTTCAAAACCAGCAGGATTCAAGTGCCAACGCAACTCAATCACAGGGAGAAAAGTTGATCACGCCACCTGAACAACAAACACAATTTCAGAACATCTTGACAAGCAAAAGCACAAGTCAACAGACACAACATCAAGCTGACAGAGGAGTGCAGTTTATGAAGAGCATCTCAAAAGGCCCAAAAATTGATTTCCCCACATTCAATGGTGATAATCCATTAGGATGGATCAGACAGGTCAATAAGTCCTTTCAACTTGCTCAAATTCCAGATGATTGTATAGTGGATTTGGCCCTGACTTATATCATTGGGAGAGCTGATAATTGGGTGAGGAGTGCTAGAATGGAACAAAACAAGTTGCCATGGCCAGATTTTTGCAGAGCTCTGTGTGACAGATTTGCTGACTCTAGCATCTATGAGGTATTAGAGAAATTCCATAATCTGAAATAGAACACCCTCTCTGTAGCTGCATATACTGATAAGTTTGAGGAAATCATGGCAGTAGTTAGGGATGAACATCCATACCTACAGGAGAACTACTACATAGTGAGTTTTGTCAATGGATTAAAACCTAGTATCAGGTGCAACTTAAGACCATAGAGACCTACTACTCTGAACCAAGCATATTGGTTAGCAAGGGATTATGAGAGTGGGCTGCAAGCAAAGTACCAGTCCTATATGAACCACCAAGATAGGCAGTTGCAGTTCCATGCTGGACACCAGAAAACTGCTGTACCTCCTACAACTAAGGTGCAACTTCCTCCAGCAGCACCAGCAGTCAAGAAACCTGGTATATGCTGGAGATGCAATGGACCATGGGTTCCTGGACACAAATTCAAACAAGCACAATCTCCGCATGCTATTACTGGTGACAGTGGTACTGAAGAAATGTCACCTGAAGAAGAAGCACAACTTGCAGTTTTAACTGCAGAAGGCCATTTTACAGAAGACCCCTCTGGTTGTATGCACATATCTGCTCAAGCAGTTTATGGCAACACATCTGAATCAACCTTGGCAGTACACATTACAGTAGGAGGAAGAAGAGGAGTGGCCCTAGTTGACACTGGGAGCACTAACACTTTCATTGACTTGAAGTTTGCCCTCAAATCTGCTTGTCACCTCATCAATAACCCTACTCAGAAAGTGAAAGTAGCTAGTGGTGGATCTTTAACCACAGGAGCACATGCACCTGAAACAACTTTCAATATTGGCAATGAAACATTCAGTAATGATTTGGTAGTTCTAGATCTTCAGGGATATGATGTGGTAATAGGATGTGACATGCTCAAGAAACACAATCCAATTTCCTTAGACTTTGATGCTAGAACAGTGACCATAACAAAAGACAAAGTCAGGCAAGTAACATTCTCAGACTGCACACTATCAGATACTCCCAAATTAATTTTAGCAGAGAAATTGGACAGACTGTGTGCTGAAGGAGCAGTCGGATTTGCTATGAGCCTGAACTTCATGACTACTATGCAACATAGTGTGGAACTCTATCCTCCTCCCACAAAAGAGATACAAGAAGTATTGGAACAGTATGATACACTATTTCAGGAACCTAATGCTCTTCCCCCACCTAGAGAATGTGACCACTCCATTCCACTCAAGGAGAATTCAACACCCCCCAATGTCAGACCTTATAGAGTCCCTCATTTGCAGAAAAATGAAATGGAACAACAGATAAAACTCCTGCTGTCTAGACACATAATACAACATAGCATGAGTCCATATGCATCCCCTGCTATTTTGGTCAAGAAAAAGGGTGGAACTTGGAGATTGTGCATAGACTACAGGAAACTAAATGCACAAACAATCAAGAACAAATTTCCTATACCTGTCATAAAGGATTTACTGGATGAACTACAGGGAGCAGCAGTTTTCAGTAAATTGGACCTAAAGTCAGGTTACCATCAGATCAGAATGAAGCCAGAGGATGTCCACAAAACAGCATTCAGAACTTACTCAGGACATTATGAGTTTCTAGTTATGCCTTTTGGACTCACTAACGCACCAGCAACTTTTCAAGCCCTCATGAACAAATTATTTGCTCCGTATCTGAGGAAATTTGTCCTGGTGTTCTTTGATGACATCCTGATATTCAGCAGAACCCATGAAGAACACCAAGAACACCTCAAATTAGTCCTGGAAATTTTAAAGGCCAATAATATTTTCTTGAACAAGTCCAAATGTGTCTTTGGCACACCTACTGTTGAATATCTGGGACACATTTTGTCTGAAGCAGGAGTGGCAACAGATCCTGAGAAAATTAGAGCAGTGCAACAGTGGGGTATACCAACAAATACAACTGAACTGAGAAGTTTCTTGGGTTTGGCAGGTTACTATAGAAGATTTATTAAGGACTATGGTGTTATCTGTAGACCTCTGCATGATCTTCTCAAGAAGGACTCCTTCCTCTGGTCTGATAGCCAAACAGTTGCATTTGACAAACTTAAGTACAGTGTAACCCATGCACCAGTTCTAGCACTTCCAGACTTCACTCTCCCATTTGAATTGGAATGTGATGCTTCTGGTACTGGCATTGGAGCTGTCCTCATGCAGAAGCATAAGCCTATTGCTTATTATAGCAAATCTTTGGGTGTTAAGGCTGCAGCTCTGTTCACTTATGAAAAAGAAGCTGTGGCTATTTTGGAAGCTCTCAGAAAATGGAGACATTACTTTTTGGGCTCCTCCTTGATCATCAAAACAGATCACCAAAGCTTGAAATATATAACTGAACAAAGAATATCTGAAGGCATCCAACACAAACTGATGCTCAAGCTTTTGGAATTCACTTATACAATAGAATATAAGAAAGTAAAGGAAAACAAGGCTGCTGATGCACTTTCCAGGAAACCAAAACTCATGGAAATATCTATGGCAGTGCCTAGTTGGATTGAGAAAATAGAAACCTCCTACAGCAAAGATAGCAAATGCAAGGACCTCATAACACAGTTAACTACAGGAACTACTACACTTCCTCTGTACAGCTATACAGCTGGTATACTCAGATATAAAGATAGGATTTATATTGGAGCAGATACAGCATTCAAACAACAGTTACTATCAACCTTCCACTCTTCTCCAATTGGGGGCCACTCTGGAGTAAGGGCAACATATCATAGGATCAAGAGGATATTTTACTGGCCAAACATGAAAAAGGACACTCAGGAATTTATACAAGAATGTCCTGTCTGCCAAAGAGTCAAAGGAGAAAACTGCCATTATCCAGGGCTGCTTGATCCACTCCCTATACCATATATGGCATGGAGACACATATCCATGGATTTTGTGGAAGGCCTTCCTAAATCCCAAGGGGAAAATGTGATCTCAGTAGTGGTTGATAGATTCACTAAATACTCCCATTTTATTGCTCTATCATATCCCTTCACTGTCAGCACTGTCCTTCAATCATTCATTGATAATGTGTTCAAACTGCATGGCTTACCAGTATCAATGGTAACTGACAAAGATACCATATTTACAAGCAACTTCTGGCAAGCACTGTTCAAATCCTTGGGAGTAAAACTTAACATGAGTACTGCTCATCACCCATAGTTTGATGGCCAGACAGAGAGAGTGAACTAGTGTTTGGAAACCTATCTGAGAAGCATGGCTTTCAATGAACCTAAGAAGTGGCACTCCTGGTTATCTATGGCCAAATGGTGGTTCAATACATCCTATCACACAGCAACTAAATACACACCATTCCAATGCTTGTATGGATTTCCCCCTCCACTCTTTGGGGAAGTTTCAATTCCTGGCCCTAGTGATGTAGATGCAGCTACATTTTTACAGCAAAGAGAAGAAATGCAGCAACAACTGAAGCACAATCTCCTGGCAGCTCAACAAAGGATGAAGAAATATGCAGATATGAACAGAACAGACAGACAGTTCAAAGAAGGAGAGATGGTTTATCTGAAAATGCAACCTTATCGCCTTGCTGCGTTCGATATTCGAACAGGTCCTAAACTTGCAACCAAGTTCTATGGACCATTCAGAATATTGGAGAAAATAGGCCATTCAGCATACAAGTTACTACTGCCTGCTGGGGTTCAGATTCATAATGTCTTTCATGTCAGTCAATTGAAATGACATCTGGGACCCAAAGTAGTACCAGCCCCTGGCTTGCCACTGGTTGACGACGCAGGCCGGATCAAAATAGCACCAGTAATCGTGCTACAAACGCGAGCAGTACCACGACACCCACATCTGGTTACACAATGGTTAGTGCAGTGGCTTAACATGTCACCGGAAGAGGCTACTTGGGAGGACGCTCACTTCATTAAGCGCACATTTCCTGACTTCTTCAACAGCACAATTCGCTCCTGGTTTCCTTCAACAGATCCTCGAGGACAAGGATCGTCTTCAGAGGGAGGCAATTGTCAGGACCCTGTCTCACTGCACAGCTTAACTGAAGAAGAATACTGCAACTCTGAAGAAATCGACAGCGAGGCCGAAGTGTTATCTGCCTGGGAAATGGACGGCGCAGATGAAACATTTGGGCGATCAACGGCTAGCTACTCCCCTGTTCACGGTCACGCCGTTGCCGCCACCCACTGGAAGGACTACAGTAACGGAACGGCTAGCGACGGTGACACCCCCGGCCCTGCCAGCTATTAAACCCCCTCTCCAAGCCTCCAGACGCATCTTTCCCCATTCTACAAGATTGTAATATCTAGCGTAGCTCTAGAACCCTAGTATCTCTGTAGAATCCGGATTTGATCCTCGAACCAAATTGTACTCGCTATTATCTCTGTAATATCAAGTTAGGGCTAGTTCGAGTGAAATTTGCATCCGATTACTTCTCTGGTCCTGTCAAGCGATGAGGGTCGGTGAAGGCCGTTGGGGAGGAGGACGGGGATGCGAGCCGGCAGATCCGACGATGAAGCTCGGTGGTGGGGCGCGGGATCCACAGGCGGTAACGGCGACATCGGCGGGGCGCGGTCGGGGTTGAGCCCCGATCCAGATCGGGGGGCGAGAGGGAGGAGAGTGGGGTGGGTATCGTGCGGGGGGCAGGGGAGTGTGTGCGCTGGGGGCTAGGGTTTCGGGTGTGAGGCCATATAGGCCAGGGGGTTAGGTGGGCCAGTTGGGTTGGCCTGGCTGCCAGATGGGCCGGTTGGCCCAGTGCGGGGGGTCCCTTTTTATTTAGTTTTGCTGCTTTCTTTTCTTTTTATTTATTTTCCTTTTCTGTTTTCTGTTTTACTTTAGTTCCTCTTTTATTTTAGTTTTGTAAACTATAAAAGTAGTCCCTAATTTAGTGTTAGTAAATAGGCTACTGCCACATAAGTTTGGGCAACTAAATAAAATAGTTCAATATTTTATTTTATTTTAAAAGGCATTCAACTAATTGTTTTTGCTATTGTTTAAAATATTTTTAGAGTACTAAACCTTTTCTAAAAATGTGGTTTCTCCACCATACTTACCTATGCATTATTTGGCTCACCCCAAACATTTTAGTTTTAATATTTGAAAACTTTTATTGTTTGCTTGATTTTGAATTTGAATTTGCATCGGTATCAAACTAACGCGAGATTAGCATCAGTAATCGAGGTGATGTGAAATCATTAGTAGATGGTTACTGTAGCTTAATTATCCGGGCATCACAACTTCCTTGTGGCTGCCGTGGACCCAGCTGTCAGCCTCTCCACCATGGCGGTCGTTGACCACATTGACCACGCCGCGCCGAGAGCACCATGGCGGTGGACGAAGGCGAGGCCTAGGAAGGGGACAACGCGGAGCCGGGGAAGACGCGGCAGTGGATGCCCACGCGGAGAGGAGTACGAGGGTTCACTAGTTCGGCTGCGCTGCCATCGCCACAGAATAACAAGGGGTGTGGGTGAGTGGAGTTGAGGGATGGCCTGGCCAGCGGTGGGATTAGTATGGGCGCGGTGAGGCCTCCGCGGCAGCACAGCCGGCCACAGGAGGCTAGAGCAGGCGGCACGACCGGCACTGCTTTGGGCGGCTGGAGCAAGAAGACCAGAGGTTGAAGAAGCACTACGGCCGTTGGATGGGCATCGTACGGTCACTCGAGCTAGAATCGTGCATATTGACTAAGTTGACAAAGCCCTTCGTCCCCGTCAACTTAGTAGGCCCACTATACTGGGTCCCAGCTAGAAGGGGGAGTATTCATGTTTTTTGTGCGTAATAAGGTGGCATTTCCTTGCTTGCGAAGATATAGCTGGTGGGTCCGAGCTGTCTGCGGCGGTAAATCTTTTTTCGCTTAATACAGAGGCCCTTTCGGTGGGTCCCGGATGTCAGTGGAGGAATCATTATTTTGCACATAATAAGGATGCATTTCCTTGTGTGCGACCATGGACCCAGCTGTCAGCCTCTCCACGTACAGTCCACTTCAGATGCATGTCGGTCGTTGACCACGTTGACCATGCCACGACGAGAGCACCAGGGCGGTGGATAACGGTGAGGCCTAGGAAGGGAACGACACGAAGCCAGGGAAGACTCGGTAGTTGTTTCCCACGCGGAGGGGAGTACGACTGTATGAGGGTTTACTGGTTCGTCTGCCATCGCCGGAGAATAATAGTAGGTGTGGGTGAGTAGAGGGATGGCTAGGCCAGTAATGGGAGTACGGTCGGACGGTGAGGCCTGCGCGGCAGCACAGCCGGCTGCGAGGAGGAGGGAGCAGGTAGTCCCGCCGGCGCTTGTTTGAGCGGCTGGAGCAGGAAGAGCAGAGATTGAAGAAGCACGACGGCCGTTGGATGGACATCCAACAGTCACTGCTTGTGCGTCAACCTTTTTTTTAGGAAAGCCTCAAATCTGTGGAAAACCGCATACAGGCCATCTGCCATTATTTGTAATAATTTACGGCCCATTTGCTAATTCTTACGGTTTTTTGGAGCCCATATTCTTTTTGTTAGCATTACAGCCCATATTGTGGCCATGGTTAAAAAATTATACAAAATTTTGCATATGTTGGTGCGGTCTGAACTGCTTTTAATCCCGAAATTTCGAGTCACATTCAGACTGATTTTAAAAATAAATGTATATCAATATAAAATCCAATAAATTGTCCACGCATAAAAATCAATGCAAATTAAAATCTCGAAATGAAAAAAAGATATTTGAAACTAATTGCCGATTTGATGTGTTTTAAAAATGTACAACCCATTTCTCATTACTGATAGGCCATTTTCTCGGCCAGCCGAATCAAGCTCTCCTCATCTTGAAAGATTTGCAGCCCAATAGGCCTGATAAAGTGACTTACTTGACAAATCACAAAAAACTGGGCTAGCCATTTTCAGAAAGAAAAAAAACTATTGGGCTGGTCTGTGGTAAACATAAAAGAAAAGGCTGTCTAGACAGGCCAGAGTGTCCCGCACAGCCCAGTTGACACCCTGCTTCCTTCTCAAAATCAAATTAGATAAATGCCCTCCAATTATGGCGATTCATAAAAATGCCGCTGCAATTTCCAAACTTTGAAAAATGCCACTGCAATTTTTGCAAACTTTGAAAAGCGCCACTGCAGTTTGCAAACTTTGAAAAATGCCACTCCAGTCTTCAAAAAATGCCACTAGAAATGGCATGAAATGGCATTTTTCAAAGTTTGGAAATTGCAGTGGCATTTCCCGGAAACACCAGATTTGGAGTGGCATTTATCAAATTAACCCAAAACAAAAATAACTGGGTGAGCTGCTGGGTCCCTGGTGTTAGCCGCTCGTTGTGCAATTCTCTCGTTTATTGACTACGTTGACAATGGCATGGGACCCGTATGTCAGAAATCCACTAGGAGGAGCCATTCTTTTATTGGCTTGAAATAAGGAGGCACTTGCTTGCGTACTGCCATGACCTTGGCGGGTCCCTGCTGTCATCCTCTCAACGTACAATCATCTCCTGATTTTGTACGCGTCAACTTGGTAGGCCCACAAGTCAGCCTCTAAACCCGTGGAGGACAAATACAACACATTTAAAAAAATAACAGCCCATTCCATACGTTCAAACGGAAAGTTCAACATTCAGAGCAAAGTAACAGACCTGATCCACATATAGAGTGCTGAACTTCCACGTTGACAACCATCATAGCCAAGTTAACTATCTACTCCCACTAATACTCTAGTAGAGTACAAGTACTAACTTACTCTTAGCTAACTATACGATGCCGGCCACCATCTGCGGTACACGCTAAACGCCGGCACCGGCGTCCTGTGCCTGCCTCGGAATTGCCAAAGGTGTGACAGGGTGCATTGCTCGCGCGCGTTGGCCTTTTCCATGCCGGCGTGGTCCACCGAAGCTTCGGCTTCCAAGCGAGAAAACCACTTGACGAGCTGGTAGTAAAAATTAGCGTCGCGAATGCGTGCGTGACCGACAGCCTCCAGGGCTATTTGCCGGGCTCCAGCATCCATGTAGTCGGCCCAGTTGCGGGCGCTCTGCTCGCAACTCAGAGCGTCAGTGCGCTACTGCTCCATGTCTCGCTGGCGGCGCAAATCAGCGATACGCTGCTCCTCCGCCAGGCGGTCGCGCTCCAACAACTCCTGCTCCTCCGCCAGGCGGTCGCGCTCCAACAAGTCCTCGATCTCCGCATTGCCATCTAAAGACAAATAGAATGCCTCCTCCCTCCGTCTCCCTTCCGGTGAAAAACCGAACACTAGTTCCGGCGGTGACCGCCTCCGGCCTCGCCTACCGCGGACGGGCGGGGGTATGGCGGATGTGGCGAGCGACGTCGGGCCGGTGGGGGCTTATGAAGATATGGCGAGTTGGGTCACGGTGCTACCGAAGAAGGCTGGGAAACAGTACTTATAGGCGGAAGGTAGCGCGACGGTCATCGGAATTCAATGCATAAGAAGGCATGGCTTAGTGCACCTGAAAGTGCTAGTATCGACTAGAGGGGGGGGGGTGAATAGGCGATTTTTATGAAAGTCTTCAAAACTTGGAAGTTTCAAAGACAAACAACAGAAACAACCTAATTGATATGCAGCGGAAGATAAACTAACCTAAACAAGCCATAGTCAAGTATGTAATGATGTGAAACTACAGGACTAATAGCAGTTAGGCAGTAAGGATCAAGATGGAAGATAGTATGAAGCCAATCAACAATAGAAGTCAAACAGTGAAGTCAAACAGATGAACAGATAAGCAATAACTTCATGAAGACAAACTCAAGTAAGGTTGGAAGGGATAGAACCAGTTGCTTGTTGAAGACACAGGATTTGTTGGACCAGTTCCAGTTGCTATGACAACTGTACGTCTAGTTAGGGAGGCTGAGCTTTAACTCAGAAGACCGTGTCTTCACCTTATTCCCCTTGAGCTAAGGACACCTAGTCGTCGCCCAATCACTCTGGTAAGTCTTCAAGGGAGACTTCCAAACCTTCACAGACTTCGTTCACCGGCAATCCACAATGACTCTTGGATGCTCAGAACGCGACGCCTAACCGGCTGGAGGATTCATAGTCCTCAAGTGTAATAAGTCTTCAGGTCACACAGACAGAAAGACTTCAGTCATGCCTAACACTCTTTGGCTCTAGGTGTTTGGGCTTTGTCCTCGCAAGGATTTCTCTCTCTCAAATGCTTCGAGGTGGGTTGCTCTCAAACGACAAAAGCCGTGCACAAACTCTGAGCAGCCACCAATTTATGGTGTAGGGGGTGGGCTATTTATAGCCACTAGGCAACCCGACCTGATTTGTCCAAAATGACCCTGGGTCACTAAGGAACTGACACGTGTTCCAACGGTCAGATTTCAAACACACGCGGCAACTTTACTTGGGCTACAAGCAAAGCTGACTCATCCAGCTCTGGATAAGATTTGCTCTCATTGTCTTCGCTCGAAGACATAGGATTTGGGTTGAGCATCACTTCAGTCACTCTGACTTAGTTCACTTGGACCCCACTTAACAGTACGGTGGTTCCTATGACTCAACAAAGAAGAAAAGAAACAACGAAAACACACAGTCTTCGCGCTTCAAAGTCTTCACGCAATGTCTTCTCATGTCATAGTCTTCAATATGAATATCTTCTCATACCACCATTGTCTTCAATGTCTTCATACATTTTTAGGGGTCGTCTCCGGTAGGTAAACCGAATCAATGAGGGACACTACCTGCGTTATCCTGCAATTCTCACAAACGCATTAGTCCCTCAACCAACTTTGTCGTCAATACTCCAAAACCAACTAGGGGTGGCACTAGATGCACTTACAATCTCCCCCTTTTTGGTGATTGATGACAAACTGGTTGAAGTTTTCAACGGGGATAAAGTATGTGAAATTGTAAGGATAGGAATTTGTCTTCATAAGTTGCAAGGGCTCCCCCTGAAGATGTGCATATAAGTAATTTGCTTTTGGAATGCAAATGCACATGGAAGGTTGTAGTTGTGGAGATCCACTTCAACTTATGAAGATAATTCATTATGCATGAATTGATATAGCAATAAGAATGACATGCATAATGAAAAATGGACGTCTGCAGAATGATCTAAGTGCGGAAGTTATCATCGCACATGCGGAATTTATCATCGCAAAGCAAATAAGTAGCAGAAGTAGCAGACGACCATAAAGTTTAGGTGTTACAACTCAAAGAACCAAATGTTTCAAAACGCAAGAGTTGTAAGCACGCAGCAAAATATAATGCAACCGCCCATATGAACCCGCTTGAAGACTATCAACTCATACGCTTCTCCCCCTTTTGTCAGTAATGACCAAAAAGGTTTGAAGACATAGAGCATCTACTCGTCATCATGAGTACGTGAAGCAGCAGGGTTGTCGTCGTTGGTTGGTGGTGCAGACGAGCTTGGTGCAGTGTCGATGCGCGCAGTTGTAGTTGGAGGTGGTGAAGTAGCGTCATTTTCATCATCGATCACT
Organism: Triticum timopheevii; assembly: GCA_963921465.1. Classification (NCBI taxonomy): domain Eukaryota; kingdom Viridiplantae; phylum Streptophyta; class Magnoliopsida; order Poales; family Poaceae; genus Triticum; species Triticum timopheevii. The sequence continues at coordinate 322,775,532 of OY997266.1, forward strand.
CTGGCATTAACTGTTGCCGCGGAAGAGGAATATTCAGAGTCTTCAAGAGATGGAGTTCGACACAGGGTAGCAGTCCTTGGAGGAGTGGAGTCGAACTGGAATCTTTCATTGAAGCCATCATCTTGAAGATCAACTTTAGCACTAAGCAGGGTCAAACTCTTCCATGATCTTCGGCAAGTTTCATGAGCAACAAAGGCATTCTTGGTGGCAAGGTTGCGAATGCGATTGACATCCACCAAGAGGCTTTGCATTTGGCGCTTGAGCCGGAAATGATGCTTATCCTGCTTCTGATGAAGAGCCACAAGAAGCTCTCGGTCATTAAGAACACGAGAACGCTTCCGGGGCCTTTGCGCAATGGTGCTTTCAGTGGCTTCAGTTGGCGCTCTGTGAGGCAGACGGGTGTTACCAGCTAGTGGGTAGAATCTTGTTGCTGCTTGAACACCTTCAATAGGCTGACTGAAGCTTTGGTGCTCAATGTTCTGAAGACAAAGTGGCGTCTTGGTAGGGTCAGAGTATACAGCATCAACTGACATATCAACCTCGGGCAGAAATATGATGTGATTGCGAGCAGAGGGCTGATAATTGACAGATGGGTGTCACTTGATGAGGCGCATGACCCAGGGAGCATAAAACTTCAGACCAAATAGGTCAGATCCGGAAGCAGCAAGTTGCCTGATGAAGAATTCCTGAGTGTTGAAGCTGATGCCATTAAGAATATAGAAGACCAAAGTCTTCATGGCTCCTTCAAGCTTGGCCGATGATGAGTGTCCCTTGACTGGCCATAGAGTTCGCCTGATGATATGGTGTATGGTGCGAGGCAGATACTCAAGGTCTTGAACAAAGAAATTGTGGGATACTCAGCGTCAGATGGCAAAGGCTTCATCATGCTCAACATCTGGCTCATATTGGGTTCTGGCTTATGAAAGATGCTCTCCACAGCATTGCGGTGTAGCTGACAGTTAGGCTCATACAGTTCTCCAGGAGTGGCTAGCCCAGTAAGTTCGATGATGTCCATAGCTTTGGCTTCATGATGGACATTTCCAGTCATCCACTCGAGAACCCATGTCTTGATGTCTCTGTAGTAGCCGCGAATGTGCAGAGTGGCATAGAATTGAAGCAATAGCTCTTCATTCCAGTGTTCCTTGTCTGTCACAAAATGAAGTAGACCAGCATCGTGAAAGCAGTCAAGTGCTTCTTCCAAGCACGGTAGGCCAGCAATGGCTTCAGTGTCGAGGCGCATATGAGGGAAAATGCGCCCTTGATCATATAGCACGCATGAGTAATAACTTCTCTGTTGATAGCTCCAGAACCAATCTGATGAAATCCGTGGCTTGGAGTAGGGGTTCTTGGCGCTGTCAAAGAAGGTATTGTGGCTCTTGAAGCCATTAGCATTGAAGGACCCGGGGGAGTTGGCAGTACCTGGAAACCTTGGCAATCTCGGCTTTGGCTTCTGGACCTGAGGCCGATGCTCAACATGATAGTCAAATTGGGGTCCTGAGGCAGCAGGTGGAGGCACCAGAATGGGCCAGCGGACAGTGACAAGCTGACCGTGATCGTATGCTTGCTCAATAGTGTGAGGCCTTGGTGGCGGAACAGGAGCAGAGGCAACATCAGAGGGTTCAGGCTGCACAACAGGTGCTTCAGGAGCAGTTGTCATATTTGCTCCAGGTGCAGCCTCCTCATTGGTGTCAGGTGCAGCAGTCTCATTGGCGTCAGATTCAGGGGCCACATTTGCTTCGGGCATAGTGGCCTCATTGGTTTCAGGCACACTGGTTGGTGCAGGCTCCACATTGGCGTCAGCCATGACTACGTCACTGGCTTCATTGGCGTTGGTTGTGGCAGCCTCAAGATTTTCAACCTCCTCTTGACGAACAGGAGGGTCGGGCACAGGCACGTTCAAATCATGAACTGCTTCTTCTTCAATCGCTGGGGGTGTTGGTACACGAACTTCTTCTTCTTCAATAGCAGGGGGGTTGGTACACGTACTTCTTCTTCTTTTTCTTCGGCTGATGCAGCGGGAATGTCTTCAGCAGCATGTGCTTCAGACATGGAGATGTTCACTGTTGGAGCTGGTTCAGAGAATACTTGTCGTGCAACAGGTGAACATTGCACTTCTCCTTCAGGAACGCTCGACAGAGGGACTTTAGGCCTTTGTCCTCTTCGAAGCCTGCGAAGCGCCGGCTTCAAGTTAGGAGATGGACTTGGTTGAGCCTGAAAGTCTTCATCCTCTTCTTGCACTGGGGGTGTAGCTTGTTGTTGTTGTTGGGGAGTACTGGGGGAGTCTTGGTGTTGTTGTGGGTGATCAGCCCACGAAGCATCCTGAGCAATTGGCGTCAATGGACGACCAATGCTGATGAGTTCGCTGTTCGTACGAACAGGCGATGATACCACTTGATGTTCAATCTGAGGAAGAACTTCATCATCATTTACATTGTCATCTTGACCAATGTCTTCAGCAGCATTGGGTTCAGCTACTGGAATATCTTCAGTCTCATGAGTCTCTGTGGTAGCAGGCTCATGGACAACCATTCTTCTTTCTTGATGTACGGACACAAGACGGACCACGGAAATAGGTTCAACGATTAAGGGCTCTGTGGAAGCAGCCCTAGTCTTCTTGGTCTTGCGCTTCTTCTTGGAGGGAGCGGCATCAGAAGCTTCAGTATTCTTTCTCTTTCTCGCATCAGCCTCGGCAGCCTTTGTCTTCTTCTGTTCTAAAGTGGTTGTGGTGACCTTTGGCTTCGAGCCAGTCATGCTGCTCGGGAAGATAATGCGAGGGGCTTCTTGGCTTGAAGGCTCAGGCTGTTCAGCAGGGTGCTTCTTCTTCCTCTTTGCAGCCATCCTGGGGTCAATGCCTGGGCGGCCAAGGGACTTGCGCTTCTCAGCCTCATTGTAGGCAAGCACACACTTATCAGCCAAAAGCTTCATGCGTTCTCGAGAGCCCTGAGCTTCTTGGCGTTTCTTCAGAAAGGCTTCTTTGAGCTCATGGAGCATGACCTTGAAGTTGCGGACGTCTTGAACACTCAGATTGGCCACATGCTTCTTGAATTGAGCCTTCTCAAAATCGATCTTGTTTTTGAGCTCAACGATGCGCTGAGCAAGAGCTAGCTCAGAAGCAATGGTGCCATTGAAGGCGACACTGAGGCCAACTAGGAGCTGTAAATCTTCAAAGCTGATGTTGGGGGTGTCGAACCACTCATCAATGAAATTGTGAATGATGGCCACATCAAAGAGAGGCAGGTTGCTGAAGATTTCTGCTTCTTCTTTGCTCTTGATCAGCTGCTCAAGGGCACCATCAGCAAGATCTTCATCACTTGATAGATCAATGGGTTCTTCACGCAGAATGGCAGCAGGAGTCAAAGCTCGCTGATCAGATGGTCTAACAAGCTGCTTTTTCTTATCCGTTCTCTTGGAGACACGGGACCGATCTTCAGATTGCACACTGGCTTCAGGAGGTGCAGTGGCCAGTGGCTTTGCATGCAAAGTCTTCGGAGGTGGCTTTGCAGCTGAGGTTGAAGCCTTTGACTTCTTTTGCTTCTGCGGCTTTGGAGGAGGAGGAGCAGGGGCTTCATCAGAGTCAGCACCATTGTCAGAATGATCTACTCTGGCGCCTTGGACCATGATGTAAGTGATGAGGCCGTCAAGTTTGGCATAGGGGCCAATGACATTGGGATTTGCTTCACGGGAGCCATCAGCACGGGGAGCAGAGGGACCAGGGTTGAAGTCCAAACCCAAGGACTTTTTGTTCTCCTTGGCCGAAGCCACAGCAAACTGATAGTTGCGCTTGAATAGCGAATCATCACGACACCATAGTAGTGAAGTAGGATCTGCGTTCGCTGGCTGTGGCCCACGGACCATGCATGGATAGAAGCCTTGTTCAATGGCTTCAGCTCGGCTCTTGGGTTGAAGCCCTCGATAGAGGATATCACCCCATGTTCTGTTGATGGCATGCTTCTCTGCATATTCCTTTGTCACAAATCTGTACTTGAACCACTCCTCGGCCCAATACCGTCGAATCCATTGGATTCGCGTCTTCCTCTGATGATAATTCTCTTCAGGATCTGTCTTGTACAGTTCTGCTAAGTCATCAGGTAGATCTTTAGATGTGCCTCCTCTACGCTGTCTGCCACCCTTCCTTGCTGATTTCTCTGTTGCCATGAATTTCAAGCTGAAAGGCTTCAGTACGTTCAAAGGCTTCAAAGATTTGCGCTTGCTGGTCAAGCAGGAACTGGCTTCAGGAGAATTTATATGATGCTGCAAGTATTCTACAAACGAATGCAGACTATGAGAACCAAGGGATTCTCCCACGGACATGTACCTGTGACAACATTAGAGATGCGAGGGAAGGGGAAGAGGTCATATGCATTCTCAGAAGATTTTGAAGATAAATCAGTTTGAGGACATTGACCTCATGTTGCGAAGACATTCACTTATATAGGTGAGTTGGTTCCAGATTTGTACCAATCCGTGAATAAGTACAAGTGAGGAATCAAACTAGACAAGAAATCTAAGTGAATCGACTAAGCAGTATGAGATGCAGACGAAATAGATCTAGCTTTGGATAGACAGAAACTACTTTCGGTAAACAGAATAAATCTTGAAGATCAAAAAGGTGGTAAAAATAGAGTTATAATTACCGCACGAAGAACTGCTAGATGGAGAAGAATAGGAGACCGAGCAGTTCATCCCACCGTTCCCTAACTTGGCGACGGAGGACACCTACGGCGACGGCGGAGAGGACGATGTCCGCGGCCGGCGTGAGGACGGCGTTGGAGAAGTTGCGGAAGCTAAGCGCTTCGTCGCCGTCGTCGTCTCGAGCTAGCAGTGGTGCTAGGGTTTTGACGGAGGTGGAGAGGTGGAAGAAGTATTTCTTTACCGCAGGGGGACAGGTATTTATAAGTAGGTGAGAGACACAGCGCAATTACGCTGGTGCCCCTGGCGGTTCACATCTGACGGGCACGTGGCAAGCATGCAACACCCTTAGAGTTGTCCCACGTTCCCACGCCCGCCAGGCATGTCGGAGAGTTGTTCCGGCTTCTCCGGATTTCAACAGTAAAGATAATCCATTAAGAACAGATTTAATGTTTGTCTCTTTGCCTTCTGCTGACTAGGACATAGAGAAGACATTCGACAGTTTCAACAGAATGCATAGGATTTGGACAGATAGATTTTGAGATAGTAAGCATAGAGAGGTTAGGGTCCGATCACATTCACTTAGTTCAAAAGATCCAATCTTGAAGACATAGCTATAAGTGAATGCTGTAGAGGACAGAACATTAGTATATATATATATATCAGTAAGCAATCAAATCATCATAGTGCAGAAAGTCATGAAGACAAATTGAAACTGAAGACAAACCAAATGCGAAGTCATTGCAATATAACGCCTTGAGTGAAACACTTCAAACTAGAAAAGTTGGTGGTGGCGTTACCCACCTGGCGGTAGGGAAGTCGCAGATGGAGCGGCCACTTCCGAAGTCTTCTTCTTTGGAGGCATGTCGACGAAGATGTTGATGTAGCGCGCGCAGACGCCGGATCAGATACGCACGACCTCGACGCCCCCTACCTGGCGCGCCAGAGATGTCGCGGCGGAACTAGGAGGCCACGAGCACCTATGGGGCAGGAGGGCCCCTTTGTTCGTTCGGCAGGGGAGCGGAGGGCGCACGCAGAGCGGATCGAGGCGAGGGAGCGCGCGGGGGATTTTTACCCAGCTTCGGAGCTCTCCGGAGAGATAAGACTCCTACTGCTGCTTTGTGTGTTGTATTTGTTCTTGCTCGAGAGAGCGGGCGTGGCGTCGAATCAGCCGAACCCCAAGCTGTGGAACCAAAATTCCCAACCCCTTCTACGTGCGCATGGGCCTCATTTTTATAGGCTAAAGGGGTCACCGACAGGTGGCAGCGTAGAAAGAGGGGTAGAAAGGTAAAAATGCGGGTTGGTACAACTACTACCAACAGTGTCCCCTACCTAACTCTGACAGCAGGGGACAAGGGCATTTAATGCCCGTCCGGTCGCCCCAACAGTGCAAGGAAACGACCGTTAGAGGCGCCACCGATCGCCACGATGGCCTCCTTGTCAGCCTCGCTTGCCACCTCGCACCGCCATGCTGCACAGCTACCCGCCACGTGCACCGGGAGCGATCCTGTGGCGACACGTCGTCGGGTGCGCTGGAGCGCGGGCGCAGGGTGGCAGCCTTGCCGCGGCAAGCGCCTTGCCGCAGCCCTTGTCTTGTCGCACCAGCAAGCTTGCCGCTCGCCGGGCCTTGCCGGGACGCGCGGGGCGTCGCGGCAAGTTTCTTGAAGTGCCTTGGCTGGCCTTCCCAGCAAGCTCCTCTTTCCGGGGCCTTTGCCCTTCCCGGCAAGCTCCTCTTGTCGGGGCCTTGTACTCTTCCCGGCCATCTTCTCTTGCCGGGGCCTTGGTTAGCCTTCCCGGCAAGCTCCTCTTGCCGGGGCCTTGGCTGGCCTTCCCGGCAAGCTCCTCTTGCCGGGGCCTTGGCTTGATCATTTTGTTCTTGAATGGCATTGAAGGTAGCCGTGGAGGATCTTGGCGGATGCCCGGCAAGCCCTGCCGCGGGCTGCTGCGACTGCCCGTGCACAAGTTCGGGATACTAAGGTACCCCTACTTTAGTACACCGACACCACCGTATAGGAAGTATTAGACCCAGACACGGCGCACAATTATCGTGGCGCTCCGAAGTCAAATTCCATGTTAATGTATTCACACTTAGAGTGTAAATCTTCATTGATTGAAGATATACCTTACTTTGTGTGTTGCACATCTAAGTCATCAACATGCAAAAGTGTTAGGATGTGTGCCTGATCACAGGACATTAGAGGATTCTAAGATATTTAGCTCACACCGTAACTTGCAAAACCTTTTCTCATCCAAGGGCTTTGTGAAGATATCTGCCAGTTGCTCATCAGTGTTGACGTGAATGATATCAATATCTTTCTTCATAACATGATCTCTAAGAAAGTGATGACGAATTTCAATGTGCTTTGTCTTCAAGTGTTGGACTGGATTGTTGGCTATCTTGATGGCACTCTCGTTGTCACAGAAGAGAGGTACTTGTTGCAGGTTGATGCCATAATCCTTGAGAGTTTGCTTCATCCATAGAAGCTGAGCACAACAGGATCCAGCAGCAATGTATTCAGATTCAGCAGTTGAGAGTGATACACAGTTCTGCTTCTTCGAAGACCAATAGACAAGTGATCGACCCAGAAAATGGCATGTGCCAGATGTAGACTTGCGATCCACCTTGTCATCAGCATAATCAGCATCCGAGAATCCAACCAAATCGAATCTTGAGCCCTTGGGATACCATAATCCGAGTGTTGGGGTGTAAGCCAAATATCTAAGAATTCGCTTCACAGCTAAGTGATGCGATTCCTTTGGTGCCGCTTGGTACCGAGCACACATGCAAACACTAAGCATAATATCTGGCCTAGATGCACATAAATAAAGCAAAGAACCAATCATGGAGCGGTATACCTTTTGATCGAACTCTTTACCATTGTCGTCGGGACCAAGATGGTGCTTGGCCGGCATTGGCGTCGTGTAGCCTTTGCAGTCTTGCATTCCAAACTTCTTCAGACAATCTTTGAGGTATTTATCTTGAGATATGAAGATGCCATTCCTCTGCTGACGAATTTGAAGACCAAGGAAGAACTTCAGCTCACCCATCATGGACATTTGATATTGCTCTTGCATCATGTACCCAAACTCATCACTGTACTTCTGGTTGGTGCATCCGAAGATTATGTCATCCACATATATTTGGCACACAAACAGTTCACCATCATATGTCTTCGTGAAGAGAGTGGGATCGAGGGATCCAGGTTTGAAGCCTTTGCTCTTCAGGAAGTCTTTGATTGTATCATACCAGGCACGAGGGGCTTGTTTGAGGCCATACAGTGCCTTGTTTAGCTTGTACACCATATCAGGATGTTTTGGATCTTCAAAGCCAGGTGGTTGTGCGACATACACTTCTTCTTCAATCTTGCCATTGAGAAATGCACTCTTCACATCCATTTGATATAGCAAGATATTGTGATGATTTGCGTAGGCTAGCAGTATGCGAATAGCTTCAAGCCTAGCAACAGGAGCAAATGTTTCATCGAAGTCAATTCCTTCCACTTGGGTGTATCCTTGAGCCACAAGACGTGCTTTGTTTCTGACGACTTGACCATGCTCATCTTGCTTGTTTCGATATATCCATTTTGTTCCAATAATGTTATGCTTGCGAGGATCAGGTCGCTTGACAAGTTCCCATACATTATTCAGTTTGAACTGTTGAAGTTCTTATTGCATGGCTTGAATCCATTCGGGTTCCATAAAAGCTTCAACAACTTTCTTGGGTTCTGATATTGACACAAATGAAAAGTGCCCACAGAAGTTTGCTAGCTGAGTTGCTCTTGAACGAGTGAGCGGACCAGGTGCAGTGATGCTGTCAATTATCTTCTCTATTTGAACTTCATTTGCAACACGTGGATGAACAGGACGAAGATTTTGCTCTGGCTGATCATTGTCATCATTGGGAGGATTGTCTTCGGTCTGAGCATTGTCTTCAGGTTGATTTGGTGCAGAGATGATAAGTTCCTCTTCAGGCTGTGCTTCAGAGGGCATGATTTCACCAGTTCCCATCAGCTTGATTGCCTCATTTAAAGGAGCTTCATCCAGTGTGCTTGGTAGAATCTCTCTCTGTGAACCATTGGTTTCATCAAATTTCACATCCACAGTTTCAACGATTTTGTAGAGATAAAGGTTGAAGACTCTGTAGGAGTGTGAATCATTTCCATAGCCAAGTATGAAGCCTTCGTGAGCCTTAGGTGCAAATTTTGACTTGTGATGGGGATCCTTGATCCAGCATCTTGCTCCAAATACTCTGAAGTAACTGACATTTGGCTTCTTGCCAGTAAGTAGCTCATATGATGTTTTGTTCAGAAGCTTATGAACATACACACGGTTGATGATGTGACATGCTATATCAATAGCTTCGGGCCAGAACTTTCTTGGTGTCTTGTACTCATCTAGCATTGTTCGAGCCATCTCAATGAGGGTTCTGTTCTTGCGCTCAACGAATCCATTTTGCTGAGGTGTGTATGGAGCAGAGAACTCATGAGTGATTCCCATTGTATCCAGATACAGATCAAGTCCGGTGTTCTTGAATTCAGTGCCATTGTCACTTCTGATGTGCTTGATCTTCACACCATAGTTGTTCATTGCTCGAGTTGCGAAGCGCCTGAAGACAACTTGCACTTCGGTCTTGTAAAGAATTATATGAACCCATGTGTATCTTGAGTAGTCATCAACAATGACGAAGCCATAGAGACAGGCAGTTGTTGTGAGGGTGGAGTAGTGAGTAGGTCCAAATAAGTCCATGTGCAATAGCTCGAAGGGTTGAGATGTTGTCATGATTGTCTTCGATGGGTGCTTTGCCCTAGTCATCTTTCCAGCTTCACAGGCACCACACAGATGATCCTTCTTGAACTTAACATCTTCGATGCCTATGACATGCTTCTTCTTGACGAGTGAGTGTAAGTTCCTCATGCCAGCGTGTCCCAGCCTTCGATGCCAGAGCCAGCATTCTGAAGCTTTTGTGAGAAGACAAACGGCAAGCTGTGGACCTGCTGAGAAATCTACCATGTACAGATCATCTTTTTGATACCCTTCAAAGACTAGAGATTTGTCAGATTCCATTAGTACAAGGCAACGATATTTGCCAAATATCAGAATCATGTTCAAGTCACAAAGCATTGAGACAGACATTAAGTTGAAACCAAGGGATTCAACAAGCATCACTTTATCCATGTGTTGATCCTTTGAGATTGCAACTCTACCTAGTCCCAATACTTTGCTTTTACCAGTGTCAGCAAATGTGATGTGACTCTTGTCGGATGGACGTAGGGTTGAGTCCATGAGAAGACTTCGATCACCAGTCATATGATTTGTGCATCCACTATCCATAATCCATTCTGAAGCTTTTGGTGATGTACCCTACAGTGCAGTTAGGAGGATAGGCTTCACACGAGTGTTGTGAAGCATAAGCATTTGACACATATAGGTACTGTCACATCTTATATCAAAGGTTAGGACATAGTATGACTGATATGAAATTCAGATGTGAAGCATATAGAATTATGTTTTAACGTGCGTCCTTAGTGAGTTTTAGGTCCCCAGCAATAGTATCGGACGCCATTGATTGCTGGCTGGAGACCATTTTCTGCAAAAGAGAGTTAGTTCTTCTTTGCCACCCACATTTTCAGTGGGGGCTTAGAAGCAATGAGTCTAAGTGCAGCATCTGAGAATTTTGGCTTTGGAGCCCTAGCAAATAGCCTTGCAGGAGATGAATGATACTCATATGAATAAGCAGAAAAGTTCTTAGTCCTATGAACATAGCAGTTCGAAGATACACGCTCATATTCATACGACTGAGCATGATTTCCCTGCAAAACATTGGCGTTAGGGTGAATCATGTGAGTCCTGTATCTGTATGAAGCCTTTGGGCCATATGAAGCTATAGGTCTGGGGTTTGTCTTCTTCCTAGGTGGTGTCATGACGACATTCACAGGAAGATTCTCAATGTACCGCTTAGGTACCCAGATCTTCTTCATGGGTGGTCCATTCCTGCAGTTAGTGCCAATGTACCTGGCAAACACTTCACCATTCTGATTTTTGAACAGCTTATAGTTTGCATTAAAGGATTCATCAATGATAATAGGATTAGCACAGGTAAAGCCAGATAAGGTAGATGGATCTACTGAAGGTCCCTTTGCAGCAACCCATGTGGTTTTGGGGTACTGCTCAGGCTTCCAGTATGAGCCATCAACGTTCATTTTCCTCTCGAACCCAACACCCTCTTTCCTAGGGTTTCGGTTCAGAATCTGCTTTTTGAGGACATCGCAGAGAGTCTGATGTCCCTTCAAAATTCTGTACATTCCTGTTTCAAGAAATGTCTTCAACATAGCATTTTCATTAGCAACAGCAGTGGTATCCTCTGCAGAGGGGTTAGTGACCACATCAGTAGGCGAAGACAATGAAACAGTAGCAGCAGTGGAACATTCAGCAACAGATGTAGCGTTATCACGCTCAATGCATTTTAGACATGGTGGTTCAAATCCTTCCTGAGTGGAACTGATCTGTTGAGCGCGAAGTGATTCACTCACTTTTTGAAGATCTTCATGAGCCACTCTCAATTTCTCAAGCTCTTGTTTCCTTTGAAGATAATCATAGGAGAGCCTTTCATAAGTAGTTGAGAGTGATTCATGACGACCTTCAAGTTCTTGGTACTTAGCATGAAGACTTTTTATGTCATCAACTAAGGACTGTGAACGTGTCATTTCAGCGTCCAATAGGTCATCGCTTTTGTCTAACAGTTTTTGAGTATGTTCCATAGCCTTTTGTTGTTCAGTTGCAATTTTAGCAAGTGTTTTGTAGCTGGGTTTGGATTCACAATCAGAGTCATCTTCACTTGAAGTTTGAAAGTAAGCATCGCGTGATTTTACCTTGGCACCGCGTGCCATGAAGCAGTAGGTGGGAGTAGGATCGTCTTCGTCATTAGCTTCAACGTTGGTGTGGAAGTCATTGTCTTCAGTGTTGAAGATGGACTTGGCAACATAGGCAGTGGCTAGAGCCAGACTTGCAACGCCAGGGTCAGACTCCTCTCCAGACTCCACCTCCGCCTCCTCAGAAGCAGACTCCTCCTCTGAATCCATTTCCTTGCCAACAAAAGCTCGAGCCTTTCCAGATGAGCTCTTCTTGTATGATGAAGACTTGGAAGAAGACTTAGAAGACTTTGAGGATTTCTTCTTCTTCTTGTCATCAGAACCATATTCCTTGCTTTTCTTCTTCTTTTTCTCATTGTCCCATTGTGGACACTCAGATATGTATTGACCAGGTTTCTTGCACTTGTGACAGGTTCTCTTCTTGTGATCATGTGTGGAAGCTTCATCATTCCTTGAGCTAGATCGTGAAGACTTTCTGAAGCCTTTCTTCTTTGTGAATTTCTGGAAGTTCTTCACAAGCATAGCAAGTTCCCTTCCAATGTCTTCAGGATCTTCAAAACTGCAGTCAGATTCTTCTTCAGATGAGGAAACAACTTTTGCCTTCAAAGCACGAGTTCGGACATAGCTTGGACCATAGATATCTCTTTTCTCAGATAGCTGGAACTCATGTGTGTTGAGCCTCTCAAGTATATCAGACGGATCGAGTGTCTTGCAGTCAGGACGTTCTTGTATCATGAGGGCAAGGGTGTCAAAGGAGCTGTCAAGTGATCTCAGCAGTGTCTTGACGATTTCATGCTTGGTAATCTCAGTTGCGCCAAGAGCTTGAAGTTCATTTGTGATATCAGTGAGGCGATCAAACGTGAGCTGGACATTCTCATTGTCGTTTCTCTTGAAGTGGTTGAAGAGGTTGCGGAGAACACTGATTCTTTGATCTCTCTGGGTTGAAACGCCTTCATTGACCTTGGATAGCCAGTCCCAGACTAGCTTCGACGTTTCCAGAGCACTCACACGACCATACTGTCCTTTGGTCAGATGACCACAGATGATGTTCTTCGCAGTGGAGTCCAGTTGAATGAACTTCTTGACATCAGTGGGGGTGACACCTTCACCAGTTTTGGGAACGCCATTCTTGATGACATACCAGAGGTCGACATCAATGGCTTCAAGATGCATGCGCATCTTATTCTTCCAGTAGGGATATTCAGTTCCATCGAACACGGGGAAAGCAGCGGAGACCTTGATTATCCCTGCAGTCGACATAGCTGAAACTCCAGGTGGTTAAACCGAATCAACCAGAACAAGGGAGTACCTTGCTCTGATACCAATTGAAAGTTCTAGTATCGACTAGAGGGGGGGGGTGAATAGGCGATTTTTATGAAAGTCTTCAAAACTTGGAAGTTTCGAAGACAAACAACAGAAACAACCTAATTGATATGCAGCGGAAGATAAACTAACCTAAACAAGCCATAGTCAAGTATGTAATGATGTGAAAGTACATGACTAATAGCAGTTAGGCAGTAAGGATCAAGATGGAAGATAGTATGAAGCCAATCAACAATAGAAGTCAAATAGTGAAGTCAAACAGATGAACAGATAAGCAATGACTTCATGAAGACAAACTCAAGTAAGGTTGGAAGGGATAGAACCAGTTGCTTGTTGAAGACACAGGATTTGTTGGACCAGTTCCAATTGTTGTGACAACTGTACGTCTGGTTAGGGAGGCTGAGATTTAACTCAGAAGACCGTGTCTTCACCTTATTCCCCTTGAGCTAAGGACACCCAGTCCTCGCCCAATCACTCTGGTAAGTCTTCAAGGGAGACTTCCAAACCTTCACAGACTTCGTTCACCGGCAATCCACAATGACTCTTGGATGCTCAGAACGCGACGCCTAACCGGCTGGAGGATTCACAGTCCTCAAGTGTAATAAGTCTTCAGGTCACGCAGACAGAAAGACTTCAGTGATGCCTAACACTCTTTGGCTCTAGGTGTTTGGGCTTTGTCCTCGCAAGGATTTCTCTCTCTCAAATGCTTCGAGGTGGGTTTCTCTCAAACGACAAAAGCTGTGCACAAACTCTGAGCAGCCACCAATTTATGGTGTAGGGGATGGGCTATTTATAGCCACTAGGCAACCCGACCTGATTTGTCCAAAATGACCCTGGGTCACTAAGGAACTGACACGTGTTCCAATAGTCATATTTCAAACACACGCGGCAGCTTTACTTGGGCTACAAGCAAAGCTGACTCATCCAGCTCTGGAAAAGATTTGCTCTCATTGTCTTCGCTCGAAGACATAGGATTTGGGTTGAGCATCACTTCAGTCACTCTGACTTAGTTCACTTGGACCCCACTTAACAGTACGGTGGTTCCTATGACTCAACAAAGAAGAAAAGAAACAACGAAAACACACAGTCTTCGCGCTTCAAAGTCTTCACGCAATGTCTTCTCATGTCATAGTCTTCAATATGAATATCTTCTCATACCACCATTGTCTTCAATGTCTTCATACATTTTTAGGGGTCGTCTCCGGTAGGTAAACCGAATCAATGAGGGACACTACCTGCGTTATCCTGCAATTCTCACAAATGCATTAGTCCCTCAACCAACTTTGTCATCAATACTCCAAAACCAACTAGGGGTGGCACTAGATGCACTTACAGCACCAGCTTGCCATGGAAAACTAGAGAAACTGAAATTATGACTGTGTCGTCTCGTCCCGTCTGGGTCACACGCCGGCATGACGGTCAAACGAGTGCACTCGAATCATCTCCCTCCTTGTCAATAATGATTCCACGGATTTAAAAAGCCCGCAACAATTAAAGTGCATCTTTTTTCACATCAGTTAGCTGCCTTAATTACGGCCGGCTGCATGCAGGCACTCAGAATCGCTTGCAGCCAGTATGCAAAGCAGCATGCAACGAGTCGCAGCCAAGGGCACGCATGCAGCCACTTAAATCTCTGGAATTAATTAGGCTTAAACTTCTGCATGCCGTTAATTATTGCCATGTCTTGGTCTTGCTGCTTTGCTCACTGGACTAATAAACCCGGACGGAGGGAGTACCTTGGTTGGTGAGAGGATTGAATTAAGCCCTGCAAATCGGAAAGGAGGTACTAGTATGTGCGTGATCCGCTATTTATTCGTGTAGGATCGAGTAGGTCGTTTCTTGTATTGAGCCCTACAAACCGGAAATGAGGTAGTATGTGCATGATCCGCTATTTATCCGTGTAGGATCGAGTACGTAGGATAGTGTAGCTTGTCAGTTTCTTCAGAGGTAGGCATTTTTATTCAAAAAACTGCCACTTCGGATCTTGCGTCGCAAATAAAACTGCCAGGAGCGCATTAGTAGGCTAGCTAGTGATCGATCAGTAACTTGTAAACACTGAGCGAACAGAAATAAGTAACTGTTAATGCATCTCAATGATTCACAGATCATATACAAATATGTAGCTCCAAAAGCAAAGATCACCAATTCAGATCATGCATCACAACTAAAACCAACTAGTACGATTCCCATACATAAGATCAACATGTTAATGCATCTCAATGATTCACAGATCATATACAAATATGTAGCTCCAAAAGATCTAGAAAAAACATCTGTTCTTCCTACTAACATGGATGCTTCTCTTGGCCAACATTCAGTACAGACTGAAAGAAAAATTTGTTTGTGAAGTCTACAATTCCTCTTGCAAACGTAAGTGGTTTCACCAACAGCTGGAACCATGAGAATGAACCACACATGATGGAGGAACATCCACTGCAATAAGATTTGGTCTTCTCTCGATCACACCGCGAGACTATTTTCGGAATACAAACTTTAACTTAGGCAAAATGACGCCCATTGTATAATCCGACCAAAGCAATAAAGCACCTAGTGTTGGCCAATAAATAGTATAGTACTACTTTTCTGCAGTCCATGAAGTGACTATCCAATCTTTCTGTGTCTATTTCCAAATGGCACTGCATGCAGTGACTATACTATTCTCTTGTGAAGTTCAACCAAAATTGTGGTCACTTTGTTTATTTGCCAAATAGCAACGGGCAGACATCTCTGACTGCACAAATATCGAGCAGCTAGTAAACATATACCACACCTTGTATTTTCGGTTTAAACATGCCTCTTCCGCTTAGCATCTGTCATGTTCTGCACTGGACAATCTGATACAGTTATGTTTTTCCCTGGACAATTTCATACTGAATTGATTTGCTTGTTCAGAGCAGAAATATGGCGCCTATTCTTCATCAGACCAGGGATATCCATGTTCGTAGTGATGGAAGAGGTGAAATCGATACAACCAAAATTGAGCATCCAATCATTGAATCCTGTCCTGCACCTCCAACGTAGGTCCACCCTGCCAATAAATTCACATTCAAACCACTAGTATTACTATCTAATGACAGTACAAAACGAGTAGCAAGATAGTAGCAAACCATGTACCTTCATAATGAACAGCTCATAGTGCCACCAATTGGATATAAAGGTTTGGAAGAAAACATGCTCCTAATGTTGAACCAGTTGGACTTTTTGTGCCATTCCACTAAAACCGAGCATCCCTGTTTGCATAGATATTGAAAGTGTGATTACTTTAAAAATGACACTAGTTGAAGCATAGACTCACAAGTATAATCATTCCAATTTCTTAATGGAAAAGGTAGCAAGACTGTTTCTAACCACCTGTTTGAAGGAATAAATAAGGCAACAGCGGCTGATGTCAGAAAGGCATATATAGTTCTTTTTGAAAGAATGATCGACTCCTGACCTTTCCTCTTCTTTTAAGCATATTTTGTGCAGTTCAACTAAAATAAAATGCCATCACCGCCTTGACAATTCAGTGACACTGTACAAAAGGAAATGACTTAACATTACATCATGCTGTCAGGTATGTAGTCGACAGGCATTAGAGACAAATATACAGACCTCCTCTGATAACATAATGAACATTAATTTTAACAAAGATGTGACTAGCTTTACCGGGATAATTTGAGTGAACTCTACACCCTCTGTTCCTTAATATAAGACGTTTTTGCGGTTCAATTTAAAGTACGCAAACGTCTAGTATTTAGAAAAACATGTAGTAGTTTTCTTGAGCACATATCTGGGAAAGCTTGCCACACTTTATTTATGTCCATACGCTAATGCAACACCATTTGAATACTACAAATATACACTAATCCAATGGCTAGTGCAATAGTAGAGTAGTTAGTTTATTACAGGGTACAGTACAATGGTTTTACTGAACAAATTTCGATAAACTCTAGCACTGGAAGATTTCTATAAGAAATAACAATACAAAATGTAAAGGTAACAAGTTTCAGCATTGGTATACTAGCTGTGCATGAGCATTAAACCAAATACAAAAGTCTAAAGGTAACTAGCATTATTAACTAATGACAGTACAAATTTTTGCAAAGCATGTACCTCCAAGGTAAATATCATTTCAAACTCGTGGGGACCTTAAAAATTGCTATCCCAATCTTGATAATCGATCAAACATAAAAACTTGATCGAATGAATCAAGAGAACAGCTGGAGGAGGAGGTGCCCACTCTTGACCTTTCCTCTTGTCTTCATAATTTTTTGTGCAATTTAACCAAAATAAAATAAAATGAAAGTGAGGTGTGTAATCTATAAGCATTAATAGTGCAAAAATCTGAAGGTAGTAACAAGTTTCATCGTTGGTATAATGGCTGTGCAACAGCATTAGAATGCCTTAGCTGAAAAATCTTTAATACATCCACAATCAACAGCTAACCCTGAAATAATCCAGTGACATTAAATGACATTGCTTAAATTTATCGGTGGCATTAGATTGAGAGCGGCATTAGTTAAATGTGGCATCACTTTAGCAGTAGCATTGCTTGACTTGACTGCTGGCGTTATACTAACACCAAAAAATTGGCAATAAGAGCATGGGAGGCCCATTCGGATAGTGGGCGCACCAGTACGATGTACCTCCACGGACGCAGAGTGGTGAGGGAGGTATGGTTGCCCAGAGCAACAAATATCCAGGCAGCATATGTGGATTACGTCCCATTTTTGTTCTCCTTAGCCACCTTTTTCCTATGTTAGGACAACAAACCAATCGACCTGGTCGTTCTCTATTGCGTTGTCATGCCTTTCTACCCTTCTTCAACCAAGAGACACGAGACTCGTTCCTTAGCTACTGATTTGCCCCTTTTCAACCTAGATGTGGGTTCGATGCCTACTCTATTGGACAGTACAGTCTCCCTTCCTTTCCTTATTCAACCCAGACATGGATTAGTCTGCATGAAGTAGGGTTTCCTTTAATAGTGCAAATTATGGTTTTCGTCTGCATGGCCAGCAGAGCAGAGGATAGCAAATTGGGAAGATGGTGGAGTGGAAAAAGATCCACATGCAACGACGTGGCAGATGGGACAATGGAAGAAGGGTATGGTTCGAAAAGAGGTAGCATACCTGAGGGTCGGTAGGAAGTGGCTTCGCTCGTGGTCGTCGTCCCCCGCACACACCATGGTAGCGAGCTTGGGGACGGAGGCCATCCCGCGCGGGCACTAGTTCTGACAGGATGACCTTGTCGTCAGTGCGTGACCTCGCTCGCCGAGGACGAGTGCGTTAACGCTACACGTCCTTTTCTTCCCCGGCGGATCTGTGACCACCTATGAGGAGGGAGAGAGAGGCCGTCTTTTTTAGATCTGGAGAGAGGGTGATAGTGTGAGAAGCAAGTGGGCAGCCCTTAGCAAGAAAGCGCTGAAGCTCCAGCCTATATATCTTTTTTATACTACTAGTACTGGAGGTCGAGTAGTGGTAGAGTAATTTATATTTTCTCTGCGTACAGTACCAGTTAGTCGTGCTTCAAAACTGAATGGCATGCCATTAAAAAAATAAAGGTCCATAACTAATGTGGCACCTCGGGCCAACGCAGCCAGATCGCATTTTGCACGAGAAATTACACACCATGTTTCGTTGACATGTGGTCCCGTTCCAACATATCAGTGAGACGACGGTGAGTCCTTTTCTACTAGTATTTCCGAACGGACGTGTAGGCCGGGGCGCCTCTTCGTGTACCGTGGCAAACTGGCAACCGTCCACTGACTCTTTGCCTTTCCCTCTCGATTTGGAACTGATGTCGCACGCTCTTCCTCTCCCTCCTCCATTTGCCTTTACCCTTCCTTCTGCCATTGTTCGACCGTCTTCTCCATGGAGGGAACAGGCCGAAAACAACCCCGTTATTCTTGCCCCAATCTGAAATATGACGTGGTGGAGGAACTCATTGATCGGTGCAACATCATCACCTCGTCTAGCATGGCAGGTTCGTTCAAGACCATTCTCGACTCAACTAATAGCATCATTACAAGGAACCCAAGAGTCAAGGAGCAGTTTGATCTCCCCTATCTTCTTTGCCGTGACCCTGATGACTGGCGCGGGTTCGACGGAGGCCTTGCCTTGTGCAAGTTGATGCCGCTTGATAATGATACGTATGATGTTAAGATGCCATCGCTTGAGGGTAAGGCTTGGGCAGGCGCAACTGGAGATTGGGTTGTTTATATTGGGTCCAACTGCGAATGGGAACTTGTGAAAGTGTACACTTGTCACTGGGTTTTTACTACCAAATATCTCAGCCTACTGCCCAGAGGTTGAGCACACCGGTATTGTATGCACGTTCAAATACGATCATGGTGATTGTCTTCTACGGAAGATAGCAATTTGTCGAGTTCCCAACCGCTCTTGGAATTACAAGAACTATGAAGTTGTTGCTATCTTCTACAAGCTTGTTGCCATCCTTCATGGTTCGACTGGATGGATATTGCTCAAAAATCAGTTTCTATACACGGATGAGTACTGTGATGCAATTCAATACGAGGGCCTTGTGTTTGCTTCCACCACTCATGGCACTGTTTTTGCATGGGATCCTCGTAGTTTCGGTACGTTTGTCTTCCACCATAATTATAATTGTTTCATCCACATGCATGTGGGTTAGCAAGTTTCCCTTTACTAAGTAACCTTCTTGTTGTGTTTCCAAGGTCCTGTGAACATTACACCACCTATACTTGAAAATTTTTATAACCAAGGGGGATATGAAAATGGTGATGATCACGAGCATGAGGACGAGCAGCGCCCATATACTCAGTGGCGCCTGGCAACTAATTCCGATGGATCACCTCTGCTTGTGTGTATATAGCCCACTGATGATGTTACTACTAAGGAAGCAGGTGTAGTCTCCCATGGTCGCACTCTCCGGACCTATTCTAACACCCGTTGCATGGTATTCGGGGTGGATACCAGTGTGCTAGCGCCAACACCTTCTCCCTAGTACAGAATTGATAGTCTTGGAGAAAACTCACTCTTCCTTGGACAAAACTATCCAATGATGGTGAAAGGCGATCCAACTGCTGTTGACACAATGTTACTACCATTTATGAGAAGCAACAATATCTATACCTCGGACATTTGTGTGGTTCCCTACCCTGGTACTGATATGGTAGGCCGCTTTAGCCTGGATGATCAGTCATGCGTTGGTCTCGAGATCGACAACGGATGGCCCTTCCCAGAGAATCACTTGTGGTTCAAAGCAAGTATTTCCAACACCAAGGATTGGTTGAGTTGAAGTTCATTTCATTGCTTGTTATTTGTTGTGTGATGAAAACTTTAGTATTTATAATGTATCCTCGTTGTCGATGTGTGTTGATGACCTGTTGTATGTAATAAAATGATATGCCTGTGATAAACTTACTAAATTTATGAATGGCTTTCGAGTCGCTTCTCTGAGTGAGTGGTGCGACGAGGCAAAACAATATTTTCCGAATACATAATTGTACGTGCATTGCAACAGATTATCGGATGAGGCCAATCAACAATAGTAGTACACTATTTGTACTAGCTTCACATGCTTCACGCGTCGGGCGGGTGTTTTTACTGTAGCCATATGTTGATGTGTTCGCTGTACGTAACCAGCACCTCTAATCCTCGATACTACTAGTAGGAGTATTATAGAAGTAGTGGGAGTAGTAGGGTGGCATGGGCCAGAACAAGCATTCATGTCCAGGAGTACGGCACATGCAACCAGCACGACATCCATCTGACACCACATTTCTTGGAGTCCGTGCTAGAGCAATCTCTTAAACCTCGTCGTTTCTCTAACTTCAGCCATCGCGCGGCGGGTGAGGTGGGGGTTTGCCGATAGTCGGTTTCCTCAACTGCGGTCCCACTTATAAGGCCAACTCCAACGCACGACCCCAAACGGACCTTCGTTTTGCACGAACTCCAACGATAATTTTGACTAGAAAAGCAAGACCAGAGAAAACAAGAACCACAAGAATACATTTTAGAAGATATCCAAGTTCCATAACTGCTCCTGTAAGTTGGATTAGTGCCTTCTTGATGCATTCATTGTTGATCTGCGGAGGCTCGATCTTGCGTGCTTCTTTCTTCTTCGAGTGTAAAGAAGTAGACGTTGCTTCCTCGCATCTAGTCTCATGTCTAGCCTCTATTCTAGTAGGAGTATCAACAAGTGCACTAGTCTCATCTCTAGCCTCTATGCTAGCTAAAAGTGCTAGAACATCTACTAAATTGCGCTCTATCAATATATTGATGTACACTTCTTCCCAATACCAAAATTTGCATCCATTCTACTCCCTCCGTTCCATAATACATGCCTTCTATTTGTCAAAATATAGATGTATCTAGACATGTTTTAGTATATAGGTACATCCATTTTTGGACAAATGGAAGTCAAGTATTTTGGAACGGAGGGAGTACACAATAAATTTTTTAAGTTAGCACAACTAGTCTAATCCGAGAGCACAACCGAAGATTTGGTCGGGTTCTTCCTCCTTTTGCCAACACGTGGGACATCCAGCATCCAGGTCGTGGCATGCAAGAAAATAGAGTGGTAGTTGAAGCCATGTGATGTGCATCTTGGGTTAAACTGTAAATAGAATCTTACTACTCTTGAGTAACTCCAAAAGCGGCCACCAAAGATCTTTATTGGATTTGTTTTTCATCACCAGCATGTCGAGGTGAAAGATGTGCAGGTTCAGTGGGTCCTCTTGCATTTTCACTGACATGTGGGACTGCATGTGCGCAAACAGACGATGGGCTCCACGCGTCCGCTGGCTGGCTGAGAAGAGAGATAGAGGAGGGCTGAGCACGGACTCCAAGAAGTTTGTTCTACGTAACCAGCACCTCGATATAGGCTCGATATAGTGGGGTGGCATGGGCCATAACTAGCATTCACATCTAGCAGTACGGCACACACCACCCACACGAGTCCCATCCGACACCAATTTTCTTGGAGTCCGTGCTACAGCCATCTCTTCTCCCTCCTGTTTTCTCAGCCATCGCACGGTGGGCGGGGTGGGAGTTTGCCGATAGTCGGTTTGCTCAACTGTGGTTCCACTTATAAGTGAAAACGCAACACCGCACGCATTCCCCCTTGAGTGGCGTGCCGGACCAACCGTGTGGTGGTGCGATGCGAACACGGCAGGCTCTTCCTTTTGAACTCCTAAGTTGTAAAATTTGGTTCTGCTCCATGGTACGACCGATAGATAGAAAAAACGATTTTGCCTAGAGTAATGAGAAGTTTGGTTCTGGCGCCGTTCATGCATGGAGTACGTACGAAAATTATGAAGTTGATGCGAAAGGTAAGATAATTACTAGTAGTACCATATACTGCTACATGGATTTGACGGAAAGATAAAAATACATACGGATCCATCAACGACATCCTCACGCCCTAGTGCACCGGGTCACCAACCGACGTGTGAGGAGCAGCGGCGTTGGCGGCGAGCTCAACGTCCTTCTGAACAATGTCGTCCAAGGTTGACCTGCGGTCCAAGAAGGCTAGCATCCTATCATCCTCATCTTGCATGTAGTAGTCCTTGTGGACGATTTGCGCATAGACGTGGGTGATTATGTCGATGGTGTCTTGCTACACCAGGCGCTGCACGGCGAGCGCGACCTCCAGGTGGACATTCTCCGGCGCGACGACGGGCAGTCACAGGGCCACCAATGCGTCGAAGAGATTGTCACCATAGTGGCTGTTGACGGTCGTGGGCATCACAGAGACTGGGCGCGTCGGCTGGAGGCGTACGTCAAAGTCGTCCACGAGCTTCTTGATGACGGTGAACTTTTCGAGGAAACCAACGAGGACCTCGTCAAACAAGGATACAAAGCTGTCGTCCAAGCGGACCCTCGCCCTGGCGGCGTCAAGCAATACCTGGAGACGTTCCTCAATGCCGGGCCGCAGGCTGGCGTCGTGGACCATCTGGCACAGTCGGCTGATGCTCGCGCTCATCGCCTCCATGGGTCTAGCTTAGCTTCTAGTCAACTGATCTTGCGATTCGAGTGATCAATCTTACCCTTGGTTAGCGTGCGTAGGTGCGTACTACTCCTTGGCCCTCTACTGCACCTGCCTTTGGCTATATGATAGGTGGGCCAGCCACCCGTTGGGCCCATGTGTCATTCACCCAAAGGCAGTTGTAATAAGTCAATGAAGCTGCGTCCCCCTCTGTGCCAGTGCAGTATAGTCATCTCACCGGACCTCTAGTTGGGGCCAAACGAGAGAAGTTTGATGTTTACTGGTTTATTGGTCCCCTTTGCATTTTGCGCCAAGTTTTGACCTTTGATTTAACTAATAAAATGTTAATGCATGTAAACAAATATGTTGTGTAAGTCACCTTATGAAAACCAAATAATCCCAAAACACCTAGGCACGGTACATTAACTCCCTCCTCGTTTCATATTTCGTGACATATCAACCAATGAGAGACATGGTCCATGAATACTTTCAATGACTTGAGACTACCAAACATGACATGCAGTGTTTAGTTCGTTGCATGTAATCCTATTAGTTAGCAAAAAGACATTACGTTCTCTCGCCGATAGGAATAAAACAATACACCATGTATTTATTTACAGAGGGAGTAGTACATTTTTTGTGACATGCATTACTAGATATTGCTAGTCAAATACTAAAATCCAGATGGACGTGGTAGTACTCCTAAATCCAGACGGTGGTGCTACTAGTACTAGTAGTAGTACTACCAATGTAGTAGGAGTACTAGCACTCTACTACCCGTTGGTCAAATTATTACGTGCCGCTCCTCATAGTGAAGTGACAAGACCCTGCGCCGGAGATGACACCTGAGTATAGGCGCCGCGTTCGGCATACCATAGTCAGCCTCACCGTCTGCAGTCACTATCATCATGGTTGTACATCTAGCTTGCTTACAACTAGCCCTGTTCGACATAATTTCCCGTGCGTAGATGCCCGTGCATTGCATGGAACACCAAGATTGGGGGTGGATGGCGCCTGCAGCGGCCATCGCGCCAGATTTTTCCACGGCCTTCTAGATGTGGTGGGGAGGAGATAAGGCTGATTGTGAGAGACAAGGAGTTGTTTGTAAATAGGGAACAAGTGCGGGCATCTTTTTGCAAAAATGGAGAAGTTTGGTTTGTATGCATCAGATCTAGATCTGACGGCTATTGGTGAAAGATGGGAGGCACAACATCATCACCAACTCAGGACCTATTTGATTCGTAGGATTTTGAAAACGCAGGAATAGGACACGGCAATATTACAAGTTTCAAACTGATATTACAAATGTTAGCAGTAATGCTGCACCTATGAAGAGGAAATTACTAGGAAGTTTACGTAAGAACTTTCGTTACTTTAGGTGGATGCAACATTATCGTACAAACTAAAATCCACTGCCCTCACAAGTCACTAATGGGCAAATAAGTTTTCGAGTATCTGGCCACTTGATGTTTCAAAAACAAATTCTGCTTCTGCGGAGACTTTGTCATTTAGGCTTAGACGCTTGCGGTGATCAGCACGCCATTCATTGTTGCGCCAGAGAACGCCAAACCTCATTACTTTGAGCACACTTGCCTCAAGAACAAAGAACCTGGCCAATTTAATCTCAGATGTGCTGCCTCGGTAGTCGATCAAATCAATTTCTGTAAGATGGAGATCAAGGCATTCGATGAGATTGTTATAGTGCAGCACATTTTTCACTTTTGGGTCTTTTTTTATCTGCAAAAGAAGAGAAAATATTAGAGAAGCTAGCTGTATAAGAGCCGTGTCATCAAGAGGTACCAATATCATTCGCTCATACGATAGGGTTGGCTGGCTAGTGAAATTTTTTCACTCTCTCTCTCTCTCTGTGTGTGTGTGTGTGTGTGTTTCCTCTCAGTTAACTAGGAGCACGTGAAGAGCTTGGGCATTTGTTGCCTTCCACTATGTGGCCGATGCCATATTTCACAAAAGTATGCCACATAATACGCATCGATGTCAAATCAAAAGATTTTGGCACCGCTCTCGCGATGTGAGAGAGTTGGCACCGCTGTGCACACAGACCCACATGTATACACAAATCAATTAAACCAACTACACCAGCCTCTCACTCTCCCAAACAAGTGTTTTTTATTGCCTCAGTCCTCTCTCTCTCTCCCATGCAGTGTTTTTTCATTGCGCGAGTTAATTTGGCACCGGAGCAAAGTAGGTGATCCAGATTGGGGCACCAGGTGAGCAATGGAGGGGCATCGATGCCAAATGCATCCCAAGTGAATTTGGCATGTGTTTTGGCCTACATAGCCCACTTTTGTACTCCCTCCATCCCAAAATTCTTGTCTTAAATTTGTCTAAATATGGATGTATCTAGTTACATTTTAGTGTTAGATACATCCGTATCTAAACAAATGTAAGACAAGAATTTTGGGACGGAGGGCATACTACCTCGTATTTAGTATAAAATTTTGACCACAGATTTACCTAAGAAAATGCCAATCCATGTCACTAAAAATTACACCATTTGAAATTACGTTCAAATACGAATCCAATGATATAGTTCTTAGTGACATGCATTAACATTTTGTCAGCTAAATCTATGGTCAAATTTTGATACTACAAAATTGGAAGAGTAAACCAGGACAGAGGCAATACTTGCTCTTAGGGTAACCATAGAGTTACTGGAGTAGTCTAAGTTACTTTCTACTATGACTAGCCTATGCTACTATAGTAGTACAACATAAAAATGATGCAGGTGATCACGTGAGAAAAAAATACTAAAAACATTTCTTTCGGTGCAGTGCGTAGATGCAGTTTTGAACACTACACTTGTCATCGTAATTTGGAAAATTACGAAAAAAATGAGCTACGTTGTGATTACCGTTTACTAATAGGAAAGAAGTTTCACCTCGATGAGTAGCTTCTCCGTGCACGGAAAGCATGTAAGGAATCCAACAACTTGATCCAGATTGGGGCCGATAGATTTTAGTGCCAAGATCTTCACTGTGCGCATGGACTGGGTCAAGCTTGTGGGAATCATTTTCTGGAAGACGGTCGTAAATACATCAAGAAGAAATTTAAAAATGTGAATTTCAAGAAGACAGAGAAGAAGATGAGTCCTATACCTGAATGATTACGGATCCAATAAAGAGTTCGGAGAATTTGGCAGACGAGTACACCAACGCTGTCAATTTTGGCGCGTCAATGACCCTGATTTTTGTTGGACCTTCTAGATTCGATACAAGCAATCTCTCAAGGAAAGGCGCATTCTCAATTACCATAACGTGGAGCTGCTGGAGTGATCTCTTCCCAATTGAGGTCTTGTTGCGGGGATAGCAAGACACATAAATCCATCAGAGATTCGTCGAGGCGATGTGGAGGCTAATGAACCCGTGGATCTGCTCAAGACGAAGGTACTCGAGAGCAGTACAGCTGCAGAGCAGGTGCTCCATAGCCTTCTTCGAGGTAACAACGTCGAAGAGGACGAGCTGCTTGAGTTGAGGGAGAGGAAGGTCGGGCGCGTCATTAATATGGGGAAGATAGCAGGAGCTAAAGCTGGCATGGCACAGCATTGGCATGAGGTGGAGCGCGGACAGCGGTAGAGAGCGACATCGTCCAGCTTCAAAGCTGAGGTCCTCGAGCTGATCTATGGTGGGGGATAAGAACCACTCGTCGAACTTGGGTTGGACTTTGCAGTTGGTCCTGAACATGTGGATGTCAAGGCGTCTGGCTGACCCAGGGTGCAATGAAAGGATCTTGGAGAATGCGGCCATGCGTTTGCAATCCCCATCGCAGAGGCAGCTGTCGACGGTGAGGTTGAGGGGGACGTGGCGCCAGAGGGGGCGCCACCGCCGGGAGAGCAGGGCGGTCCGCACGGCAGATTTGGTGGGGAGGAGGCCGATGATGACGAGCAGCATGTCGTCGGGGAGGCTGCTGATGAAGTCCAGGCTCGCCGGATGCGGTTTTGGCTTGAGCCGCCTCCGCTTGTTGGCTGCCTCGCCGTCCATCTCAACCAGCGGCGACACCGGTGTACACGTGTGCTGGTGTGTGTTGTGTGCTGGGTGTGCGCGAGTGCGTCCTTCTGTGCATGTCACCGCGCAATGGTGAATTGTGCGCGAGTGCGCCCTTCACGGGCAAGAAGTGTGTCCTCAATGCGCCCTCAATTTACTAGCATGCTGGGTGCTACCCCGAGTGCTTTCAACTTTGTTTACTTCACCGCGTGTTAGATGGGCCTCTAGTTTACTTATTTTCACCCACTGCCACATGGGCCAGCACACGAAGATACAGAACACGAGCTGACAAGGCAGCATGTGGACTGGTTGACTGGTCAACTAAACAATATATGGAGCTATACGCTGACACAGTGAGCGTATAATCCGTCGGTATAGAGAGTTCGAGTGAGAGGGGAGGCCCGTGAGAGATAGCAGAGAGAGAGAGAAAGAGCTACTCCTCTGTTCGATAATGTAGTTCCAACATTTTTTTTAAGTCAAACTTTTGAAACTTTGACCAGGTTTATAAAGAAATTACTTATATCTACAATACCAAAGATAAATGATAGTATGAAGTAAGTACATGTTGTGATGAATCTAATGATTGTTCCAGATGTAAATGTTTTTCTCCACATATACCTGGTCAAATTTTTCTGAGGTTTGACTTTTCAAAACATCCATTTGCTTATGGACGTGACAGAGTCCCTAACCAGAGAGAGAGAGAGAGAGAGAGATAGAGAGAGAGAGAGAGAGAGTGAGTGAAAAAAGTGTGTGTGCGTGTGTGAAAGAGACATGGACAACACACGATAAAAGTAGAGAAAAAGCGTGCGTGTCTTATGCAAACATATCACACATGCATCTTTGACAATGGAGGCAAGGTGAGCTAATAGTGTGTGGTTGTTTGGAACCAAGAGAGCAAGACCCCTAGCACGTGGCCAAGAGGGGTCTGACAAACAAGGGAGAGAGGTCAAGAGAGACGTACGGAGAAAATGCAGACATGGGGAGGAGAGAGTATATGTTTGTCATAGAGAGATCTCCTGGAGATCGTGATGGGGCTACATGGGTGGGAGATCGAGTGACAAGGTGTGTGCGCGATAGAAGATGCCCCAAGAGATATCGAGATAGACGTATGGATGGAAGGAGACAATACATGTGTTCCTGATGGCTAGTAAGAGATAATCATACTTAGGAGGGGCGGTGCTTACGCCTATGATGGAGTGAGGGATTATGGTACTTTGGGGGGTGCGTGTCACATGGAGAGAGAACAAGGGCAGAGAGTGTTGGATGGGTCTATGTGTATAGCGCGAGCGAGACATTTGTATGTGTGAACCAGGGAGATATAAGGTCAGTTTGGCTTGTGTCCAGAGCATCTTTTGCCTGGCCTGGGGTTGTGGCTGGATTTCATGCATGCTTGTTTGGTTGCTACCCTGTGAAAAAGAAAGCCCGCCTCGCCTAGATTCCCTTGCACTTTAATTAGCCTGGCTGGACTCCAGACACTGCAAGTAGCCTGGCCCAGGCGACCGATTTCGAACGCTTAGCCGTGCCTAGTCGTGCGTCCACAAGGCTAATAGCAACATGGATGGATATTAGCATTAAATAATTGCTGCATGGATTTATTGATGGGACGTTGATGCTTTGCCTGGCCCAGGCATGAACCAAACACTTCAGCGCCACACAAGCCTGGCCAGGCAGAAATATTTTACATCTCACGTCCACACCAGGCAGTACTTGCCATAAAGGCATGAGGGTCAGGTCACGAACCAAAGTGACCAATAAAGTTTGAGAGAGATTGAGGAGCCCCGATGTCGGTGTCAAAACCGGCGGATCTCGGGTAGGGGGTCCAGATCTGTGCGTCAAGGCTGATTGTAACAGGAAGCAAGGGACACGGATGTTTACCCAAGTTCGGGCCCTCTCGATGGAGGTAAAACCCTACTTCCTGCTTGATTAATATTGATGATATGGGTAGTACAAGAGTAGATCTACACGAGATCGTAGAGGCTAAACCCTAGGAGCTAGCCTATGATGGTATGATTGTAATTATGATCGGCCTTCTAAGGACCAACCGCTCCGGTTTATATAGACACCGGAGAGGGCTAGGGTTTACATGGAGTCGGTTACAAGGAAGGAATCATAATATCCGGATCGCCAAGCTTGCCTTCCACGCCAAGGAGAGTCCCATCCGGACACGGGCCGAAGTCTTGAGTCTTGTATCTTCACGCTTCAATAGCCCGGACATTGTACATAGTCCGGTTGTCTGGATACCCCCTAATCCAGGACTCCCTTAGTAGCCCCTGAACCAGGCTTCAATGACGATGATTCCGGCGCACAGTATTGTCTTCGGCATTGCAAGGCGGGTTCCTTCTCCGAATACTCCAAATTGGTTAGCGAACACTCGAACCGTGTCCGGATCCCGAAAATGATTTCTACACACCACTATAGAGAGAATGATATTTCACCAATGTAATCTGTTGACAACTTTTTCTGATGATGTGATACGTTATTACGGTCAGATCATTATTCGAGCCGTTTTCCCACAACCAGCTACAATGCATATTACGAGGCGGTTTCTATGACACGTCTTGTCAAAGCAGAGATCATGTCCCCTTATTACGGGATTCTCATCAATACGGGTACGGGTAATCTAACCGTGCCGCTAATTGCGGCGAGTGGGAGGCAGACGGGTTCCACCAGGCAAGTGGGAAGGCACAAAAAGCATTTACCACCTCCATAAAGAGGCTAGGTTTCCTTCTCTTTTACCCACGCCTTCTCCTCCCGCTAGCTCATTCCCCTCTGTTCGAGCCCTAACGCCCAAGCACTGTTCTTCTCCATCGAAGAGAGGTTTTTCGAAGATGTCCGGATCGGGAGCAGGAGGCAGATGGATGGCCTCGACTGTCCAGGAGAAGGACATCAAGAAGCTCCGGGGAGCCGGGTATCTGGCCCAGAAGATCGGCCACCATCTTCCACCGGCGGAACAGGTCGTCCCTACTCTGGAATCTCACAAGAGAGTCGTGTTCCTTCCCCATTTCGTCCGTGGGCTCGGGTTTCCCCTTCACCCGTTCATTCGGGGAGTCATGTATTACTACGGGATCGATTTTCACAATCTTTCCCCTAACTCCTTCCTCAATATCTCGACGTTCATCGTCGTGTGCGAGGCTTTTCTCCAGATCCCACCTCACTTCGGCCTATGGCCGAAGATCTTCAATGTGAAGCCCAAGATAGCGAGTGGCAAACACGCCGAGTGCGGCGACGCCATGGTAAGCAAGATGCCCAAGGCTGTTTGGCCGAAAGGCGCTTTCAACGACTCCGTCAAGGAGTGGCAGCAGCAGTGGTTCTATATCACCAAAGCACGCGGCAAAAAGTGGGCGGAAGCTCCAGAGTTCAGATCTGGAGCTCCACTGCGGCTCACGTCCTGGCCCGAGAAGGGCCCGAACTGGTGCTCGTCCGATGAGCTGTTACTGCTCTAGACACTCCTTTAGGGTGTGGTCGATAGGGACGTCAAACTCGTTGACATAGTCCAGGTGATGCTAGTCCGTCTGGTCCTCCCCTGTCAGCGCCGAGCTTGTACTCTGTGGGAGTTCAATCCAGCCGAGCACCTAACCCTTCGGGAGCTTTATGATTCCTCCCACAAGGATATCTGGAAGGTGCTCTTTAAGTCCGGCAAATCGTGGCCGGGCCGCGCCGAGGACCGTGGGTACCAATCATCCCATTCTCCAAGCTCGGTAAGCCACAACCACACTCTGTCTATTCATGCTTCAGCTAGCATGTCATGAGGGAGACACCTTAATCGTGTTTCATTGTGACCTCAGGGATGGATAAAGAAGGTGGAGCGGATGCATTGTCCAGCCCCCCTGCCGGAGGAACCGGCTGGACCTCTTCTGGCAAAGATGCTGGTCCCCGCGCCTTACAAGGTGCCAAAGAAAGAGGCCTCCAAGAAGGTCAAGAAGACCCGGGGTGGCCTTCGCCGTCGCGAGGCTTCGGACGCCAAATCCGAAGACTCCAGCGATGATCCTTCGTCTGAGGATGAAGAGGAGGAAGCAGAGGAGGATGAGCCTCACTCTGATGGCGGGAAGAAGAGGACGGCATCCACATCTCTGGAGGCCGGATCGCCCAAGAGGGGGAAAATTCCCTCCCAGGGGCATCCCCCACGGCTGCCGATAGCAGCCCGGAGTGGGATCCCAGGGCCCAGCCCCAGGAGAAGTCATAAGTATCCGAACACGCATATGCGTCCGGGATTGTTTTTAGGTATAGTAGTTTTGACTGTTGCCTACATATTGCACAGTCCGACAAGGTCCTGCGCCGGCCGGTCCTCGTCGGAGGATTCACTGGGCTCAGACGCCTTGGCGAGCGAGACGCCTCCGCCGGTCCCTTTCCCAAAGTCCGGGCGCGGCACTAAGGTGTCATCTCGGCAAGCCCGGACCAGGGAGGACATATCTCTAGTGCCGGACACGCGGGGATGGATACGGCCCCTGGGACCTCTAGGGTTCCGGGATCGAGCGAGCAGCCACCCCCGATGATGGGGGGCCTGCCTACCCCGCCGGCGTCCTCTGTTCGAGCAGAGCTGCCTGGCGGTCTATCGACAGCGTTGAAAAATGTGTCTATTGTCGATGAGCATCGGGCCCTCATGGACGCGGTGGTCGAGAAGATTCAGTCCGTCGAGAGTGGGCTGAATGAGTCCTGCCTTGGCCTTATAAAGGCTTTTGAGGTATGTTTCCTAGGAAACCTTTGAGGAATTGTCATAATATGAGTAGTAGCCCCTGATGCACTGTCCGGCGGAAGAGACAAAGCCGGGCAGGGGATCAAATCCCCTGCTCTCGCAGGAGCCTATGTGAATGACGTATGTCCTTTTGTGTGAAAACAGGCATATGCAGAGAGGACGGCCGCTTAGAAGGCGGAAGTGTCTGAACTAAAGTAGAGCCTTACACGGGCCGAGGAGGAACTCGGTCGTGTGAAGAAGCAACTGGAAGAAAAGCAAGGTATGTTGAAAACATTTGTCTTTGAAGTTGGCACGAACGAATAGTTGTGCGTAATGAAAAATATTTGTATTGTGTGCCCTAGGAGCGGGTGCCGAATACGAGGCGCTAAAGAAAGCTTTGGCTGATGCCAACAAGAAGGCTGAGGCCGAACATGCGCTTCGTGAAAAACACGAGGCCAGGGTTATCGCAGCTGAGCGAGAGCTCCAGGAAGCTGTGAAGAAAAGCGAGGGCTTGGAGCAGAGTCTAAAAGGGAAAGAATCTGAACTCGCCCAAGCTCTCGAGGCTGTGGAAGGTGCCCGGGAAGAAGACCGAGGTGCTGCGTGGGACATTCAGGAGGCCCGGAAAGTTGCGGCTAGTAAGGCCTTCTTGTATTCTTAGCTCTTTGTATGTGTTAATGGGAAGAATCCTAAGCGGCAAGCTGAATTCTTAATTTTTCCAGGGGCTTTTGCGGATCTTCCTCGCAGCATATCAGATGCCGCCCAATTCTACCGCACCGAGGAAAAGAAGTCTGCAGAGAGGGATTTCTGGTCGCAGTATCTGGCACCGAACTATCCGGTGCCATTTATCGATCAGCTGAAACAGCTAGTCGAACTGCACCAGGCGGCCGAACTAGCCATGAAGGACTTAGTTGTCCGGCTGTGGCCTGCGGAGCCGATTCCAAGCAGTTACTTCAGACTCGTCAAGCGGATTGTGGGCGCCTGTCCTCGGCTTGATGCTATCAAGCGATCTGTCTGCATAGAAGGCGCGCGCATGGCGTTTGCCCGTGCAAAAGTGCATTGGGGGAGGCTTGACGCGGAGAAGCTGATGATTGAGGGGCCGCCGGAGGGTAAGGAGCACCGCAAGCCCGAGTTTTACTATGAAAGTGTAATGAAAGGGGCCCGCCTTGCGGTGGACAAGTGTGCTAAAGACATTATATTTTCCTGAGGGCATATGTGCCGCATTTTTTAATATGGGATAATGGCATGTTTATTATATATTGCCTGTTTTGCTTGAACATATGTTCTTCCTGTGTGGCTGTTTATTGTATGCAAATCCTGAGAGTTGGCCAGTCGTCGGCTTCTGCCCCCTCGTAAAAAGAATATGGGGGTGTTCGGGATATATCTGAACGCTGTTTATCCCATAGTTGGGTCCTTTTAAGGAGGTGTCTCTTTTCACGAACCAGGCAATCGGACTACAAGGCTTTATTACTCTCACTTAGCCATAGGATTCGAGTATGGTCGGCGCAGCCCCTAGTGTTTGGAAGGCCGAACTAGGGGCTCTATTGGCGCCTGATCAGAAGACCGATCCGTCGCACTTAGCATTTATAATGGCGTTGTGCGGAATAAATCTTTAAGGATTTTATAACCTCTCGAACAGCTGACCAACTCTCGCTTCATCATGACGGTCGGTTTTCGGCTTCCTCTGCTGAGGTGCTCGTTCGGCTGAACCGGGACACAAGTGTAGTAGTTCTCCCAGCGCTACCTTAGCTGACAGAACGAAACATAAGGTACCAAAACATGGGAGTCAGGCAAACCCAACCAATGACCCAAGACATGATTCGGAGCTGATGCATATAGTGCTATAAGTTCAGGGTGCCGAGCGACCGGAAAGGTGGTCGGACTTTATTGCCGTACTGTGAAGCCCCAGGTGTAACCGGGCGAACTCGGAGCATGGCTGTCATTTTCGGCAAAGAGGCGTCGGCGATAAACGACGGCCGGTAATTGTTATTTAAGTCTACGCATTGTAGTAGGATGATATGTCTTATGCATATGAGTATGTTGTATGAAAAGAGGTGTTATTTGGCGGAACCTGTGGTGGCCGGACTGGAGGGGGTTGTGAGTGGATCAGGAATGAATCCGAACTGCCTTCTGTCTGCATGTTCCTGCCATTGCGTGTCCGGGCTGGTTCCACGCCGCCAATCCTGTTCTGCGTCAAAGTTAGTTTGTGAAGGTAAATGTTTCTGAGGCAGCTGAGCGTCCTCTTGTGGTTAGTCTAAGGGTTCCTTATCGGACCTTGGTGAACCCATCTGTTATACCGTGAGGTAGCGCGGACTCCTCAATGGGTGTCCGGATAGTTGGCCTGAGTGATTTACCATGTGGGATTGATACGTCTCCATCGTATCTACTTTTCCAAACACTTTTGCCCTTGTTTTGGACTCTAACTTGTATGATTTGAATGGAACTAACCTGGACTGACGCTGTTTTCAGCAGAATTGCCATGGTGTTGTTTTTTGTGCAGAAAATAAAAATTGTCGGAATGTCCTGAAACTCGACGGAACACCTTAGAAAAAATAAAGAAAAATCCTCGCAAAAGATGAAAACCAGGGGGCCCACACCCTGCTCACGAGGGTTGGGGCGCCCCCCTGGGCGTGCCCCCTACCTCATGGGCCCCTGGTGGCCCTCCGACGCCAACTCCAACTCCATATATTGGCTTTCGGGGAGAAAAAAATCAGAGAGAAGAAATCATCGCGTTTTACGATACGAAGCCGCCGCCAAGCCCTAATCTCTCTCGGGAGGGCTGATCTGGAGTCCGTTCGGGGCTCCAGAGAGGGGGATTCGGCGCCGTCGTCATCATCTACCATCCTCCATCACCAATTTCATGATGATCACCGCCGTGCATGAGTAATTGCATCGTAGGCTTGCTGGACGGTGATGGGTTGGATGAGATTTATCATGTAATCGAGTTAGTTTTGTTAGGGTTTGATCCCTAGTATCCATTATGTTCTGAGATTGATGTTGCTATGACTTTGCTATGCTTAATGCTTGTCACTAGGGCCCGAGTGCCATGATTTCAGATCTGAACCTATTATGTTTTCATGAATATATGTGTGTTCTTGATCCTATCTTGCAAGTCTATAGTCACCTACTATGTGTTATGATCCGGCAACCCCGAAGTGACAATAATCGGGACCACTCCCGGTGCTGACCGTAGTTTGAGGAGTTCATGTATTCACTATGTGCTAATGCTTTGTTCCGGTTCTCTATTAAAAGGAGGCCTTAATATCCCTTAGTTTCCAATAGGACCCCGCTGCCACGGGAGGGTAGGACAAAAGATGTCATGCAAGTTCTTTTCCATAAGCACGTATGACTATGTACGGAATACATGCCTACATTACATTGATGAACTGGAGCTAGTTCTGTGTCACCCTATGTTATGACTGTTACATGATGAACCACATCCGGCATAATTACCCATCACTAATCCGGTGCCTACGAGTTTTCCATATACTGGTTCTCACTTATTTACTTTTCCGTTGCTACAGTTACAATCACTACAAAATACCAAAAACATTACTTTTACTATCTTTACTTTTGTTACCGTTACCACCACTATCATATTACTTTGCTACTAAACACTTTGCTGCAGATACTAAGTTTCTAGGTGTGGTTGAATTGACAACTCAGCTGCTAATACTTGAGAATATTCTTTGGCTCCCCTTGTGTCGAATCAATAAATTTGGGTTGAATACTCTACCATCGAAAACTGTTGCGATCCCCTATACTTGTGGGTTATAAAGACCTTTTTATGGCGCCGTTGCCAGGTAGCATAGCTCTATTCTTTGAGTCACTTGGGATTTATATCTGTTGGACACTATGAAGAACTTGAAAGATGATCGAACTACTATTTTACCCTCAACTACGAGGGGAGGTATGGGACTGCCATCTAGCCTTGCACTAGATTCTCCTTTTGTTATGAGTAAGTTTGCGACACCTAAACCTACTACTGCTATTGATTCTGATATGTCGCATGTTATTGATGATGCCACTTCTGCTATGCACGATACTTATGATGAAACTACTTCTATGCTTGATACTACTATGCCACTTGGTGACTTTCTTGTTGAGAAAATTGATAGGTCTAGAGAAAGATAAATTATTGAACCTGAACACGATGATGTTAGTGATGATGAACCTATGCCTGCTATTCCTGAGGGTTATCTTTTTGATGCTGAATCTTCAGCAGCTATTCTTGCTTGCCAGGATAGACGTGAACTTAAGAGGTTGCTAGTTAAATGGAGTAAAGAATCTTTTAGAGATAAAATGAGACCCGATCCTGCTTTTGCTACTTCACCTATTTGTGTTCCTGATCAGGATTATTATGATTTTTTTGTTGATCCAGATAAAATTACTTTGGTTGAATCTGATCCTTTTTATGGCTATGAATCTGAAACTGTAGTGGCACATCTTACTAAGTTAAATGATATAGCTACCCTGGTTACTAATAATGAGAGATCACGCTACCTTTATTTACTCAAGATATTTCCGTTCTCATTAAAGGGTGATGCTAAGATATGGTATAATTCTCTTGATCCTGGTTGTGTGCAAAGTCCCCAGGATATGATTTATTACTTCTCTGCTAAATATTTCCCTGATCATAAGAAACAAGCTGCTTTGAGGGAAATATACAATTTTGTGCAAATTGAAGAAGAGAGTCTCCCACAAGCTTGGGGGAGGCTTCTCAAGTTACTTAATGCTTTGCCTGATCATCCTCTTAAGAAACCTGAAATATTTGATATCTTTTATAATGGACTAACTGATGCTTGCAGAGATTACCTGGATAGTTGTGCTGGTTCTCTTTTCAGGGAAAGAACACCGGATGACGCTGAAATTCTATTGAATAATATGTTGGCAAATGAAAATAATTGGGCACCTCCTGAGCCACCTGAACCAATTACTGAGCCTATTCCTAATCCAACTCCAAAGAAAAGAGGTGTTCTATTTCTCAGTCCCGAAGATATGCAAGAGGCAAAGAAATCTATGAAAGAAAAAGGTATTAAAGCTGAAGATGTTAAGAATTTACCTCCTATTGAAGAAATACATGGTCTTAATTTACTTCTTGTTGAAGAAGTATATGATCTCAATTACTTATTTAATGAAGAACCTCCCGATATCCCGACACAGGTAGTAAAGGTAAATTCTCTCTATAGATATGATAAAGCTGAAGTCCCTCCTACTAAAATTGCTAGTCAGTGCTTGGATGAGTTTGATGACTTTATGTTTAAGCAAGATGTCTTTAATGCTTATTTTGGTAGACAATTAAAACAGAATACTTTTATGATTAAACACTTGGGTGATTATATGGCTAATATTAGAGGTGAACTTAAACTTGTTAGCAAGCATGCTTCTATGGTTACCACTCAAGTAGAACAAGTACTTAAAGCTCAGAAAGAAGTGCTTGACGAAATGAATAGTAAGAAAAATGATTATGATGTTAGAGTGGATACTAGATCCGGTAGAATGACTCAGGAACCTTTGTATCCTAAAGGCCCTAAGAGAATCGAGCAAGATTCTCAGAGAAACAATATTGATGTACCTAGTTCTTCTAAGAGGAAGAAAAACAAAAATGATAGGACTTTGCAAACTTCTAGTGAACCTATCGCTGAACCACCTGAGAATCGAAATGATATCTCTATTTATGATGCTAAAACACAATCAGGTGATGAACATGAACCTAGCGATAATGTTAATGATAATGTTCATGTTGATGCTCAACCTAGTAATGATAATGGTGTAGAAGTTGAACCTGCTGTTGATCTTGATAACCCACAATCAAAGAATCAACGTTATGATAAAAGAGATTTTGTTGCTAGGAAACACAGTAAAGAAAGGGAACCATGGGTTCAGAAACCCATACCTTTTCCTCCGAAACCATCCAAGAAAAAGGATGATGAGGATTTTGAGCGCTTTGCTGAAATGATTAGACCCATCTTTTTGCGTATGCGATTAACTGATGTGCTCAAAACAAATCCTTATGCTAAGTATATGAAGGATATCATTACTAATAGAAGAAAGATACCTGAAGCCGAAATTTCCACCATGCTTGCTAATTATACTTTTAAGGGTGGAATACCAAAGAAACTTGGAGATCCAGGAGTACCTACTATACCATGCTCCATTAAAAGAAATTATGTTAAAACTGCTTTATGTGATCTTGGAGCCGGTGTCAGTGTTATGCCTCTCTCTTTATATCGTAGACTTGACTTGAATAAGTTGACACCTACTGGAATATCTTTGCAAATGTCTGATAAATCAACTGCTATACCTGTCGGTATTTGTGAGGATGTGCCTGTTGTAGTTGCGAACGTTACTATTTTAACGGACTTTGTTATTCTTGATATTCCCGAGGATGATAGTATGTCTATTATTCTTGGAAGACCTTTCCTTAACACTGCAGGGGCTGTTATTGATTTCACCAAAGGCAATGTCACTTTTCATGTTAATGGCAATGAGCACACGGTACATTTTCTGAGGAAACAACCTCAAGTTTATAGTATCAACTCTATTGGAAAAATTCCATCGATTATATTTGGAGGTTTTGAATTTCCTCTCCCTACTGTCAAGAAAAATTATGATATTTTTACTGTTGGGGATTTTCATATCCCCGTTGAGGTAACTTAGTGTCATTCGAAATTTCTCCGGTTTCGTGATTATTCGGAATGAGTTTGTTAACAAGACTTGATCAACCTTGTTAGTGGGTTCATTTTGATGATCACGAGATGGATGAAGCTAGAAGCACAACCTTCTGTACCCTCTCTATATTTTCTGTTATTTAGTAGAAATAAAGTAAAATAATATTTTTCTGTCTGTTTCCTGACTTATCCGTGCAATATAAAAATATCCTGAAAATAAAAGTCCCCAGAATGCCATGCCAATTTAATATGATTTTTTCGGGATTATTTAAGAATTTAATGTGCAAAAATTACCACGGGGGGAGCTGCCACCTGGCCACGAGGGTGGAGGGCGCGCCCTACCCCCCTGGGCGCGCCCCCTGCCTCGTGTGCCCATGGTGGGCCTCCTCCACTTATTCCTGCACCCATCTTCTTCCTCTGTCTCACACAAACACGAAAAACCAACTCAAGCACGAGTTCCAGCCCCCGTTGCTATGATTTTCGATCTCCTTGCTCAAAGCACCTCTTGCAAAACTGCTTGGGGAGATTGTTCCTTGGTATGTGACTCCTCCATTGGTCCAATTAGTTTTTGTTCTAGTGCTTTATTCATTGCAAATTTGTGCTGCATAGGTGACCATGTTCTTGAGCTTGCATGTCAAATTTATATGGTTCCAAGTAGTTCCAATGCTTTATATAGGCTCTAGGCACTTGTGGGAGTTGTTACTATCAATTTTATTGAAGTTGGTTAACTTTTATTTGAAGTTACTAAAAATTTCAGAAATTTTTCAGAGGAAACAATATGCTTAGGAGGATGTTCCAAGGTGGTCCTTCAAGGAAGCAAGGTCCCAGGCTTGCAATACGTGATGTTGACGAGGAACCACCAAGAGACGCTCCTGTGAGGCCTTGTGAATGGCCATTGGAAAATTTTATGAATCAAGTGGGAATCAAAGAAGAATTTAGCACATATTTGAGTAACGCCGGTCTTGAGGACTTCGAAGCTGACAAATGCCCCCAGTATCATGATCTCACAAGTTCATTTGTGAGGAGGTTTGAGTTTTCATCTTCGCGTAATTCTCCTTCAGTCTTGTTTGACCTTTATGACAAATCTTATACCATGGACTTAGAGGATTTTACTTCTGCTTGCAAACTTCCATCTTGGGGTAATGTTAGGGATCCCCCTAAATCTGAATATAGAGACTTTCTTGCTAGAATAACTGTGGGGGAATCTAGAGATATAACGCAAGCTACTAGGGAGCATTCACTTTCCTGCTATACATTATTTTGCTCTCTTCATAGGTAGATTCATAAATGCTAAGGACGAAGCATGTCACTTGTGTGTCCCTGATCCTAGTATTCTCAGGAGTGCTGTGTTAGGAGACCAATCATATCATATGGGACCCATTGTAGCTCGCAGGTTGCATCAGAATAGACATAGCGGAGATTTCTTTGGAGGAATTTATGCAACCCGCTTAGCCAACTTTCTTGAGATAGACATTCGTGAGGGTGATATGGAATTACCCCCTTCTTATTTAGATTTTGATTCTATGGTTTCCCTTCAGTTTGTTGAGAGGACTGAACCACCTCTCCAGTATCGACTAATCTTTGACAGACGTCGTGTAGTCCATATTGCTCTTCATGCTCCTGCTTTCTTTGATTCACAAGCAAAAAGAAGATATATTATTACCAGAGAGGAGGCAGATGAGTACGAAAGGAGAGTGGAGGCTGCTCGACTCCACGCTACAGCTCAGGGCGATAGCCGCTACGTCACAGTACGACCCCAGCTACACCTACGGGTATCTACCAGGCCATCCCTCGCAATAGACCAACTTAGGCCAAAAGCCTAAGCTTGGGGGAGTACGTATATTCCACCAACATTACATTCATGTTCACACACACACTCATTGCTAGATGTCGGTGCTCATACTTTTTCACTGTAATATCCATGCTAGTTTAAATTTCTTTTTCCTGCTTTCTTCTTGTGTGTTTGTTAAACTTTAAGAAAAAAACCAAAAAAATTAGTGAGTTTACTTTGCATGCTTGTAGTAGAATTAAAAAGAAAACCCCAAATTTTTTCCCGTTCTTCTTTTACTTGTTGGGAGCTTTCACGTGTAAATAGTTTTTATTTCTTTTCCTTTCTTTGGGGGTCGAGAAGACTATATTGAAAACGCTTAGTGGCTCTTATATGCATGGTTATTTATTTAACTTAGAGCCCATATTACTTGTCTTCTCTCTTCAGTTGAATGCTTGCAGATTCCAGCTTAGTCCAATGCACGTGCACTCTTATTATTATACACACCGTTCGGTCGTGCAAGTGAAAGGCAATGATGATGATATATGATGGACTTATTGGGAAGAGAAAAGCTGGTATGAACTCAACCTCTTTTTTTGTAAATATGATGATTCATCGTTCTTGAGTCAGCTATTATGAAGTAAACATATTTGCAATGACATTTAGAGATTATAGTTGCTTGTGCCATGCTTGATTAGCTATGAGTTATAACGGTTTACCTTGCGTGCCAGCATGCTATTAGAATGATTATGATGTGGTATGATGGGATGGTATCCTCCTTTAAATGAATTGAGTGACTCGACTTGGCACATGTTCACGCATGTAGTTGA